>CM067171.1:25329095-25477432 GCA_034093135.1 Erigeron breviscapus
ACGTTGGTTTGTATCCTTGCCAAAACAGATTTTGATATTCAAGAGATTTTTGTGTGTGTGTTTCTATGTGTGTGTGTCGACCAAACAAAGAAGAAAGAAAAGAGGGAGGTGTTTGGTGGTTTATTCACGTCCACAAGGAAAAGGGACGGCCCATGTGGCCAAATTTTGAGATATTTTGTACCCTTTATTCGGTAAAATGCTTACGATTAAATACCGAATGACTAAAAGGTTATAATTTAAAGTAAAGGTATTTTCCCTCGTGTTATTTAAATTAAGACAAGTCAATAAAGTTTCGTCAATGTGAACTTTATAATATTAAGTCTAGACAGTCTATTTATTTTGTACAAGACATAACCTTTAAATATTCATTTAAAGTTATTTTTAAGACTCGGCATTCGTCTAGATAGCTAATAGTCTACGTCATCAAGATACGTCTAATTTGACTAAGTCAAAAGTCCAAAAGTCTAACAATTTCCACGTCAAAGACCGTCTAAATTAGACGAGATTATGATAATGACTTAGCTTAAACGAGATTAAGACTAACCCGTTGCTAATTAATTACGAGTTGTCACACTTTGTGTTGAAAATTTATAAGGAGCCATTTGTTCCAAGATAGGAAATCTTTCTTTCAACACACCATAAGACCGTTCAATAACATTTCTTAGTTGTGCATGTGCATGGTTAAACTTCTCTTCTTTAGTTAAAGCACGTCGGCGTCTAAAATCTGCTAACCAATACCTTGTATTTCGGTAAGGAGCCAAAAAGCCTCGAGTATTTGCATATGCAGCATCACAAAGATAATATTTATCTGGAATTAACTCGAAAAATGATACAACTATATTTAAAACATTTATATAAATGTGGAAGGATTAAAAATGATAAAAAGTTTAATCGAAACATGACATACTTGGTTGAGGAAACGGAAAGCCAGAAGCCGGGTTATACACAACTTCCGTTAATATTCTTGAATCATGTGCAATGCCTTCCCATCCCGCCCAAACAAATGTGAATATCATATTAAAATCACAAACTCCTAGAACATTTTGATAGCACCGACCTCCTCCTCTCCCCCGATAAGCGGTTTGTTGACTCGTAGGCACAACTGCATGCACAAGCGTCCCATCTAGTGCACCTATTGCCCCCTAAATAAAAGTTAACGAAATAGAATAATATACATGTATCTTGATGTTAAGAGTTATAAAAATGAATATATATATATATATATACCGAAATATTTCTCTCAATCTTCTTTGTCGATTTGACATATTTGAGGATCCATCAAGCGATGTTGGTCGTATCATTTCTTTCGAAAATTCCATCATACCTTCTAAAACTTCATGAAAACAACCATGAACCGTCTTTGTTGAGTGTTGAAATCTTCGTTTCACCGCTCTAAAACTATCATTTTGCCAATAATTGTCAAAAAGATTGCCATTTTTTCCTCTAACACTTATATGCTTATTATCTCCCAACCAGCCTTGCTCTTTGAAATGACTGCATAAAAGTACAAATGCATCACGTGAGAGACGTAACATCTTGTGACATTGCAAATTTGACCCGTTTAACAACTCTTGTGTGTATGGATGTCCACTTAGTGCTGAATTGAGGTCTTTAATCCTTGTACTATTTCTTCGCCTCATAAACCAAAATAGAATAATAAGGAAAAACATTTCTTCCTCAAGATCCATAACCTCTGCGAATAGTAGATTGGAGACATTTTAGAATTACTTCTCCGGTGCCGTCCCCGAAACCAACAGGGCTGCTGGTAGCATTTGGACTTTACCCGCCCGAACCGATAAGGGTGTTATTGCTGTTGACGATGTTGACCAAGTGGTCTCTGGTCTTAATACGGTTTATTTGCCCATATAAAGGTATGTTTTCTCTTCTTAATGGCATAAAGTATTTTTTACACATAAACACACACGCACATACTCGCATACCTCCTATTCTTATAACATATTTTGCTGGGTCTACGTGAAAGTAGCCTCTGTACCTGCTATGTTTCCTTTCTAATCATCTCATCTTGGGAGGAAAGAAACGTGGTCAAAAACAACTAAATTTTCTCTTTCTTCATATCATTTATTTACCTTTCTTTCTTTAAAAAAACTTGGGAACACAATTTGTAAAAGAATCTTATCACTTATTTTCTTTTCCATTCTAATAAAAACTCAAGAACACGAGGATGAAAGTATGACTGTCTACCTATCACTACCTCATACCCCGTCAAAGACGGGATTAGGTATTCTTCAGTGATAAAATTACAAGAAACTATCAGTAAACATTGGGCCCACTAATACAAGTACAATCGTTTTAGAATGTGGACCCCAAAATACGGATACAAGTCATCCTCATTTGGAACTGGGCCCACTAAATACGAATTCAATAATTGGACAGTCTAATACAATTAAAGCTAAAACATGAGAGTCCTCAAATGTCTGATGCTAATTGTACGTCCAATGTCAAAAGAATGGCCCTATAATGCCAAATACGATTCCAAGACTTACTGTTGGTCACCTGAAAAACATGAAATTTGAGAGGATCAACTATCGAAATAGTTGGTGAGTTTACGGTGTGTTTGACCAAAAGACCAGTCGTCATTGGGAGCACACAATGACATGTAGTTATTTAAGACAAGACAGTCGGGATCAATATCCGACAATAAGACTAATTTCCCTCGCACAGGTCTCCCGTCTATAATGGGGTGCGGACCAGTATACCTCGCACAGGTCTCCCGTCTATAATGGGGTGCGGACTAGAACAAGACAGTCAGGCACTAAATCTGACAAGACAACCATTAAAGTCTCATAATGGTGATAACTACATAGGGGCAACATTTTAGTTCGTCAAACACAAAGAACAATTTAGTCAGCCGACAACATGGCAAGTCAAAGTCATTTAGTTCAATATTTCATAAGACATGTATACACATTTTCAGGCAGCCGTCAACATGGCAAGACATAAGACAAATGATTTAATTTACCAAATCTCATGGCATAGACAAAGACAAATCATTTATAAATTAGTCGTGTATACAGTACATGCTTTTCAGGCCCAAAGTAAAAGGAAAAAGGGCGCCATAAACTCACCTTAGCGATCAACGAGCTAAAAGTATGAGTAGTCTGAGAAAATGAGCAGTCTAGTCTCCACGTCTATCCAAAACCTAGGATATGAGTACCAATGGTGAGGATCAAATCTCACGACGACAAGTATCCTACGTACAACTACTTAGCTATCAACCCTAGAATGCCACGACTATGAATGTGTTTTAAACGTTCATTTTATTTGACTAGAGTTTCAAATGTCAATGACATTGTCATTATAAGGTAGTCCAAGGTACCAATTCGTATAAACGAAGTTCAAGATTTTAAGTCGTCAAAAATCCGAAATGTCAAACAGACAGAAAACTCGCGGCGCGAGATGGATGACTCGCGGCGCGAAGGCCATTTTGAACTAGTTCGCGACGCGAGACCTGAAGGGTCGCGGCGCGAGAGCAGACCTGCACGAGTGAAAGTGCAGTTTTTGACCATTTTCGCCAAACCAAATCATTTCCATTTCAAATATTTTCATTTCAACAAGTACCAACAGGTTCAATAACCTGGAAACAATACCATTTCGCTAACCATTTCACAAATTCAACCATTTTGATTTCAAAGACTCATTTCAAATCAAATTTCATCTAATAACCAAACCTAAAACTCATTTCATATTCAAAGCCTATTTATTAAATCAATCATAACTGAAATTAACCCATAAGATGGAATTTAATCAAATCAAAAGTTTAAAGAAGTATGTTACTTACCAATTTAGGGTTCTTGAGATAGAATGAAGAAAATGGTGATGATGATGATGATAAAACCCTAATTATTATTGCAAAATGATTACTTCCTTTGATTTCTCCTTTGATTTCCTTGCCATCACTTGAATCAGCGCCGGCTAATTTTTAAATCCGAGGATGGAGCCCGTACGGCTAAGGGCGGAGCCCGTCAGGTAGATCACCCCATCACCGCCACCGCCGCCGCCATTACATCACCACCCCGCCATCACTTCAATCACCACCGCAACGCGCATATACAGTTCTCGTATTAATAACTTAAATTTAATAACCCAACTAAAATAGTATTTTGGGATAACTAATATGCTTCTTGCAACATGTAATTAGATGCTTTCTCTGTGACATTCTTTTATTTTTTTTTATTATAACATTTAAACATGTGATTAAAACCAATGTAAAAGGAGGTAGAAACATATAATTTTATCCCCTCTTTTCAGAAAAATATCTCGTTAAACAAAAACTATTGTGCCCTAGCCTGCTGCTTACACGATGTCAGAATAAGAAGGTATTAATAGTATTTTATGTTGTTTATCTGTCTCTCTTTTATGTATAACTAAGTGTTGGATTTTAATTTAATGGAGACTGAATAAGGGATATGTATGGTTGGAACAGAGAAATATAGATGATAAACTAAACTCCCATCCGCTTTATAGTTGTTATGATAAAGTGATAAACAGAATTTTTTCTAAATAATTGGTTTCTTTGTTTTGATTCTGTTGCATTTTTACGAATAATTCCAACTTTGTTTTGATTCTGTTGCATTTTTAGGTTAGAGATGTTAAACCTGGTTGAGGATGTTGAGATTAAGGGAAATGATCACACAGTATACAGAGCGCTTGCCCAACTTCTTTTTGCCAGCCAGGATCTCTTTGTCATCATTCAAAAGGCTATAGCATTACAACTTCAGGCAAATGAATCTGTATATGTTAAAAGGCTCTGTCACGGTAAAACCAAGGATTATGAAGAGCTGGCCAAGAAAATTATTTCTGGTCAGTGCTCCAAAGCTGTGAGCGATGCAGTTATACATCTTTGCGCTGATTTGGTAAGCAGTTTTTTTTAAAATTATGTTATTTGAAATCATAGTATTGAACAAATTGTTTTTTACAGTTCCAAGTTACTTTTTTTTTGTGTCATCAAACCTCCTAATTTTCGACGAGTTGAAATTTATGAGTATGCTCCGGAGAGTACAACAGAAGCAACAACAGGACCCGGCGTAAGCATATCAAAGAAAGGTATGTTTATTAGTGAAATTCAGATTTTTCATGTTGTTCGAATGATCTTGACGTGTTGCCCTGTCGGTTTTTTAGTACGAGTCTAGTATCTCATTTGAGTTTGTTTAGTAAGTTTAGATTGGTTATCTAGCAAGTTATTTAGTATTTTGTTTGTATATTGAGGGACCTGAACCTACACATGTTACATTTTTGTTTCTTAGTAGTTTGTGTCAATTGATGGTATATAACTCTTTCTTTTCTTTTTTTTTTTAATTTTTTTTTTCCAGATTTTTGGTTTGTTAGAAATTACTCAAGTGATAATGGTTGGTTGACACTCGCCAAGGATGATTTAGGTATATCAAACTACCTATTTTAGGTTAGGTTTATCCGTTGAATTCAGAAAAATAATATACAGTTATTGTTTTGGGTTTACTGCTATAGGTTCATATTTGCCTCCAGAGCGTAAAGTGAATGCTATAAAGAAATCGTTGAAATCTGAAGGAACAGCAAATTTAGATGCTTTATTGCTGTGCCAATGTTTTGTTGATGGTACATGTACTATTGCACCACTGAAGCCAGCCACTGATCTAGAGAATTTACAAAAAGTTAACTCAAGGTTACAAAAATTCGGGTATAAAGGCATTACGAATCCAGTTGACGGAACGTGTTTTTACAAGGCGATGAGTCAGTGTATATTTGAGGATCAAAAACGTCAGTTGTTGATGCGTTTTTTGATAGCTGAAATGCAAAAGGCTCATGTGGACAAGTTTGAAAAGTGTGTCGGTCCTAAATGTAAAGAGGGGCCGGATGATGGCTGGAACAAACCGTATAATGAGATGGAATCTTATACTGAGTTCCGCAAAAGATTTGCTGCATGGGCGGATGAGCATCTGTTTCGTGTTGTCTGCGAGATGGTAATTTTTCTAATTAAGAAATTTGGTTAAATATTACTGTTCTAAATCTGTTTCATGTTGCCTGCGAGATGGTAATTTTCTAATTAAAAAAATTGGTTAAATATTTACTGTTCTAAAATAAATACATTTCATTATTCCAGTTTTCTGTAAAGGTAGTCATGTTTTTCTCTCGATACAAGGATGTAGTGGGTGAAGTGCGGCCAATCAGCGGTTCGTATAGAAAAAGTAAGGACACTGACTTCTATTTTTTTAAAATTTTAAATAAAACAGGTGCTAATTGTTTGCATATTATTTACAGCAATCTTCGTTACCCGAGGACCAAGGCATTTTGATGCGGTGGTTTCTGCATCAGCTGATAGTTAAAACATATGCTTGTAATATGTTGATCTTATTAAGCGTTGTTTGATGATGAATTCGTTATAGAACTACTTTGTAGTCGATCAACAAAGCTACAAGTTATGGCATATAGAAAAAGGAAAGATAACAAATGTGTTTTTGATTTCTCACTTTTGCTATTATGGTTTTGGTTATTTTAATGAGTCTGTAGTGAATACTATATTATGTTGTAATGTCGACAGTGGTTTTGAAAAAGATTGTGTGGATGTGTGCCTATGCTAGTATGTGTTATATGCAGGTGTTGGTTTGTACATGTGTTTTGTGCAGGTGTTGGTTTGGGTCTTTGGCTACAAAGATATTAAATAAAAGGATGACATTGGATCAAAGGGTACTCTTCTCTAATGGGTTGATTTGAGGGTTGAATTACCAATAAGATTAATGATTTAGCGCTAGAGCAAATGATTTAATTTGGTGTGATAGGAACTTGTCGAGTAGAAAAGAAATTCCTTTCTGACAAAAGTAATTTAGCAGACCGGAAGCGGAAACCTAATTATCGGCAGTCTGTGGGATACTGCACCTGTTTTCAGTAATAGGAGAGGCTCTGGACCAGCATCTGAGAGACCCAGTTGATATCCTTGACATTCTTAATTCTAGACAAGCCCCTCTTCATCTCTCCGGCTCATTATCATTGTTCGTTATCTCTACTTTCTCTCATCTATTTACCTTTTCTTTAATTCATTGTTTTTTCAATCGCGTATTCTGTTCTATTTATTGCAAATATGCAATTTCAGTGAAATTTAAGAAATGGTATCAATTAGGGCAGGGGTTATTCGACTGCTAGCCCTAGCTGTAAGGTAGACCTGGTCTCTTCTTATGTGGATACAAAATACAGTGGTAAATAATAATGAGAAGAAGCAGGTATCGTTTTTCCTTCCCGAATTGCTAATTGTTTTTCTGTCATGGAGCAGTGGGAATACTATAAAGTATAAACAAGGAAATGTTCTGCCAAATCTTTGAAGAAGGGTCCACTTCTGGTAGATTCTGCTTCCCTTTATGTTATATTGCATTAATTCAGAAAAAAACTATTTTAAAAGAGAATAAGAACATCTCGTTTCGGTGACACGGTACTTGGATAAAGCCTCTAGAATTGATATGCATGAGCCATCATGTGAAAAGGTAAACATAGCGAGCCTTTTTGCTGCTGTAATACTAAATCTAGAT
Source organism: Erigeron breviscapus (assembly GCA_034093135.1). Classification (NCBI taxonomy): domain Eukaryota; kingdom Viridiplantae; phylum Streptophyta; class Magnoliopsida; order Asterales; family Asteraceae; genus Erigeron; species Erigeron breviscapus. The sequence continues at coordinate 25,336,610 of CM067171.1, forward strand.
AATATCCATTTTACATTGACATGTTGATAATTTACTCAGCAGTCCATTTTAATTCGACCACTAATAATACCATCACCGACACCACTAGACCGCTGTCCCCGCCACCACCGCCGCATTGTGCGGTTACCGTGCTCGTTCCTTATTACGTTTTCATTCTTTATGATTTCCTCGATTCTTGAAAGAGCCAGGTAGGAATTTAGGATGAAGTGTGAAATCGGAAGAAACAAGGGGGGCCATCCGTGTAATTAAATACGACCCTATCTATAAGAATCCCCAATACGATCCCCAAAATTAAGATTATTAGGTATCAAAGGAAGGAAAAAAAAAACCCTAGATAGATAGATAGATATCGATCGAAGAAGTTCGAAGGAAGAAAAATGAATGGTCCGTTCGGAATCAAGATAGAGATGTGGGGGATGGCGGTCGATTTGGGGTTGAATCTGGACGAATTGGATCCGGATCCGACAAGGTTGTATGGGAGTGATATTGGTGATACTTCAGCAAAAGCCCGGTTTGAGAGAGAGATGCTTGATACGGGGATTACACTCGATCTGAAGATCTGAAAGCTGGTGACCGTGGTTACTTTGGTAATCCAGTAGATGATTTAGTAGATGATTTTGTTGCTGTTCGGAAAGAGTATGAATCTCCGCTTCATTACTTCCAGCTCGCCCCCAAGGGTTACGATCCGTGGAAATATATCGACCTTGAAAGCAAGGAATATGATGATGGTGGTGGTCCCTTGTCCCCCATGACCTGGGAAGAATTTTGTTCAGATAATCCATTTAAGGATAATCGTGGTTATAAGCGCCCCAATGATGGTGACATCATCAAGAAATTAGATGATGATGGTCATGTTCCTACAGGTGCTAATGATACGCACATGGATGGTCAGTACGAGATGATGATGAAAGATGAGGATGATGAGAAGGATGATGTTCTTTTGTGCCCCAACAAGCGCCTCCGTCCCCTCCCGGAGTCGCCATGTGCTTTTGATAGGATCAAGTATTCAAGCAGGATATTTTTATTTATATTGAAATAGACAGCCCGATTCGAGAGGGGCAAAGTCTCCAATTACATGATACTTTGTAAATGAAAAACTGGAATACCAAAATGAAAGAGAACATCCTGCTTATATAGGCCTTAATATTTAATAGTTTCCATTAAAGAGGGCAAAGGGACAGGTCCTCAACCCCCATCTTTAACCTTCCAACTTTCTGTTAATAATTAGCTTAGTTATTGCTCCCCACTCTTCCAAATTCCTACTGGTTTTGTGACCCAATGGATCCAACTCAGACCCAAATACATAATTCAACTGCCCCATGTTGGCATCTTTGACCTCCTTCCATTTCTTTCTTGAATACACTTTAAGTGGGATCTTATCATTACTTCCCTCCCGGTAAAATGCCTTCTGCCACCAAGTCATAAACTTCCCATGTAGCTTCCTCCACGGGCCGATTGCACCAGGAGATCAACACTTCCAGAACAGGATTACCAGCTTCCAAAGTCCACCTATGTGAAAGAACAGAATGTGGTTGCAAATCAACTTCCCAATCTTTAGTATTCGGCAACGAAGTGAGTGAATCAGATACGAATGAACCATGAGCTGGCTTGAGCATAGACACATGAAATACAGGATGAATTCGAGCGGTAGGGGGAAGCTCCAACTCATAAGCAACTGGACCCACGGTTCTCTTGATCCGATACGGTCCAAAGAATCTGGGAGACAATTTTTCATAGCGGCGTTTGGCCAAACTTTGTTGACGGTAGGGCTGAATTTTGAGAAAGACATAATCCAAACGATAATTCTCGACGCTTGAGATTGGCCTGATTCTTCATCCTGTCTTGCGCCTTCTTTAAATTATTTCTTAGAAGCCTTAGCATCTCGTCTCTATCAAGGAGTTGCTGCTCCAATTCTGCGTTTTTAGTCTCACCCCTAGTGTAAGGGAACAAAGATGGAGGTTCCCTTCCATACACAATGAAAAAAGGTGTCATACCCGTTGAAGTATGATAGCCTGTATTGTAAGAATACTCAGCCCAAGGTATGTATGTACTCCATTTTGTAGGTTGTTCACTGGCAAAACACCTCAAATAAGCTTCAAGGCAACGATTCAAAACTTCGGTTTGCCCATCTGTTTGGGGATGGTAGCTAGTGCTCAACTGAATCTTAGTTTGGCTTAAACGAAAAAGCTCCTGCCAAAAATTGCTCAGAAATACTACATCCCTGTCAGAAATAATAGAACGGGGAACCCCATGCAACCGAATGATTTCCTTACAAAAGAGTGCAGCTACCCCCTTGGCTGTAAAAGGATGAGACAGGCATAAAAAATGAGCATATTTGCTAAGACGATCAACCACCACAGAATAGTATCATATCGACTCGAATGTGGCAACCCAACAATAAAGTCCATGGAGATGTCTTCCCAAACCTGGTTTGGAATGGGTAAAGGCTGAATCAAACCCGCTGGAGATAAAGTCTGGTACTTTTGTTGTTGGCAAACAATACATTGCTGTACAAAATTTCGAACTTCTTGTTTCATTCTTGGCCAAAAGTAACGTGTGGATAGGCGTTTATGAGTCTTCAAAAATCCCCCGTGACCTCCGATTGGAGTGTCATGTGCCTCCTGTAATAACTTAAGTTTGAGATCAGGAATCTCTGGTATCACCAATCGACCTTTGTAAAATAAGAACTCATCTACAATTGAATAATCAGCAACAGAAGATGGATCAGCTTGTACTTTGCTGAATATCTCGCTGGTAAGTGGATCAGTTTGCAGCCCTGATTTAATTTCAGCCACCTCAACACAGTAAGGGATAACCAATGTTAACAATTCACCAGAATGGGGTCGACGAGACAAGGCATCAGCACCCTTATTTTCTTTACCAGCTTTGTGAACAATAGAAAACTCATAAGGCATAAGCTTTAGTAAGAGACGTTGTTGTTCAGTGGTAGTGGTAGTGATGCGTTGCTCAATTAAAAACTTTATTAAAAACTTTAGTGTGTAGTGATCGGTGCGAATAATGAAGTGGCGGCCAAGAAGATAGTGACTCCACTTTTGTTAGAAGGAGAGAACCCTTTGCTGAAATAAGCGACTGGATGTTCTTCTTGGGACAATATGGCTCCTACCCCATCGGATGAAGCATCACATTCAATGACAAATGGCTTTGAAAAATCCGGTAGCCTCAAAACCGGTGTAGAGATCAGTGCTTGTTTTAGGGCAATAAAAGCATGTAAAGCTTCTTCTGACCATGTGAAACCATCATTTTTAGTCAAGACGGTCAGCGGTCGCGCTATCAATCCATAATTCCGAACAAAACGCCGATAGTAACCCGTAAGCCCGAGGAAACCTCGTACTTCTTTAACTGTCAAAGGGATTGGCCAAGACTGCACCGCTGATATCTTTTCTTCCTCGACTTTAACACCCTCTGAACTGACCAGAACACGGCTTGTGATTGCCCGAAACAACACTTGGACAGTTTAGCAAAAAACTGGTGGTCATGAAGGAGCTTTAGGGCCTGTTCCAAGTGAAAACAATGTTGTTCCATGTTCTGGCTGTAAACCAGAATATCATCAAAGAATACAAGTATAAAACGCCGAAGAAAAGGACGAAATAAATCATTCATGACAGCCTGAAAAGTAGATGGTGCGTTAGTTAGACCAAAAGGCATAACCTTGAATTCATAATGCCCCGAGTGAGTTCGAAAAGCTGTTTTTTCAATATCTTGGGCAGCCACCCGTATTTGGTAATAACCCGACCTTAAATCGAGTTTGGAAAATACCGTAGCTCCATATAATTCATCCAACAACTCATCAATATTTGGAATGGGGTATTTGTCAGCTATGGTGATCTTATTGAGGGCCCGATAATCCACACACATCCTCCACGAATTATCTTTCTTTTTCACAAGTAAGACCGGGCTTGAAAAAGGGCTCGTACTAGCTTGAATCAATCCTGCCGCTAAAAGCTGATTGACTTGGTTCTCTATTTCAGTTTTTTGAGAATGGGGGTATCGATAGGGACGGATATTAGGTGGTGGTGAATTTGGGATTAGTGGTATTGAGTGGGTTTGGGTTCGAACAGGTGGTAGATTTTGTGGTTCTTCAAACACAGAAGAGTAGTGGCTAATAATTGGTTGTAGCGGGTTCGGGATTTGTGGGTTATTTGTTGGTTCAGCAGCTGCTGGAAGCTAGATGACTTTTGGGGTCCAGTTTCAATACCTTTCAGCTTGTATCTCTTCCCATCGATAGTGAAAATCATAAATAGTTCCTTCCAATTTGCTTGAACTGTATTCAAGGTGGCTAACCATTGAATACCCAAAACTAAATCAGCCCCCCCAATTGAAAAAAGGTGAAAATCTTCAATAATTTTCAAATCATTAATATGTACAAGAAGACTTTTGCAAATCGGGTCACATCGAATTACATCACCATTACCTATTTGAACCCCGAAAGGTGGTACCGGATGGGTCTCAAGTTTAAGTTCTTTCACCATACAATCTGATATAAAATTGTGGGTGGATCCCCCATCAATTAAAATTATACCATGGACTTTCATTGTTGTGGGATGCGATTTCCCAAGAATAGCATGCAGACTGATCCCGGCTGTCTCCTCTTGCACCACATCACAGTTATGAATTTCAGAATCTTGTTGCTTCAACGAGTCTTCTTCATCAACTTCTAAGACTGTTAGTGTACCCGCTTTACATCTATGGCCCGGCCCGTATTTGCCCCCACAACGGAAGCACTCACCCTTTAGGTATCTGGTTTGCCTTTCTGTCTCCGATAGTCGGAAGGGGGTTTTGGGTTGGGTTGATATTTGGGCTGTGGTGGTAGTAGTAGTTTTGGGGTCGGTTATGGTTGGCTTTGAACTGAGATTCCAAGAACTTTTGTTGGGTCGAGGAGAGACAAGTTTGGATTCAAATTCTAGGGCAATACTCATTGCGTTGTAAACAGTTCGAGGCTTATTAATCCTGACATCCGCCTTCAGTTCCTCCTTTAATCCGTTAAGAAAGACTGCCAAGAGACAATGCTCTGGCCAATTAGAAACTCGGGAAGATCTTTTTGCGAATTCTTGTCGGTATTCTTGCACCGAACCAGTTTGTTTTATGCTACATAAAAATTCATCGGATTTTGAAATTCGGCTGGACCAAATTTTTTTGTAAATGCTTGCACTAAATCTTCCCAAAACATAACTGGGAGAGCCAAGAATACAAGTCTAGTGCATCACCCTCTAAATGCATAGAGGCAGTTTCAACTTTCTCTTCATCTGGTATTTGGTAATACCTGAAATACTTTTCAGCCTTCAACACCCACCCACGAGGATCCCCTGTACTGAAAACAGGAAATTCAATCTTGTTATAGGGACGAAATGAATGTCGATTCCTCCCTGAGCTTTCTGCTTCATCATAACGACTTCCCTTTGATTTTTCTCCAGCCTTTAGGGCAGCAATATCTTCCTTCATTGTATCAATGGATTCCAATTTAGCGGCTATGGCTGCTAACTGGGCAGCAATCTGATCAGAATTGGAACCACTGTTCTCAGAACTATTCCGGGTTTGAACCATCTTCGATTTCCCGGCAATGGAACCAAATGATAGGATCAAGTATTCAAGCAGGATATTTTTATTTATATTGAAATAGACAGCCCGATTCGAGAGGGGCAAAGTCTCCAATTACATGATACTTTGTAAATGAAAAACTGGAATACCAAAATGAAAGAGAACATCCTGCTTATATAGGCCTTAATATTTAATAGTTTCCATTAAAGAGGGCAAAGGGACAGGTCCTCAACCCCCATCTTTAACCTTCCAACTTTCTGTTAATAATTAGCTTAGTTATTGCTCCCCACTCTTCCAAATTCCTACTGGTTTTGTGACCCAATGGATCCAACTCAGACCCAAATACATAATTCAACTGCCCCATGTTGGCATCTTTGACCTCCTTCCATTTCTTTCTTGAATACACTTTAAGTGGGATCTTATCAGCTTTCTAAGACGGATGGCCTCCCTCAGGAAGGACGTTAAATGTTTAATGTTGCTTATAATTATTAGCTAGCTCTACTTAATGTGTTCGTGCTTGTGTGTTTTTTTATTTTATTTAAATTAATGTATCGTCTAAAACTTTGATGATGATGATGATGATGATGCTGTTGTATCGAACCTACTACTCTTATCTATATGTTGGAATATTATGTATGCTTAATGTGGTTGTTTCTACTTATATGTTTGACCTATTTCTCATTTCTCTTATGCTGGTTACAATATATGAATTTCATGTATCCCTCTCAAATTACAGTTCTTTCACATGGATATTGTTATGTATGCTAGCTAGGAGATATTATTTAGCTTGATTCTTTTAGTACCACAGCTAGCTGCTCAATCAAATGGAGCTTCCATTCCCATTCTCCATCGTTTACGCACTAACTCTAGTATTACTGTATAGCCGTATCTTGAACTTGAACATGAGCTTTTGTATATATAATATAGGTTAAAAAACATTGTGTTAATTTTGATCACCACTAGCTGCAGGTCAAGTGAAATTTTGTATATGGATGTTTTTAGTTTGTGAATAATTGCTACAATGGTTTCCTTGCAGTGGCTTAAAAGTATTTTGTATATGGATGTTTTTAGTTTTTGAATAATTGCTACAATGGTTTCCTTGCAGTGGCTTAGAAGTTTTGATCGCCACTTACGAGAACGTATTGATCATGCCATCTGCCTGAATGATCCTGGTTAAGCGGAAGATCGCTCATGTGTCAAAAAAACCCCAGAGAATGCTTATGTGAAACATATTTTTGAGGTAACTGGATCAAAACCCCATATGTTTTGGAGTCTTGTAGATTCATTCAAATGCGGAGTTGTCTCTAATTGGTCTTGTGTGCAGGGTTATCCAATTTAGCAGAGGACCTTGGCCTTAACGTTGGGCTAAAGCACAAGAAAATTATTTCCCCCCAGTAAGGAAATTTAGATCAAACATGACTGTAATCCTAAAGTTAATATACATAATACATGTATGTATCTCACACACTTCAGGTAGCCATTTTGATAGCCAAGTGTTATTACATGCAGGTAGCCTGGGAACCTGAGCAGTTTTCAGGGTTACTGCAGCTACACTCTTTGGACTTTCGATAACAGGTTTATATTTGGAAACCCTGCCATTTCTACCATTTATAAAGAAATAAAATTAAGGGGAATGATTTTGCCGGTCTATGTCTTTTGTTTTGTTTCCTTTGTCTTTAAGAGAGTTCATCAGCGAAGCTGCAGTTGTCAAGAGTGTGAAATTGGTCGCCGAGAGTCTTTCTCCAAGACGTTCATAAATTGATAACTATTGGTAATTTTAAGTTCTCACATTCAGTCATATACCTTATTCTGCTATTACTTTTATATGCTACAAACAAAACAGGAACTTCTTGACTGCCTTCATTAGAATCGGTTTTTTGAAATTGCAAATTGCTCCAAGTTTGCTACTAAAATCACCAAACTATTGCTTTTGTCCACTTTTGTGTGTTATGATAAATATCTTTCAGCAAGTGGAATGCTAACTCTTTGATTTAAATTTTATTAAGGGTATGAAAATTGCTTTAAGTACTGTTTATTGTTTTATGCAAAGGCATATCTACTGTCATGTGGGAGAGAACATCGGTTGGATACTACTTTATTAATCCATGAAAGTCAAATATATTGTATTTATGTATGTATAAGTTTAGGGGTTTAGGGTGTCAGGAATAAAGTCTACAACCGAAAATAGTTAATTTCGGTTAAGGAAGTTATGTTTGTGAAGGGGCATGTCGCTAAGAATATTCGTGTTTGTTAGAAAAGTCATACCAATTAGTGAACAATGCTTCGTATGTGTCAATCTGAAAAGTATAAATAGTCATGTAACTGCAGTTTCTAAACCAACGCGTGTCTATTCGATAAAAGTCCAGTGTGACTATTGTTGCATACACAATCGTTCATAGAGTCAAGATAACAACAACATTAATATATTTGCAGATAACAGTAATTTTGCTGTCAATTCCTCTTAGATACGAGCGTGGCTTGATATGTTGTCAGTATCATGTATCAACTCGTGTGGCACCTTTTCTCTCGAAGGACAATGCATTCATCGTCACATTTAGAAAGGTATTCACAAGGGATTTTGATTTCGTTTTTTGTTTGCTACAAAACAAAGTGAAATTCACTCTTCTCATTTTTAATTTCACTTGGGCAAAGTTCTATTTGTTAATTACAGGAATTCGCAGACCATATTGTAAAAGTTAAGTTGCACCATGTCGTCATTGATGGAATTACACTGCAGATTTATCAGGTAAGGTTATCCCCTCTGGCCTATTGCATTTGTTCATTTCTATAATAGTAATGATATTTTAACCTCTCTTACTTGCTCGAGCAAGTGTTGATTTTTACCCCCCCTTTTCATGATGTTATTGTTCAGCTTCTGCACATTGTATCTTGAAATGAATTAAGGGGATAAACAAAATCTAGAGCTAACAGGAAAGTTATGTTGACTTCCGACTTGCTCTCGCTACTTGTTATTGGATCTTACTTGATTGCGCTTTCCAGTTTCCTCAAGAACTACCACGGTATGATCGCTTTTGGTGTAATTGGCAAACTAACCCATATCCCTAATGTATGAATCGATCCGTGTTGGATCTTTAGTGGGGCAAACATGTGAAATAACATTAAAATGGCTTAACGGGAAACTAGGAAAGAGCACAAACGGGTCAGAAGTCGTGGAAGTGGTTATATATGTACTTTGTTGCAAGATCGTTATCCTTACTTTTTAAAATGCATGATTAATTTATTCTACCTATAAATGCATGATCATTTTATTTTTACCTTTTGAAACACGTTATCTTTTTATTCTTTGATTTAAGATTACTATTAAAGATGAGCTACCAGAGGAGGTAAAGCTTTTAATCTGGGATTTGGTCCGTTTTGTTAATTCAACTAAATTGATCTACATTGGTAGATATAGTGTTTCTCAAATGGCTCACTTTACTAATACCCAATCGTCGTAGGATACTTTTAGAATGTATTGCACTACCCGGCCACCTAGCTCTATGCTAAATGCTAGCTTGGTTGGTAATCTTGTGCAGATTAATTGCAAGCTTTGGCTGTTTGATCATTTTACTGGAAACTTCTGACATATATACTTTTTAAACCTCGTGTAGTTATCTTGGGATTGATATGCTTTCATGATGATAATAATGTCGTTAATACTCTTATTATACAATGCTCTACATGAGAGGTAGGGGATGCATCATCTCGATCTTGGTTCTTTGTGTTACATATCATTGTGTGCCATATTTTTTCCTGCAACTTTCTTTCTTTTTCTTTAAATAGCAAATGTACATGCTCTAGATAATATGCAAGGAGCATCAATTGTTCATTTACTCCTGATATTCTAATGTACATGTTTATCAACGCAGATCAATCTGCTTGCAATTTATGATGGAGGCATGTGCTTCAAAAATGGCAGAAGAAGCTCATTCACAGGTATGAGCTTCATCAATTAATTGGCCTTTATCCGGGTTTTTTTTAATGAAATAGTATTTGGGAGAGTATGTAACATAAGTGAATGTTGCTTCTGGGGGAAGCACTTGATAAGGCTAGATTGACCTTTCTGTGCCGTTTACTATTGGTCATGGGCTAACAGTGTTGTCATCTAATGCACTTGAACTTGCATGATTAAATTTATAACTATCTGGCTGGCATTAGGTGTAAGTGTTTGTTAAGGGACCATCTTTGGGTCTTTTTAATTAGCTTATTCTTTAAATTCTAACCACAAAATACACATCTCTGTGGAGGGATGGAGGATAATGCTTTTATGTATGCCTAATCTAAATCAAAATGAAAGGACCGCAGATTGGTTCTGTTGCTAGTGTCAAGTCTCGGTTTCCTTTTCTGCTGGAATTATGTTGTATGGATTTGATGAGAATCCAAGCTCATGATACCTTTTGAAATGTCATTCTAGTTGGTTGTGCAGAAAATTGCCAATTGCAATATGTTGGTGCGTATCACATGAAAGCTCATGCTTTAGTAGCCAGGTATAGTTTATGAAATTCCAATACAAGATCTAGTAAATGGGTGTTGATTGTGTATCGTGTGATTATTTATGAATGTTTTCTAACCCTATCTACTATAAAGTTCAATCATAACGAAACGTTGTGTAATCAGTTATGTTTATATGTAGAATTCTTTTTTAAGATGCATCTCGCACGTACGTATCGTCAATCCGTACATCGTACGGGTATCGATACCAATATATTATATAGCATTATAGCTAATTTGCTTACAACGTTCAACATCTTCGATTTGTATATATATTGGAAAATTTTGTTATCTATTATAATATTTAAGTAAATTAAATTTGACACCTCATATTTTTAAATATCAACGAGTTGAAAAAAACAAAAACAAAGGGAATAAAGATTATAGCTTGACTAGATTTTTTTAACATATTAAAAAAGGAAAAAAGATTTTGATAGAAAGAAAGGTTGTACTCATATAGAGGATACTAGATTTAGATCCCGCGTAAAACGCGAGCATGTTGAATTAAATTGTTTTAAAGTATTTTTGATAAGGGGAAAGAATTAACATGCGAAATTTTAAAAGATGTTATTTTACAAAAGTGTATCGACCATTGTTTATATATGGACCTTAAAAACATGACATGCATGTTATTTATATACTTATTGTTATATATTTTTAGGAAAATGGTAATGTGTAAGTTAAACATAGTTTACATAAAATCAGTAATTAAAGGTGGATAAATTAAGTTTACCTTATAGGCTCAGATTTAGTAATTGAACCATGTAGATAGAACAATCCAATAATATCTCCATGCTACTTGGCCCAAACATTGAAAAAAAGTATCCCTAGATTAAAAAAAAAAGGTATATTGTAATATTGCGTTTTTTCTCCTTCATAGATTTAGATCCCCATAAATTGCGATATTTTTCGATATATTTGTTATCAATACTTCCAATAAGGTTAATAATGGACATTTGAGTAAAAATATCTTTTTGTTTCACGCAAGATAAAGTTAACCCACAATTAGCAGTAAAAATTATATTATCATAAAATGAAGTGAAGACCATTCCATAATAACAAAATTATTAATATATATATTAAAAACAAATGTACGAAAGTGCGTGCAAAGAATAGTAACGGACCATTTGTATTTCTTTGGGCCCGTTTTCATTTTCTTAACGGGCCAACTTCATTTTCTTTTGGGCCCGTTTCATTTTTCTAATTTTGGGCTTGACATATTATGTTTTGATCTTTTAAATTGCTTCCAATTTGTTTACAAAGATCACTTATTTTAATTGCACATTTTTATTTTTAAGGTTTGTTAAGATTGTCTCATTTTATTACACGTGAACTATTACATAATATATATACACATAACAGTAGTGTGTACGTTTTGCAAATATACACCTAACCATCTCCGAAAATTAGTTTGCAATACTTATTAGTTTACAATTTTATTTCGGTTGATGTTTTGTTATTATGGATTATTTTCGTTTCACTTTCTATTTTCAATGATTTTGGAAATTAGCTTTAGTTATGTTTGTAATATTATTTTGTGTTTTTATTTTAAATATTCTACTTTCATACCTATTATCTTTTTAAAATTTATATAATTTATCAATCTGTTATAAAATAATACTGTCAAATTTCTTTAATTTATAATTGCTTACATATTAAAAAATTAATATCAACTCAGTTTTTAACTACATAATGTTTTTTAAAGAATGTTATAAATTTTACATAGTACGGAACACAATATATGTAATGTCTCCTGAGGCAACGCCCGGGTGACATATCTCGTTTATTATTGAATATGTACAAAAAAGTCTGTAACAGGGAGACTTGTATGCTTGACGTGATACAAATAATGCAATACGCCCCTTCAGTTCAAAAGCTGGAATAGTTCAAAAGCATTTGGCATCATTCCTTCAGTTCAGAATCCATTTCTATCCTAAGCAAACACGATCGATTCAGCATTGGACACTGAACCATTCCATCCCTTTTCTATCGACACAACCCTAAAGTATGAGATTTTGTGAGTACTCACACTTTTGTCTGCTTTAGGCATAATTGTTTTTTGTTGTTTGCTACTTGCTTTCATTGGCTGGTTCACTTTTAAACAAGTGTTACACATCAAGTACAACCGATATAATTAATTTTCAATGTTCATGTTAAGATACCCATGCCTACTTGTCTAGGGTATTAAAAACGGATATCCGAGAATTTGGATACTTGATTTGGCCATCCAAAATCCGAATTCGAATCCGGATATCCGAAAGTTTTTTTTAAACTTATTTGATCAAATAATGAACTTGTAAATAGATAAACATAACTAAGCATTCAGTCCAACATAACAACAAACGTCACGACACAAACATAGCAGTTAACACAACATAAATCCATAACTAATGTCTCAATACAATCATAACAAATTCTTGAAATTGAACAACCGTTAAACTTGAGCTTTACATCTTGAACACCTACCTAACAACCTGATGAAAAACAAGACTAAGGATTAGAACAAGTTAGAATAATAATGTAAACATACAGAAAGATTGGATCTGGTCAAAACAAGCCAAGTAAGGTACTACTCAAGCAGAGCAACTAACAGCACGACAGCCTTAGTAAATGGTTAACTTACCAAAAGCAAGGAACTAATCTACGCGTATATATAAAAAGATAAAAAGAACACAGAGGAACACTTATATCCTTGTTACCTGAAGTGCAACAACATACAAGGTTAACATTACCAAAAGCAATCAAGGGAGCACTTATATATGACCCCAACTAAACTCGTTCTAACCTTTTAATAAAACGACCCCTTATGACCATTTATAAATTTGTAACTTAAAATACACATGATCATTTAAAACTAATATATGGCTTTACTTAAAAAATGTAAATGGTGTTGCAGGGAATCAACACTAATTTATAACCAATAGGTATGATTTCAAGCACAATTTATCAACATAAATGAATAATGAAGAGAAACTTACGCAAAGACGGAGCTTCTCCCCTTTGTCTTTCAGTCATCCCCCCACCCTGTAATTTGTATTAGTAACACAATGAGTAATAAAGATCTACAAATAAATAAAGAAAATAGAAACAGATTCAGGTAATAAATAATAAAAAAAACAAAAACTTTATTACCTCTTTTGTACTCATTCACGGCTGGAAACCTATCCTTGTTAACCTTTACCCCACACTCAACGATAACAACATTTTTGACGGGATCACCTTCATCCGATGCAGCTTCTTTCTCAATCCGATTAAGAACACCCATCGAATCATTTGTAACATGACCAAACACTACATGTTTTCCATCCAGCCAATCACATTCCCTAAACGAGATGTAAAACTGGGATCCGTTTGTCTTCGGATCTTTGTCCGCCATAGCTATCGTGCCTTTCTTATGTTTCAAATCATTTACTTCATTTTCAAAATTTCCCCTTGGTGCAACGTCTCCAACCCCGGTATGTAGTTTCCACCCTGGCAGAAATTCCTGGTAATCCGGTGGAAAAAAGAGTTTTTGTAGCAATGGTAGGCACCAGGAGACCCAAGTTCTCCTTTACAAATATCAATGAAATTAGCGACGGTTTTGGGTGCTTTATTAGTATGAAGTTTTATATCTAAGAAGCCTATATCCTTATCGTCAATTTCAATGTGAAAATATGCGGTCGGCTCATCTAAAACGCGTGCCATTTCGGTTGATAGCGGTAGGCGAGGTGTTAATTTAGGTTTTCGGCTCAAATTCCGGCGAGGAGAGAGGAGGGATGAAAGGGAAAGGGGAAGGGATCGAAAAAGGAAATTTATATTAGTAGTATTATTAATAATTAATAATTTCATTAATATTTATATACATTTGAATTATAATAGCTTCTTGAGATTGACCATGTTTTTTAATGTGATGCTTTTATATGCTTTTAGTATTAACGAGTAAGTTTGTTTTCGTTTATGTTCATACCTATAACTCTATAAGTGTTACGGAGTATAATATAAGGAAAATGATAAATCCTCCAAATCAAATAACTTAATAATCCTCTTCAAACATTGTGGTATCCACTAATTCTCTTTTCTAATCTTGCCTCTTGATTTTTTCACATGTCATCATCTAATGGTTAGGAGGATTATTAAGCTATTTGGTTAGGAGTATTAATCATTTCACATAAAATAAATATAATACTAGATTTAGACCTGTGTGAACAGAGCCGTCGCTCAAGATTTGTAGACCTAGGATGAGACTATAAAAAGGCCCCACGCTAAACTCAACGAACTAAATTGTGTGAACTACTTTTTAAAATTGACAATAAATGTTATATCAATAAACGTAGAAAATTAATTTGAAAATAATAAATAACAATAGATTTTAAAGGACAAGTTTAAAGTAAACAATTGTTGATCTTGATATATTATGTTCAAATAACTATTTTAGTGGTTATATTTGATATACTATAGTAGTGATAGAATAACTATATACTTAATATACAGAAATACAGGAGGTTATATACTCTTTTTTTTTTTTGTAAAAAGGGTAACTTGTATTAATCACAAATAAGAACAGGCAACATGGCAGAATGCCAGTTGACTTAAACATTTACATAGTAAATGCCCTCACGGGCCCCCCGCAAATCATAAAGGGGACCCGTGATGCAGGAAATGAAACAAGTGAATGACTGGACAGGCCCAGACCACCCAACAACAATCAAACTAGTAATCAAAACAATAAGAAGGTAAAAACAAACTAGTAGTCAATTCTTCATGAACTGAGCAGTTTCACCTTCATCAGATTCAACTTCATCAACTTCATCGCTTTCAGAAACATCCTCTAAATCATCATCACAAAGTGCATCATATTGGTTCCGAGTCTCAATAACAGGTGCAGGAGGAGTAAGAATAGAATCACGATCTGTAGCCACTGTATCTGGAGGAGTATATGGAACAACAGGAGTAGATGACTGAAGGGCATGAGCTGGAGCAGTATAAGATCTAACTAGTGCAGGTGAATCTGTAGTAGCTGGAGTAAATGTATCAACTACTGGAGCATTTCCCTTTGAATCTTGGACCTTCCAAGGAACATATATGAATTTAGGTTTAGGGATAGCAAATGAGGGGGCTTTTTTAGGCCTCCTCTTACGTCTCTTGGGCTTCTGAAACCCATCATCTGCCTGTACCTCTGCTGGATCAACCTGTTGAGCCCCTGATGGGCCATCCTTAGTCTCTGATGGACCAACCTGTGAAGCTGGAGCTGCAGTAGCCATACGAGTTTCCATCTCATTCAGTGTCCTTGGTCTCACACTGCAGTCATCAAATGTATGCCCAAAAATCCTGCAATGAGAGCACCTAGGAGGTAGCCAATGATACTCAAGTCTAAACCGTCTCACAGTATCTAAAATCTCAGCCTCAGCAAACATAGGAATATCTCTCAAAGAGTTAAACTCAACCAACACTCTGGCAAATACTACTCTACCTTTCTTATTTTCACACATTTCAGCAGTATATCTATCGACAGCAATCGGGATACCAATAGAACTGACCAGATGGCTAAGAATCTCATAGTCCCACATAATAGCTGGTAGATCATAAATGTTAACCCAAAGGGCAACCTTGTCATTAGCTGGTTTGTCAAACCAGATTTCAGGCTGCCACTTTCTAAGCATAATGGGAATATCATTAAACAACCATGGTCCATTCTCATACACATGCAATTGACCCTGATCAGACTTAAACTGAAATAGAAAGAATCCCTGGTCATTCAGAATAACATCCTCCAAACCATATTTTTTCCATAGTCGATTTGCATGAAATTTCACAAAAGGAAAGGCAGGCCGCTTACCAATAAAATGACCAACCAAAGTGTTAGCCCAGCTCTCACTTTGTTTCAACAAAAGATCACGTGGAATAACAGCTCTGGGAACACCAGAAGTAATAGAAGGAGGAATGAATCTCAATGTGCCTTTTTTGCGAATGTTGGCAGCATCTTGAAATATAGAAGCATATGAACGGGGCTGCTGAGTCTTGGGACTATCGGGATGTCCACCAAGATCATTCGGAGTAATATCGTGCTTAGGCACGACATCTGGAGCAGTATGAATGTCATTAGCATGACATGAAGCTGGCTTAAAGTAAGAAGAGCCTGGAGGGAACTTAGGAGGATCCGGCATAGGAGGCACATCAGAAGCACCAACATTTGCAAGCAAGCCATGCAAAGTTGGTTTAGCAGTCGTCTTCACACCATCACTATGCACTTCATTTAAGTCCCTACCTTCATCGACTTGAGAAACGACATTTTTATCCCAAGAATCCACCACTTTTTCAATGGTGGCCGATGCAACACCAAAGTGTTTGTCGAATTCATGAATAAGTGGGACCCGTGGCTGTGAATCTGACCCCGTGGCCTCATGTATGTCAAGAGGACTCACACGACGGGCGGCAGCCGAAACAGTGGTGGCCGATGGTGGATTAACGGTGGGCGAATCAAAATTAGGGTTTTTGCCAAATGTTCAACTAAAAGCCTATTTAATTCGATCACTTGATATTTAGAGAGTAGTTTGTCATCAACATTGAGCAATTCCATTCCACCCTTCATGATGGAGAAAAGATCATCAATTTGTTCACTATCTTCAATTGACGGTGACTCATCAGTGGTTAATGGTGGCTGCACGACAGCGGTACTATTATCTTGAGCAGCAGTAACCGTGACCCCAGGAGCATCAGAAGTATTAACCCCACTAACAGGATTAGGGCTTCCACCCTTTTTGGATTTTTTCTTCTTACCAGACATCACATCCGATCAGAAGGATGCGGGTTGATGTTGCTCGAGTGCTGCTGCTGTCTCTTGTTCGAATGAAACAAAAGTCCAAGACTTTTTGTTTCTTGCGGCTGTAGTCACCAAAAGAACCGACACCACCTTCACAATTTTATAATTGACCTAGTTCTAAATTAAATCAAGCTACTAATTAATATTGAGCTAGATGCTTGCTTGCTTCCTCCTTGTTCTCGGCCGCAAAAACCAAACAACCAGGAGGTTATATACTTATATTATATATGTTTGATATATTTTACCATGACAACCATTTTTACTCACAAGTACAATCAAATAAAAAAGATATCCAAGAAAGAAAAAAAACAATAGGGAGTACAAAAATTAAAGACTCCAAAGTTCCCAAAATCAAAAATGTGGATGTCAAAATCCAATATTAACCAATTTCAAATATCCTTGTGAAATCCACATTACTCCTTTATGTCATCACCGTATGTCCGTCTTCTTCATCTAATATCAAACCATAAACTCTGCACACTCTGAGTCTATCTCTCTCATCACTCTCTTCTTCTTGTTTCAAAATCGGCACTACTCTTCTACTCTTCTAATCTTCTATCTATAATCCGTATTATATATATTATAAATTTGTGCCCCTTAAAAAATCAGACCTCGGCCGGTCGTCCATCTCGTCCCATGTTATAGCCGGGCCTGTGTGTGAAATACATGGATTATTTATGACATATTAATGATGAAGTTAAATATATGTAATACAAGAAAAACTGTTAAAGAACAAAAGTGAATCAACGATGTAACTAAAATTATGAAAAAACAAACCTATAAAATCAAATATAAATAGTGTAATGAAAATCAAAGTAGCGGAATGTACTAACGGGATTATTGACGAAAGTGTTTAACTTGTTCGTCTATCAAAATCATGTTAAGGCTTGCTGTTGCAATAACTTTTTGAGCAATACAATCAAAAAAACTTTTTGTAGTTTTTGTTGTGGTATTTGTTTTTCATGAAAGTTTTAGATTATATAGTTGTTATCAGTTAGATATATTATTTTTTATATATATATCATTGATAATTTGATAAGTTATAATATAATTTATTTTATAGCCAATGGGGTTGGTGGACCCTTGGAGGATCCACAGGGTTCGAATCCTACTTCCCACATTTGTGGGGGTGGATTTATTAACCAACTTTTCTTTGAAAAGTTGGCTACCTGTCTGTGTTATGGTGGGTCCCCATGTGTGGAGGTGCCAATCAATAATGGCCCTGGTTCAAAAAACCGATCCCATGTGGTGGATTTCTTCGCCACCTAGCAGAACTAACCCGGTACACATAGCCTTGCAGGGTGGTAGTGTAGGTACCAAATTTGGTACACGGGACTAAGGAGTTCCCGTCGATTTACTCTTTTTATATATTTGATAAGTTATTATAATTATAAATAACTTATATTAGAGTTAGATAAATACTAATTATAAACAAAGTAGGTTTTTTTATTTATTAAAAAAATAATTTTTATTATTTAATTAGTTGGATATTTAGGATAAACATGAGTTTTATATTTTATGTATTTTATTTCAATAAAATTATTATTTTAAGAAAAAAAGACTAAAAGTGTAAATTGATGATAGAAACAAAAAAAGTGTAAATTATATTATGACATGTGCTAATTTAATTAAATTAGAAAAATTGGGAGTTGTGATTGGTTAATTATAGTAGAATGAAAACTAATTGTAAACAAAGTAGGTTTTTTTATTTATTAAAAAGAATTTTTTATTATTTAATTAGTGGATATTTGGGATTAACATGAGTTTTATATTTTATGTATTTTATTTCAATAAAATTATTATTTTAAAAAAAAGGACTAAAAGTGTAAATTGATGATGGAAAAGAAAAAAGTGTAAATTATATTATGACATGTGCTAATTTAATTAAATTAGAAAATTAGAGTTGTGATTGTTTAATTGAGGTTAGTCAGTTGCCTTTTAGTATATATTAAGATAATATAGATTTTGTTAGGGGTTGGGTATTGTAAAACAAAGTATTAAAGTAAAACAAATAGGACAAGATCTTGACCCTTAGATCATGGTTAATTGATGCACGAAGATTCACGAAGCAATTGATGCTTGATGATTTTCATGATGCACGGTGATTTTCAGTGAAGAGAAATATTTTATATTTAATATATTTTAATTTATAATATAATTAAAACTTTATATTAAAAATAATATTATATCTATTGTTATCATAATTATCTATTTACATCATCTACTTTATTCATGCTAAAAATTTATGATTTACAATATGATCTTATTCATAAAATATAAAATAAAACTTATTTATTCTAATTCATAAAACATGTTAATTTAATTAATAAATAATAACAATATATCTATGTTTCGAACTTATAATTATCTACTAAAAAAGTGTATTTATTCTATAATGTTCTATTGAAGCCTATGTATACAATGCTTTATTGTAACCCTAATCATTCCTCAATAATAGAATTATCTTTCTTTCTCTCTCAACTCTTCTCTCCATCTTATAATATGTTATCACCACGAATGCCTCAAAAACCATAAATAAAACTAGAACAATGCCCATACGTTGTCCAGGTTAATAAACTACTTTTTGTAAACTCAATTTAATTATACTCTAATTAATTTAGATTTAAGGTTTTCTCTAATGTTTTTTATCTTTACTTTCATATCTATATTAAATTTATTGAGTCGTGTAACTGGAAAAAAAGTAGTTCATAATGTGATAAGGTTAAAATTTTTGATTTTTTGAAGTGATTATTATCATTATTTATATTTATATTTATATATTTGTATATAAAAGTATATAGTTTAATTTTTTTTCTAACCTTTACTGTAGTTTATGTACTATAACACTGTTTATATGCATATATGTTATTTTAAATTTATTCATATGACAGCAACAAGTTACATTGTTTATGATGACTACAATGAATTTATTTATAAAAGCAATAAAGCATGGGGCATGAAGCCCATTACTTACGTCCCTAATAAAAAAATTGAAAACATGCACCACTAATTCTAAATGCGACCACTATTTATATCTATAATATTTACACTAATCTATAAAACAAATTATCCTTTTTCTTTCAATAATTAAGATTTTGAAATGACTATATAATTAAGATTCACCTAAGTAATTAAGTCTTCCTAACCTATTCATAATCCTAATCCCAAATATGTCATCTCTCTGTTCGATATCTTGATGTCTCTCAAGCTCTTATCTGACACTGATTTTTGATGGCGATGATATCCCCGTGTTGGCATAATTCAAGCTTCAACAGGTAATTATTTGCGCTGTCATGTTTGCATGGATACATTACACTTGCTTTAATTTCTATCCGTCTTAATGAATTTGGATAACATGCTTTAATTTGTATCAATTCCATCTAATGTCATTTAAATAATTATTAACTAACCTCCTTCAACCTTTTGACTTTGGACATATATATAACTAATTATGGTTTCTAATTTGCAGATGGGTTTCGAGATATTGGCCGACAACACTGATAATGAAGACCTGCAGGAAGGGCTGGCATGGTAAGCTACCTTTGTAAACCGCCTTAGTTGGAAACCAGATCAGTTCGTTTTGTACTTTCCAGTTTGGTGACACATAGAATTGCCACACCAAGAATTTTGTTTGTTGTGCATAACTACTTTCTGATGTTTAGTAATGTGCCTACAACATGAGGCTATTAGCCTATTATAACCATCTATTTTTTTTTTTTAATATCTTTTACATATCATAACACCCTATAGTTTAATTGCCTAAAACATGTAGTTATTCATATCATATATCATGTGTTCATATTCATATGCCTGTATGAATTTCTATCCCTCTAAGTAACCTGTTATGACTGATTGAACATATAATCTATAGCGAGAGAGCATGTGTTACCCTCATCATGCTTGATTAGAATATATACACACTTATGTGCCCTTCTTAATAGGCCGGGCTTGCATTTTCATTGTTTCTACAAAAAAGGGGGAAGATCGAACTGGACAAAGATGGGGAAGCTACGTCCGCGAAACATACCCTGGATATAACCACTTACCTCCCATGCATGTCAGTGGACGCTGGGTGGAGGCTGTCAAGACTAAATTTGTTAGTTAAAGGTAGCTTCTGTATTTTCATATATTTACTCTATAAGATAGCATTGCGGGTCAACCCAACCTTACCTTCCCGTTATGACGAGACCCATTTCAATTTAAACCTTTGTTGAGCCATTATACAACCCATCGACCCACTGATCTTGCAACCTCGATATTTATATTTACATCACAGGCAAAACTGTGTTATCCTAAAGATGTTATTGTTGGGTTATATAACAAATTATCTAATTAAATCACAAAGCACGCAGCGGAAAATTAATCTATGTAATTAATTAATTAACCAAGGATAGAAAACATGTACCTTTGATTGTAGATGATAAAGTAAGAAACTTTATAATAAGGTTTAAAATAAAACCTCTCTACGATCGCACACACGACACGTCAAACAATACCCGAAGATTGCTAGATCTTGAATCACCAAAGCCAAAACTCCTAGTTTGCTTTTATAATTATTATTCGAATGAACAGGAGTGTGAAACAATTTATTTCTCCCTCTTTTTGTTTCTCGTTGACCAAGAGATTCAACAACACAAATAATTTGGTTTGTTTTCTCCACTTGATACGACCGAGCAAAACGAATACGGAGAGAAAGAGTTTTTATATTATATGTTAGGGTTTTATTATTAGGATATATATAGGGTATAAATATATTCCTAATAACTTAACCTTCAAGCTAACACATTTTGACTTGGACTAAGGTTTAATTAATAATTACATTAATTATTAATTAATATTTAATAATTAATAATTCATATTTATTAATTAATAAATAATTCTAATTAACATATCTAGTTAATAATGTCCAATTATCATTTCTCTCAACTTGGTGATTATAAATATGTAGATACAATATATACATATTACCGGATATCTAAGTGTCAACGCGTGTGACCCCGTAGGCTTAAATACTTTCCGGACATACGTTCATTTTTACGTGATCATATACTAACAGCTCCCACTTGAGCTCGTAACAAATGAAGGTAATAACATTGGTTAGCGTCTAGCAACACGCCAATGCTCCCAGAAATATAAGTATAGTTTCTTAAAGTATATTTAAATGGTTGAGGCATTTATTATCCCTTTGTTCGGATACCGTGTTAAACATGAATATGGATCAATGTCATTTCATGATTTAACGATTCTGTTTCTCATTCCATAACTAATTAATGATTACCAAATATAACCGAGAACCATCTGGATTTATTTGGGCACGGCCATGCAAACATCTTAATTAGTCCTAATGAGGGCGCCAATGGTATCATTCTGCAACTATTAGTTGGAGGAACAAATCCTGTATTGACTACACATGTCAGTCATCATACTTCACTACACTTTCTGAAAATAGCCCTTTATTTACTCCCTTATTCAGGAGAGTTAGAACTATATCAAGTAAGTGCAATCCATACATGCTGACCTGCTTGTATCTCAAGTCAAAGGATCAATAAAGTAACCATTTACGAATTTTTACTTAATGACGCCGATCCATAAAGTAATAATTCGTTTGTGGGGTAGTCCGATATGCATCAACTATGGATATCATGTGAGTTTGGTGAGACCATCCATTATATATTCCAAGAATATAACCAATCGCTCAGATTTGTCTTAGTTTAATTATATTCCCATATAATTAATCGACAATGGACAATTTAGAATATAAAATATTCAAGGATTAAACATGCAAATATATGATACAATTAATATTAAATGAAATCAAACATATCAAGTACTTTATTTCATTATGAAAAATATAAATTGTTTAACATCCCTTATCCAAATACCGAAACAACAGATTTACATGAAATAACTAGCTAATTTAAGTCCTATGCCCTCGGCATGCCTTTCAAGCTTGGGCCTAGACAAAGCTTTTGTGAAAGGATCAGCTAAGTTAAAATCTGTGTGAACTTTGAGTAATTTGATTTCTCCTAGTTCGATCTGCTCACGAACATAGTGATATCGTCTAGCATAATGTCTGGCACCTTTCTGAACTCCGGGTTCATTGGCAATGATTAATGCACCAGTGTTATCACAGTACATATCAGTGGGTAAGTCACTCGAGGGGATCACGTCAAGCCCGCTAATGAACTTCCTTATCCAGACTGCTTTCATTGCGGATTCTGAGGCGGCAATGTACTCAGACTCTGTTGCAGACATGGCAACTGTAGTTTGCTTCTTGCTTTTCCAATCCACAGCACCTCCGTTAAGAACGAAGACGAATCCTGACTGAGACTTCGTGTCATCTCTATCAGTTTGAAATCCAGCATCACAGTATCCGGTCACTTTGAGCTCTAAATCTGGATTTCCTCCATACACCAAAAACATATCTTTAGTAGCCCGTAGGTACATCAGAATGTTCTTAACAGCAGTCCAGTGACTTTCACCTGGATTCTGTTGATATCGGCTAACGATGTTTTGCGCGAATGCCACATCGGGTCTAGTGCATCTAACCGCATACATAATAGATCCCACAGCCGAAGCATAAGGAACTCTTTGCATACGCTCCACCTCATTAGGTGTAGTAGCACCCTGTTTGACAGATAAACTAAGTCCTTCTTGCATAGGTGTAAACCCACGCTTAGAATTCTCCATCTTGAATCGCTTCAAGACCTTATCAATATAAGCACTTTGACTTAGTCCAATTAACTGCTTTGATCTATCTCGGTAGATCTTGATTCCAAGAATAAATGCCGCTTCTCCTAAATCTTTCATGGCAAAACACTTTTCAAGATGGGATTTAACATCTTGCAACATTGGAATGTGTTTTCCTATGATCAATATGTCATCAACATATAAGACAAGGAAAGTAACATTACTCCCACTAGCTTTGCGATATACACATGGCTCATCGGATTTTGAGCGAAACCAAACTTTTTGATTTCTTCATCAAACCGCTTATTCCAACTTCTTGATGCTTGCTTTAGTCCATAAATAGACCTTTGAAGCTTGCATACTTTGTTGGGATGTTTTGGATCAATAAAACCTCCAGGTTGATCCATATAGACTTCTTCATCCAAGTAACCATTTAAGAAGGCAGTCTTAACATCCATTTGCCATATCTCAAAGTCATAGTACGCAGCTATGGCTAAGAGAATCCTAATAGCTCTAATGTCCGCAGCTGGAGAAAAGGTCTCATCATAGTCAACACCGAAACGTTGAGTATAACCTTTCGCCACGAGACGAGCTTTATAGGTGTGTACATTTCCATCCATGTCCGTCTTCTTCTTGAAGATCCACTTACACCCAACAGTTTGAGCATTTGGTGGAAGATCAACCAAGCTCAGACTTGATTGTCTTTCATGGATTTCATTTCCACCTTCGTAGCTTCAAGCCATTTTTCAGATTCCAGATCTGATAATGCAGCTTTGAAATTCGGAGGCTCGTCGAGATCTTCTAAAACGTTTTCTTCTACCATCAGACATAATCTGTCAGTAGGATGTCTTGTCCTTTCGGACCTACGTGGAATCGCTTCATCATCATCGACTTGAGGTTCATCACTTTGAACATTTTCCCCCCAAGTTGATGATTGCTAGGAGCTTCAGAAGGTGACACATCTTCCTCTTGAGTCTCATCAAGTTCTATAACCCTCCCACTGTTCTCTGGAACTAATTTCTTTTCAAAGAATTCAGCATATCGAGCAACGCGAACAGTGTTTTTGACGGGATCATAGAAGTCGTAACCCATCGTTTCCTTAGGGTATCCGACAAAGATGCACTTAGTAGTTCTGGGTTCAAGTTTGTCAAGCGTATCGCGCTTCACAAGTGCCTCACATCCCCAGACTCTTAAGTAAGACAGATTAGGAACATTTCCATGCCATAATTCATATGGTGTCTTGTCAACCTTCTTGGTTGGAACCATATTGAGAATGCGTACAGCAGTCTCAAGAGCATAATCCCAAAACGAAAATGGGAGAGTCGTAAGGCTCATCATAGATCTCACCATGTCTAGCAAGGTTCGATTTCTCCTTTCAGACACTCCATTATGTTTGAGGAGTGTATGGAGGAGTAAGCTGTTGGACAATTCCACATGCTTTCAGATAATCCTTAAACTCTTGGCTTAAGTATTCACCACCTCGATCCGAACGAAGAATCTTGATGGTTTTGCCGAGTTGATTTTCTACTTCATTTTTAAACTCTTTGAATGTTTCAAACACTTCATGTTTATGTTTAAGCAAGTAAACATAACCATAACGACTGAAATCATCCGAAAAAGTTATGAAGTAGCTAGCTCCTTTTCTTGACACATGTCTAAATGGGCCGCAAACATCGGTATGAATGAGTCCAAGAAGATCTTTAGCCCTCTCTGGTTTATTCAGAAAAGGTTTTCTTGTCATTTTGCCGGAAACACATGACTCGCATTTATCAAATGATTCATCATTTAATTGTAAAATCCCTTCACGTTGAAGTCTTTCAATGCGATTTTTGCCAATGTGTCCAAGACGACAGTGCCACAGATAAGTAGAGTCCAAGTTAGTCTTGGCTCTTTTGCTAACATTATACATTGAATTATTTGAATCACAACTACGCATATCAATTTCATAAATACCATCACAAGCAATAGCATCAAAATAATGAACATTATTTTTAGAAACTGAAATACCATCATCATTAAAAACATTAATAAATCCGTTGTCTTTCAACAAAGAAACTGAAACTACACCTCTAGTAATAGATGGTGCATAATGACAATTGTCTAAAACAATAATTAAACCGGAAGGAAGAACTAAATGATATTCTCCAATAGCTTCAACAGGTGCTGGTAGACCATTGCCCACGAACAGCTGCAAAGCTCCGAGCTTCAGCTTCCTCCTTTTCCTAAGTGCCTGTAATTTATTACAGATATGAGTTCCACAGCCAGTGTCATAAACCCATGATTTACGCTTAGTAAAGGAAAATAATTCAATAGTGAAGATACCTGAAGTACTAGCAACGCTAGCTTGCTTCTTCTTCACATTCAACTCGGCAAGATACTTGGGACAGTTCCTCTTCCAGTGCCCGACTTCATTACAATGATGACAGGTCTGGTCTTTAGCCGGATGCTCTTTCTTAGCCGGAGGGGTTTTCTTTGGTTTGGGAGCATAAGCAGCTTGCTTACCCTTGCCTTTACCATCAAACTTGCCTTTAGCTTGGTGCGATTTCTTAGCTTTATGGATCCGACCCCCTCTTATCATAAGAACATTTGGGTCATTGGCCTTCTTTGGAATCGTCTTCTCATATTCAATGAGCATAGCATGAAGTTCATTGACGCTTTTTTTCATAGAGTGCATGGTATAGTTTTGCACAAAACCCTCATATTTCTTCGTAAGGGATTTGAGAATCATGCCAACTTTTACCTCTTTATGATAAGCGTACTCCATCGAATCCAATTTGTCAAAAATGCTCTTCATCTTGAGCACATGACTGCTAACCGATTTTCCAGATTCAAGTTTCATGTCATGGAGTTCCACGACTAAGTCGAGCAGTTCCACTCCAGCTTGTTTTTCATACAAGGATTTAAGTTCTGTGATCATATCATATGGAGTGTAGAGCTCGAATTGTTTTTGAAGCTCGGGAGACATGCTCGCAAGCATCAAACAACAAACTTCATTGAATCTAGTGTACTGAATCCTATATTCAGCTTTTTCAGCTGCTGTGGATTCAGCACTTGGTTCGATTGGCCATTGCCTTTCAATGACATCCATGCGTTCCTCAACTCTTAGAACAATTCTCAGTTGACGATACCAGTCATTGAAATTTGATCCATTAAGCTTTTCTCTTTCAAACATTTGCCAAAAAGCATTGGTGTTTGTGGAAGGATTCATTGCCATCTACAAACAGATTAAGTTCAAAAATCAGTATTTTCGATAATAAATCCTTAAGAAATCAATTACCCAATGTTTACAAAATAAACAATTAATTTCATTAAGGCTAGGATCCAATTGACATACAATCATTTCATCAGTTGATCTGCTAGAAATGATTGTACTCAAAAGGTAAGTGACGAGTAGTAATTGCACTACATGTGCAATTCCTAGTAAGAATGGGACCTACAAATGACACTTGATTCATCAAGTGATTTGTAATCATGTTTTGTCCCATCTTTTGCCACGGGTCAAGGTCTCACCGCTTAACTCGCTTTAAGTCGTCCAACCAAGAACGCGCAAATTTGTCCACCACTGTGTACCAGTGAGTGGGATTTGCCATGCAACTGCCATTTCACCACTGTGTACCAGTGAGTAAAACAACAGCCACAAGTGTCCTTTACGAGTTGGATGGCAATGACTTAAGTTTATTGGGTCAATCAATTTGATGTGAGATCAAAAGGTTATGTTTGAAGATTCATGCATATCTCCTAAACATAATATGTTTATAAAACTCATTTTTATTGTCTTTAAATACAAAAGAGCTCGGTAGCTCCATTTGAACGCACAAAGAAGCGCAAGGGCAAAGGTATGCGATAAACGCGATCTAAAAACCCGCCCTTTTAGAAGGCTAGCGCACTCCGGCTTATACCTCTCTTAGAGTTTGTTCAAATGGGTGAGCCGGTGTATCTTTTGATTTTAGGGCATCAATTTTATAAACAAAATCTTATTTCGATATAATTTAGTCAAGTTAATCTTTTCCAAAAACTATTTTTGCACACAATTTTCATAAACAAGGCAAAAATAAACTTACTAAATTTACAACTTAACAATTAAGGTAATCAACCTAATTTGGTCACTATGGTATAAGATTGGCTCCTCTTTCATATGGAAAGAGACCACATACATCAAGTTGTCTTGATTGCGTAAGCCAAAATTTCTATAACAAATTATCTACCATAAATTGAAGATGCTGATCTGGAAAATCCAGCAGCTTCACGACCAAATCTGGCCCTGAATAAGGCCGAACTGGGCTTAGCACAAAACATGAAAGTTGTAGCCCTATGAGTCTAGCACCTTCTGTAAAAAATTCGGCTTCCAACTCCTTACGGTTGATGAGTTATGGTCGTTTTAGTGAACCGGTGTCAAACAGGGATTTTCACAAAACATAATCACATTGTCACACAATTAATTATTCAATTATCTAGCATAATTAACCCTAATGATCAAGATTTCATATCAATATATCTAAGTAATAATCATGAAAAATTTGCATGAAAAATTCATGATTTTTACTTCTTTTTAACAATTAAATAATTAAAAGGTACATCATAAACGCATGCAATTATCATATAATAATGCTTAAAGATCAAAACTTGGAATTAGGTAAAAAAAAAAAAATATTTATTTCAGATCTGATTTCGAAAATAAAAAAAAAATTATATATTTTTTTTCATTATTTTATTACAATTAAACAAATTAATTAATAAAATAATCAAAAGAATTACATAAAAATCTAAAAAATATAAAACCCTAACCCCCCTCAAATTTGATCTTTTTGGTAATTAATCATCACATAGTAGGCTCGTGATACCACTGTTGGGTTATATAACAAATTATCTAATTAAATCACAAAGCACGCAGCGGAAAATTAATCTATGTAATTAATTAATTAACCAAGGATAGAAAACATGTACCTTTGATTGTAGATGATAAAGTAAGAAACTTTATAATAAGGTTTAAAATAAAACCTCTCTACGATCGCACACACGACACGTCAAACAATACCCGAAGATTGCTAGATCTTGAATCACCAAAGCCAAAACTCCTAGTTTGCTTTTATAATTATTATTCGAATGAACAGGAGTGTGAAACAATTTATTTCTCCCTCTTTTTGTTTCTCGTTGACCAAGAGATTCAACAACACAAATAATTTGGTTTGTTTTCTCCACTTGATACGACCGAGCAAAACGAATACGGAGAGAAAGAGTTTTTATATTATATGTTAGGGTTTTATTATTAGGATATATATAGGGTATAAATATATTCCTAATAACTTAACCTTCAAGCTAACACATTTTGACTTGGACTAAGGTTTAATTAATAATTACATTAATTATTAATTAATATTTAATAATTAATAATTCATATTTATTAATTAATAAATAATTCTAATTAACATATCTAGTTAATAATGTCCAATTATCATTTCTCTCAACTTGGTGATTATAAATATGTAGATACAATATATACATATTACCGGATATCTAAGTGTCAACGCGTGTGACCCCGTAGGCTTAAATACTTTCCGGACATACGTTCATTTTTACGTGATCATATACTAACAGTTATGATGCACGAAGATTTATAAAACACAAGTATATATCATAGAATTTTAGAGTTTAATATAGCTACTACTGTAAGTGATCTAAGTTGTTTCATATAACTTGCTGGAGACTCCTTTCATCATTATTTAGGACTGTAGAATGACGTTGTGCTTCTGTTGGCCATGATTTTGAAGTTATACTAAAAGCTCATTGTTCTAATTGATTTTACCATGAAAATATTTATTTCTATATTGGATGTAGTTGTATATGCTCATTACATACCATTTTTCAATTCTATCAGGTATTTTATGTCACTTTCTAAATAGGACATTATAATTATCATAGAACTATAACGCTCAAATATTTCCATTTTACTTAATTCTTATCATCTTATTGTTGTGTGAGTCCGTATTTTGAATGTTAATCTTCATTGCTTGATATGCAGGCTGCAATGGACATCATAACCCGTTTTTCCATCCAGAATTACGCGAGACTCAAAGGGCACCCAAATTGTTTTTAAAATACATAGAACCTCCTAAATTGTTTTAGTTTAAAATAAAGTTTATCGTTTGAATAATATAGTTTTCATCAACGCGCGGGTAAAATTCTCGTTGAACTCTATTTAACACTAAAAAAAAAAGTGTTACTACTTACTAGGTCAGACTGGCCCAACCCACTTTGGTTTGCATTAACATTACCTTTTTAACCCCATACAAGTTTGACATATTAGTCAACCTACATGACCAACCCATCTTGCCACCTTTAATTTTTAATGTATACGTCTACAAGCATTTATAAATTTATAGGCGTTGAACCAAGATCCTATATAGTATATTGATAGTTTTCTATCATCTACGTTGACTAGATTCTACACTTTTTCTAGGAAAGAAAATTCTTATTAATAACATTAGATAATCAACCATTTTTAGTCAAGATTACTTTATGAAGCAAAAAATTCTTGTTATTTAGTTACAACTTCTTTACCAGATATACCATTTTTTCCTTTTCTAAGGGTTGTAAATTGTAACAATGTTTGTGAGTATTCACACTAAAAAGTGTGTAGAACTAAAAGTTCACACTTTTTAGTGTGGACTTTCATAATTATTTTGTAACACCTCATTTGTCCACGGTAACTAAAAAGTTAGCGTGGACAAATGAGGTGTTACAAAATAATTATGAAAGTTCACACTAAAAAGTGTGAACTTTTAGTTCTACACACTTTTTAGTGTGGAGAAATTTATACACACTTTTATTTCTATATATTTTTACACACAAAAAAGCGTGACAAAATTTTTAATTTGTTCACACTCACTAAAAGTGTGAACAAATGCAATATTGTTTGTAGTGATTAAAGCACATGGGTAATCAACAACAATAAACTTTTCATTTTTTCCTCATAAAAAGGAATAGTTTAATTGGCTTGGATTTAATGTAGTTTGCATCTTACGGTCAAAATTCGATAGAATGAACACATACGTGTCCTATCTGCAGATTCAATTAAAGACTTGGACACTACTAGAAAAGTGGGCTTCACCGACGGACAAATCCGTCGGTAATCCGTCGCTAACACAATTACCGACGGAAAAAATCCGTAGGTAAAAACCTCGTCGGTAATATTTTCCGACGGATTTACGACGGAACAAATTTACCTACGGAATTTCCGTCGGTAATCCGACGAAACTTCAATTTTATTTCTTTTATCTATTAAATAATCTAATATTTAGCTACAGATTTGCCGTCGGTTTATAATTTGTGAAAAATAAAAAAAAAAAACAAAATTATTAATTAGGATTAAAATTATTATTAAGATCAAAATAAATATCCACTAATATATGTTGGTTCTCTACTAATATACATCTTATAACAAACGAATATCACAACAAATATAAAATCTAAATCTCATCCTAAAGCTATACATCTAAATACAAAAAATAAAAATGGAACAAAGAAAATGAAACAGAAAACAAACGAATATCACAACAAATATAAAATCTAAATCTCATCCTAAAGCTATACATCTAAATACAAATCACAATTTTTTTTTATTTCTTCTTTTTCCATCGATTCCTCAACATTCATATTTTCAGATCTGAAACAGAACAAAGAAAATGAAACCAAAAAAAAATTATATACACATATTAAATATCATGGATATTTATAAAGATAAAAATGGAACATAAAACTTATTCTAGTCTCTATAATTACCTGGAATGAAATCACTTTTTATTTCATCTTCAATGATGAAATCTTATGATTCCAACTTAAAATCTTCATATCTGAGGGGGAAAAAACAAAAGAAAATTTTCAAGCATGAAAAGAAAAGTTAATAGAGATATACATGACTTATTTTTGTGTAGTTCAACCGAATAACCTCATATGTTCGCCCATGTTTTGCGATAACTTTTAGATCTACACAAAACAAACAAAGATGGTTCTTTAGATCTACACAAAACTAACAAAAACAAAAACCACAATTTTTAGTGTGGATAAATTTCTACACACTTTTATTTCTACATATTTTTACACACATAAAAGCGTGACAAAAATTTTAATTTGTTCACACTCATTAAAAGTGTGGAAAAATGCAATATTGTTTGTAGTGATTAGCACATGGTAATCAACATTATAAACTCATTTGTCCACGGTAACTAAAAAGTTAGCGTGGACAAATGAGGTGTTACAAAATAATTATGAAAGTTCACACTAAAAAGTGTGAACTTTTAGTTCTACACACTTTTTAGTGTGGAGAAATTTATACACACTTTTATTTCTATATATTTTTACACACAAAAAAGCGTGACAAAATTTTAATTTATTCACACTCACTAAAAAGTGTGTAGAACTAAAAGTTCACACTTTTTAGTGTGGACTTTCATAATTATTTTGTAACACCTCATTTGTCCACGGTAACTAAAAAGTTAGCGTGGACAAATGAGGTGTTACAAAATAATTATGAAAGTTCACACTAAAAAGTGTGAACTTTTAGTTCTACACACTTTTTAGTGTGGAGAAATTTATACACACTTTTATTTCTATATATTTTTACACACAAAAAAGCGTGACAAAATTTTAATTTATTCACACTCACTAAAAAGTGTGAACTTTTAGTTCTACACACTTTTTAGTGTGGAGAAATTTATACACACTTTTATTTCTATATATTTTTATATATTAATGTGTTTTACTTTTAGAAAACTTTTCGGCAATGAGGGATTTTAAACTTAACAATTTACATCACTAGTGTTGAAAATTAGAATTTGTTACGCTAAATTATATGTTTTTAATTTTAAAATATATTAAAAGACAATTTTCGTTTTAACTATAATGTCCATATCTTTTTATAGATCTATTTGCTAATGTTTACAGCAACAATAATCATTATCCTTTCCTAGAGGTTCTTTCATGTAACAAATATTTATATGTTTTTTGATTATGTAGAAGTTTATTAGCTAGATAGTTAGTTCCAAAGCTAAAAATATATAATAATCCGTCGGTAATCCGACGGTACCGACGGATTATTATATATTTTTAGTTTCAAATTTTAAAAACTTGTGTTTTTCAACCTAAAAGACACAAAAACAGAAAAAGAATAGAAATTGTTTATCTTTTATAATATGTTAATAAAGTTTTAGTTTGGTGTTGTTTATGTATCATGATTCAAATGCTACTTTGGCCAATAAGCGAGCGAAAACAAGCAAACATGAAAAGTGGTAGTTTTATATTATATGCTATATATATAATCATTGATGCAAAGTATCATAGAAAGGATGCTAAAATGGTTACGATTGTCAAGGATGGACATCATTTTTAAGTTAAGGATAACTATAGAACGTGTGACAATGATAATAACACGAGTTTCGTGAGTATAATCAAGCTATAATTACATTTTGTATATTTTTTTTGATTATGTATGGAGTTTATAAGCTAGAAAAATAGGTTTCAAAGCTAAAAAACTAAAATAAAAAATTTACCGTCGGTAATCCGTCGGTAATCCGTCGGTAATACGACGGATTACCGACGGATTATACGATTAAATCCGTAGGTAATCCGTCGGTAATAGCGACGGATTACCGACGGATTATTATATATTTTTAGTTTCAAATTTTAAAAACTTGTGTTTTTCAACCTAAAAGACACAAAAACAGAAAAAGAATAGAAATTGTTTATCTTTTATAATATGTTAATAAAGTTTTAGTTTGGTGTTGTTTATGTATCATGATTCAAATGCTACTTTGGCCAATAAGCGAACGAAAACAAGCAAACATGAAAAGTGGTAGTTTTATGTTATATACTATATATAATCATTGATGCAAAGTATCATAGAAAGGATGCTAAAATGGTTACGATTGTCAAGGATGAACATCATTTTTAAGTTAAGGATAACTATAGAACGTGTGACAATGATAATAACACGAGTTTCGTGAGTATAATCAAGCTATAATTACATTTTGTATATTTTTTTTGATTATGTATGGAGTTTATAAGCTAGAAAAATAGGTTTCAAAGCTAAAAAACTAAAATAAAAAATTTACCGTCGGTAATCCGTCGCTATATTCCGATAGATTACCTACGGATTATCTCCGTCGCAAACCGTAGGTATCCGTCGGTAATACCTTACCGACGGATTACCTACGGATAAATCAAAATAAATTAATTAATTCTAAATTGAATAAAATGTTAATCCGAATCACTAAATTTATTAAATCCGTCGGTTAATATACAATTTTAATTAATCAAAAAATAATTAAATAGTATTTAAATATTCTGTCGCTAATCCGTCGGTAAATTTTGTATGTTTCCGATAGATTACCTACGGATTATCTCCGTCGCTAAAACCGTCTGTAAATTTTGTATGTTTCCGATAGATTACCTACGGATTATCTCCGTCGCTAAATCCGTCGGTAAATTTTGTATGTTTCCGATAGATTACCTACGGATTATCTCCGTCGCTAAATCCGTCGGTAAATTTTGTATGTTTCCGATAGATTACCTACGGATTATCTCCGTCGCTAAATCCGTCGGTAAATTTTGTATGTTTCCGATAGATTACCTACGGATTATCTCCGTCGCTAAAACCGTCTCAAATCCGTCGGTAAATTTTGTATGTTTCCGATAGATTACCTACGGATTATCTCCGTCGCTAAAACCGTCTCAAATCCGTCGGTAAATTTTGTATGTTTCCGATAGATTACCTACGGATTATCTCCGTCGCTAAAACCGTCTCAAATCCGTCGGTAAATTTTGTATGTTTCCGATAGATTACCTACGGATTATCTCCGTCGCTAAAACCGTCTCAAATCCGTCGGTAAATTTTGTATGTTTCCGATAGATTACCTACGGATTATCTCCGTCGCTAAAACCGTCTCAAATCCGTCGGTAAATTTTGTATGTTTCCGATAGATTACCTACGGATTATCTCCGTCGCTAAAACCGTCTCAAATCCGTCGGTAAATTTTGTATGTTTCCGATAGATTACCTACGGATTATCTCCGTCGCTAAATCCGTCGGTAAATTTTGTATGTTTCCGATAGATTACCTACGGATTATCTCCGTCGCTAAATCCGTCGGTAAATTTTGTATGTTTCCGATAGATTACCTACGGATTATCTCCGTCGCAAATCCGTCGGTAAATTTTGTATGTTTCCGATAGATTACCTACGGATTATCTCCGTCGCAAATCCGTCGGTAAATTTTGTATGTTTCCGATAGATTACCTACGGATTATCTCCGTCGCAAATCCGTCGGTAAATTTTGTATGTTTCCGATAGATTACCTACGGATTATCTCCGTCGCAAATCCGTCGGTAAATTTTGTATGTTTCCGATAGATTACCTACGGATTATCTCCGTCGCAAATCCGTCGGTAAATTTTGTATGTTTCCGATAGATTACCTACGGATTATCTAAACCGTCGCAAATCCGTCGGTAAATCTATCGTAAGTTGACTCATAGTTGTAAAACAACGTTACGACGGTATATCTGTCGGTAAATCCGTCGGAAATTGCGACGGATTTTTTCCGTCGGTAAAGCCCAGTTTTCTAGTAGTGTTATAACTTAAACGACCCAATAAATATTTTAATTAATTTATAATTAAACTTTTTAAATGAGTTTATGATTTCGTTTTTAAGTTTTAATTATTCATATCTATTTTAATTATTTAAACTTTTTAAATGAGTTTATAATTTGCAAAAGTAAAGAATCAAAGGAAGAATATTGCAAAAATAATAATCTCCAAGTTTGGGCCCGGGTGGTGATTGGTGAAGTTTGAGGACCCGACTTTCCAATCTCGGGTTGTTAAGGCCCGAGGTTAAATAAACTCTGATGATGGATATTTAAATTTTAATTTATACTTTGATTTGATACATTAACGTATACAAGTTTGATTACAAGCAAGGAAACAGAATAATATGACACATATAGTAAAAAATACTCTAACAAACTATGAAAATTTAAACTTTAACGGTCTATGATACTTGGGCCTATTTTCATTATGCTAACGATCACCCGACTTTGAGAAGTCTGGGCTGCAGAAGGACACTTTCCACTAATCCACAATCCGAGTTTCTGAAACTCGGGATTACTATCTTTCCAACTCGCAGATCATATTGTGAAATCTACTACTATTCCAACAAAAAATTCCATATACAAACTACTTACAAATCAAAATTAATAGCTGAATACCACACATGTAATAACCAATACCAAACATTGAGAAACTACAAAGCACAATAGTTACATGTATAGAACATGCAGCCACAAAGGAGAATTTATATCACTATCCAAAGAAATCTACTAAACACAAATCTTACACTATAATTTCACTTTTTACATAATTCTAAGAATCGAGCTAATTTGAAATTTTTGGTTTAACCGGAACAAATTATAGTGGTTACATTATAATATAACTCTATTCCTTCTGGTCTTTTCAAGCATATAAGTATGCATGGTTTAAATGTGTCTCATTTATAAATTATACAGTAATCAACAGTGATTGTGATGGTTCCTTTGAAAGCACAGGTGGATTGTGTGTCCCAAACCAGGCTTACATGCATTTTGGCAGCACTTGCTAAACTTAAGTTCTGATAGGGAACTTAACTATACATATATTACCCATATATCATGGGCCATTCTTACAATTAAAGCTGGCAATTGGGTACCTGTTAAAGTAACTGTTAAGCAAAAAATGTACTATGTAACTTTTTCTATTTTTAAAAATAACTGTTTTTAATATTTTAAAGTTGAACATTTAACTTTTTTGATACATAAAACGAATAACTGTCATGCTCAAATCATCAAATGCAAGTGTTAAATGAGTCGTTATCATGTTTGAAAGCTGAGAATTTTGTGCGCACCGAACCTGTTAAGACACGATTTTCCAGCCTTACTTACAATCACATATATACACACGTACAAAGTCATGACCACACAAATTAACAGAACAAATTGATCACAAAAGACTTGGTTTTCTTGAATCTTTCGGAGATATATGATGAAGGTGTGGAAAGTTGAGAGCTTGGTGCTGATTATTACTCTATCTCCCAAAGAAACAGTAGTTGATCGACATGCAAGTTGTGCAAAAAGGAAGAAAATATTGATAGACAGCTAGCAGCAACGATCACATGACTTTTTTGAGCGCGGCTTATATATACCCGTGGGGACGGCGATGTAACCTCTCGGGCTTACTCTACCCGTGGCTGAACCCGCTTCCACACCCAACCTGGCCTAATCGCTGTGCACCTGTTGTGCATTAGTGAACTAGCTAATCATATTAGTGAGATGAAGATTATCGACACTCCAATTAATATCAGGGATTAGTAAGGCTGATCGAAAATAGGGGTTTGATAAGATGGTATTGTTAAAGTAGATTCATGATATTGATAGAGAAGAAGAGAAATTTATTGACGTAGAAGATAAAAGAGTGTATTATTATTATTTCAGTACAATCTGCGATATGAGATATACACTATATATATATAGAGAGAGAGAGTGTAGATTTTACGTAACAAACATAGAGAAATATCCGTAAGAGATATGAGAACTCAATGGGAGAGGGAAAGTAGGGAGAGCAAGTCAAAGATATCTGAAATACAGTAGGATTTTAGTTGATGGCTTATTGATGTGTAAATCACGCAACAACGACAACGGAAGACTATTTTTTGGTATTTTCTGAATTTTATGAAAACAAAACAAGACAATAAAATAAAATTGATAGATAAAGAATCCACCACCAAGATTCGTAAAGGCCAAGCCACCGGAATCAAGGATAAAGGAAACACTCCGCCCCACCACTATAATCGATAAAGGTCTAGCCACCACGATTACAGATAAAGGAAACCGAAGATTTAGACCTCACCACAATATTTGATAAAGAACAAGTCACCACAAATATTGATAAAGGGGTCACTTCTAACCACCAAGATCAAAGATCTCTAAAGGTAAAAGAAGATTTTGTAAGAAATAGAGGTTGCTCTCTTAATTTCATTCAACATCAAAAACTGATTTACATTGAGAAAATAATCCCCTATTTATAGCCACAAGCTATTTCCTAGGAATTAACGAAAATTAATAAATAAATAAATAAAAGGTTGTCATGGACAAAAGACCACTAATTAAACAACCAATAGGAAATGGACAAGCAAAGCTTCTAGAAAGATTCCCTCTGCACATGGGCCCACAAACCGTTAGGATTAACGTTGTCACACGCTCCTCCTTTATCGTCTTTGACAACTGTCATTCCTTCTTTATTGGGTCCACAAAACATAGGTCAGAAACTGTAACATCCCAAACGTTTTATGTTTGATTATTTGACTTTCCGTTAGTTAACGTTAGGTTCGTTATGTTTATGTGCCCTATATGGGATTATGTGATTAAATGCTTAGGCGTTTAATATGAAATGACAAATTTGATGATTAACGAAAGTAAAGTTAAGTAATAAGGTGCTTGTTAGTATGTTAAGACTCCCGGTAGAAAGTTAAGTTAAGAACGTTAAGTTGAAGAGTTGAGGGGTCCTAAGTGTAAGTTTAAAGTTTGATGGCCAGGGGATTAAGGAGCAATTAGGCAGCCCTAATTGTCACATAGCACCTGCTCTTGTGTGTGAAACCCTCCATCCGATCCCCCTATTGTCTCAAGACAAGTTTCCCTCAAGATTCAATCGTTTTGTGCCGTTTCGATCAAGTTTTGATTAGATCTTGAATCCCCTAAGTCATCTACAGGTAATATAGGTAATATTATCTCTGAAATCTGATCTTATGAGTCATAGTTGTGTATTCAATCCAGGCCATGGGGTTTGGGTTGGGTTATTTGATTAAACGTTTATCGATTTCATGTTATACGGGTGATTAAATGATGGATTTATGTGGTAAAGGATTAAAGATTTGATTGATGGATTTAAGTCAGTAAAAGTATTGTCAAAAGGGTTAATTTTATGTCTCCAGGTCGAATTAATGATTGGTGTTCGTGTGGGATTCGATTTAAAGATTAAAAAGTTGGTTTTTGGTCAAACTAGGTGTTGTGCGGCGCACAGAGGGAGTTTTTGAAAAGTAAAATTCTGAAAGGAGCCCGATATGCGGCGCATGAATCATTCATGCGGCGCATATCCTCCAGTTTTATTTATGGTTTTCAGAAAGTTGCCCGTTATGCGGCGCATAGAGCATCTATGCGGCGCATGGGCGAATTGCTCAGGAAATGGGTTAGTTTCTGTGACGAATTTGGTTGATTTGTGCGGAGCATAACTATTCCATGCGGCGCACAAATTCTTGAAATTGGTTTTGTGCGGCGCACAGGACTCCCATGCGGCGCACAAATGGGTCCAGACTGGTACTTAAGTTTCGTTTAGCTTATAGAACGATCTTATACTCATTTTAGGTAGTCGGGAGCACTTAGCAAGCACTGTAAGATACTTGTAACTCGTTGGTAAGCTGTATCAAGGTAAGATACACTACTTTGACATGCTGAAGGTTCAACAAAAGCATGGTTTTCATATTTTAACTTCCCTATCGATATCTTGTTGTTTATGGGTATTCGGGGTTTTACGGGAGGTTGTATGGGCTATGTACCTGACCATCGAGACCTGAAATGTAGTCCCAATGATATGTGATGTGATATTATGCTATGAAGTGATACGTAATGCCTTGTGATGTAATGAAATGTGACACATGTGGATGACTATTGAAATGTGCATGTTTGTTTGGCTTGTTCATCTAGTTCACTAGACTCTGTAAGTTGCCATGTCACGTGCACGTTTAAGGGCCCAAACGTAAAGATGTATATGTGATAATTGTTTAGGTAGTGTAAACACCTAAACTATATGTGATGTGAAATCGAGCTCGTAATTTAGATGTGAAAGTGTTAAGCTTAACCTGTACTTGCCCTTGCCCGGCGGGTGCGTAGATGTGGTTGCTTGGGTGGCTCCTTGCAACATGGTTAAAGATGTGAAGAGTAATACGGGAGGTCTGACCAGCCCCACTTGTCATGTGCATACGGATTACTCCTGGATTGGCTTGCCATTCCTTAACGACATTGTTGGACAGCCGTAAGGTTTGTTCATCTAGTCGGGTGTGACTTATGTCACCACCACAAAGATGTTTAGATGTGATATGTGAAGATGTTAAAGATGTATAGGCACTTTTAGGATGATCTATCCTATATGAAAGATGTGAAATGCAATGATGTGATGTAGAGAGATGATATGTGCCTTAATGATGTAATACGGTTTTATATAATGTTAAACTGGACAAATGTTTCATAATGATGTGTTATCTTACTTAGCTAATTTATTAGCTAACACTTGTTCTTTGAAAATGTTGTGCCTTCAGGATATTCAAGTTTGAGCTAGGCGAGGATTAGCTTGGTGAGACTTGGGTAGAACGAATAAAGAAGCTTAGCAAAGACATTAAACGCTTAGACTTCCTTTAGCTTTATGTTTGGCTATTTTGCTTATGTTTCAGATTTGTAATGATGGGCATTTATATTGCTGCCAAAGCTTGGATTTACTTTTATTATTTTGATGATGCTAGTAGTAACACCAATTTTTAAAGGTACCATCCGTTACGGATGGGGCAGATTTCATAAGTGATCCTTTCCGCTTATTTTAAACGCCGTTTGGCAAAGATTTTTGAAAATCCAAGTTTTTAAACGACGGGTGTTACAAGTTGGTATCAGAGAAATGGTTTAAGTGAACCAAAATTCGACCAAGACCTTAGGATTTTGGACTTAAACCGTACTAGAAATGATTGGCTTAAGCAGTAATGCTTTAGCTTTATGTTTGGCTATTTTGCTTATGTTTCAGATTTGTAATGATGGGCATTTATATTGGTGCCAAAGCTTGGATTTACTTTTATTATTTTGATGATGCTAGTAGTAACACCAATTTTTAAAGGTACCATCCGTTACGGATGGGGCAGATTTCATAAGTGATCCTTTCCGCTTATTTTAAACGCCGTTTGGCAAAGATTTTTGAAAATCCAAGTTTTTAAACGACGGGT
This sequence comes from Erigeron breviscapus, assembly GCA_034093135.1. Classification (NCBI taxonomy): domain Eukaryota; kingdom Viridiplantae; phylum Streptophyta; class Magnoliopsida; order Asterales; family Asteraceae; genus Erigeron; species Erigeron breviscapus. The sequence continues at coordinate 25,377,202 of CM067171.1, forward strand.
GTTACAAGTTGGTATCAGAGAAATGGTTTAAGTGAACCAAAATTCGACCAAGACCTTAGGATTTTGGACTTAAACCGTACTAGAAATGATTGGCTTAAGCAGTAATGCTTTAGCTTTATGTTTGGCTATTTTGCTTATGTTTCAGATTTGTAATGATGGGCATTTATATTGGTGCCAAAGCTTGGATTTACTTTTATTATTTTGATGATGCTAGTAGTAACACCAATTTTTAAAGGTACCATCCGTTACGGATGGGGCAGATTTCATAAGTGATCCTTTCCGCTTATTTTAAACGCCGTTTGGCAAAGATTTTTGAAAATCCAAGTTTTTAAACGACGGGTGTTACAAGTTGGTATCAGAGAAATGGTTTAAGTGAACCAAAATTCGACCAAGACCTTAGGATTTTGGACTTAAACCGTACTAGAAATGATTGGCTTAAGCAGTAATGCTTTAGCTTTATGATGAAAATACTTTTAGGACGGGTTGGGATGAGTGTGAGTGTAGGTTTATGGCTTATATATGATTATGTTATGCTTGTGTAATTAAGAAGGCCTAACCTTACTTTGTTCTCACTCGATTCATCTCTAACATTCGTCACTAAATTGTAGAAAGATGGTTAATACCCGTGCTAGCAGTCAAAGAGATGGAGCTAATGCTAGCGATGCTCCGGCTAATCAAAATGGGCTGGAAATGGTGTTAACCAAAGGCCTCCTCGAAGGCCACTCCCGGGTGCACAACCCACAGGGTCAGAAATTGATAGGGCTAACCCAGTGATTGAACAAGTTCCTACTCGAGCTGAAATGCATGAAGAGTTGAGGGCTATTCGAGCTCTTTTGTTAAGGAATGAAGAAGAGTTGGCTCAATTGAGAGCTGAAAAGGAAGCTAGCTTGCAACGGGATGAGCATACTGATGGAAACTATTCCAACCGCTCAAACCGTACCGAGCCATCTATGGTAAGGTCACAGGTTGCTCCTGAAAATGTTGTTGCTAATGTGAATGGTGTTGAAAATGTGGTGGAGCCTCGTGTTGTGGTTGCCCCTCGTGCTAATAACTTTAAGTATGAGAGTTTCCAGAAGTGTGGAGCAAAAGCATTTGATGGTACTCAAGATGCTGTAGGGGCCATGGAATGGTTGGATGATATAGAGGTTGTGTTTGCTTCATGTTATTGCCCTGAGGATATGAAGGTATTGTGTGCTTCCCGTATGTTAAAGAAGAATGCTCGTAATTGGTGGAGGGCTGCTACTGTTTCTTTGACCCCCGAGGTGCTAGCTGCTATGCCTTGGGGTACATTTAAGGAGAAGTTTTTGGAAGAATATGTGGGTACTCGTGAGCTGAGGTTGATTGAGAAGGAATTCAGAGCTTTAACCGCTAAGCCCGGTGCCATAACTGAGTATGCTCACTCATTTATGGAAAAGCTTAAGTTTGTTGGTCACTTAGTTCGTAGAGATGTTGATCAAGTTGAAGCTTATTGTGATGGTCTCCCTGCTAGTTACCGTGGCCTTTGTAGGCAACATACTACATTGTCTGCTGCGATTAAGGAGTCTAAAAGGTTGGATGATGATTTCAAGTCTGAGAAAGTGGTTGATAAAGCTGATAATAAGAAGTCGGGGTTCAAGAGAAGGTTCAATGGGTCATCTAATTCCGATAAGAGGTTTAAAGGTAGTTCTTCCTCTAATGGAGGAAAGGACAAGAAGAAGAGTACTATATGGTGTTCAGCTTGCAAGTCCTATCATGATGGTCCATGTTCAGACAAGACCAAGAGGTGTGACAAGTGTGGTAAACCGGGGCACGCTGCAGCTGTTTGTAAAGACAAGACTCGTTGTTATAAGTGTCAAGAAACAGGCCATTTGATTGCTGATTGTCCTCAGATGAAGAATGATGGAAAGAAGGTGGTTGTTCAAAAGCCTAAAGCTCGAGCCTTTCAGCTGACAGTTGAAGCTGCCAAGGAGAACGATGAGGTAGTAAGCGGTACATTTCTTATTAACTCAAAACCTGCTTCTGTTCTTTTTTATTCGGGTGCAAATAGGTCTTTTGTGTCCACTTTGTTTGCTCCTAAGCTTGATAGGGTCACTACTCCCCTTGATTGTTCTATAGAGGTTGAAATTGCTAACGGTACCATTAGTGACATCCAAGAAGGTTATGATGATTGTTCTATTGAGATTGAAGGTCGTTCTTTTCCGGTTCAGTTATTGCCTACTACTCTAGCCGGTTTTGATATAGTGATAGGTATGGATTAGTTGTCTCGAAATGATGCTACCATTATATGTTCTCAAAAGATCGTGCGTTTCGCTACTCCGGATGGTAAGGTCATTTCTGTTTATGGAGATAAGAGGAAAGGGAGCATAAAGATCATTAATTTGATGAAGGCTCTCAATTGCATTCGACATAACAAGAATCACTTTCTTGCTTACATTATCGATACACGAAAGGAAAAGTCTCCGACCACTAATGTTGATGTAGTTTCCGAATTTTCTGATGTCTTTCCGGATGATCTTCCCGGTATCCCTCCCGACCGAGAGGTCACTTTTCAGATTGATCTTGTACCCGGTGCTACTCCTGTTGCAAAAGCACCATATCGTTTAGCTCCTACAGAAATGAAAGAGTTAATGTCTCAGCTTCAAGAGCTACTCGACAAAGGTTTCATACAACCAAGTTCCTCGCCTTGGGGAGCTCCGGTTCTCTTTGTCAAAAAGAAAGACGGTTCTATGCGCATGTGCATAGACTACCGTGAGCTGAATAAGCGAACGGTTAAGAATAAGTATCCTCTCCCGCGTATAGATGATCTTTTTGATCAGCTCCATGGTGCTTCTTACTTCTCTAAGATTGATTTGCGGTCTGGCTATCATCAATTAAAAGTCAAAAAGGAAGATGTGGCCAAGACAGCTTTTCGTACACGTTATGGGCACTATGAGTTTCTTGTCATGCCATTTGGGTTGACAAATGATCCAGCCGCTTTTATGGATTTAATGAATCGGGTATGTCGCCCATTCTTAGATCATTTTGTGATTGTCTTCATTGACGATATTCTGATTTATTCAAAGTTTGAAGCCGAGCACCGTGAGCACTTAAGAGCCGTTCTTGAGGTTCTTAGGGAGAAAAAGTTATATGCAAAGTTCTCCAAGTGTGAATTCTGGCTTCAAGAAGTTCAATTTCTCGGGCATGTTATCTCTTCTGAAGGTATTAAAGTTGATCCCGCCAAGATTGAAGCTGTATCTAAATGGGAACAGCCAAAGACACCCACGGAGATTAAGAGTTTTCTCGGTTTAGCGGGCTATTATAGAAGGTTTATTCAAGATTTCTCCCGAATAGCTAAGCCAATGACTGAATTGACGAAGAAAGGGGTAAAGTTTGTATGGACGGAAGCCCAAGAAAAGGCCTTTCAAACGCTTAAGACAAAGTTATGTGAAGCTCCTGTCCTAGCCTTACCCGAAGGTACTGATGATCTTGATGTGTTTAGTGATGCTTCTATTACAGGTTTGGGTTGTGTCCATATGCAAAGGGACAAAGTTATTGCTTATGCTTCACGTCAGTTGAAGCCTCATGAAAAGAATTACCCGACTCATGATCTTGAATTGGCTGCAGTAGTGTTTGCTCTGAAGTTGTGGAGGCATTACTTATATGGCACCAAGTGTACCTTGTACACGGATCATAAGAGTTTGCAATATGTGTTCTCACAGAAGGAAATGAATGTAAGGCAAAGGAGATGGATGGAACTTCTGAAAGATTATGATTGTGAGATTAAGTATCATCCCGGTAAAGCCAATGTGGTGGCGGATGCATTAAGTAGGAAAGTGCAGAATTTTTCTTGTAGATTGATGAGCATGGTTGTTCAAGCAAAGTCGGGGTTACTTGACCGTATCAAGGAAGCTCAAGTTAAGGCTTTAATGAAGGATAATATCGACAATGAAAGCATTGGAAAGAAGAAAAGACTTGTGATGGAGACGAACAGCCGTGGATTTAAGACATATAAGGGTCGAATTTGGGTACCACTGCTTGGTGGTAATCGAGAGTTGATCCTTGAAGAAGCTCATAGGTCAAGATATTCAGTTCATCCCGGTATTACCAAGATGTATGCAGATTTGAAGCCCATCTATTGGTGGCCAAACATTAAGGGAGAAGTTGCTCATTTTGTTGAAAGATGTTTGACTTGTGCACGTGTGAAAGCTGATCACAAAAAGCCATACGGTTTGTTACAGCAATTGGAGATTCCGGAATGGAAATGGGATCATATCACTATGGATTTTGTGACCAAGCTACCAAGAACACCGAAAGGAAATGACATGGTATGGGTTATTGTGGATAGATTGACAAAGAGTGCTCATTTCTTGGCAACAAGACAAGATGTACCACTAACTAAGATGGCAAAGATGTATGTGGATGAGATCGTAGCAAAACATGGTGTTCCTTTATCCATTATTTCAGACCGAGACACGAGATTTGTGTCTAATTTTTGGAAGGGTCTTCAGCGAGAATTAGGTACTAGAGTGAACTTGAGCACCGCCTATCACCCTCAAACTGATGGGCAAAGTGAAAGGACCATACAAACATTGGAGGACATGTTGAGAGCTTGTGTATTAGAGTATGGTGGAGCATGGGATGAACACTTGAAATTGATTGAATTCACTTATAATAACAGCCACCATGCAAGTATTGGAATGCCACCATTTGAAATGCTTTATGGTAGGAGATGTAGGACTCCGAGTTGTTGGATGGAACCCGGTGAAAAGCAGTTTACGGGTCCTGAAATCATTGAAATCTCAGCTGAAAAAGTTAATGTGGCAAAAGAAGCACTTCGTGTGGCTAGAGAACGACAAAAGACTTACGCCGACAAGAAAAGGAAGCCAATTGAGTTTCAAGTTGGTGATTTGGTAATGCTGAAAGTTTCTCCATGGAAAGGAGTGATTCGTTTTGGAAAGAAAGGAAAGCTAAGTCCACATTTCATTGGACCTTTCAAGATTCTGAAACGTATCAAGGATGTGGCATATCAATTGGAATTACCCCCAGAATTAGATGGAATTCAATACACATTTCATGTTTCGTATTTGAGGAAGTGTTTGGCCGATGAGTCTAGTGTTATTCCAATTGAGGATGTGAGCATTGATCCGCAGAAAAGAATAGTGGACGAACCAGTAGCAATACTCGGAAGAAAGCAAAAGAAACTCCGCCGGAAGGTGATTGATCTCGTGTTGATTAAATGGAAACATAATCATGGTGAAAGTTTAACTTGGGAGACCGAGTCCGTGATGAAAGAGAAGTATCCAGATCTGTTCACTTCTGAGGAGATTCCGAGGACGGAATCCTCTTAAGGGGGAGGTAATTGTAACATCCCAAACGTTTTATGTTTGACTATTTGACTTTCCGTTAGTTAACGTTAGGTTCGTTATGTTTATGTGCCCTATATGGGATTATGTGATTAAATGCTTAGGCGTTTAATATGAAATGACAAATTTGATGATTAACGAAAGTAAAGTTAAGTAATAAGGTGCTTGTTAGTATGTTAAGACTCCCGGTAGAAAGTTAAGTTAAGAACGTTAAGTTGAAGAGTTGAGGGGTCCTAAGTGTAAGTTTAAAGTTTGATGGCCAGGGGATTAAGGAGCAATTAGGCAGCCCTAATTGTCACATAGCACCTGCTCTTGTGTGTGAAACCCTCCATCCGATCCCCCTATTGTCTCAAGACAAGTTTCCCTCAAGATTCAATCGGCGCATATCTTCCAGTTTTATTTTGGTTTTAAAAGCCCGATATGCGGCGCATGAATCATTCATGCGGCGCATATCCTCCAGTTTTATTTATGGTTTTCAGAAAGTTTCCCGTTATGCGGCGCATGGATCATTCATGCGGCGCATATCCTCCAGTTTTATTTATGGTTTTCAGAAAGTTCCCGTTATGCGGCGCATGAATCATTCATGCGGCGCATATCCTCCAGTTTTATTTATGGTTTTCAGAAGGAGCCCGATATTCGGCGCATGAATCATTCATGCGGCGCATATCCTCCAGTTTTATTTATGGTTTTCAGAAAGTTTCCCGTTATGCGGCGCATGAATCATTCATGCGGCGCATATCCTCCAGTTTTATTTATGGTTTTCAGAAAGTTTCCCGTTATGCGGCGCATGAATCATTCATGCGGCGCATATCCTCCAGTTTTATTTATGGTTTTCAGAAAGTTTCCCGTTATGCGGCGCATGAATCATTCATGCGGCGCATATCCTCCAGTTTTATTTATGGTTTTCAGAAAGTTGCCCGTTATGCGGCGCATATCTTCCATATTTATGAAAAGTTTCTAAAAGGAGCCCGATATGCGGCGCATGAATCATTCATGCGGCGCATATCCTCCAGTTTTATTTATGGTTTTCAGAAAGTTTCCCGTTATGCGGCGCATGAATCATTCATGCGGCGCATATCCTCCAGTTTTATTTATGGTTTTCAGAAAGTTTCCCGTTATGCGGCGCATGAATCATTCATGCGGCGCATATCCTCCAGTTTTATTTATGGTTTTCAGAAAGTTGCCCGTTATGCGGCGCATATCTTCCATTTTGAAAAGTTGTAAAAGGAGCCCGATATGCGGCGCATGAATCATTCATGCGGCGCATATCCTCCAGTTTTATTTATGGTTTTCAGAAAGTTCCCGATATGCGGCGCATGAATCATTCATGCGGCGCATATCCTCCAGTTTTATTTATGGTTTTCAGAAAGTTTCCCGTTATGCGGCGCATGAATCATTCATGCGGCGCATATCCTCCAGTTTTATTTATGGTTTTCAGAAAGTTTCCCGTTATGCGGCGCATGAATCATTCATGCGGCGCATATCCTCCAGTTTTATTTATGGTTTTCAGAAAGTTTCCCGTTATGCGGCGCATGAATCATTCATGCGGCGCATATCCTCCAGTTTTATTTATGGTTTTCAGAAAGTTCCCGATATGCGGCGCATGAATCATTCATGCGGCGCATATCCTCCAGTTTTATTTATGGTTTTCAGAAAGTTGCCCGTTATGCGGCGCATGGGCGAATTGCTAGTTTTATTTATGGTTTTCAGAAAGTTTCCCGTTATGCGGCGCATATCCTCCAGTTTTATTTATGGTTTTCAGAAAGTTCCCGTTATGCGGCGCATATCCTCCAGTTTTATTTATGGTTTTCAGAAAGTTTCCCGTTATGCGGCGCATATCCTCCAGTTTTATTTATGGTTTTCAGAAAGTTCCCGTTATGCGGCGCATATTAGTTATATGGTTTCAGAAAGTTTCTATGCGGCGCATATCTTCCAGTTTTAATGGTTCTAAAAGGAGCCCGATATGCGGCGCATGAATCATTCATGCGGCGCATATCCTCCAGTTTTATTTATGGTTTTCAGAAAGTTTCCCGTTATGCGGCGCATGAATCATTCATGCGGCGCATATCCTCCAGTTTTATTTATGGTTTTCAGAAAGTTTCCCGTTATGCGGCGCATGAATCATTCATGCGGCGCATATCCTCCAGTTTTATTTATGGTTTTCAGAAAGTTGCCCGTTATGCGGCACATGGGCGAATTGCTAGTTTTATTTATGGTTTTCAGAAAGTTTCCCGTTATGCGGCGCATATCCTCCAGTTTTATTTATGGTTTTCAGAAAGTTTCATGCGGCGCATATCTTCCAATTTTGAAAAGTTTCTAAAAGGAGCCCGATATGCGGCGCATGAATCATTCATGCGGCGCATATCCTCCAGTTTTATTTATGGTTTTCAGAAAGTTTCCCGTTATGCGGCGCATGAATCATTCATGCGGCGCATATCCTCCAGTTTTATTTATGGTTTTCAGAAAGTTGCCCGTTATGCGGCGCATATCTTCCAATTTATGGTTTCTAAAAGGAGCCCGATATGCGGCGCATGAATCATTCATGCGGCGCATATCCTCCAGTTTTATTTATGGTTTTCAGAAAGTTGCCCGTTATGCGGCGCATGGGCGAATTGCTCAGGAAATGGATTAGTTTCTGTGACGAATTTCAGATTTCTATGCGGCGCATATCCTCCAGTTTTATTTATGGTTTTGAAAGTCCCGATATGCGGCGCATGAATCATTCATGCGGCGCATATCCTCCAGTTTTATTTATGGTTTTCAGAAAGTTCCCGATATGCGGCGCATGAATCATTCATGCGGCGCATATCCTCCAGTTTTATTTATGGTTTTCAGAAAGTTGCCCGTTATGCGGCGCATATCTTCCAATTTTGAAAAGTTTCTGAAAGCCCGATATGCGGCGCATGAATCATTCATGCGGCGCATATCCTCCAGTTTTATTTATGGTTTTCAGAAAGTTTCCCGTTATGCGGCGCATATCCTCCAGTTTTATTTATGGTTTTCAGAAAGTTTCCCGTTATGCGGCGCATGGGCGAATTGCTCAGGAAATGGGTTAGTTTCTGTGACGAATTTGGTTGATTTGTGCGGAGCATAACTATTCCATGCGGCGCACAAATTCTTGAATTTGGTTTTGTGCGGCGCACAGGACTCCCATGCGGCGCACAAATGGGTCCAGACTGGTACTTAAGTTTCGTTTAGCTTATAGAACGATCTTATACTCATTTTAGGTAGTCGGGAGCACTTAGCAAGCACTGTAAGATACTTGTAACTCGTTGGTAAGCTGTATCAAGGTAAGATACACTACTTTGACACGCTGAAGGTTCAACAAAAGCATGGTTTTCATATTTTAACTTCCCTATCGATATCTTGTTGTTTATGGGTATTCGGGGTTTTACGGGAGGTTGTATGGGCTATGTACCTGACCATCGAGACCTGAAATGTAGTCCCAATGATATGTGATGTGATATTATGCTATGAAGTGATACGTAATGCCTTGTGATGTAATGAAATGTGACACATGTGGATGACTATTGAAATGTGCATGTTTGTTTGGCTTGTTCATCTAGTTCACTAGACTTTGTAAGTTGCCATGTCACGTGCACGTTTAAGGGCCCAAACGTAAAGATGTATATGTGATAATTGTTTAGGTAGTGTAAACACCTAAACTATATGTGATGTGAAATCGAGCTCATAATTTAGATGTGAAAGTGTTAAGCTTAACCCGTACTTGCCCTTGCCCGGCGGGTGCGTAGATGTGGTTGCTTGGGTGGCTCCTTGCAACATGGTTAAAGATGTGAAGAGTAATACGGGAGGTCTGACCAGCCCCACTTGTCATGTGCATACGGATTACTCCTGGATTGGCTTGCCATTCCTTAACGACATTGTTGGACAGCCGTAAGGTTTGTTCATCTAGTCGGGTGTGACTTATGTCACCACCACAAAGATGTTTAGATGTGATATGTGAAGATGTTAAAGATGTATAGGCACTTTTAGGATGATCTATCCTATATGAAAGATGTGAAATGCAATGATGTGATGTAGAGAGATGATATGTGCCTTAATGATGTAATACGGTTTTATATAATGTTAAACTGGACAAATGTTTCATAATGATGTGTTATCTTACTTAGTTAATTTATTAGCTAACACTTGTTCTTTGAAAATGTTGTGCCTTCAGGATATTCAAGTTTGAGCTAGGCGAGGATTAGCTTGGTGAGACTTGGGTAGAACGAATAAAGAAGCTTAGCAAATACATTAAACGCTTAGACTTCCTTTAGCTTTATGTTTGGCTATTTTGCTTATGTTTCAGATTTGTAATGATGGGCATTTATATTGGTGCCAAAGCTTGGATTTACTTTTATAAGGTTGGATTTAAGGGGATCAGTCCTTGGATGATTTTTTGCTGATGTGGCGCTAATTAGGACTCGTCCTCCTGGGGACGAGTCTACGCATAACTTAATTCAACTACTCCTGAACTTGAGAAAACATATTCTTTAAATTAAGGGTTAATATCACAAATGGCCCCCGTGGTTGTCGAAATTAGCATTTTGCACCCTGTGGTCGATTAATGCTTCTAGATGCCCCTATAACGTTGTCACACGCTCCTCCTTTATCGTCTTTGACAGCTGTCATTCCTTCTTTATTGGGTCCACAAAACATAGGTCAGAAACAAACTTTATTTATTGGAAACTGGAAACATAAAATCTGGAGCATCCATCTGGAGACTAAACTGGAGCTGGTCACTGGAGTGCTTCAGTGGTAAACTTTACTGGTAGATCACTACTGGCTGCAACTGGAGCTTCTTGCCACTGGAGTAACGTTACTACTGGTGAATGGACTGGTCAGTAAATATTTGTCTGAAGTGGGCCACTACTGGTAAAATTAACATGGCTTGTTCAGATGGCATTATCGTTTCAGTTTGCTTCTTCAGTTCAGTTACTATCTCCAGTTCACTTGGTTCCTCCAGTTCACTGGTGTCAGTTAGTTCAGCGAACCTGGACATTTCCACATCATTCTCCCCCTCTAAAGAAGGACTTGTCCTCAAGTCCTCAAGGTACTCATCCTCCAGATAAGGCATCAGATCACCCACATTAAAAGTACTTGAAACTGCCATATCTCCAGGTAGCTCAACCTTGTAAGCATTTTCACCATATCTCTCCAGAATCTTGAATGGTCCTTCAGCTCTGGGCATTAACTTGTTCTTTCTTCTTGCTGGAAATCTTTCTTTCCTCAGATGTACCCAGACTAGATCACCTGGAGCAAAACTGGACTGTTTTCTATGTTTGTTTGCTCTTGCCTTGTAATCAGCATTGGTCTTCTCAATTCTGGCCTTCACTTGCTGGTGAATTTTCTTGATTTCTTTTGCTCTGGCTTCAGCTTCAATACTTGCTTTTGGTTCAATCGAAAATGGAATCAAATCAATGGGAGTCAGTGGATTGACACCATAGCAAATTTCAAATGGGGATTTACTGGTAGAATAGTTAGGAGCTTTGTTGAAGGCAAACTCAGCATGAGCAAGCTTCAGATCCCAATCTTTCAGTGTCTTCTTCACCAGTGTTCTCAACAGCATACCAATTGTACGATTAGTGACTTCAGTTTGTCCATCAGTTTGGGGATGATGAGACGTACTGAACATTAATCTGGTACCCATCAATCTCCATAATGTCTTCCAGAAATAACTCAGGAATTTGACATCTCTATCTGAAACAATTGTTTTTGGAATCCCATGCAAACGAACAATTTCTTTGAAAAATAAATTGGCTATTGCTGAAGCATCATTTGTGGTGTGGCAAGGAATAAAATGAGCCATTTTCGAAAAACGATCAACCACCACCATTATTGAATCTTTACCTCTTTGAGTTCTGGGCAGTGCAACAATTTATCCATGCTGAGATCTTCCCAAGGTTGGGTTGGAACTGGAAGAGGAGTATACAACCCATTGTGAAAAGTAGCCTTCGCCTGGTGACAAGTTGGACAGCGACTAATGATACTCTGGACACCCTTCAGTAGACTTGGCCAGTAGAAGTGTTCAGTGAGAATCTCTCCAGTTTTGTTTATTCCAAAATGACCAGCTAGACCTCCTCCATGTGCTTCCCTTATCAGTAAATCTCTTATCGAACCCCTAGGGATACACAATTTTCCATTTTTGAATAAGAAACCATCTTGAACAACGAATGGTCCTTTCTGGTTAGCTTCAGTGAGACGATCAGCGAAGTCTGGATCAACAGCATACAATTCTTTAATGAAATAAAATCCAAGGACTCTTGCTTCCAGAATTGATAACAACGAATATCGTCTGGAAAGTGCATCAGCAACAACATTAGCCACTCCAGCTTTGTGTTTAGAAACAAAAGAATAAGACTGCAAAAATTCCACCCATTTTGCATGTCTGGCATTAAGCTTGTGTTGACCATTAATGAACTTCAGTGCTTCATGGTCAGAAAATAAGACAAACTGCTTTGGCTTCAGATAATGTGACCAGTGAGTGATAGCACAAATAATTGCATAAAATTCTTTGTCATAAGTGTTATACTTCAGTTTAGAACCATTGAGCTTTTCACTAAAATAGGCAACTGGACGCCCTGCTTGTACCAGAACTGCACCAATACCTACTCCACTGGCGTCACACTCTAACTCAAACAACATATCAAAATCTGGCAAGGATAGAACTGGAGCTGAACTGAGCTTTTCCTTCAGCGACTCGAAAGCCAACTGGGCTGAATTAGGCCAGTTAAACACACCTTTCTTCAGACAATTAGCGATTGGAGTCACAACTGTAGAGAAATTTTTGATAAATCTTCTATAAAATGATGTCAGTCCATGATGTGACCAATTTATATAGATCGCCCACATCATTATTGGCCTTTTTCGTATGTGTTTTGAGTCGATTTTGTATGCATTTGGCGCGTTTATGGTGTTTGTTAGTGCTTTCAGGTTTTTAGCAGGTTGCGCGTCCATTTGGTACATTTTCTGACGATTTTTGGCCAAGAAGTTAACCCGAGTGTTCGAGTGATGTTGATAAAGAAGAAACAAGATTTCAGCAAGAAGTTACTGCGCCGCAGTGGGAGGATTATTGCCCCACTGCGCCGCAGTGGGAGGATTCATTCCCCACTGCGCCGCAGTCAATGGGTGCCAAAGCCACAACTTTCCAGTGGATTCACACTGCGCCGCAGTCAATGGGTGCCAAAGCCACAACTTTCCAGTGGATTCACACTGCGCCGCAGTCACTGGTCGAGAAGAAGCCAATGCTTTCCAGAGATTTAACACTGCGCCGCAGTGGGTGCCAAAGCCACAACTTTCCAGTGGATTCACACTGCGCCGCAGTCACTGGTCGAGAAGAAGCCAATGCTTTCCAGAGATTTAACACTGCGCCGCAGTGGGCGAGAAGAAGCCAATGATTTCCAGAGATTTAACACTGCGCCGCAGTCAGGTCGAGAAGAAGCCAATGATTTCCAGAGATTTACACTGCGCCGCAGTCACTGGTCGAGAAGAAGCCAATGATTTCCAGAGATTTACACTGCGCCGCAGTCACTGGTCGAGAAGAAGCCAATGATTTCCAGAGATTTAACACTGCGCCGCAGTCACTGGTCGAGAAGAAGCCAATGATTTCCAGAGATTTAGCACTGCGCCGCAGTGGGAGGATTCATTCCCCACTGCGCCGCAATCAATGGGTGCCAAAGCCACAACTTTCCAGTGGATTCACACTGCGCCGCAGTCACTGGTCGAGAAGAAGCCAATGCTTTCTATAGATTTAACACTGCGCCGCAGTCACTGGTCGAGAAGAAGCCAATGATTTCCAGAGATTTAACACTGCGCCGCAGTGGGAGGACATTCCCCACTGCGCCGCAGTCAATGGGTGCCAAAGCCACAACTTTCCAGTGGATTCACACTGCGCCGCAGTCACTGGTCGAGAAGAAGCCAATGCTTTCTATAGATTTAACACTGCGCCGCAGTCACTGGTCGAGAAGAAGCCAATGATTTCCAGAGATTTAACACTGCGCCGCAGTCACTGGTCGAGAAGAAGCCAATGATTTCCAGAGATTTAGCACTGCGCCGCAGTGGGAGGATTCATTCCCCACTGCGCCGCAATCAATGGGTGCCAAAGCCACAACTTTCCAGTGGATTCACACTGCGCCGCAGTCACTGGTCGAGAAGAAGCCAATGCTTTCTATAGATTTAACACTGCGCCGCAGTCAATGGGTGCCAAAGCCACAACTTTCCAGTGGATTCACACTGCGCCGCAGTCACTGGTCGAGAAGAAGCCAATGCTTTCTATAGATTTAACACTGCGCCGCAGTGGGAGGAATCCATGTTTCCAGAGATTTAACACTGCGCCGCAGTCAATGGGTGCCAAAGCCACAACTTTCTAGTGGATTAGCACTGCGCCGCAGTGGGAGGATTATTCCCCACTGCGCCGCAGTCAATGGGTGCCAAAGCCACAACTTTCCAGTGGATTCACACTGCGCCGCAGTCAATGGGTGCCAAAGCCACAACTTTCCAGTGGATTCACACTGCGCCGCAGTCACTGGTCGAGAAGAAGCCAATGCTTTCTATAGATTTAACACTGCGCCGCAGTGGGAGGAATCATTCCCCACTGCGCCGCAGTGGGAGGATTATTGCCCCACTGCGCCGCAGTCACCCTAGTTCAGAATTCCAGGGGTTTTCCACTGCGCCGCAGTCAATGGGTGCCAAAGCCACAACTTTCAGTGGTTTCCACTGTGCCGCAGTGGGAGCGCACCATGCCCACTGCGGCGCAGTGAGTGCACGGGGAGATCAGGGCTACAGCCCCTTTGCATCAGATTGGGGGGGATATAAAAGAAAAAGAACCCTAATTTCCAAGGATTAAGTTTTTCTTTCTAGGAGCTGTTCTACCACGAGTCTTTGACGGATCATCGCAGATTTCATCATTTGATTCATTGAAGATTCAAGAACATCCATCTAGATCGTATCTAATTTTCTGTCTTGCAATTTATATTCAACGATCATTGGTATAATATGTTTTCTTTCAATTTCTTTATTGCAATTCAATTTAGTATGATTGGCTAGATTTATAATCATCCACTTTGATGAAACTTGACGAATGATATGATTGCAATATTTTAATTCGAGAGTTGATTCAATTATCGTTGTGTCGTGATCTTTATCAATTAATTCCTTGCGATTTATTCTTTTGATGTTGATGGTTTATGTGTTCATCGTTAGTGGTACTAGGTGAATATGTTTATCGTTTCAATTCGATTGTCTATGATCGTTTGTCACCGGTTCATGGTATGACGGTGAATGTCAAATCTATAATAGGAGTTAATTGGTAAACGTGTTTAGAAACGGTTGGTGGTACCACGCGAATTTTATCCTTTCACGATTATCTTGTCAACTCTAAATAATTTGAACTTTATCGTGTGCAATCATAACTGAAGTCAAGTGGATTCGAAGTGGATGATCTTTATTCATATTGTTTGAACTTTCTTTACTTTTAAATTGTCTTGTTATTTCAATTTCTTTATTGCAATTCAATTTAGTATGATTGGCTAGATTTATAATCATCCACTTTGATGAAACTTGACGAATGATATGATTGCAATATTTTAATTCGAGAGTTGATTCAATTATCGTTGTGTCGTGATCTTTATCAATTAATTCCTTGCGATTTATTCTTTTGATGTTGATGGTTTATGTGTTCATCGTTAGTGGTACTAGGTGAATATGTTTATCGTTTCAATTCGATTGTCTATGATCGTTTGTCACCGGTTCATGGTATGACGGTGAATGTCAAATCTATAATAGGAGTTAATTGGTAAACGTGTTTAGAAACGGTTGGTGGTACCACGCGACATTTTATCCTTTCACGATTATCTTGTCAACTCTAAATAATTTGAACTTTATCGTGTGCAATCATAACTGAAGTCAAGTGGATTCGAAGTGGATGATCTTTATTCATATTGTTTGAACTTTCTTTACTTTTAAATTGTCTTGTTATTTCAATTTCTTTAATTTAATATTGTCAAGTTGAGGTAGCAATTCGGCTACGGTTCCATCCTTATTCCAAAACCACTTTATCTGACAACTATTTCAAAACCATTCCCCGTGTTCGATCCTGGACTTACCTTCTAGCTATACTATATACGAACGGGTCCACTGCCCGCAAGTGTGTAGTAGTCAGTTTTAGGGTATTTCTTGTTTTAAATTTTTAAACTCGATTTCACACATCAGTCCATTAAAAACTTCTGACTTCAGTGATTGTAGTTGGAACTAGCCATGATCTGATGGCTTCTACCTTTGAAGGATCCATGGAAATACCTTCTTTTGAAACAACATACCCCAGAAATAATACACTTTCAACCATAAAATCACATTTCTCCAGTTTACCATACAACTGGTGTCTTCTCAGTAATTCAAACACATTTCTTAAATGGTTAACATGTTCAGCTTCAGTTTTTGAATATACAAGAATATCATCAAAATAAACAACAACAAACTGACCAATTAGTGGCCTGAGAACTTCATTCATCAGTCTCATGAAAGTACTAGGAGCATTAGATTAACCAAAAGGCATTACTAACCATTCATAAAGGCCTCCTTTAATTTTGAATGCAGTCTTCCACTCATCTCCATCTTTCATTCTAATCTGGTGATAGCCACTTCTAAGATCAATTTTAGAGAATACACTGGAGCCATGTAACTCATCAAGCATATCATCCAATCTGGGAATGGGATATCTATACTTAATAGTTATATTATTTATGGCTCTGCTATCAACACACATTCTCATCGAACCATCTTTCTTTGGGACCAGGAGAGCTGGAACTGAACAAGGACTCATGCTTGCTCTGACATAACCTTTGGCAACCAACTCATCTACCTGCCTTTGCAACTCCTTTGCTTCAGTAGTGAACACCTATAAGCAGCTTTGTTTGGAAGAACTGAACCTGGAACCAGGTCAATCTGGTGTTCAATACCCCTTACTGGTGGCAAACCTTCAGGTAGGTCTTCTGGGAAAACATCAGTGAATTCCTTTAGTAGAGACTTCAGGAGACTGGGGACTCCAGTGAACTCCTTCTCTTCAGTACGCTCAAGTACCAGTAACATCATGACTGGAGAACCTCCAGTGAGTTCTTCCTCAACTTCAGTTTGGGACATAAACAAAGACTTGTTGGGCTGGTCTTTCTTATTAACTTTCAGTAATTCATTGGGTTTCAGAGAAGTCAAAGTGACTTTCTTCCCACTTACAAATAATGAATAAGAATTCATACGTCCATTATGAAATACATAATTATCAAATAACAAAGGTCTACCCAGTAATATATGACAAGCATCCATAGGAACAACATCACAAACAATTTTATCTTGATAAATAGATCCAATGGAAAAATGAATAGTAACTTGTCGGTTAACTTTTACCTCAGATCCTTCACTGAGCCATTGCAACTTGTAAGGACGAGGGTGCTTAACTGTAGGTAGTTCCAGTTTCTCTACCATGTAAGTTGAAGCAGCATTAGCACAACTCCCACCGTCAATGATCAGATCACATACCTTTCCTTTAACAGTACATCTGGAATGGAAGATATTTTCTCTCTGGGCAGTATCAGTTGCAACTTCATCAGTGTGCATCACTCTTCGTACCACTAGCATTTCTCCAACATCTGCACCTACATATGCTTCTTCACTTTCATCTTCGTCATACACTGGTTCACCTTCTTCAGTATCGACATCTGGTAAGCTTTCAATCTCTTTGGCAATTAGTGCTCGCTGGTTGGGACACTGCGCTTGGAAGTGACCAAAGCCATGACACTTAAAACATTTTCGTCCAACTGGTTCTTTCAATCCTCCGGTTTCTTTTTCTTTTCCTCTGAAGGACTTCTGGCCAGTTTCACTGGGCTTCAGAACTGGTTGACTGGAACTGGAAGAAACCTTAGTGAAAGGTTTGTACTGGACCTTCTTCTTCAGTTGCTTTTCAATCTGGAGGGCCAGTTTGCAAGCGCCTTCATAAGTCCAGATGGGCTGTAATTCTATCTTCTCAGTAAGGGTAGCATTCAACCCACCAAGGAATCTGGCGATAGTATGCTCTTCAGTTTCTTTAACACCAGTTCTTGTCTTCAGTTGCTCAAACTCCCTAATATACTCCACAACTTCTTTAGTGCCTTGCTTCAGATTATTCATCAGAAGGTACTGATCTTGCTTGTACGACTGAGGAACAAATCTTTTCTGCATAACTTCCTTCAGTTTGGACCAGGTCTTGATTTTACTCTTGCCCTTATATTCCCTTTCAGATTTCATATTGTCATACCAAGATGAAGCATACTTTTTAAGCTTAATAATGGCAACCTTAAAGCTTTTTTTTATCATCATAACCTTTTATTTCCATAATCCTATCCATAACCTGAACCCATTCAAAATATTCTTCTGGGTTAGAAGACCCATTGAAATCTGGTGGATCTATCTTAATGTCTCTAGTATCATCACCCTTATGTCTCCTTCGTCTTTCTCTAGGATGTGGGTCATCAGAATCACTAGAGTTTCTGGGTGTACTATCAGATCTTTCACTAGGACCTTGAGATTCAAAATCTCTTTCACTAGCAACAACATGGTCTCTATTAAACCTTAAACCACCATCTTCTAACATATGAACAACTCTACCAAGTGCTTCTTGTAGATCTTCTATCTGTCTATCCCTCCTAGCATTATGAGCTTCTTCTAATGTCATATTTCTTCTAAAAGCCATTTATACTTAAGAAAATAACACCCACAATAACAGATCTAAACAGATGACAACAAACTTCAACAAACAAACAACAAAGACCCAAAAGATTAAGAAACCTTTTGTAAACCTGTCTCTGATACCAAATTTGATGCGTAAATCACGCGACAACGACAACGGAAGACTATTTTTTGGTATTTTCTGAATTTTATGAAAACAAAACAAGACAATAAAATAAAATTGATAGATAAAGAATCCACCACCAAGATTCGTAAAGGCCAAGCCACCGGAATCAAGGATAAAGGAAACACTCCGCCCCACCACTATAATCGATAAAGGTCTAGCCACCATGATTACAGATAAAGGAAACCGAAGATTTAGACCTCACCACAATATTTGATAAAGAACAAGTCACCACAAATATTGATAAAGGGGTCACTTCTAACCACCAAGATCAAAGATCTCTAAAGGTAAAAGAAGATTTTGTAAGAAATAGAGGTTGCTCTCTTAATTTCATTCAACATCAAAAACTGATTTACATTGAGAAAATAATCCCCTATTTATAGCCACAAGCTATTTCCTAGGAATTAACGAAAATTAATAAATAAATAAATAAAAGGTTGTCATGGACAAAAGACAACCACTAATTAAACAACCAATAGAAAATGGACAAGCAAAGCTTCTAGAAAGATTCCCTCTGCACATGGGCCCACAAACCGTTAGGATTAACGTTGTCACACGCTCCTCCTTTATCGTCTTTGACAACTGTCATTCCTTCTTTATTGGGTCCACAAAACATAGGTCAGAAACAAACTTTATTTATTGGAAACTGGAAACATAAAATCTGGAGCATCCATCTGGAGACTAAACTGGAGCTGGTCACTGGAGTGCTTCAGTGGTAAACTTTACTGGTAGATCACTACTGGCTGCAACTGGAGCTTCTTGCCACTGGAGTAACGTTACTACTGGTGAATGGACTGGTTCAGTAAATATTTGTCTGAAGTGGGCCACTACTGGTAAAATTAACATGGCTTGTTCAGATGGCATTATCGTTTCAGTTTGCTTCTTCAGTTCAGTTACTATCTCCAGTTCACTTGGTTCCTCCAGTTCACTGGTGTCAGTTAATTCAGCGAACCTGGACATTTCCGCATCACTTATAATTTTATTTTATGCACGTTCATATTATCCGTAACTATCTTACCGTTTTAAATGGACGAACTTAAAAGGCTGTGATTAAAAATCATTTTGATCAGACGGATATAAATTTGTTAAAACTTGACGCACCGGAAACAATATTGATATATAATCATGGCATGGAACGCAATGGTACGAAACTTTACTGGAGGCGCGTTTGGTCACGAAGTTGTCATATGAAACATATTACATTTTGTCTGTATAAAAAGTTGACTTCGTCCCAGTGGGTTCGTGCGTGGACGGACGAGTTGCTTGAATGATTTTTTTTAAATATATATATATATATATATATATATATATATATATATTATATGTGTATATAACTTGGATGTATTTGTGTGGTGTAGCAGAATCAACAAGAAAAGAGAAGGAAAAATTTTTCCGCCGGCAAGAGGAGAGAGACGAAGAGATGTTGAATTGAAGATGAAAGTCAAAAGCAAACTTTACTACAGTATTACTTATGATTTTTTATATTTTCATTTTAAGTATATTATTATTATTATTATTTTATATTGTTTTAATATGGGGGGATTGAAATTGTAAAGTTGATAAAGTGTAAAATTAAATAAAAGGTAGGTCCAAGACTAGTCCTGGGTATAATGTTGGATTTAAGGGGATCAGTCCTTGGATGATTTTTTGCTGATGTGGCGCTGATTAAGACTCGTCCTCCTGGGGACGAGTCTACGCATAACTTAATTCAACTACTCCTGAACTTGAGAAAACATATTCTTTAAATTAAGGGTTAATATCACAAATGGCCCCCGTGGTTGTCGAAATTAGCATTTTGCACCCTGTGGTCGATTAATGCTTCTAGATACCCCTATAGTTGCATTTTTGATCATCAGAAACCCCTGACTCAAACGTCCGTCAATGAGGGGCCGTTAATGCCCTCACGTGCTACCCACGTGAGGGTATTTTCGTCATTTTACATCTAAAACATCATCTTCTCCTTTTTCATTTTTTTTTCAGATCTACATGAGTGTTTTTCAATATATCTTTATCCCATATAAACATTCACATAACAAAACCATACCATAATAAATTCCAAAATATATCCTAGTGCTATTATTGCTTTCATATAATAAACAATAACAATTTTTTTTTTAAGTATTAAGTTGACTAACCTACTGCGGGCGTGTTTGACACAAGCTTTTTAAGGAGCTTTTGAGGCGCTTTAGCTTTTAATTTAAATAAAAAGCTCCTATTATATTAAAAGCTTTGTTTGGTAACAATTAGCTTTAGCTTTTAAAATGGAACTAAAAGCTTCAAATAGCAACGCTACATTGCCTAGCATTTTAAAGGAGTGGTAGCTTTTCAACATGTAATTTACTTAAATATACACCCCTTACTGTGATTTGATAAAAAGGAACATAAACTTAGAACAGCCCACTATGTTCTTTACTTTCTTTTCCATTTATATAATAAACTATACGAGTACTATTTAGGGGAGGACAAATGGATGAAAGAACATGTAGATAATAATAATGTATTAGATCGAAATTATTTTTTTTTCTTTCAGGAGCTAAAGTATATATAATGGATGATAATAAATATTAGTATTTCTTATTTTTTATAAATTAAAACTTGATAGAAAAAATGGGATGTTAAAGTAAAAATGTGTGACTACCATGGAGGCATCGGTAAGAGACATTGGTATGTATCGTAAGCGATAAGCTGATAGATTGGAGGCATCGGTAAGAGACATTGGTATGTATCGTAAGCGATAAGCTGATAGATTGGAGGCATCGGTAAGAGACATTGGTACCCTATGTCCTTTTTAGTCATTTTATACTTTTAAGTTACAGCTACAACTACTTTGCCAAACACCTTTAAAGAATAAAAACTCTTGCTAACAGCTTCGATGAAAAGCTACAACTTACAGCTCTAGCTGCAGCTACTAGCTACAGCTACTTTTGCCAAACATACCCTGCAAGTTTGCAATTACTACTTTACATACCCAGATTTCCCCTTTTGTGGGGTTAGGGTTTTATAGCTTTGATTACAAGATTCTCCAAAACCCAATTTCAAGATTTGTTGTGAAAGATATTTAATAAAAAAAATTTATAATCATACCCCACTTCCCCACATGCTAGCTTTTTTGATGTTTGTCTGATCTGGATTGGATCACAAACTAGTACTATACAATATATATATATATATATATATATATATAAAGACTTGTAACCGTCTCAATATATTATATATATATATATATATATATTCAACCTTCCACCAACAAATATATAGATTAACTCTACCGTCATATCTCTTTCCCCCTTTTTCTTTCCGGCGAGAACTACCACCACCACACACTGACAATACCAGATCCGCCAATGAGTGGGTATAGTTTTGATGGGTTTGGGGATTCGGGTTTGTGGTGGCTTTACAAAAGACGGTGGTGGCTTCACTGAATACGGGTTTGGATTTGTTTGTGAGATTTGGGATCTAAACTTTATAGACGTGATGATGATTTCGAGTTTGATGATGATTTGAGATTTGGGATTTAAAAGGCATATGTTTGATAGGTTTTATGGTTGAATTGAATGATTTTTAATTCATTTATGATTTGTATATTTATATTTGGATTGTATTGTGTTTTATAGAATATTAGAAAGGAGAATGTTAATGATCTGGACACTCAAAGTGAGAAAGTGTGTTGGAGAAGAAGATAATTGAAAGGACAGATATACCCTCACGTGGGATGCACGTGAGGGCATTAACAGAGGGAAATGGACGTCTGTTAGAGGGAGGGGTGACTGGTGATACAAAAATGCAACTACAGGGGCTTTTAGTGACATTAACCGAGCATAGGGTGCAAAATGCTAATTTCGACAACCACAAGGGCCATTTGTGATATTAACCCTTAAATTAAGCACCAAAAGCTCATTTAAATAACTATATTTCAAAAATAAAAAAGTTCGTAAACGATGTAGAAAATATGTATAATACTGGAACCATCAAATACTTCCTCTTAGATATTTTGCCGTTAAAAAAAAATCCTCTTACATAGAAATTTATCAGATAGGAAATTACCAGTATTAATATGTAAAACGTGTATACTGAAGGAGAGATTCCATCTTAATCTCTTGCTGCTAGCCATAGCTGATTATCTCTAAATATATATAAAAGAAAGAGTTAATGACATAAATCGTCCCTGTGGTTTACCCAAATAGTCACCTTTCGTCCTTTAAAATTCAAAACCTCAAGGACAGTCCTTTATAGCTGGATAAGGTTCATATTAAGTCCTTTGACCGTTTGACCGTCAAGTGTTCTCCGTTAACCCCCCACGTGACACCCACGTGAGGGGTACTCCAGTAATTAGCCACCCCACCAGGCGCGTTTTCTCTTTCCTTTTTATTTATATATATATCGAAATCTTTTTCCCCAAATCAAACCATAAACCCTAAATCTACCCGACCCCAAACCCAGAACACGAACCCTAAATCAATTTTTCCCCCAAATTATGGTTTTTTGTGGGTGTGGTAAGCAGGCCATAATTCTAACATCATGGGCTCCCAAAAACCCAGGAAGAAGATTCTATGCTTGTCCTAACCAGGTATGATTTCTACAATTTTCATTTCCATTAAACTTTTTGATCAAAATTCAAATTGGGGTTTTATGTGGAATAGGGTTCAAAGTGCAAATTCATAGGATGGTTTGATCCTGCAATGTGTCAACGGGCTACTGATATCATACCAGGGTTGTTGAAACCGAAGAACAAACTTGAAGCAGAAATCAAAGAAAAAGATGGTCAAATCAAGAAATTGAAGTTCATGTTGGTGTTTGCTTCAATTGTCATTGTGTATCTTGTTTCTTTATTAGTAGTTTGAACCAAAGTAATGTACTTTTTTGGAAATAGTTGTGTTGTATGAATTTTGATCATGAATGAATGGGTAATGGAAGTTATTGTCTTCATATTTTGTGTTTTTACATGGTGACATACATACTGCTAGTTATATATATACATTGTAGACATTTAGATACCAAAATGTGCCAAACGTGGCATAATATAAGAATGTCATAGATAGCATTTTGTGTTATTAGATACCAAAATTAGATACCAAAAATACATACCAAAATAATTGTGACACATTCTAGCAGATTGTACAAAATTAGATACCAAAGTTAGATATAAATGGTAGAAAATTAGATACCAAAATTTGCCAAACATGGCATAATAGCAGATTATCATAGATAGCATAGGTTCCAGTTTAACATTCTACATAATCAAATATAGCAAAAGACAACACATAAATCCCAAATTGTAGCAGATTACACTAAAAAGTGTTAATATTACATGACCAGAAGCAATGAAAGCAAATTAAACTTGTTTTGTCTTGGTGCTTTTAAGACAACATCTTTTTGTTCCACCTGGACTTGAAATCAACCTCTTTTTTGTTGTCCTTACACTGAAGCTTTCTTCAACTGGCCTGGCCATACTTGCACTTGCTTGACTTGGGCCAGCAGCACCACCTGCAGTTGACTGTCTTGTACCAGCAGCACCACCAGCACTTGATTGACTAGGAAAACCACCACCACCTGCACTTACTTGACTTGGAAAACCACCACCACCTGCACTTGCTTGACTTGGACAAGCACCACCACCTGCAGCTTGTCTTGGTTGGCTTGACTGAGTTGGATTTGGAGCAGTTGAATTGCCTTGACTGGTACCAACATTTTTGCAAGACCTCTTGTTGTGCCCCATTCCGCCACATTGTTTACATACAACTGACCTCAGTTTCCTGGACAATTTACCATTGTTTGACATTTGAACCTCCTCTGCAGTCTTTCTTCTTTTCTTCCTTGGTCTACCAACTGGTGTGTGGTATTTTGGTGGAATGATGAGTGTCAAGTGTTCAGGAGCTTTGGCCAACATGTTCATTCCATTGGTAGGGTTAATGGTAAACTGGTACATAAGTTTCCATGTGTCTAACCTATAATAATGGTCCACCCATGCTTCAACTGGCTCAGTTGCCACACCATTGTTTACCATATTATAGTGAACACCTACTGCATGTTTGCAAGGCATTCCAGTAATTTACCACTTCCTACATGAGCATGTCATACTGGTCATATCAACAACATATTGATCTCCCCAGGGGCCACTGACTTGATACTTATCAGTACCATTGAATATGGCTTTGTAAGATTCTGCCTCTGTTTTAATCAGTTCAAATATCCTAGTTGCAGTTGGTGTTAATGGGCCCTTGCTCTTTTCTATAACCTTGTGGACATTGTCTATCCTAATCATTAAGTACTCCCTAATGAATTCTAGGCAATGGATTATAGGCATAGCCCTACCCTTAACCAATCTGCTATTCAATACTTCACACATGTTGTTTAACAACACATCAGATTTTGCCATGCCTGTTGCACATAATGAAAGATCTTACAAAACTACTAAATAAAACAATTAAATAATCCTGTCAATGTATATAATTAATGTATATAAATATACCTGTAAAATGTGACCTAGCCCAATGTTGAGGTGGGATTTTTAGTAACCAATTGTATGCAGCTTCATTGTAGTTTTTAAATTCCAGCATAAACTTGTTAAACTCTGGGACTGTTGTTGCTGTAGCACACTTCCATAGATGGTTTTTGAAAGCTGTTCCCCTCCATTGCAACTTCATATTTTCATGTATATGCTTTAAACAGTACCTGTGTTCAGCACATGGAAATACCTTTGCTATTGCTTGAATTATTCCCTTCTGCCTGTCACTCATGAAAGTGTAATAAAACCTATTATCTAGATCTAAATCATCACCTAAGCACTCCAAGAACCATGTCCAGGAATGGGTAGTTTCTGCTTCCACTACTGCATATGCAACTGGGTAAATACCATTGTTTGAGTCAATACTAACAGCAGTAAGTACTTGTCCAGGGAATGGACCAGACATAAATGCACCATCAAGACCCAATAACTCTCTACCAGCAGTTTTGAACCCCCTCTTCAAGGCTCCTAAGCAAACATAAATCCTTTTAAAGATTCTCTCATTAGAATCTGGATTCATTGGTGGTTCAACCTCCAACTTGATTGTTGACCCAGGATTTGAAGTATGCAACTCCAACACATAATCTCTCAACATATTGTACTACCTAGTATAATCTCCCTTGAGTTGACCTTGTGCAGCCCTTTTAGCTCTTTGTGCTTTCTGCTTGGATAATCCAAGCTCAAACCTTCTTTGAAGTTCACCTTGTAGAGCTGAAGATGGTATTTCAGGATTTCCTGTAACAGAAATAGTAATATTAAAACAATTAAATTAAAACAGTAATTAAATAGTAAAACTAAACAGAAATATGTTATACCTTCTATCTGTTGCAGAATACTTTTGCCAAGAAACTTTGAGGTGAAATGCTTGATAGATCTAGATTGCAGGCATGTGTGTTCTTCTTTCAAGGTTTTTACCATTCAAGTTTGCATACCATAAAGCTTGGACACATGTAAAGTCCATGGACAGGTATATGAATTGCTTTTTGACTTCTTTCCTCTACCACCCTTATTCTTAATTTGAGAATCTTCAACTG
Organism: Erigeron breviscapus; assembly: GCA_034093135.1. NCBI lineage: Eukaryota > Viridiplantae > Streptophyta > Magnoliopsida > Asterales > Asteraceae > Erigeron > Erigeron breviscapus. Next base: position 25,402,939 of record CM067171.1, read on the forward strand.
CCACCCCACTTGTATTTGGCCCATCTTCCAAAATTGTCCCCTTATCCTTTGTTTTTTCTTTCTTTTTTGACCTGGTGGACTGACTAGGCCCAACTGTCTTTGTTTTTTTCTGCTTTGGCCCAACTTTAGGCCCAACAGCTTCATTAAGAATTGGCCTGGCTCTTGCATCTACATTAGATGGCCCAACTTTTGGCCCACCAGCTTCATTATTAAACACGGGAATCTTGCCTTCACATACTACTCTAACCCTCTCTTTATCATTTTTCACTATTTTCAATTCCCTCCTAGTCTCTATTGCATGTGCCTTTACCATATCCTTAACCTCCTTGGAAGTTCCAAAAGTTTGAGACAAATGAAACCCAGTTTTAGAGATTACAGCCTCCTCACTTCTCTTCTCCTTAGACATTTTTTTCAACAATCTATTCCTAATCTTATTCACATCATCTTCTGGGTCAGAACCACTTTCAAACTCATCATTGTGTAGTACATCAACCTCTGGATCCTCATCACTATCTTGAAAATGTTCCTGTGTACCAACATTCCCACCCAAAAACTCTACATCTGCATCAACATGCAGTTGAAACTGTCTCATATCCACTTCCACATCCTCTATCTCATTCTCCTCATCAAGAATGTAGTCACTGTCTTCACCCTCTTCATCCTCTTTCTCAGTTTCATGACCCTCATCATCCTCATTATCATTTTCACCACTGCAACTGTCAGTTACAACCTCTTGTACAACTGTCTTACCCTTTTCATTCACACATGCATTCACATTCACATTATCTTTGACATTTCTTGAGTTTTCTTGAGTACTAGGGGTTAAAATAGGTTCCTCATGCCAATCAAGCAATAACTTTCTATAAGTGCCACTATTATTCTTTGGTCTAGTCCTAGGTTTTTTAGATGTAGCTGTATCATCATCTGGTATCTCTTCTATCACAACATTTGTTTTTCTTGGCAAGAAATAACCAACTAAATTTGTCATGCCATGTTCAATGTAAACACTTATAAGGTTGGCCTTCTCTACATAATTAGACAATACATGGACATCTTGGTCACTCACTAAGGGGTGTAAGCCATCATCTAATGAATGCCCAGGTTTCAGAAAGTGATAGAACATTACCTGACCTCCAACATATCCTAGATCCATCATAATGGAGTCCAACTCAAGAACTGAAAACTTATCGATATTGATACAGTCGGCATGGTCAATCTTGCCTCTTTCATAAGTCATCCCTGGCCATTCAGTGAAAAAACCTCCATGGTGAACCTTGAAGAAAAACAATCCAGCATAAGAATCTACAATGTATAAGAAATATGTTAATAAAACACCAAAAATTAATTACTTGTTAAAAAACCCTAAAAATTCATAAAATATAAACCCTAAATGTAATAATACTCACGATACATAGTATCCAGATCCCATAAGTGATCTTCACCATGTACACGAATTGTATATAACGGGCATGTCATTTTGGTGTAGCAGACTTAATGTTGGATCATGGGTTTTAGGGATTTAAGATGATTGAATTCGTATAAAATAAGGAGTTGTATTGATTTGGGGAAAAAGGAATTTCGTGATATATATATATGAATAAACAAAGGAAAGAGAAACGTTGAGTGGGGTGGCTAATTACTGGAGTACCCCTCACGTGGGTGTCACGTGGGGGGTTAACGGAGAACACTTGACGGTCAAACGGTCAAAGGACCGAACATGATCCTTATCCACCTATAAAGGACTGTCCTTGAGGTTTTGAATTTTAAAGGACGAAATGTGACTATTTAGGTAAACCACAGGGACGATTTATGTCATTAACTCTAAAAGAAAAACCTTAATTTTAAAATGGGGAAGTTTGGACCCTTAGATGAAGCTCAATTTTTAATTAGAACCATTAGATTAAAATGTTTTTCAATACTTTTTATTTACAATTCGTCAATATAAGATATCATGAAACATTAGTATCTTATTAGTTATATATGTTTAACCGCGTATTACGCGGGATATAATCTAGTATATTCAGAAAGAATGACTGTTATGAGGGTAGACCTGGATTAGACTCAGCCCATAAGATATATAGGCCCATCAAGCTTCTAGTTTAACCCATATTATCATCAGTTGTAGCCTGTAGGCTTGTAGCCCTGTCTTTAAAATAAAAATAGTTTTGCATGGTTGTTCTTGCTTAGCAAACCTGATTTCCTATGCAGTTATCCAATGAATATATATCAAAAGAGAGAGAGAGACAGTTTAGATTTTACATAGATAGAGGTTGAAAAATATTTGGAGGATAGCTACATAATTAGACAATACATGGACATCTTGGTCACTCACTAAGGGGTGTAAGCCATCATCTAATGAATGCCCAGGTTTCAGAAAGTGATAGAACATTACCTGACCTCCAACATATCCTAGATCCATCATAATGGAGTCCAACTCAAGAACTGAAAACTTATCGATATTGATACAGTCGGCATGGTCAATCTTGCCTCTTTCATAAGTCATCCCTGGCCATTCAGTGAAAAAACCTCCATGGTGAACCTTGAAGAAAAACAATCCAGCATAAGAATCTACAATGTATAAGAAATATGTTAATAAAACACCAAAAATTAATTACTTGTTAAAAAACCCTAAAAATTCATAAAATATAAACCCTAAATGTAATAATACTCACGATACATAGTATCCAGATCCCATAAGTGATCTTCACCATGTACACGAATTGTATATAACGGGCATGTCATTTTGGTGTAGCAGACTTAATGTTGGATCATGGGTTTTAGGGATTTAAGATGATTGAATTCGTATAAAATAAGGAGTTGTATTGATTTGGGGAAACTGGATTTTATCGATATATATATAAATAAGGAAAGAGAAAACGCGCCTGGTGGGGTGGCTAATTACTGGAGTACCCCTCACGTGGGTGTCACGTGGGGGGTTAACGGAGAACACTTGACGGTCAAACGGTCAAAGGACTGAATATGAACCTTATCCACCTATAAAGGAATGTCCTTGAGGTTTTGAATTTTAAAGGACGAAATGTGACTATTTGGGTAAACCACAGGGACGATTTATGTCATTAACTCTAAAAGAAAAACTTAATTTTAAAATGGGGAAGTTTGACCCTTAGATGAAACTCAACTTTTAATTAGAACCATTAGATTAAAATGCTGATATCATATACTTTTTATAACTTTTTTAGATTTAATTTTAATATAATAAATTTAAATATGGTCATTAATTATGGAAAGTAATTTCCTACATTTTATAATTATAGAAAGTAATTAATTTAATGATATAATTATGAAAAATAATTCCTAAACTTTATATTATTTTTTAAAATCACTTTATATTGTCTAAAATAATCAAAAAATAAAAAAATATAAAAATGACAACATCATTTTTTGTTCAACGTATTTTATTTAATAATGTTAGATTAATAAAATGATACAAATGTAATATGAAGATTAAGTATATTGATCATTAGAATTTATGTTTCCTTTGTTAATCTACATCATGCAATTTTTTATTGTTTGTTACATATACTTTAACTCATTTAATAAATATAGTTGAGAGACTTTACCCAAGAAATGGGTAAAAAAAAATGAAAAGATCGGAACATATATGTTTTTCAATACTTTTTATTTACAATTCGTCAATATAAGATATCATGAAACATTAGTATCTTATTAGTTATATATGTTTAACCGCGTATTACGCGGGATATAATCTAGTATATTCAGAAAGAATGACTGTTATGAGGGTAGACCTGGATTAGACTCAGCCCATAAGATATATAGGCCCATCAAGCTTCTAGTTTAACCCATATTATCATCAGTTGTAGCCTGTAGGCTTGTAGCCCTGTCTTTAAAATAAAAATAGTTTTGCATGGTTGTTCTTGCTTAGCAAACCTGATTTCCTATGCAGTTATCCAATGAATATATATCAAAAGAGAGAGAGAGACAGTTTAGATTTTACATAGATAGAGGTTGAAAAATATTTGGAGGATAGCTAATTTTAATAAATTGAAAGTCTGAAATGTTAAAATTGTTTGATTTGTCTTCTAAGGGAGTAAAAATATAATAATAATAATAATAAAATAATAATAATAATAATAATAAATGATGAAGACCTTGGCAAAGTGTTATTTTGGTGTCATTGACAAAGACCTAGCTTCTAAGTACTCTCTAAGTCCTCGTCAGCTAGCTATTCTTAGCAACATTCGCGCCCCACACGCTCAGGATTTTTTATTCACCATACCTATTGACGGCTTGGGGCAGAGGATGAACCATCGTCAGTTTCGTTGTGTTTTGAAATACAGGCTTTCAATACCGATGTTCTCTGAAGGTAATATATGCCCGAGTTGCAATGTGCATCGGATGGACAAATGGGGAGATCATGCGGTCCACTGTTCCAGTGAAGTAGGTGTAAAGTTCAGACATAACTTGGTGCGTGATATTCTTGTTGACATGTGTTCTAAGGTGGGTATTATGGTGCGTAAAGAAGCTCCAATGGGGTTTCTCTCAGATAATGGCAAAGATCTAGGCCCCGCTGACCTTCTTCTATTTAATTGGGTCCAAGGTAAAGATGCATGTTTGGATGTGACATGCATTTCTCCTTTTGCTGGTATGGGGGTGACTTCCTTGGCACCCGGGGTAGCCTTGCACAATGCAGTGGAGAAGAAAAAGAGGAAGTATGCATCTAAATGTGAGGACAACGGGTACAAGTTCATACCATTCGCTTTCTCTACGTTCGGGGAATTCGACAAGGATGCTTTGGACACACTCTCACGTATTAAGTCTATTTCTAGTAGTCATTCTAATAATGCTAGGAGCGGTAGATTTATCTTTCATAGATTATGTTTTTGCATTCAAAAAGGGGTGGGAGCACAACTAGTGTCTAGACTCCCATCCAACTTTATGTAAAAGTTTCTATGTAATATATCGAATGAAATCTTATTATTAAAAAAAATAAATAATAATAATAATAATAATAATAATAAAAATGGAAACAATAAATATAAATCTTAGATTCTCAACCCTCATAAATAATTTGAAGCATTTTGCTGCAAAAATGGCTTCTATAGTCCTATCTTATGGATGATGAGCACATAACTTAATAAATCTATCATATATTAAATATACATTATTTATTTATATAGTATGTTATATTATCTCTATAGTGTGACAAATTTACTAAAAATACTGATATGAATATCAATTCTCATTGTTCTGTACGGCTTTACTCTTATACACAAGCACCCCCTCAATTTGGTCCTTACTTTTTAGCAGTAGTCTGGCACAGCTGTACAAATACAAAGGGAATTACAACTTTACAACGGTTTCAGGTTAATATATTTTTCTTAAAGGACTGAATACACAAAGCATCACATAGTTGAAGTACCACATATGTAAATCACCCCCATAAAAATACCGACTACACATCTATAGTCGCCAAACAACAACTTGCACAAATTTCTGTCTTTTATCCAGATTCTTTGTTGGATTCTCCAAAGGCCACAAGAATTAATTAATAAAATTCAACAATTATGACCTCTTTTTTAAATATAAAATATAGTTGGTTACAAAAAATCCCAATTATCTTTTTTTCCCTACCAACCAAAACCTCATGATCTTTCCAGAAAATCTTGAATGTCACTATTAGACCAATATAGTACAAAAAATGTAACATTTTGTGACCCTCATACACCAGAAACAAGATTTTTGGTTAAGAGTTTTTTTTCATTATTATTAACTTGATATATATCTTTTATTTTTGTATTTCTTGGTATTCATGTTGAAGCTATATCTTATGGCTTCTAATGGATATCTTCCAACACTTGTGTTTAGCCCAGAACAAGGATTGAATAAAATACCAAAGGTAATATTTTTATTTAATTTTATTTCAAGATTTTTGTGGATTTTGTTTAATTTCCAATTGTGTAAGTTGGGTTAAATTTTTTTGGATTGGATTGGTTTGATTTCATGAATCTTGAATTGTGTGTGTGTGTATGTGTATGTGTGGGTGATATGTTTAGTTGTTTGTAGGGTGTTTGTGATTAGCTTATTTCTGGGGCTTATCGGCTTATCGAAATTTCGAAAAGCCAATAAGTTTAAGTTGATATGCTTATACAGTGGGAAACATGAGCTTAGTATTAGGCTTATTAGCTTGAACATATTGTATAGATAAGCCAATGAGTTCAAGTTGCTTATATAAGCCTACGAGATCAAGTTGATAAGCTTGGAAAAATGAGCTTAGTATTAGGCTTATTAGCTTGAACATATTGTATAGATAAGCCAATGAGTTCAAGTTGCTTATATAAGCCTACGAGATCAAGTTGATAAGCTTGGAAAAATGAGCTTATTGGCTTTGAATTTCATTATGCCGATAAGCCTTGAAAGTAAGCTAATCCATAGAACACCATAGTTATAGGTATTTTGGTTGGATTAAGTTTTGGCTCGTTTGGAAATTGGGTTAGAATTTTGTGAGATTATATGGATTATTAATTATGAACTTATGTGTTACATATTACTATTTTGTATGGCTGTTTAATCGTTGAAGTTAAGCTTGAAGCCATTTGTATGGTGTAAGCCTTAAGTTTGAACTTGATTTGATAGATATATTGAGAACTCTAACATATGCATCACAAGTTCACAACTTTGTTTGATTTGAGCTCCGACATAAGTATATACACATCACTTATGTATTAGTAATCAAACTTAGGAGTTAGGACATACATACATATGAGTTGAATTGTTTGATAAAAAATGACTAGCTATTATAAGATTGAATGTAACTTGTTTTATGTCTATCTAGATTCTAGCCTATATTTGTACTCAAGATTGAACTTGATAAAGTTGACAAGCCGGTCTAACTTGGATTGTTTAATAATGGCTTGGGTCACTTACATCCCTACTAAAGGCCTAATCGTGTGTGAAGGTGCAACTAATCTATGAGTGACAAAGGAATTATTGGATTTTGTAAAATATAATTTGCTTTTTATGCCATAATAGTATAATACAAATAGAACACCATAGTTATAGGTATTTTGGTTGGATTAAGTTTTGGCTCGTTTGGAAATTGGGTTAGAATTTTGTGAGATTATATGGATTATTAATTATGAACTTATGTGTTACATATTACTATTTTGTATGGCTGTTTAATCGTTGAAGTTAAGCTTGAAGCCATTTGTATGGTGTAAGCCTTAAGTTTGAACTTGATTTGATAGATATATTGAGAACTCTAACATATGCATCACAAGTACACAACTTTGTTTGATTTGAGCTCCGACATAAGTATATACACATCACTTATGTATTAGTAATCAAACTTAGGAGTTAGGACATACATACATATGAGTTGAATTGTTTGATAAAAAATGACTAGCTATTATAAGATTGAATGTAACTTGTTTTATGTCTATCTAGATTCTAGCCTATATTTGTACTCAAGATTGAACTTGATAAAGTTGACAAGCCGGTCTAACTTGGATTGTTTAATAATGGCTTGGGTCACTTACATCCCTACTAAAGGCCTAATCGTGTGTGAAGGTGCAACTAATCTATGAGTGACAAAGGAATTATTGGATTTTGTAAAATATAATTTGCTTTTTATGCCATAATAGTATAATACAAATAGAACACCATGCTTTGTAAAGAAAATAAATCTTCGATAACGATTGCCAATTACTATGGTTTCCTTTTTGCATTTATATTGTTATGATTTGTAGAAGTTTCTTCCCTTTCACAAACTATAGGTTCCATTTGGTAGTTATTAGTATTTAGTAATGACAGAGATTCCAACTGAATACCAAATATATATGATGAGCCAAATTAGTAGTAACTCAGATCAACTGTAAATTGTGAATATGAAATAGAAAGAGAATCTCAAACATTATAATAGGTTATTGACATTCTGCACCGCATTGGTTATTATTCATGAACATAATTACAGTTTCCCCATGATTTATAAGCTGCACAGTCTGAATTGTGTTAGTTTCATCAGTGACTGACTTTTTGAATCAATTCACTATATTTAACAAAAAAATTGACATTCTTGTAAAAAGAAGAATCACTAGACTCCATAACAAAAGACTGTCATAGTTGACACTTGCTTTCCAGAATTTCCCATTCTTACAAATTTTTGGTGCTTTTTTTCTTTATCTTTTTAGTTTAATGGCCAACAAAAGTTTAATCAGAATGTTAACCATGGTCACCACCATTTGCGTTAGTTTTTTATGTGCCAAATTTGGAAGTTTTATTTGACATCAGGAATCTGAATCCAAGTTGTATGAAAAGTAATTTGTCAATTTCCTAGATGTGCATCTACTCATTTTGTGTTAGTTGTATTAAGCCATACTTCGTCATCATTCCAGGACTCTCAACGTCTGTTACCCAATTTTGAACCGCGAGAAGATGTCATACGATCAAGTCCCCTCAATATGGGAGCACGGCAGAATGCAGAGCCCTGGAAACCAACAAGTGGGTTATTCGACAACAATTGTTTCGTCACAATCAACCCGACTGTTATAAAGCCTGCACTCATCGACATACAAGGTTTACTCATTTCTTCTTTTGTTATTTTCTAGTCGATTATCTAAATCAACTTCTGACAATTATTAACACACAATCAATTTAACAATCGCACATACTAATTTCATGGTTGTTTTCTACAGATTGTTGTCCAAAGTCAACACTTTTCAGCTTTCAGTTTCCAGTGTCTGGATTAATTGAAGTAGAAAGAGATGGACGAGATCTGTTATCACTTTCTGACCTAACAGGACTTCAAACTGTGACAACCGATTACAAACCATATATTCCTGATATGGGTCTTACGGAATCTCAACTTGTTTTTCCAAACCTGGAAATTGATTCCCCGAAACCATTAATGGATTTTGTCGGTGATTTGGTTCGACGTTCCGAAATTACATTCCATGAAGATGGACAAATATCATTGACTGGTACTCGAACTCAGATGAAAGACATACTTTCAGTTCTCGCTGAGTTTTACATGTCAAAAAACTCCACCAACTGGAGGAAACAATCAGTGGTGCCACAATTCAATAGGTAATTATCACTGATCTCAACATTTTAGGCATATACAATATTTATACTTGACCAGCATTTTGTTGTCGGTTATTAACTCAATTTTCTTATGACCTTATATATTTTTTAATGTTGTAATTAGATGCAACAATCTTTACATGTTATGAGCATGTACAACTTGAAATAATTTACCTTGGAAAAAAAAAGTAAAAAATTGCATGTGTGCACACTTAGATATAGATGCAAATGCAAATGCAAACACAGATAACTTTCTCATATACATTTACTAAGGTTAAAGTTCTGCATTGGAAACAGGCTAGACTATGAAACGAGCTATTATGGTTCTGCGTTGGAGCTTGAAAATGTGATTGTCGCTCCTCCAAAGAGGTACGTCTATTTGTTTCTGTTGTGATCTTTAACCTGTCCCTTTCTTAACAAATTAGTATAGGATGCAAATAGGCTCGTCGGACAGGTTGTCTGAAATATCAAAGTAGGGACCAAACACCACCCAACCTAAAAGGTCGACATTTCTATGAAATTTGTAAAAATGCACAAAATTGTGTTTGTCAGTCAGTCTGACGCAATCCAAATTTGATCCACTGCCTATCCCATCTGGCCGCCCATTATGCTACCCATTTTCAGTATCATAAACTGTCTCTTTGCAATTACAAAGAAAAATTATAGAGATGGACTCTTGTTCTTAATCTTGTAAAACTGAGACATATGGGCGTACTATAATGCCCTTTATATGATATGATTCTCCACTCTAACATATTAAATTTAAAATGTAACACAGCCCGGAGAAAATCAAACACAAGACATCACAAAAGAAAAAAGGAAGTCGTAACAAGACATCAATCAGACAAAGAAGTAACTACAGTCAAGCTTGTGAAAGCCTTCTATCCATCATAGTCGACAAAAACAGAAACGTAGCTGCTATCCCCACGCTAAAGAAATCAGGTCCCGAGCTACCAAATCTCCTTACACAATTCTCAGCGAGCATTGCAGGAATGGGCATTGCAGTTCTTTTCTCGGTTATGTGTAAAGTAGCAAGTGGCAGAGTGCCATTCTGCTCATCAAAACTTCTGAACACTGGCCTTGGGCTTGGCCTGGTATGGCTTTCATGGGCGGTTAACAGATTGAGAGATACAATCGTGATGATTAACAAGAACTCGAACAAGAAAAAGGGTTTGAAAGATGAAGAATTGATGAATTTGGACAGAAGCGTGAAGGATATATATTTTAGAGCTGCAACATTGATGGCAGTGATGGTGCTGAGGCTGGCTTGAAGAATATATATAGACAGACAGTTTCATGTGAAAATGTATCATGGTGTAAATCTTAGAGAGGAATATAGGGAAGTTGATGCTTAGACAACTTTTGGTCATTTGATGTGGAGTTGATCTTTGTTTTTGATCAAATTTTGCCTAAAATAAGTACTCTAATTGAAAAGATACATTCTGGATTGAGCACTAAAATTGCAACAATAATTTTTGTAACATATGCCATTTTTTGGACCTTCTCGTACTAATCATTTTTAACTTTTCAAACACACACACACATACACACACAAGAATTTCTTTCTCATACACTATAAAATGGCTATATATGATGCACATCGTGTTATCACAAACGGATCAAAGATTGCAAAATTAGCTAAGCCGCTGGGGAGCGTAGCTGAAGTATTTTTTCAACTCTTGTGCTAAAACTCAGTTAAAACCTCATTTCAATCCGTTGCTAGATTTTCCTGCATGCTCACTATACTACCAAAATGCATAGAGGCAGATGAGAGGGGAAAAAAAAAGGGTCGTGTTATGATGGTGATGCGAAGTCAATCGTCAAGTTATTGCATATGGTTGGATTCAAAACTTCCACAAATCATTTTTAACTTTTCAAACACACACACACATACACACACAAGAATTTCTTTCTCATACACTATAAAATGGCTATATATGATGCACATCGTGTTATCACAAACGGATCAAAGATTGCAAAATTAGCTAAGCCGCTGGGGAGCGTAGCTGAAGTATTTTTTTCAACTCTTGTGCTAAAACTCATAGTTAAAACCTCATTTCAATCCGTTGCTAGATTTTCCTGCATGCTCACTATACTACCAAAATGCATAGAGGCAGATGAGAGGGGGAAAAAAAAGGGTCGTGTTATGATGGATGATGCGAAGTCAATCGTCAAGTTATTGCATATGGTTGGATTCAAAACTTCCACTAAATCATTTTTAACTTTTCAAACACACACACACATACACACACAAGAATTTCTTTCTCATACACTATAAAATGGCTATATATGATGCACATCGTGTTATCACAAACGGATCAAAGATTGCAAAATTAGCTAAGCCGCTGGGGAGCGTAGCTGAAGTATTTTTTCAACTCTTGTGCTAAAACTCATAGTTAAAACCTCATTTCAATCCGTTGCTAGATTTTCCTGCATGCTCACTATACTACCAAAATGCATAGAGGCAGATGAGAGGGGGGAAAAAAAGGGTGTGTTATGATGGATGATGCGAAGTCAATCGTCAAGTTATTGCATATGGTTGGATTCAAAACTTCCGTACTAATCATTTTTAACTTTTCAAACACACACACACATACACACACAAGAATTTCTTTCTCATACACTATAAAATGGCTATATATGATGCACATCGTGTTATCACAAACGGATCAAAGATTGCAAAATTAGCTAAGCCACTAGGGAGCGTAGCTGAAGTATTTTTTCAACTCTTGTGCTAAAACTCATAGTTAAAACCTCATTTCAATCCGTTGCTAGATTTTCCTGCATGCTCACTATACTACCAAAATGCATAGAGGCAGATGAGAGGGGGGAAAAAAAGGGTCGTGTTATGATGGATGTGCGAAGTCAATCGTCAACTTATTGCAATATGGTTGGATTCAAAACTTCCACACAATCATTTTTACGATAGGTTGTTTTTTGTTGTAAATAATAAATAATAATCACTAAGCTAAACTACTTGGGCAATAAATACAGGGACCCTCTATTCACACACCTCATTTTCCTAGCAAACACCGTATATACGCTATCTCATTTTTCCTAGCAAACACCGTATATACGCTATCTCATTTTTCCTAGAAAATATCGTATATGCGCCACTTATAAGCTTATACTTGGCATATAGTGTTTAGGCGACCACCTATACGCTAAGTATAAGTCTATACGCAATCTATATGCGAAGTATACGCATATACGTCAATACATAAGGCACCACTCGAAAAATATGATGTTTCTTATATTATGATGTAATGTTATTTATCAGTCAATGTAACTGAATGCGAACTAAAAAGTGATGGCATCAAACCAAAATATGATGGTAAAAAAATGTTTCAACCCAAAGTGTCAGCTTTTCAAAGTGTCAAGACCAATATTCGCACTCAAGAATATATTCAACAGAACCACTAAACTTACAAACCCAACGTATTTAAAGCATATAACAATTGCAAAGGAAGAGTTAATAATAGTCCGATATCAAACATAACAATAATAAAAAAAATTGGAATTTTATATAGCTTGTTAAGTTTTTCAAGCAAACAACAATCTATGGCTTCTGTCTTAATATAAATATTAAAATATAAATGAAGAAAGATCAAGAATGTAATTGTTTGATATCATGTGGCGAATGGAATGTGCAGCATAAAAGCGGTGCATTCGCCGCCATCCACACACCCAAATGTCGCAACAACAAAAAGAGTAAATTAAAAACAAACTCTTAATTACAAATTAAATCTATAAGAGTTTTTGCTATGTAACCTCACCATGTATTCACTTTATATGGGAGATAAAACAGGTTATGCTTCATACTAGTATTGAAATGAACAAACTAAACCAGATGGAAACTCTCTAAATTCGTAAGACTTCAATTGCTCTTGAATAAAGACAAACAACAAACAAATGTTGCAAATTTTATGTTTCTTACCTCTTCCTGAGAATCAAGTGAACAAAATAGACAGAATAAAAACTAAACCGTAAAAGCAATGTTTGTTCCCTGTTTATCAGCTTATCACCTTTGAAACTACTCCTGCACCCACTGTTCGGCCTCCTTCCCTCAGCGCAAATCTTTGTCCTGCAAACCATAGTTTAATCTTTAAATTTCACCATCATCCAGAGCCTAAACTACCCAGAAAAGTAAACTGATAGCCTAACTAACAATAATATGCTAAATTGTCAATGAGCTCTATTCAATCCAACTATTAGAGGTGGCAGCATGGGAGGTTGCATAGCAGGTAGCATATATAGAAGAAGTTACATTGGATCTAGTTGAAAAATGAAAGTTGCTTTATTCGAATTTGACAAATTAAGTCAGATGCATAAACCAAGTCCATAAGCAGTTAAGTTTTCCACTCCATTTTTTGTCACCTCTAGTATAGACTATAGAGTATAGATCTCTTTGTGCAGTATGCCTATACCAAGTCCATCAACATGACAAAAAATAGGTTTTCATGTATGTCACATACCTGGTTCAAGAACAACGGGTGTAATAAGTTCAAAAGCAGCAGTGACATTGTCTCCAGGCATAACCATCTTCACGTTTTCAGGCAAATCTACTTTCCCAGTGACATCAGCTGTCCTCAAATAGAACTGAGGTCTGTAATTTGAGAAGAAAGCTGTATGACGCCCACCTTCGTCCTTTGTGAGAACGTATATTTCTGCCTCAAACTTCGTGTAGGTTTTTGTACTACCAGGCTTTGCAATCACCTGTGCAAAGATAGTTAAAAAGTAAAAATATCATTAACAAATACAATGATCAATTTGAATAGTACGAATGTTTAACAGTCATTGATGTGGTATCATTGTATCAAGCCTGTATCAGGCAGCAAAGAACCATTATATGCAGCTTACCATACCTAACAGTTGGAAGTGAATAATCTAAACCAAAAATGATTGGTTAACCCGTCAACACTTTATGACCACTTCATTTTGATTTTTATCATAAGTCAAGATGTTACAAACTATTACAATAAAAATAAATTATTGTTCTAAATATAATGCCTGTTACTGTAATCAGATTTACAGGATGGACATACTCGAAAAATACTTTGACTAATTCCAAGCCGTATAGCTGAGATACAGATACCTGAATATTGGTAAGCTCAATAAAATTTGCAGATTTAAATTTGCTCAGATAAATATATTTACCTGTCCTCGCTGGATATCAGTCCTACTGATACCACGTAAAAGAAGACCCACATTATCACCAGCCTGTCATAAAAATAAATAATACAGTCAACAATAGAAGAAAGTGTGGTGGCAGCAAACAAAAAAAAAATTAAGGCCAATTGCTTACTTCTCCATGATCTAAGCTCTTCTTGAACATCTCAACACCAGTAACCGTAGTTTTTTTGGAACCCTACAAGGTGAGATTGAAACTGAGCAGCCATTAAAACATACTAACTATTCGAAAACAAATTGCAACACTTCACCTGCATCAATCCCATGATTTCAACTTCCTCTCCTACTTTTATAGTCCCTTGTTCAACACGACCAGTGGCAACAGTACCACGCCCCTTCAAACAAAATAAAAATGATATCAGTACGTGTTGTTCCTTTTGGAAGTAAAACATTATTCTGAAAATCTAAAAGCTAAATGAACTAGATTTATATTAAATTATTAATTGGCATGGTACATTCATTATACTTTAAGCTAATGCGACCAATGCCGCAGAAAGCTACTGACTTAGTAAAAAGCATCGCTTTATAATTGTTGTAATTACCGCAATTGAGAAAACATCTTCTATTGGCATCAAGAATGGCTTCTCCTTTTGGCGTTCAGGTGTAGGTATGTAATTATCTACAGCTTCCATCAACTTCAAGATGGCATTCTTTCCAATTTCATCGTTATTGCCTTGTAAAGCTGACAAGGCTGAACCACGTACAATGGGAATTTCATCCCCAGGAAACTTGTAGAAGCTAAGAAGCTCTGACACAATCACAAACTTGTTTAAGGCACGTGGAAAGCATCATTCTATTAAAGTTAAACAAAACTTCAGCGTGAACCAAAACAAAGCAAACAAATATAAACTATACCTCGGAGTTCTAGTTCAACAAGCTCAAGTAACTCAGGATCATCCACTGCATCAACTTTATTTAAAAAGCAAACAAGTGATGGCACACCCACCTACACAGTGGCAGATATTGGTTCTGGTTTCTTTGAACAGTATCAGAGACACAAGAAATATAATACGAAAGCCAAAAGCTTTGGCAGCATAATCACCATGGGTAATGATCTGTAAGTCAATTACAACAAAACCAAAAAACAAATACAAACCTGTCGTGCAAGAAGGATATGCTCCTTTGTTTGTGGCATGGGTCCATCGGGTGCAGACACAACAAGAATTCCACCGTCCATTTGAGCAGCTCCAGTAATCATGTTCTACATATATGCAAATCCATAAGATATCAAGTGTATAAAAACATTGATTTGAAAGATATTGAAAATTCAGACCAACAAGATCTGTTGATATGAGCTCGAGTACATCGAAAACAAAATGGTCAATTCATTTGCAACACTTTAAGACAAAAATGCCCGTGTAGTCTGTTAAGCATTGTCTGCACCACCTCCATTAGTCAACACCAACTAACATATTCCTTACCTTAGCACTTCTCTGTTAATAATTAACAATTAACTATGCATTTCAAATGCTAAGCAGGGTCAAATTCCTTTTTTCTGAACTTGTGTTCATCAAGTGGTTTTCTAATCTTGAGGTATATTCTCGAATCCTTTTAAGCAATTGGTTCACTAAGTTTGAAAACATAGGCAGTTTTAGAAAATAAATTATCAAAGAAATGTAGTAGCAAAAAGAGCAAATTTAATTGAAGGGATTGACATAACAAGCAATGTAATAGCTGCTTATATTGATGACCTGACAACCATTCTTCAATGCATAACTCGCAATGCAAAAACATCTTTAGCCTTTCCTTTTAGATTTTACTAATCAAGAAACGAGAAGTAATAATTGTCTTACTTTAACATAATCAGCGTGTCCTGGACAATCTACATGAGCATAATGCCTTTTAGCAGTCTCATATTCCACATGAGCCTGCATAGCCAAACACAACAAAAAGACATGGATTAAGCAGTTGAACCACGTATTGCTAACAAAAAAATAGGAATAAAGCCAAACAAACCGTCGCAATTGTAATTCCTCTCTTTTTCTCTTCAGGGGCCTTGTCGATTTCATCAAAGGCAATAGCTTTAGCCTTCCCTTCATCTGCCAGCACCTAAAAAAACCACATAAGTTAAATGTCAGCCAAAAGTATTGAGTTACTGACTCTCATATAAAATATAACCTTCAGAAGCAATAGCCGGAAAAAAAAAAGAAGAAAGAATGAAGAATTTAAACCTTTGTAATTGCAGCAGTCAGTGTTGTTTTACCATGATCAACATGTCCAATTGTTCCAACATTAACATGAGGTTTCCTGACAGAAATAAATCACACCATAAAGACACGCAAAGACGAGTGCATTATTCTCCACACATCAACCTTCACAAAGTATCCAAACAAATGAAGAAACATACACACTAAAACCAACAACAGATATTTCCTACTACAATCAAGGTCTACGTTCGTCCGTTTTCCAAATAATACTTCCGCTTAACAAAAAGAAACAATATACAAACCAGGCATATATCATTAATACTATGAATTCGGCATCTATATGTAGTCTCGTTTCTTTTGAGAAAAGCATCAATCTTTATGAAAAATAATCACTCGTAACGCGAAAAGTACCCAACTTTATTCTTTAAATTCAAAACTATATGGTTTCAAACTAAAACTAAAGTAGAATTATTAACACACTATAAACTTGGGCTTTTAAATTATAACTAGTAATCACTAAGGGCTGAGTGTATTAAGTAGCTGAATGCATAAATAATGTCTATTAAGTAAAATATAGGTAATTGACGGTTATTTTTGTTTATTAAGTCAAAAAAGAAACATGAAATTTGACTGAATAATTAAGTTCTTAACTAATAAGTTTATTAAGTAGAAAATAAACAGGGCCTTAATCACAATCCTAAAACCATATATATATGTGTGTATATAAATGTATGTATATATGTGTGTATATGTATGTATAGTAATAAAAGAAGGGAAGTTACGTTCTGGTAAAAGTGGCCATGGATCTCCACCAAGGATTAGTGGAAGAAAAAACGGCGTTATCATTTCCGGAAATCGAATCAGTGTTTAGTAAACCCGAAGAAACTGATAAAACGGATCCTCTACATCCGGATCGCAATTGTGAAGATAGTCTGAATACATTTTTTGAATTAGGGTTCCTGAATGCCACAGACGCCATTGATTGATTTTGATATAATTAAATGAAAAAAAATGAAAGAAATGAGAGTGTGTTTTTGTAGAAAAGAGAGAGAGGGTTTTGGTGGGTTTTACTACAAATGGGGATATCGATCACTTTGGAATTGTAGCAAGGGTTTTTCATTTTTGATTTGGTAGTTTGAGTGTTATATGGACTGGGCTTTTGTGATGGGCTTAATGATAGATTGGCTTAGTAGATGACATCATGACATATATACAAACCAGGCATATATCATTAATACTATGAATTCGGCATCTATATGTAGTCTCGTTTCTTTTGAGAAAAGCATCAATCTTTATGAAAAATAATCACTCGTAACGCGAAAAGTACCCAACTTTATTCTTTAAATTCAAAACTATATGGTTTCAAACTAAAACTAAAGTAGAATTATTAACACACTATAAACTTGGGCTTTTAAATTATAACTAGTAATCACTAAGGGCTGAGTGTATTAAGTAGCTGAATGCATAAATAATGTCTATTAAGTAAAATATAGGTAATTGACGGTTATTTTTGTTTATTAAGTCAAAAAAGAAACATGAAATTTGACTGAATAATTAAGTTCTTAACTAATAAGTTTATTAAGTAGAAAATAAACAGGGCCTTAATCACAATCCTAAAACCATATATATATGTGTGTATATAAATGTATGTATATATGTGTGTATATGTATGTATAGTAATAAAAGAAGGGAAGTTACGTTCTGGTAAAAGTGGCCATGGATCTCCACCAAGGATTAGTGGAAGAAAAAACGGCGTTATCATTTCCGGAAATCGAATCAGTGTTTAGTAAACCCGAAGAAACTGATAAAACGGATCCTCTACATCCGGATCGCAATTGTGAAGATAGTCTGAATACATTTTTTGAATTAGGGTTCCTGAATGCCACAGACGCCATTGATTGATTTTGATATAATTAAATGAAAAAAAATGAAAGAAATGAGAGTGTGTTTTTGTAGAAAAGAGAGAGAGGGTTTTGGTGGGTTTTACTACAAATGGGGATATCGATCACTTTGGAATTGTAGCAAGGGTTTTTCATTTTTGATTTGGTAGTTTGAGTGTTATATGGACTGGGCTTTTGTGATGGGCTTAATGATAGATTGGCTTAGTAGATGACATCATGACATATATAAAACCAGATTATAAATCCTGTCAAAGTTGATCCAACTTTACCTATAAAATTGGATCAACTTTAGAGGATCTCAATCATTAAACTCACAATATTCACCTAATAAATGGCCACATATCCTCCAGACACTTTAAAAATAAAACATCACATGGCGAAGAACCAATCTTCCCAACTTCTTATGAAGGGATACGTAAAGCTACATTTGGTAGATTTTGACGTGTAGAGACTTCAAGGTCACCAACACCTCGTGTTTGCCATGCCCAACTAATGGCTAGCTCTTCACGAACCTCTTTTGTCTAACGAGATCCCAATATAGTCTGGTCCTACCCCAGAGGGAAAATCTGTTAGAAACGTTCGTTTTATTTCAGAAAATGTCATGAAAATCGACAATGGTTGGCTGACCAGAAGACTTTTGGTGAGTCAAAATTCGATAGCTTAATTGATCGAAACCGCGTATTTAAACTTCTGATGAGCGATAATTATATACTCTTTTACCGCACTAGTTTTGGCCATTTTATAGTCTTTTGAGTGAACTTATGATACTTAATGGCATGAATATGTGATTTCAGGTTCATTGCTCGTAGCATGAAGGAAAACGTCGAGAAATGATTATTAAAGACTTAAAGGAAGACAAATGATGGTTCGGTGAAGAATCGGGTCGAGATTCAAGACTTAAGACGAAGAAACTTGTGTCAAAATGAAGCCTATGACATTATTATATATATATATATATATATATATATATATATATATATATATATATATATATATATATATATATATATATATATATATATATATATATATATATATATATATATATATATATATATATATATATATATATATATATATATATATATATATATATATATATATATATATATATATATATATATATATATATATATATATATATATATATATATATATATATATATATATATATATATATATATATATATATATATATATATATATATATATATATATATATATATATATATATATATATATATATATATATATATATATATATATATATATATATATATATATATATATATATATATATATATATATATATATATATATATATATATATATATATATATATATATATATATATATATATATATATATATATATATATATATATATATATATATATATATATATATATATATATATATATATATATATATATATATATATATATATATATATATATATATATATATATATATATATATATATATATATATATATATATATATATATATATATATATATATATATATATATATATATATATATATATATATATATATATATATATATATATATATATATATATATATATATATATATATATATATATATATATATATATATATATATATATATATATATATATATATATATATATATATATATATATATATATATATATATATATATATATATATATATATATATATATATATATATATATATATATATATATATATATATATATATATATATATATATATATATATATATATATATATATATATATATATATATATATATATATATATATATATATATATATATATATATATATATATATATATATATATATATATATATATATATATATATATATATATATATATATATATATATATATATATATATATATATATATATATATATATATATATATATATATATATATATATATATATATATATATATATATATATATATATATATATATATATATATATATATATATATATATATATATATATATATATATATATATATATATATATATATATATATATATATATATATATATATATATATATATATATATATATATATATATATATATATATATATATATATATATATATATATATATATATATATATATATATATATATATATATATATATATATATATATATATATATATATATATATATATATATATATATATATATATATATATATATATATATATATATATATATATATATATATATATATATATATATATATATATATATATATATATATATATATATATATATATATATATATATATATATATATATATATATATATATATATATATATATATATATATATATATATATATATATATATATATATATATATATATATATATATATATATATATATATATATATATATATATATATATATATATATATATATATATATATATATATATATATATATATATATATATATATATATATATATATATATATATATATATATATATATATATATATATATATATATATATATATATATATATATATATATATATATATATATATATATATATATATATATATATATATATATATATATATATATATATATATATATATATATATATATATATATATATATATATATATATATATATATATATATATATATATATATATATATATATATATATATATATATATATATATATATATATATATATATATATATATATATATATATATATATATATATATATATATATATATATATATATATATATATATATATATATATATATATATATATATATATATATATATATATATATATATATATATATATATATATATATATATATATATATATATATATATATATATATATATATATATATATATATATATATATATATATATATATAAATATATATTAATATATATATATATATATATATATATTATATATTATATATATATATATATATATATCTTATACATACATATATATATATATACATATATATATATATATACATATATATATATATATATATATATATATATATATATATATATATATACTAGGTGATACCCGTACATTGCACCGGGCTTTTTTATTAACTTGGACGTAAACGACATGGAAATAGAAGAATGTTATATGTTCAAGTGAATAGTTTTATATAATAAAATAGATACACACAAAATCAACAATAAACTATTAAAAGAAAGAAAAGGTTGAAGAATTGATTGGAAATAAAAAAGAGTAAATATAATTATAAAAGGAATTATAAATGACTCAAAACCACCTTCAAAACAATATTATTTGTGGTGCTTGCGTCTTGCCATCTTTGTCCAAAAATTAAAACCTTCGATCCTTGTTTGCTTTTTAACTCTTGAAAGGACAACATACGGCTAAAATAATAGCTAAACTACTACATTTCAATAAATAATGTATATGTTTAAACGGATGGAAAAGAAAGTTGAAGCAGCAATATAGACTACGACTATAATGACACAACAATAATATGAAACATCAAGTGTAAGTATATATCTCTATGGAGAGTAAAAGTTCCCCTAGAATTAAATTTTAAATGATGAAATTGGTTGTTCTAAAATGTAAACTAAAGGGTCTTAGTGTGTTCTTCTCTATTGCTTGAGGCATATAACCTACACCAAAGTCTAAAAGTACGTCAAGAGTACCAATACTTACATAGTTCAATTGAGGAAACAACTAGGAAGTTGTCAAAAGTGAAAAGACTAAAATGCCCTTTTAAAAATCTGCACCTTAAAGTCTCCTAGCCCATGGTATTGCAAAACCATCAACTTTGCCCATGGTATTCATTAACTTAACTATGATTACTTATTAACTAAACTAGTAACCATGGAAAATTTTACCTATAAATACAAACTAAGGTTTTCATTTCTAATTACCAATTCACATAATCAAACTTCTTCTTCCTTAATCTCTATCATTCCAAGATCAATACTTGTTAAAGATTCAAGCATATCTCTCACAACCTTTCATCATCCCAAGCTTTCAATTCAACCAATGTTGTTTTGAATTCGTTGGTTCAAATCGTAAACACAACGTAGTTATCAGGAATTTTCCCAAGGATCTTCAAGAAGGCTAGTTATAATACCCACATAGAGGCTGGAATTATTCATATTGTATCAAGAAAACAAGTCCAAGTTATGGCCGATTCTACTCAATACTGATTGTTGCTCTTCACTACGTCATCACTTTGATCTTAGAACTCATAATATCTCCATACTTGTAAGTGTTTCTATGAAACCTTACTATACTTTGCGTTATGATTATACGACTATATGTTATGTATTGAAATGCTTGTCAACTTACTTTTATACTCAATTGATAAATACTTGCATTTAAATATCCTATCAATAATATTCACCATCTGTGAATTATTTCGTATTTTCGATTTTCTGGTTTTTGGATAGAAAATATCCTTGATAAGCTTTAAATGAAAGCACTTCATGATCGCAGGCCTTTTGTTATATAGATGGGGGAGATAATGGGTTGTAGCCGGACTAGGTTTGGACTAAACGATTTAAAGATCCTGCCCCCGTTGTTACCGCCCTACTAGATCCCTCCGTATAATTATCCGGGCATGAAGTGTAATTGTTTCACCTCCACCATCCATGGTATCTCTTCCATTGTAATCAATACATTTTGTATTGATTATAATACATACTATTTAAAGTATCTCTTCGTTACTAAATTAATACATTCTTCGTATTAATCTTACTATTTAAAGTACATATATCCTACGGATACGTATTATATACGAAAAGTTACATTTTTACCCTACAGTTTCAAAGTTGTCATTTTCCGTCCTTATAAGTTTGACATTTGACAATTTAGTCTCTCAAGTTTCAAGAATGACAATTTAGTCCCTCAAGTTTCAAGAATGACAATTTAGTCCCTCAAGTTTCAAGAATGACAATTTAGTCCCTCAAGTTTCAAAAATGACAAATTAGTCCTTTAAATTTTTATAACATAAATGAGGTTTCATTTACAAAATACTTTAAAGGATTCTTAAAGTTAAATTCAAATATCTATAAAAGCTCACAAAGTAAACACGTTGACAAGCGTATTAATAAGATATCCTTATAGTTGTATATCTATATTTGGAATTTAGCATGAATATAAATCAATTCACAATGAAATTAGGGAATACGTAACGTGGCCAGTTGACACGCTCGTCATCGTTAACTACATCAATCTCTTCTATTTCGCTGTTGAACTATCAAGAATAAGGTGAGTTTCGTAAACCCTCTCTACTCAATTGAGGTTCGGGCTGAAAAGTGTACATACTTGTTTATTTGTTTGGTTAACACGTTGACTTGTTGCTCGGTTAATTATGCTTTCGTTTATGAATACTTGTTGTTAAACGATTGTCGATTGATTCACTTTGTCATGATATGGAACGAGATGTTAATTGTTTATTTGTTGATTGTTGATGTGATTACTTGTGGTTTAATGGCGCATTGTTTATCATGTAAGTCGTAACGGGTTAACGATATATGGCGCATTGTTTATCATGTAAGTCGTAACGGGTTAACGATATATGGCGCATTGTTTATCATGTAAGTCGTAACGGGTTAACGATATATGGCGCATTGTTTATCATGTAAGTCGTAACGGGTTAACGATATATGGCGCATTGTTTATCATGTAAGTCGTAACGGGTTAACGATATATGGCGCATTGTTTATCATGTAAGTCGTAACGGGTTAACGATATATGGCGCATTGTTTATCATGTAAGTCGTAACGGGTTAACGATATATGGCGCATTGTTTATCATGTAAGTCGTAACGGGTTAACGATATATGGCGCATTGTTTATCATGTAAGTCGTAACGGGTTAACGATATATGGCGCATTGTTTGACAAGTAAGGCGTAACGGTTTATGTGTAATGGAATTGTAATTGAAATGTTGACTGTGTTGATTTTGTACTAACGTGAAACCTTTTAGGGTTTCCTTGGACATGATTAGGTATTCTAATCCTCGCTTATCATTAACGGTTGTTATCCGACACACTTGTTTCCTATTACTTGTCCCTACGAACTCACCAACTTTATGTTGATGCATTTTAGTACACTTTTCAGGTAATCAGGTTAATCAGAGACAAAATGGATGATTGTGTGCTTGCATTACTAGGATTGGACTTGCCTCGGACTTTCTGGATCCGTGATCCTTATTTCCCCTCAATGGGTTATGCTTAGGATCAACTACTACATGCTCAAAGTATTGAATATTTAAAAAAGAATACTTAATAAAAAGATAAACTTAACTTAAAGCTCTTATTTATGCAAATTTATCTACAAATTCGAAGGTTCAAATACCTATATGCTCAAAGTATTGAATATTTAAAAAAGAATACTTAATAAAAAGATAAACTTAACTTAAAGCTCTTATTTATGCAAATTTATCTACAAATTCGAAGGTTCAAATACCTATATGCTCAAAGTATTGAATATTTAAAAAAGAATACTTAATAAAAAGATAAACTTAACTTAAAGCTCTTATTTATGCAAATCCAAGTATTGAAAATTTGAAGGTTCAAATACCTATATGCTCAAAGTATTGAATATTTAAAAAAGAATACTTAATAAAAAGATAAACTTAACTTAAAGCTCTTATTTATGCAAATCCAAGTATTGAAAATTTGAAGGTTCAAATACCTATATGCTCAAAGTATTGAATATTTAAAAAAGAATACTTAATAAAAAGATAAACTTAACTTAAAGCTCTTATTTATGCAAATTTATCTACAAATTCGAAGGTTCAAATACCTATATGCTCAAAGTATTGAATATTTAAAAAAGAATACTTAATAAAAAGATAAACTTAACTTAAAGCTCTTATTTATGCAAATCCAAGTATTGAAAATTTGAAGGTTCAAATACTATATGCTCAAAGTATTGAATATTTAAAAAAGAATACTTAATAAAAAGATAAACTTAACTTAAAGCTCTTATTTATGCAAATCCAAGTATTGAAAATTTGAAGGTCAAATACCTATATGCTCAAAGTATTGAATATTTAAAAAAGAATACTTAATAAAAAGATAAACTTAACTTAAAGCTCTTATTTATGCAAATTTATCTACAAATTCGAAGGTTCAAATACCTATATGCTCAAAGTATTGAATATTTAAAAAAGAATACTTAATAAAAAGATAAACTTAACTTAAAGCTCTTATTTATGCAAATCCAAGTATTGAAAATTTGAAGGTTCAAATACCTATATGCTCAAAGTATTGAATATTTAAAAAAGAATACTTAATAAAAAGATAAACTTAACTTAAAGCTCTTATTTATGCAAATCCAAAGTATTGAAAATTTGAAGGCAATACAATGTTTTACAAAATAAAAGGTTTTCTTAAGAAGTTTGATTACACATATAAAATACTTAGATCATAAATTTAAAAGTTCATACTTAATAAAAAGAAAACTTAACTTAAAGCTCTTATTTATGCAAATCATATTGAAAATTCGAAGGTTCAAATACCTATATGCTCAAAGTATTGAATATTTAAAAAAGAATACTTAATAAAAAGATAAACTTAACTTAAAGCTCTTATTTATGCAAATCCAAGTATTGAAAATTTGAAGGCAATACAATGTTTTACAAAATAAAAGGTTTTCTTAAGAAGTTTGATTACACATATAAAATACTTAGATCATAAATTTAAAAGTTCATAGCTTATCACTTAAATTGAAAATTTGAAGGTTCAAATACTTACGTGCTCAAAGGTTCCAATATACATCATTTAAGCTGCTTGTTTTGCTTCCACAACAATTATATTCCCGAACTCATCACTTTTGAAACGCCCATTTTCAACTAACTTGTGAGGGTACTCAAAAGGTCGTCTTGCAGTGCACCCACTTAAAATCTTGTCAAAGCAAGGAAAAATAAACTCTTTATCATGGATCACGAAACTCACATTCACATTTGGACCCCCGGCTACAAACCCTTCATGATCAACCAAAAGGATGCAAAATAGCAAATGCACCTATCTCTTCAGCTTCTAACTTTAAGAGAACATTGGTGAAGTAGTTCTTGTTTTCTAATCTATCTTCACATGTAGTGTACAGCACCACGAAACATAATATCAATATCCATGGACACAAAAAAATTTAAACCACCATTATCTGCTTAAGATCAATACACACCTTATCAGCATCTTGAAGAACATGAATGAACAGCAGCACTTAAGATCAATACACACCTTATCAGCATTTTGAGAATATGAATGATTCAACCACCATTGATAGAATCGTATGAGCAATAACATTGATTAGATTATAAAGAGTTTCCTAAAGTCACAATCTTTTAACATGGAGAACAATACAATTCACTTATATGTAACTATAACTACCAACAACATATCTAATTAATAGTAGTGACACCCGAACAACACAAAAACGCAATGATCAAAGCATCCACAAAGTAAACAGCAACTACAACATATATGCAATGTAACATATCAAAAACTTCAATAACCTTAAAAAACTTTATTTAGTTCAAAACATAAATGGATTGAAAACACAAAAGACGACAACTCAATTCACGAAACAAAAGATAAAAATAATATTACTGCCAATACATATGAATAGTGTTAGTGTTTTTAAACTTGTAAATATAATCATTCCTAACAAAATAGCAACAAAATAGAATGTAAAAGTTTTACATTGTAAAACCAATAAATAATCATTAGTATATATATAATGCTGCTAATATATAATCATTCGTAAAAACCTAAAAAGAAGTAATCATTCAATAGCAAAAATAATAGAGCCGGCAAAATGGACCCAAATAAATAATTTTGGATCGATTTGGGCGATATTAGCAAAAATCTGGATTATATTGGGTTGTATAGAACTCTCACGCGGGTCATACTGGACTAAGAATATATTGTCACTCACCGTAAGCGGGTTAAAATGGGCAGGACGAATTATGCAGACGGTCAGATTGGGCAAAGACGCAAGGTGATGGATGATTGGATGGTAGTATATAGCATGGTACTTCTATGGCTCCACGTGCCATACATCATACTACTTTATTTGTTAGAAAACTAAAAAAAAAAAATCCAACTCAGTGGATGACAATAAATAATAAAATAAATCATGATTAAATTTGAAAAGGACAAAAAGTTTAAAACAACAGTTACTGTAGCTCGTTTTCTTTCTTTCTTTTTTTCCCTTGAATTCGTAACTTTTTTACATAAAATAACTTATTTTTTATTAATCACATAAAATTATTGTAATATTTAGTTTTAATTTAATAAATAATTTAAGTTACATCAAACCATTTTATTGAATAGCTACTTCCAATATAGTTTTTGGGTGTAAAAACAAATGATAATTTTTAGACGAAACAAGTAATGCATTTACGCAAACGTGTTCCTTATAAAACCGTAAATAAAAAAGAAAATGTTCAAAATTGTGAATACAAAAGAGAGAAATTTTAGGTTTATTAATTATTTAGTTGAAAAAAATGAAAGGAACACATTATTTACAATGTAATTAATTATTTGATACATTTTACCCGTTTTGACCCGAACCCGTTATGACCCAACCCGTTATGACCCGTTTTTAAAATTACCCGTATTGACCCGGACCCATTTCGACCCGGGTCCATTTTGACCCGTCACCCAACCCGACCCGACCCGTACATTTTGCCACCTCTAAAAAATAATCATTAGTATATATATAATGCTGCTAATATATAATCATTCGTAAAAACCTAAAAAGAAGTAATCATTCAATAGCAAAAATAATAGAGCCGGCAAAATGGACCCAAATAAATAATTTTGGATCGATTTGGGCGATATTAGCAAAAATCTGGATTATATTGGGTTGTATAGAACTCTCACGCGGGTCATACTGGACTAAGAATATATTGTCACTCACCGTAAGCGGGTTAAAATGGGCAGGACGAATTATGCAGACGGTCAGATTGGGCAAAGACGCAAGGTGATGGATGATTGGATGGTAGTATATAGCATGGTACTTCTATGGCTCCACGTGCCATACATCATACTACTTTATTTGTTAGAAAACTAAAAAAAAAAAAAATCCAACTCAGTGGATGACAATAAATAATAAAATAAATCATGATTAAATTTGAAAAGGACAAAAAGTTTAAAACAACAGTTACTGTAGCTCGTTTTCTTTCTTTCTTTTTTTCCCTTGAATTCGTAACTTTTTTACATAAAATAACTTATTTTTTATTAATCACATAAAATTATTGTAATATTTAGTTTTAATTTAATAAATAATTTAAGTTACATCAAACCATTTTATTGAATAGCTACTTCCAATATAGTTTTTGGGTGTAAAAACAAATGATAATTTTTAGACGAAACAAGTAATGCATTTACGCAAACGTGTTCCTTATAAAACCGTAAATAAAAAAGAAAATGTTCAAAATTGTGAATACAAAAGAGAGAAATTTTAGGTTTATTAATTATTTAGTTGAAAAAAAATGAAAGGAACACATTATTTACAATGTAATTAATTATTTGATACATTTTACCCGTTTTGACCCGAACCCGTTATGACCCAACCCGTTATGACCCGTTTTTAAAATTACCCGTATTGACCCGGACCCATTTCGACCCGGGTCCATTTTGACCCGTCACCCAACCCGACCCGACCCGTACATTTTGCCACCTCTAAAAAATAATCATTCATGCTGCAAATCTCTATAATGTGTCATTCGTAAATCAATATAAAACACCGGAAATTTATTAAGTGAACACACCAACACATAATAGATTAAAAAGAGAACATCATAATAATTTGATAATGACAAAAGAATAACTATGAATCAACCAACATCAATTCATAAAAACACAAGAATAGATGATTTTTTTGATTAAAAGGAAATACCTGCTTTAATATTCGCTGCAGTGATAGGCTAGGGTTTGTGCTTGAAAAATTGTGATAAACCCGCTAATTCAAAACCCCAAATCCTAAAATTGAGGGATTTAAATATTTATTGTTAGTCAAAAACGCAGAAGCTCATCGAATTAGAGGTAATAGGAAGTAGGAAAGAATTTGGGGAAGACTAAATCTGCTTTTGATCTACTGATGGGGACGATTTGAGGATAATTGTTTCCTAAATTTGTGCAACAATTAAGGGTTGAGAAATGATGATTTATTAATTATAGCTTTTCAAAATAAAAACAAAATCAAACTTGGTTCAAGTGGTAAATACACATTCATGAGATTTGGGAGGTCACCGGTTCGAAACATTTCATATTTTTTTTAATAAAGGCTAGTTAACTTATATTTTCTTAAGTGGACCTTACACATCACCAAATAAATCGCTGGCTGCTGTCATTCAGATCATTCTGGTGACTCCACGTATGAAATTGCTGACGTGGCGGCTAAGAGACCGCCACTCGAGCGCTTTGAGATAGCTCCATATATATATAATAGGTGAAACCCGTGCGTTGCACCGGGCTATTTAGTAATCTAAGTGATTCATAAAAAATGCAATGCAACAGAAACAAACATATTTAATCCAACTAAATAAAACAATTGTCAAATGCATTGACACGAACAAAAAATCAGATGTCAAAACATAAGATCAAAATCGAGGCTGAAAAAAATCCAATTGTAAATAGAAAGTGAAAGCATTCTTGAATACCTGCATTAATTTAAACTTGTGTTCTCTTTGTAACACTTGTTGGTACTACTCCAAACACAGGTAATTTAAACAGGTCCCCATAGTTGGTACTACTCCAAACCTTACCCTTATAACTCCAACCCAAAAACTTGTATTCTAGCCAATTAAAGACTTGTATTCTCATTTTGTAACAGTTTTAGATACTTGACAAATTACTTTTCCACATGAAAGTTCCAACTACCTTGCAGCTTATTTACAATTCAAGGAGTATTTGACATTTTATCCCAGAAGTCTTGTCTTGCATCAGCAATCAATGCATATGCATGCCTTGATTTCTCTTGAAATTGCCTCAACATTCTCAATATATTGAAAACTAAGTTTTGTGCATCATTGAATCGCATCAAAACAACCGTCTGAAAAATAGTCGTTATCATGTATGTGAGTTAACATGATTGAAATTCAGTTTAACTATGAGCTTTTTAGTATTTTTTTTTTTTTTTTTTTTTTTTTTTTTTTTTTTTTTTTTTTTTTTTTTTTTTTTTTTTTTTTTTTTTTTTTTTTTTTTTTTTTTTTTTTTTTTTTTTTTTTTTTTTTTTTTTTTTTTTTTTTTTTTTTTTTTTTTTTTTTTTTTTTTTTTTTTTTTTTTTTTTTTTTTTTTTTTTTTTTTTTTTTTTTTTTTTTTTTTTTTTTTTTTTTTTTTTTTTTTTTTTTTTTTTTTTTTTTTTTTTTTTTTTTTTTTTTTTTTTTTTTTTTTTTTTTTTTTTTTTTTTTTTTTTTTTTTTTTTTTTTTTTTTTTTTTTTTTTTTTTTTTTTTTTTTTTTTTTTTTTTTTTTTTTTTTTTTTTTTTTTTTTTTTTTTTTTTTTTTTTTTTTTTTTTTTTTTTTTTTTTTTTTTTTTTTTTTTTTTTTTTTTTTTTTTTTTTTTTTTTTTTTTTTTTTTTTTTTTTTTTTTTTTTTTTTTTTTTTTTTTTTTTTTTTTTTTTTTTTTTTTTTTTTTTTTTTTTTTTTTTTTTTTTTTTTTTTTTTTTTTTTTTTTTTTTTTTTTTTTTTTTTTTTTTTTTTTTTTTTTTTTTTTTTTTTTTTTTTTTTTTTTTTTTTTTTTTTTTTTTTTTTTTTTTTTTTTTTTTTTTTTTTTTTTTTTTTTTTTTTTTTTTTTTTTTTTTTTTTTTTTTTTTTTTTTTTTTTTTTTTTTTTTTTTTTTTTTTTTTTTTTTTTTTTTTTTTTTTTTTTTTTTTTTTTTTTTTTTTTTTTTTTTTTTTTTTTTTTTTTTTTTTTTTTTTTTTTTTTTTTTTTTTTTTTTTTTTTTTTTTTTTTTTTTTTTTTTTTTTTTTTTTTTTTTTTTTTTTTTTTTTTTTTTTTTTTTTTTTTTTTTTTTTTTTTTTTTTTTTTTTTTTTTTTTTTTTTTTTTTTTTTTTTTTTTTTTTTTTTTTTTTTTTTTTTTTTTTTTTTTTTTTTTTTTTTTTTTTTTTTTTTTTTTTTTTTTTTTTTTTTTTTTTTTTTTTTTTTTTTTTTTTTTTTTTTTTTTTTTTTTTTTTTTTTTTTTTTTTTTTTTTTTTTTTTTTTTTTTTTTTTTTTTTTTTTTTTTTTTTTTTTTTTTTTTTTTTTTTTTTTTTTTTTTTTTTTTTTTTTTTTTTTTTTTTTTTTTTTTTTTTTTTTTTTTTTTTTTTTTTTTTTTTTTTTTTTTTTTTTTTTTTTTTTTTTTTTTTTTTTTTTTTTTTTTTTTTTTTTTTTTGTTTTTAATCTTATCTAATACTATCTTATAAAGTATTTTGCCTTTTTTTTTAAGAAAAGATGATTTAAACTACCCAAAATACTCACTATTCTTTATTCACTAATTTAAACATCTCTACCTAATATACCTATAATAACCTTAAATCTCAACCACTCATTTTTTTTCTCTCTCCTCAAATCTCAACCACTCATTTTTTTTCTCTCTCATCCATAAATCATTTTATTCCTCTAATTCATTCAAAATCTTTTATCTCAAAAACCGTATATCGATAAATTATAAAAATTGTATGGGTGTTCTTAAATTTATGCTCTTTCATTAGAGATGTCATTCGATATACTTTCGACAAATTTTTAAATCCGAGGGCGGAGCCCGTACGGCTAAGACATTTTGGCTATCATACTCTATGACTTGACCTATCACCCCCACCATCTCACCGCCGCAACGCGCGGGCACTATCCCTCGTAAATTATAAAAAAATCACTTACCGAACTTATAGTAAAATATTGGTTAGTTGACTTTGCAGCGACTAAAACAGAGGTTACAAATAGCTAATGACTTTGGCACTATAGTATAAAAGCTTGAACATGACTTTTTAATCATAAATGTAGCATGACTATAAAAAAAGCTTTACCGTATTAGGCTCCAAATCCTATAGAAAGGGCAAAGATATTGGCCTGCATTTTTTTATAATGGGAGGAATATTGATTTGAAGAAAGAAAATTAACCTGCATTTATTCATTTCTTGGAGTTAAATTTTTTAGACATGCATTCAATGAAAGAAAGGATTATCGATCATAATTCACGAGGTATATTACCTTGATGATCTCCAGCTTAGAGCTAGAACACACATACTTAGAGCTAGAACACACATATGCTGCTAAGAGGCAATGTGTAAATGTTGGTATACATGACGAATATAAAATATATACCAACGGATCATAATACATCGCTGCGAAGAAACATCATTATAGAAAATTTAACTCATTAAAAATGAAATGAATAAATGCAGGTTATGAGTTTATAAGAATCATTAAAAATGAAAAGCCATTTACCATCCTTATCTGCTACAAAGGAACACGTAGAACAATTATGAGTTTATAAGAATCATTAAGAAAACACATACCAGCCTTTAGCAACTGCTACTGGATACTGCTGTATTATAGACCATTTAATTTGTTAAGTATATATATATGCCTTAAGATCATACCTGTAGCACTAATACCACCAGGAGGTCTCATATAGCATCTCTTTGGTGCAGTAGCTTGAAACTGAAGGGACTAACATACAAAAACAAATTCTTTTGCAAATTAGAGTTATTTCACCATGAAATTCTAAATAGAACATTCATCAATGCTAGTATGATCCTTCTATTGTTAGTGCTAAAAATATATGAGATACCTTAAAGGCAACATGAGACCTACTTTGGTTTTTCATGTGAGCCGCACTTCTAACCTGTTTACCAGGCTCATCTACAATAACAAAATCTATAGTAAACAATCAGAATTCTACTAAGAAATAAAGAGTAGTTTATTCCCATTAAAGTTTACCTAAATCAATTGAGAAATGCTAAAACAATAATAAATACAAAATAAGCAATGATTTTACCTGTTAAAAATAAAAATACCTCATGGATCTGGGTAAGTATATAGTAAGCATGCCGGGTGGGTTGGGTAATGGGTCAACATGGATTTGGGAGGAAAACAATCAATCTTTAATATAAAATCGAATGGGCTGGGTTGGTCCATTGCTAGATACTTATATAGAGTTACTCTGTTAATCATGATTAAAAAAAACTATTAGTATGATGATAAATCTTTAGAGAAAAATTAATAGAAATCTGTAAGCATTAATAATAACTTTTCGATAAATTTCAAACCACTCAATTTAAATATCTTAACAATACCTATTTGACCCGTTTTAGATAAACACAACAAAAAACAACTCAATGTGCATGTTGCGATATCTAATGACTATATCTAACCATTAATGTGCATTTGTGTGAACCAACAACTAAGAATGTAAGAATAACAATAAAGGACTTCGTATATGCTAAAAAACACACTATATACTATATATAATTATGTTTACATTCTAAATTGTACCTGATTGTTAGCATAAGCGATGTTAAATGCTAGTGGGTCACTCATCAGTAGCTGTGTGATTTTCTTTAAGTTCATGACAGGCTTCCTTTGAGGCTGGACATGTATTTGAAGGAATGTTAATGCAAACCCTACCATGACTGCAGCAGCTCCACTATACTCCATGAAACCTGAAATGCATTGACGATGGAGATGTATGAACAAATTAGAAGGAAATGCATCAGACACCGAGATTGCCAACACTATTTGACATGAAAAAACTTGTATATATATGACCAGATTAGAGGGAGATGAATCAGACACCGAGACAAAAAGTAACAACGCAATCCCCGACTTTTAGCCACTAAAAGCTACAATCAAACATTAAATTAACACTAACAAACTATTGTGAAAAGTAACCAAAACAGACCTACTGTCAGAATGTTAAGTTAAGAATAAAGACAGCCTACCAGTGTGGACTGCTACATCGTTCATTAAAGAAGTAGCACCAACGTCACGATTTTTGTCGCCAGTCACTCTTGAAAAGCCTAATAACCTTTTTTAGCATCTCATGCTGTGAAAAATTAGAGAAACATATATAACAAAGCCAACGTCAAACATGCAAGCAGTATAGAAAAATTGGCACATTAAGAAATAAGAAGATAAATACAAACAGGTATGTAAAATGATATTTCTAACTGATTCTGACATATAATGGGAGACTTTTTCCCATGGTAAGAATCCTCCTCTTTAAAAATTTATTGCACTTACACACCAAAAGAATGCATATAGAACATTCAACATATAGAAATTAGATTATACACCATATGCACTGTCCTTCTCAAATAGGTGGTCAATAAATTAAAAACTAAACAACCTGTTTTTAATGGTGTCGTATCTAACTACGATACAATAATAGACTTTCGAATCCTATGTACACACCCAACATTCAATATTCGGGCAACAATATCACCAGTGAATGAGCGCAACAGAATTCCTAAAAAATGCATTCCTTGATAAATGGAAGTTCAATACAAACAATTATCTTATAGCATATCATGAGTGTGCATCTAGAGACAATCGAAACTATAAGAAAAGTTTATTGAAAATTACAGGCTTACAGGAGCAACAGGACATGTGCATTGTGAAGAAAAAAAATATAATTGAAACAATCACCATCCATATCAACAACCAATTAGCCTTATTGAGTAATATATATTGCGTTCATAATATGTTTTCCATAAAGAAATAATGATTTTTATGAAACAACTAAAAAAACCCATCAATTACTACTAATTGGTTTCAAAAAATTGGTTAAAGTAAAAATTGTTTTTTTACAATTAAAAAAAGCATACTGATATGCAAAAACTGATTTTTTTTACACAAAATCACTGCATTAATTTTACAACCCCATAAAAACATGACTATCTTCATATGTTACGTGATTCACTTCATATGTGTACCCTATACATATAACAATATTCATGATTTATATTTCCAAAACCCACACCGATATGAATCAAATATAGATAGAAACATACAAATAAAGATTCAACTAATATACAAAATCATTTAAACAAACAAACATAAGGTCGATAAAACATACCTGGAAGAAAGGATCGAATGCGATTGACAGTGGAAATAGAAAGTAGTTTGAATGCCGATGATCGATATATTGATTAGATGCATCTTATTTAAAACCCTAAATCCTTAAAGTTTAGGGATTTGAGGTTAAGATCTTCAATGGAATTGATTGGAAATAATTTGGGGTTCTTTTTATAAATTGAAATCTAAATTGTATGGAGATGCAGTGGCGGATCCAGGAATTTAAGTCATAAGGGTCATTGAGATTGTCACGATAATTTAGTTGTGGCGAGGGAAGAAAAAATTAGAATGGGTCGGGTCGACTGGTCGGGTCACAAATGCAACTTAAAAACATAAAATAACAGTACTATTAAAGAGTAATAACTTTTACAATACTACTCGACGAGGTTTTAAACTTTGAAATTTTGTCATAAGGTCCTCGTTACTAATACCATCCAATATCTCTCTCTCAATGTATGACACTAAACAATCATTCATAAACTGATCACTCATTCTGTTGCGCAAATCAGTATTTATCAACTTCATTGCTGAAAATGCACGCTCAACGGTAGATGTAGCAACAGGCAAAATCAATGCAAGTTTCAAGAGAAGATACACCTTTGGATAAATTATGCTTCTGTTAGTTTCAACCATCCTTTTGGCAAGATCTCCAATTCCCTTCAAGTGCTTAAAGTCCTCATCGACACATACATCTTTAATGTATTCCTGAAGTTCCAACTCGAGACGTTGAAGATCATATTCTGTTGGAAACTCTTTCGGGTAAAAAGCGGCCATTTCCATTAATTTTTCCAAATCAAATGCTTTAAAAGACTCATTTGGGCATAAACAAGCCATTGAAAGAAGTAGGCTACTAGTCACTTCATTAAACCGATAGTTGAGCTCCGTAAGTTGCATATCAATGACCTCATAAAACACATCAACTTGGTAATGATGCAAGTTGCTAACCTTTAAACCTCGACGACGACTTGTACCATCATAATATGGATCTTTCATATCCACCATTTCAACATCATGTTTATCACAAAATAATGTAACCTTTTCTAAAAGTGGTTCCCATCCTTCATTCCTAATTTCTTGTAGTTTGTTTTTTGACAACCTTACTTGATTCATTGCATTTACAATATCTTGGTCTTTCCTTTGCAATGTTGTGTTTAAACGGTCTGTGACACCTAAGATATCAATCATCAGGTGTAGAGAAAAAACAAAATCAAACGATTTTAATGACCTAAAGACACGATTTGCTTCATGTCTATGATCTTGATCATTACTTCTATCTTCCTTTATGTCACTCAATACTTCACAGATTGAAAATTACAAGCTTACAGGAGCAACAGGACATGTGCATTGTGAAGAAAAAAAATATAATTGAAACAATCACCATCCATATCAACAACCAATTAGCCTTATTGAGTAATATATATTGCGTTCATAATATGTTTTCCATAAAGAAATAATGATTTTTATGAAACAACTAAAAAAACCCATCAATTACTACTAATTGGTTTCAAAAAATTGGTTAAAGTAAAAATTGTTTTTTTACAATTAAAAAAAGCATACTGATATGCAAAAACTGATTTTTTTTACACAAAATCACTGCATTAATTTTACAACCCCATAAAAACATGACTATCTTCATATGTTACGTGATTCACTTCATATGTGTACCCTATACATATAACAATATTCATGATTTATATTTCCAAAACCCACACCGATATGAATCAAATATAGATAGAAACATACAAATAAAGATTCAACTAATATACAAAATCATTTAAACAAACAAACATAAGGTCGATAAAACATACCTGGAAGAAAGGATCGAATGCGATTGACAGTGGAAATAGAAAGTAGTTTGAATGCCGATGATCGATATATTGATTAGATGCATCTTATTTAAAACCCTAAATCCTTAAAGTTTAGGGATTTGAGGTTAAGATCTTCAATGGAATTGATTGGAAATAATTTGGGGTTCTTTTTATAAATTGAAATCTAAATTGTATGGAGATGCAGTGGCGGATCCAGGAATTTAAGTCATAAGGGTCATTGAGATTGTCACGATAATTTAGTTGTGGCGAGGGAAGAAAAAATTAGAATGGGTCGGGTCGACTGGTCGGGTCACAAATGCAACTTAAAAACATAAAATAACAGTACTATTAAAGAGTAATAACTTTTACAATACTACTCGACGAGGTTTTAAACTTTGAAATTTTGTCATAAGGTCCTCGTTACTAATACCATCCAATATCTCTCTCTCAATGTATGACACTAAACAATCATTCATAAACTGATCACTCATTCTGTTGCGCAAATCAGTATTTATCAACTTCATTGCTGAAAATGCACGCTCAACGGTAGATGTAGCAACAGGCAAAATCAATGCAAGTTTCAAGAGAAAATACACCTTTGGATAAATTATGCTTCTGTTAGTTTCAACCATCCTTTTGGCAAGATCTCCAATTCCCTTCAAGTGCTTAAAGTCCTCATCGACACATACATCTTTAATGTATTCCTGAAGTTCCAACTCGAGACGTTGAAGATCATATTCTGTTGGAAACTCTTTCGGGTAAAAAGCGGC
This sequence comes from Erigeron breviscapus, assembly GCA_034093135.1. Lineage (NCBI taxonomy): Eukaryota > Viridiplantae > Streptophyta > Magnoliopsida > Asterales > Asteraceae > Erigeron > Erigeron breviscapus. Next base: position 25,440,920 of record CM067171.1, read on the forward strand.
CATTTCCATTAATTTTTCCAAATCAAATGCTTTAAAAGACTCATTTGGGCATAAACAAGCCATTGAAAGAAGTAGGCTACTAGTCACTTCATTAAACCGATAGTTGAGCTCCGTAAGTTGCATATCAATGACCTCATAAAACACATCAACTTGGTAATGATGCAAGTTGCTAACCTTTAAACCTCGACGACGACTTGTACCATCATAATATGGATCTTTCATATCCACCATTTCAACATCATGTTTATCACAAAATAATGTAACCTTTTCTAAAAGTGGTTCCCATCCTTCATTCCTAATTTCTTGTAGTTTGTTTTTTGACAACCTTACTTGATTCATTGCATTTACAATATCTTGGTCTTTCCTTTGCAATGTTGTGTTTAAACGGTCTGTGACACCTAAGATATCAATCATCAGGTGTAGAGAAAAAACAAAATCAAACGATTTTAATGACCTAAAGACACGATTTGCTTCATGTCTATGATCTTGATCATTACTTCTATCTTCCTTTATGTCACTCAATACTTCACAGATTGAAAATTACAAGCTTACAGGAGCAACAGGACATGTGCATTGTGAAGAAAAAAAATATAATTGAAACAATCACCATCCATATCAACAACCAATTAGCCTTATTGAGTAATATATATTGCGTTCATAATATGTTTTCCATAAAGAAATAATGATTTTTATGAAACAACTAAAAAAACCCATCAATTACTACTAATTGGTTTCAAAAAATTGGTTAAAGTAAAAATTGTTTTTTGACAACCTTACTTGATTCATTGCATTTACAATATCTTGGTCTTTCCTTTGCAATGTTGTGTTTAAACGGTCTGTGACACCTAAGATATCAATCATCAGGTGTAGAGAAAAAACAAAATCAAACGATTTTAATGACCTAAAGACACGATTTGCTTCATGTCTATGATCTTGATCATTACTTCTATCTTCCTTTATGTCACTCAATACTTCACAGATTGAAAATTACAAGCTTACAGGAGCAACAGGACATGTGCATTGTGAAGAAAAAAAATATAATTGAAACAATCACCATCCATATCAACAACCAATTAGCCTTATTGAGTAATATATATTGCGTTCATAATATGTTTTCCATAAAGAAATAATGATTTTTATGAAACAACTAAAAAAACCCATCAATTACTACTAATTGGTTTCAAAAAATTGGTTAAAGTAAAAATTGTTTTTTTACAACCTTACTTGATTCATTGCATTTACAATATCTTGGTCTTTCCTTTGCAATGTTGTGTTTAAACGGTCTGTGACACCTAAGATATCAATCATCAGGTGTAGAGAAAAAACAAAATCAAACGATTTTAATGACCTAAAGACACGATTTGCTTCATGTCTATGATCTTGATCATTACTTCTATCTTCCTTTATGTCACTCAATACTTCACAGATTGAAAATTACAAGCTTACAGGAGCAACAGGACATGTGCATTGTGAAGAAAAAAAATATAATTGAAACAATCACCATCCATATCAACAACCAATTAGCCTTATTGAGTAATATATATTGCGTTCATAATATGTTTTCCATAAAGAAATAATGATTTTTATGAAACAACTAAAAAAACCCATCAATTACTACTAATTGGTTTCAAAAAATTGGTTAAAGTAAAAATTGTTTTTTTACAATTAAAAAAAGCATACTGATATGCAAAAACTGATTTTTTTTACACAAAATCACTGCATTAATTTTACAACCTCATAAAACACATCAACTTGGTAATGATGCAAGTTGCTAACCTTTAAACCTCGACGACGACTTGTACCATCATAATATGGATCTTTCATATCCACCATTTCAACATCATGTTTATCACAAAATAATGTAACCTTTTCTAAAAGTGGTTCCCATCCTTCATTCCTAATTTCTTGTAGTTTGTTTTTTGACAACCTTACTTGATTCATTGCATTTACAATATCTTGGTCTTTCCTTTGCAATGTTGTGTTTAAACGGTCTGTGACACCTAAGATATCAATCATCAGGTGTAGAGAAAAAACAAAATCAAACGATTTTAATGACCTAAAGACACGATTTGCTTCATGTCTATGATCTTGATCATTACTTCTATCTTCCTTTATGTCACTCAATACTTCACAGATTGAAAATTACAAGCTTACAGGAGCAACAGGACATGTGCATTGTGAAGAAAAAAAATATAATTGAAACAATCACCATCCATATCAACAACCAATTAGCCTTATTGAGTAATATATATTGCGTTCATAATATGTTTTCCATAAAGAAATAATGATTTTTATGAAACAACTAAAAAAACCCATCAATTACTACTAATTGGTTTCAAAAAATTGGTTAAAGTAAAAATGTTTTTTGACAACCTTACTTGATTCATTGCATTTACAATATCTTGGTCTTTCCTTTGCAATGTTGTGTTTAAACGGTCTGTGACACCTAAGATATCAATCATCAGGTGTAGAGAAAAAACAAAATCAAACGATTTTAATGACCTAAAGACACGATTTGCTTCATGTCTATGATCTTGATCATTACTTCTATCTTCCTTTATGTCACTCAATACTTCACAGATTGAAAATTACAAGCTTACAGGAGCAACAGGACATGTGCATTGTGAAGAAAAAAAATATAATTGAAACAATCACCATCCATATCAACAACCAATTAGCCTTATTGAGTAATATATATTGCGTTCATAATATGTTTTCCATAAAGAAATAATGATTTTTATGAAACAACTAAAAAAACCCATCAATTACTACTAATTGGTTTCAAAAAATTGGTTAAAGTAAAAATTGTTTTTTTACAATTAAAAAAAGCATACTGATATGCAAAAACTGATTTTTTTTACACAAAATCACTGCATTAATTTTACAACCCCATAAAAACATGACTATCTTCATATGTTACGTGATTCACTTCATATGTGTACCCTATACATATAACAATATTCATGATTTATATTTCCAAAACCCACACCGATATGAATCAAATATAGATAGAAACATACAAATAAAGATTCAACTAATATACAAAATCATTTAAACAAACAAACATAAGGTCGATAAAACATACCTGGAAGAAAGGATCGAATGCGATTGACAGTGGAAATAGAAAGTAGTTTGAATGCCGATGATCGATATATTGATTAGATGCATCTTATTTAAAACCCTAAATCCTTAAATTTTAGGGATTTGAGGTTAAGATCTTCAATGGAATTGATTGGAAATAATTTGGGGTTCTTTTTATAAATTGAAATAAATTATAAGTTGAAATCTAAATTGTATGGAGATCAGGAGATGCGTATGCATACAGATATATGGAGTTGTGGGCATAAGAGAATTAAGTGCTTATCAATTGTGGCTTTCCAATAAATAAACAAAATCAATGGTAGTTGAACTGGTAAACGTGTTTACATAAGAATTCGGAGGTCGCGGGTTCGATCCCACCTCGGGAGTTTTTTTAATAAAAGATTATTTAGTGTTCCATATATGCTTAAGTGGACACTCCACATCAGCATATAATCCTACGTGGCTGTTGACTTGTCGCTCAGATCGTTCTGGTGACGCCAATCAGAAATTTGAGCGGCTAAGATCACTTTTGGCAGCTTTAACCCGCACGCCTCATATCATACTTAGGAGGGTAGTTATGTAATTAACATAAACAAAATACAACTACTCACATCTGTGTGTTTCTCTCAAACATGATCTCCTATTTCCGTCGAAATCTCTAATCACCGTCCAGATGTCCGTCGAAATCTCTAATCACCGTCCAGATGTCCGTCGAAATCTCCGATCACCGTCCAGATCTCCGGCCAAATCTCCGTTCAAATGTCTAATCAGAGCAAATAATAGTTTTTTTAATAGCTGATCGATTTGCCAATCAGATTTTCAATCTTATTTTAAAGCGAGATTAAATTTCTAATTGAAACTACGATCAAGCTACATGTATCAGGTAATCGTTCATAATGAATTTATCCATTCAAGCTTCGATCTTGTTTTATTTTCGGTAATTTATAATTTTAGTTTTAATATTATTATATTTTACACTCAAAACATCTAAGAAAAATGGGATCAAATGTTGAAGTAGAAGTTAATTCAACTTCTACTAATTTTGGAACTTAATCAAGTAAGTTTTTTCAATATTCTGAATTTGATAAGTATGCTTTCTATTTTATGATATAAATAACATAGAATTAGATAAATGTGATACTTTTTTTTAATATTTATGTTGTTGAAGTTAATATGTGTGTTATTGAAGCTTATATGTATGCTATTGTATGTTCTGTATCTATTTTCTACTAAAATATATTAAATTAAATGTGATACTTTTTTATTTTTGATTTAGGTTCCTTTAAATGCATTATATTTGCAATTTTGAGTGTAAGCATATTATGATGGCTGTAATACATTTTGTTAATCTAGGTTCTGTAAACATGTCATATAGCTTATAAGTCTGTTTTAAAAGAACCCGCCTAAAAAGGCTTTTTAATGCTATCAAACTATAGAGCAGTCAAGTCTTTCCAAAAGATGAAGAGCCGTATCAAGCTTTTACTTCTCACGGATTGTAATGATCCAAAGAAATTCACTTTTGAGTTTGTTAGAGTTAGACTTTCTTTGAGTTGTCTGAATTTGCTAGTTTCTTGGCTTGTTTTGATTTGAAGTATAGGGTGCACACAATACGTTTGATCAAAGGCCCGAGTGAAAATCTGGTTGCCTCAGTGTAATTAAGTATGAGTATAAGTTGAGCATATGTATCCGCTGCTCTATCTCTATCATGATTGATAAGTTCTAGCTGTTGTGGCATGCCTGACCCATTTTCCTATAAATCAAAATTGACGGGTTAAAAATTAAACATAACCTGAATTGATTTGTTCATTAGCACATGGATTGAAGTCGTTACCTCTACTTGTAACAAACCGTTCTTTTATTTTAGTTCTGATATCTTTTATATCGGACTTATATTAGTCAAAATTTTGAAATTGACTGCAGAACTTGAAAGTTCATGAAAGTAGAAGGCATTTATTTTCTGCCAGTAATTCTCAAGAACCTGCTAATCCATTTGCTCGACAAACGTCGCTTAGCTAACAGATCAACAGCTAGCACTTCTACTGCACCTCCTCCTTGGGTTAACAACCCCACAATTTCATCTCCACTATTCCCCAGGTATATATGTTTTCTTTTGTAAAGTGATATTGATCATGAATATCTGATTATTTAGAGGTACTAGAACATATTTATAAAGGGTGCAACAAAAGTTGATTATATAAGGGTTATTAGCATCATTTTTCAGGTCTCTTTTACTATGCTTTTCCTTGTTAATAATATGCTAAAAAGTATAGATTTTGGAATTCTTTACTGTGAGTTTTTCCAAAAGAATTTTAATAGATAAGTTATGTAACAATTAGGAGGTTTTTTTTACGAGGATCCATCATTTCCCTTTCTAAAATAATGTTTCATGTTTTTAAGATGAGATTAATTTGTGGCCATTGTTGATAGGGTAATTATGAGTTTATATTTAACTTACACATGTGTAAGGTATACAACTTACCAGTTCTGAATAATCATTTGATTTTGATATCTAACTTACACATGTGTAAGGTATACAACTTACCAGTTCTGAATAATCATTTGATTTTGATATCTAACTTACACATGTGTAAGTTTAAAACTTACCAGTTCTGAATAATCATTTGATTTTGATATCTAACTTACACATGTGTAAGGTATACAACTTACACATGTGTAAGTTATACAACTTACATATGTGTAAGGTATACAACTTAGCAGTTCTGAATAATCATTTGATTTTGATATCTAACTTACACATGTGTAAGGTATACAACTTACACATGTGTAAGGTATACAACTTACCAGTTCTGAATAATCATTTGATTTTGATATCTAACTTACACATGTGTAAGGTATACAACTTACACATGTGTAAGGTATACAACTTACACATGTGTAAGGTATACAACTTACCAGTTCTGAATAATCATTTGATTTTGATATCTAACTTACACATGTGTAAGGTATACAACTTACCAGTTCTGAATAATCATTTGATTTTGATATCTAACTTACACATGTGTAAGGTATACAACTTACCAGTTCTGAATAATCATTTGATTTTGATATCTAACTTACACATGTGTAAGTTGTAAAACTTACACATGTGTAAGGTATACAACTTACCAGTTCTGAATAATCATTTGATTTTGATATCTAACTTACACATGTGTAAGGTATACAACTTACCAGTTCTGAATAATCATTTGATTTTGATATCTAACTTACACATGTGTAAGGTATACAACTTACCAGTTCTGAATAATCATTTGATTTTGATATCTAACTTACACATGTGTAAGGTATACAACTTACACATGTGTAAGGTATACAACTTACACATGTGTAAGGTATACAACTTACCAGTTCTGAATAATCATTTGATTTTGATATCTAACTTACACATGTGTAAGGTATACAACTTACACATGTGTAAGTTATACAACTTACACATGTGTAAGGTATACAACTTACCAGTTCTGAATAATCATTTGATTTTGATATCTAACTTACACATGTGTAAGGTATACAACTTACCAGTTCTGAATAATCATTTGATTTTGATATCTAACTTACACATGTGTAAGGTATACAACTTACACATGTGTAAGGTATACAACTTACACATGTGTAAGGTATACAACTTACACATGTGTAAGTTATACAACTTACACATGTGTAAGGTATACAACTTACCAGTTCTGAATAATCATTTGATTTTGATATCTAACTTACACATGTGTAAGGTATATAACTTACACATGTGTAATTATACAACTTACACATGTGTAAGTTATACAACTTACACATGTGTAAGGTATACAACTTACCAGTTCTGAATAATCATTTGATTTTGATATCTAACTTACACATGTGTAAGTTATACAACTTACACATGTGTAAGGTATACAACTTACACATGTGTAAGGTATACAACTTACCAGTTCTGAATAATCATTTGATTTTGATATCTAACTTACACATGTGTAAGGTATACAACTTACACATGTGTAAGGTATACAACTTACCAGTTCTGAATAATCATTTGATTTTGATATCTAACTTACACATGTGTAAGGTATACAACTTACACATGTGTAAGGTATACAACTTACACATGTGTAAGGTATACAACTTACCAGTTCTGAATAATCATTTGATTTTGATATCTAACTTACACATGTGTAAGGTATACAACTTACACATGTGTAAGGTATACAACTTACCAGTTCTGAATAATCATTTGATTTTGATATCTAACTTACACATGTGTAAGGTATACAACTTAGCAGTTCTGAATAATCATTTGATTTTGATATCTAACTTACACATGTGTAAGGTATACAACTTACACATGTGTAAGGTATACAACTTACACATGTGTAAGGTATACAACTTACCAGTTCTGAATAATCATTTGATTTTGATATCTAACTTACACATGTGTAAGTTATAAAACTTACACATCTGAATAATCATTTGATTTTGATATATAACTTACACATGTGTAAGGTATACAACTTACCAGTTCTGAATAATCATTTGATTTTGATATCTAACTTACACATGTGTAAGTTGTAAAACTTACACATGTGTAAGTTATACAACTTACGAGTTCTGAATAATCATTTGATTTTGATATGTAACTTACATATAACTTACACATGTGTAAGATATACAACTTACACATGTGTAAGGTATACAACTTACCAGTTCTGAATAATCATTTGATTTTGATATCTAACTTACATATAACTTACACATGTGTAAGTTATACAACTTACCATTCTGAATAATCATTTGATTTTGATATGTAACTTACATATAACTTACACATGTGTAAGTTATACAACTTACACATGTGTAAGTATACAACTTACCAGTTCTGAATAATCATTGATTTTGATATCTAACTTACACATGTGTAAGTTATACAACTTACCAGTTCTGAATAATCATTTGATTTTGATATGTAACTTAATATAACTTACACATGTGTAAGTATACAACTTACACATGTGTAAGTTATACAACTTACCAGTTCTGAATAATCATTTGATTTTGATATGTAACTTATAAACTTACACATGTGTAAGTTATAAACTTACACATGTGTAAGTTATACAACTTACACATGTGTAAGGTATACAACTTACCAGTTCTGAATAATCATTTGATTTTGATATCTAACTTACACATGTGTAAGTTGTAAAACTTACACATGTGTAAGGTATACAACTTACCAATTCTGAATAATCATTTGATTTTGATATGTAACTTACATATAACTTACACATGTGTAAGATATACAACTTACCAGTTCTGAATAATCATTTGATTTTGATATGTTATTATATAACTTACACATGTGTAAGGTATACAACTTACCAGTTCTGAATAATCATTTGATTTTGATATCTAACTTACACATGTGTAAGGTATACAACTTACCAGTTCTGAATAATCATTTGATTTTGATATCTAACTTACACATGTGTAAGTTTAAAACTTACCAGTTCTGAATAATCATTTGATTTTGATATCTAACTTACACATGTGTAAGTTATAAAACTTACGAGTTCTGAATAATCATTTGATTTTGATATGTAACTTACATATAACTTACACATGTGTAAGGTATACAACTTACCAGTTCTGAATAATCATTTGCTTCTGATATACAACTTACACATGTGTAAGTTATACAACTTACATATGTGTAAGGTATACAGCTTGCCAGTTCTGAATAATCATTTGATTTTGATATTTAACTTACACATGTGTAAGTTATATAACTTACACATGTGTAAGGTATACAACTTACCAGTTCTGAATAATCATTTGATTTTGATATCTAACTTACACATGTGTAAGTTGTAAAACTTACACATGTGTAAGGTATACAACTTACACATGTGTAAGTTATACAACTTACATATGTGTAAGGTATACAACTTATCAGTTCTGAATAATCATTTGATTTTGATATCTAACTTAACTTACACATGTGTAAGGTATACAACTTACACATGTGTAAGTTATACAACTTACACATGTCTAAGTTATACAACTTACACATGTGTAAGGTATACAACTTACCAGTTCTGAATAATCATTTGATTTTGATATCTAACTTACACATGTGTAAGGTATACAACTTACACATGTGTAAGTTATACAACTTACGAGTTCTGAATAATCATTTGATTTTGATATGTAACTTACATATAACTTACACATGTGTAAGATATTATATTCATGAAGTACATTTTTATTTATAACATATATAACACAATAAAAAAAACTTATGTGAAACAACAATATCTTACAAAATACATTTTAAATAGTAAAAGCAAAAGAATGATTATTATAACTTATATTCTCACTATTGATTTCAAGACAAGTATAACAAAAGCATACTTCACAAATACAAACTACCCGAATAAAACAACAAAAAACAGTTGTAACCAAACTCCATACTTCTAAATTTTAAGCTGTATCTTTTGTTTTATCTTATAAACCATCATGCTTTTAATTTTTCTAAGCCTTCTAGTGTTGTCGGCATCTACAAAATGTTGTTTCCAAATCATTTATCTACAAGATCTCAGCATCTAACTTCTTATATTGAGTCAACTTTGAGTAGTTGTGACTCACCAGAGGCAACAACCTGCATAAATAGGCATATGTATACATTAACTAGCAACATCCAACCACTACCAATAAGCATTTACAAAAAAACCATTGTAGACTGCATAGGATTTCAAGAGTTCAACATTGTCTCAGACCCTTGCTGTAATATGTTTATTTATTTTACTTTGATTTTGGCTTTTGATTTACATACTATCATATACTTACATGAGGCAATTAGAAACATATGGAGAAGAATAAGAAAGGACTTGATTATACATAGATTCCACATTTGTAACTCGTTTCAAGACATAAATCAACCAGTTGGATAAGAAGCCATCATAGCATTGCCACAGAGCCCTTAGCTTCAACATCCCTTCGCATCTGTTGTATCCTTCTTCATCCCAACTCGTTTCCGATGATTTTTTCACGAGCTAATACTTGATGCCACATCACTGGTACCATATCCTTCTTTTATAACACCATGATCTAATTCAGTACCGCAAGTTGCATTAAAATACCACTGGAGTAAAACTGAAAGCTAGACTCTTTTGCGTTGCAAGTTGCATCTGTTGTTTCATAAGGGTACCCAGCCTCGGTGTTGATGCTTTTGTTTTGGAAATATGTAAATCCACCATCCATGTACCCACTGTCATACCCTAGGTCCTCACTGCTCCTGTCACAGTCCACCAGCTCTTGCTCCGAAAGCGAAATTAGTTTCCCGGAGGTGATCTGAGTGATTCCTTCTGTGGCAGCAATTGTTGAAAACGCCCAGCAGCTTCCTATGGATTATAGAACGATAATAGTTAAAAATGAACAAAGCCTGGAAGCTAGGGTGTTCGATATGGAATTTAGGATGGGCTTACCACATTGACCTTGATCCTTGATAGGGGTAACAGCTCCTTTCTTCCTCTAGGCCATGCTAGATGGAACCGCAGTCACATCTTCATACTTAAATGATTTGCTCTGCCCCAATCTTGGTGTGGATGCGAACTTGAATCCATTATGAGTGGCCTTAAACTCCTCATTTGTTTGGTCTGCAAATCCATTGATGCTTAGCTATGAAGAATAGGGTTATTCAAGCTAAATTTGCATATATACTTGACATATTTTAATAGGGACATGTATCTTGCAAAAAACCATTATAGAAGCAAACTTACTTTCTTTTGTCCATATCTGATCTCCAATTTTCTTGCCTGGTAATCGGTGCAATTAGAACATGAAACGAGTTCTTTGTACTTGCCGGATGCAGGAAACCAGGCCTCCAAGTCATACTTCTTAGCTGCAGCATCGTTGAGCGCACCAGAGACAATATTCACTATTTGATAGGGCAACTCCATCTGTAGCACAAAATTCCAATGAAGTTACGTATACCAAACTCACAAAAAAAAATGCAGCTTATATTATCGTTTCATGTAAATGATATTCTTTGGTATGTATGAAACAGGTTGTAAATGCTAAATCATGTTTTCTCATATAGCATAAAACCATGTCAAAGATTATCACTGTATGTATATTTGTGTATACATATAAATATCTCTTATGCATCAATACTAACATGCCCTTCTTTATCTCAAAACCATCCGAGACTGACTCGCATAGTCGCATGATAGCCAAAAAGTGTATCAATACGTTTTATTGAGCATGCCATGCAGCATCTAATAAATGCTATGGCACATATTACTATTAACAGTGATTCTTTGGTTGTAAATTAGGTTTTCAATACATTACATATTTTTATCGATTACAAATGCTGTTTAAACTATTCTTCGATCACTTTTGCAATACTATTAATATTTTAGCTGCAGGGAGTAAAAAAAAGGGTCTACCTCACGCTTGAAATTTTATGTCAATTGCTTTATGTATGCCCAAACCTTATCTTCTAGACCCAAGATTCATAGAGCAGCACTAATTTTGGTAATGTTTCTTTTCTTTTTTAGTCTCATGTGATGGCATCGTGTGCTTAGAAGTTATTCTATCCATAAGTCTATCATTATATATTTATATTCAATAATGTAGCTTACTTGTTCATACTTTCATTAGGCTTCAGCCTTCATGTTTTCCATGCTCAAACTTATGTTTTAACTGGCCTTTTATGTATGCAATGCACAAAAATGTAAATGCAATATCTTGTATTAGAGGGTGTGTTCTGTACATCAATAGATATTAAAATGGGAATTGACTTCACACAAGGAATAATGACACTGTCATACTACTAATGAAGCACACATGTATTTTATAAGCGTCGGACAGTAATAAAAAAAAAGTGTTACCTCTCTATAGAATTCCTCAGCATTTTTTATCATCTCCTCATGCATTTTCCAAGAATCTTCTGGGCTGGTGATGCAGAACTGTTCGATTTTCTCAAACTGATGTACACGGAAAATTCCAAGAGTGTCTCGGCCATGTGAACCAGCCTCTTTACGAAAGCAAGTTGAATATCCAGAATATCTGATAAATTTCCAACATTAAACAACCAAATACGGAGTATATATAAAATCAGGTGGGAACTTGGCAAACTGGATAATAGGTCAAACAGTTTCTTTACCATGGGTATTTCAGGTACCCGTCAGCTAAAAGATGGGGTGACCGTCAACAATATTAGTCTCACAGATAATTGGCGTGTGAAACGACTAAATAAAACAAATCCCTTAAATAAGAACCAAGTTGACCCATTTTCTTACAACATTGGTGAATGCTTCAATGTATGCCACATTGTCCTTGAATATCTCGAAGCGCATTTCTCTTTCCAATTTCCATGTCATTTTTATATACACGTCCACAGCGAGTTATCCATTCCTTGTGCCTTTGTGACATGGTCTCATCATTTATTGTTCTAGATGTGACCTGTTGACATGCCCACATCCCAAAGACCATCAGCGCTGCTAAGATGATTGATTTATCGAGCGTCAAATCTATAAAATGCAATCTGAACAAGAAAAGCCTGCATCAGACAATGTAGTAATTAAATTGTCACGTAAATACTCATACGATTGTTGATTATGTTTTTAAATAAACTTGCATAATGATATTACTTTTCTGCTTTTTCGTTAACATCATCATTATCATCCAAATCAATTGATTCAATCCTCTCATTTCGGCTATGTTTTAGTGGGGCATTCCAAGCCAAACTGGATCATGATCTTCCAAAAGGAACTCTTTTTTCTGAGGTTCACTACCAGATTTACCCGGAACCTACATATAAACTGCTTCAATATTCACTTAATGCCCTTCAATTATCCCCTCCTAGACTTGAGTTGGAGGTATATACCTCTTGCACATATATGTTCCCTCCAAGTCTAGGAGGTCATGTCACATTGAATTATAAGTCCATTCATGAATGATGGGTGCAATCTGCTCTTATACATTTCAGTCACTTCTTTGCAGCTTATTCCTCCACCCAAAACTAAAGATCATGCCTAACTTGCAATGTATATAGAAAATTTGATTTTCACACAAGGGTTTGATAGGATAGAGGCCAACTATGTTGCTATCAGAAGTGAATGGGATGAATAAGAGAATCGACTGAAGTTCGAAGAATGCAATCTCTAACAAAATGATAGTCAAATTCAACATATTTGGGTTATCACATAGAGCCTTATTACGTTGCTTGTACACACGACAGGTTCTCTGAGACCCTCTTTCCATGTCATCTTGCATATACATCAGCCACGATCAAAATATGGATAGCAATGTCAAAGTGACTGGTATGCAGAGCACACAAAAACTGACTGAGTACTGACAAAAACTATTATTAAGTGTTTGAACAAAAACTCTTTTTGCATAACATGAACAAGAACTCTTTCTGCACAACATATATTGTATTAGAACTTACCTAGTATCGTAACAAGCATATATTGAAACCTCACCATTATCGATATATCTGGAGCATGCCCATCCAGTTGACCGATGGAAAATGAACTCAAAAGAAGAATTAAGAAAATCTTATATATCATCAAATCTTGTATAATTTTTTTTAACAAGGTAAGCACCAAAAAATAAAACTAGGGCGTAAGCTGAGTACATTGCACCTTCAGAGAGCCCTAATGATATATCGGTAATTTGGAATCTTTTTATAGAAGTTGATTTGGGTTTTAAAAAAGATTGTTCAAAAAAATGTATCATCTTTTCTTGGTAGAAAATTTTGTTACTTTTCTAATATTTGATATTGCACCTGAAGCTATCGCACTTTTTTGTCGTAAGAGCCATTATCTACTTTTGAACAGAGGTTAATGATCAAGCTTAAGTAGCTAGCTCCAAGTGTGAAAGGCGTTAAAACGGCTGCTAAAAGGGCTAGCCTCCATTCTAGATAGAAGGAGACACTAAGGCCAACTGCGGCTGAGCTTAAACCCATGAATAGGACAGAATATTTGTCAACTAAAACTGACCTGAAACTTATGCAGTCAACAATAGTTTTGTTACAAGTGATTCAGGTGAGTTGAGGTCTGAGTCGAACCATCCGAGCTCCTCCTGTTTTGGTATAAAAAGGAAAAGGAAATCACGAACTCGTTTGGTAAGCTTTGTACCATCCCAGCAGCAGAAACCTTGTTGACTAGTCATGGTGAGAATGCACCCTAACCCAAGCCCAAAAGACTAATAAAGCCTAAGCAGCCTACACCAGATATGCATTCCCTTGACTATATACAATGATACTTTTTATGAAAACCTATAGATAAAAGTCTACCCTAGGTATTCATTTATATTAAGTTTATCTTTATAGCTACCCTATATTGATACTGTTAATCAAAGCTGCATAAATGTGTTAGAAAATGTATCGGGTGAACAATCTGATCACATGATATATGTCCATCCTATCAGAAGATGGCAATAAACATCATTCCAAACCAGGATACTAACCGCACAAAAATGAAAAACCCCACAGAAATAGTATGTTATCCGAAGCTATACACTAGTGAATCCTATAGCTAAATACACCAGTTCCTCTAAAATAGGGCACCCAGAAACCAAATTTGCAAACGACGCATCACACGAAAAACCAATACTTTCAAGAATAAGTTTCTTTAAACAGGGGAAAAACATACTCAGTTTATTAGACACTACATCTAACACAAACCCGCCTCTAATGTCAACCCAATGAGTGTATTACAAGCCTTCAACAAGTCCCAACAAGGTTTGCTAAACTTTAACTTATCAACGACAGTCGATGGAAACAAGATATCCATTTCTCGAACTGGATATTCATTTCAGGGTGCAAAGAATCAAAAATACATAATAAAAAAATGTATCAGATTATAAAACTAAAGTGGAAGAAAGAAGATCATGATAAACATTATACGATTTACCTAATTACAATAACTAATTTGTTTATAATTAAACTTAATAAATATTATAAAATAAAAAATAAAAAACATTTTAAGTAATAATTAGTTAATCATCAAAATTAACAAAATTAGGTTAAACTTACGAATAATTTTCGAACTAGTGTCGAAATTGCGTTTCTTCACTAATTTGCAGTTACAGATTCCTTGCAATGGTGGCGATGGTGGTGACGGTGGCGTTTAATGATAGAAGTGACGATATGCTGAAGTATAGTCGTGACCATGGCGGTGATGGTGGTGTTACAGTGGAAGATGATGGAAGATGGAGGATGGTGACAGATGGAGGACGACGGTGACCGATGGAGGATGATGGTGGCAGATGATGGAAGACATGGAGAAGACGGGTTTTATGTTGGAAAGGAACGGATCTGGGCTATTTAAACAGTGGACGTAAAATGACAGTATTACCCCTCCGCGTTTTTGATCTCATCTGGAAAATGGACGGTCCAGATCCCTGGACTTTTTTTAGAAGGTGGATTCAAATTAACCCACCCCTATATATATATATATATATATAAATTTTCTTTTTTTTCTCAAACCTCTTTTTGATGGAGCAATATATATTTATATTTTTTTAAATCCTTAAAATAAGAAATTATTGAATGGTAACATCACAAGAATTATTAATTGGCCTAGTTCTCTTATTTTTTAAACAAACTTTGATTCAATCCCTATACCAAAAAGTAACTAGCTCAGAAGTAAAAACACTTTACATACTATTCGATCTGTCTCTGTTTTTTATCCATAAATATCGATATAGAAGATAGATTAATTTAAATATCTGTCATCTTAATTACTTTTTCCAGATTATGCATAGAATTCCATGAACCAAACCCTGTAACATCCGTGACATTTGATTATATTGACCTTAATTGACTTTTGTTGACTATATGAATAATTGTGAATTTAATTGGAATATCAATACTTTGAAAACTTAATGATAATTATGTGATTAATAATATGTCGGGTTATCGATTTTATGTGCCTTAGCGTAAATTGTTCGGTTAAACTTTTACACCTTTGTGTGGTATCCGTAAGGTGGTAACTAGCTAGTTGTATTGGTAGTGTGATATTGTGTGTGTGAGTGATAGTGTGTAACACCCGTCGTTTAAAAACTTGGATTTTTCAAAACTTTGCCAAACGGCGTTTAAAATAAGCGGAAAGGATCACTTTCAAAATCTGCCCCATCCGTAACGGATGGTACTTTAAAAATTGGTGTTACTACTAGCATCATCAAAACAATAAAAGTAAATCCAAGCTTTGGCACCAACATAAATGCCACATCAATACAAGTCTTTAATCATAAATGAAATAGCCAAACATGAGGCTAAAAGAAAGTCTAAGCGTTTAATGTCTTAGCTAAGCTTCTTTATTCGTCTACCCAAGTCTCACCAAGCTAATCCTCGCCTAGCTCACTTGATTATCCTGAAGGCACAACATTTTCAAAGAACAAGTGTTAGCTAATAAAATTAGCTAAGTAAGATAACATAACTTGAAAACGTTTGCCAATTTCATATATTAACAAAATCTGCAATTTAAGTTAATATCACACACATACATAACATCATAAGATACACATTAGGTTCAACATGTCCTAAAGTGTGCCTATACTTTCTTTCTTCATCTTTCTTTCTTTATTTCTTTGCCAAGACGTAGGCTAAGTGACTTATGCCACTTGCATAGGGATGTGGGGTTGTGTGTAGGCGGTCATAGACCATACATGGAGTCCTCACACCCGACATGATGGGTAAACCAATAGGTGGTCCATCGGCGTCGTTAAGGAATGACAAGTCAATCCAACTGAATAAACCGTTTATGCCTTTACGCATTGGTGGTTAGTTACTTCACCCGGAATACTCAAACATAACTATGCCACAAGGAGCAACTCAAGTGACCACGTACGCACCAGCCCCGAAGAGCTAGCACGGGTTAAGCTTAACACAAGACTTTACATAATGCTCGAGACTTTAATCGCTTAATTAGTTTAGGCTACTCTTTCACCTAAGCTAATCACACATCATCTTTTACTTTAGGGCCCTTAACGTGCACGTGAACATGGCAATCCTAATCAAGGACTAGTGACTAGGTGATCAAGCCACACATGCAAACATATATCATATCATTTCATCATCTCATACATACATAATCATTTCATCATTTCATGCATTTATAATCATTTCATCATCTCATGCATATATACTTACCACATACCATTGCAACCTGCAAATGAATGTTAATCATCATAAACGGTAAGTAATATATCCCTTTGCAACCTCCCATAGTCACCCGTGAATATAAAATGTACATACATATTCAATTGGAAGGTTAAATTTATGAAAACGTGTTTTGTTGTACCAACAGGTGACAAAAGATGTTATCTTACCTCGATACTGCTTACCAACAAGTTAAAAGTATCTTATAGTGCTTGCTAAGTGCTCCCGACAACCTAGAATGAATATAAGATCGAAATATAAGCTAAACGAAATGTTTTGTGAAAACTGGACAAGAGGTGCGCCGCACCTCTCACATGGTGCGTCGCACAAAGTCATCAGGGAGTTCTAAACATATGCAGGTGCGCCGCACCTACCCCTTTGGTGCGTCGCATAAAATGATCAGAAATTCTGAACACGTGAAGGTGCGCCGCACCTACCCTTGGTGCGTCGCAAATCGGGCCTTTGGCTGAACACCATTTTTTCAAAATGGCCTGTGGTGCGCCGCACCACCCTACTGGTGCGTCGCACCTGGAGTGTCGACCAGAAACCTAATCTTTGTTCTATGATCAAACGAATTCCATATGAACCCATACCCCAAATCCAACCTGGGGACTTAAAATTAATCCTTTTAATTGCACTTTCATCAACTCAAACCATCCTATTAATCCCTTAATCCTTTACATCATAAATCAATCTTTAAAACACCCGAATAACATGAATTCAATAAACGTTTGATCAAATAACCCAACCCAAACCCTATGGCCTGGATCGAAATCACTACTAAGACATACATGATCAGATTTAAGAGTAAGATCAGCCATAATACCTGTAGATGACTTTGAGGATTCGAAATCTTAATCAAACTTGATCAAAACGACACGAAACGATTGATTCTTGAAGTAAACTTGTCTTGAGAGGGAGGGGATCTGTTCCTAGGGCTTAATCACGAAATTTGCAGCTATTGGGGTCTCACTAGACCTTAAACTCCTGACCATAGGTTTCCTTTAGTGCCCATAGGCCCCTCGACTTCCTAATCTTTACTTTCGTAGCTAAATTAACTTACCGGGAGACTTAACGATCTAACAAGCACTTAACTTTCATACTTTACTTTAAATTACTTTCATTTAATTCACTTTACTTCATTTCATATTAAACACATAAGCATTTAATCACCTAATCCTTTATAAGGCACATAAACATAATAAACCTAACGTTAACTAACGGAAAGTCAAATAGTCAAACATAAAACGTTTGGGATGTTACAATTACCTCCCCCTTAAGAGGATTCCGTCCTCGGAATCGCCTCAGAAGTGAACAAATCTGGGTATTTCTCCTTCATCACCGACTCGGTCTCCCAAGTTAAACTTTCACCGTGGTTATGCTTCCATTTTATCAACACGAGATCAATCAACTTTCGGCGAAGTTTCTTTTGCTTTCTTTCGAGTATCGCTACAGGTTCATCCACTATTCTTTTCTGAGGATTAATGCTCACATCCTCAATTGGAATAACACTCGACTCATTGGCCAAACACTTCCTCAAATACGAAACATGAAATGTGTGATGAATTCCATCCAATTCTGGGGGTAGTTCCAATTGATAAGCTACATCCTTGATACGCTTCAGAATTTTGAAAGGTCCTATGAAACGTGGGCTTAGCTTTCCCTTCTTTCCAAAACGAATTACTCCTTTCCATGGAGAAACTTTCAGCATTACCAAATCACCAACTTGGAACTCAATTGGCTTCCTTTTCTTGTCGGCATAAGTCTTTTGTCGTTCTCTAGCCACGCGAAGTGCTTCCTTTGCCACATTAACTTTTTCAGCCGAGATTTCAATGATTTCAGGACCCGTAAACTGCTTTTCACCGGGTTCCATCCAACAACTCGGAGTCCTACATCTCCTACCATAAAGCATTTCAAATGGTGGCATTCCGATACTTGCATGGTGGCTGTTATTATAAGTGAATTCGATCAATTTCAAGTGTTCATCCCATGCTCCACCATAGTCTAATACACAAGCTCTCAACATGTCTTCCAACGTTTGTATGGTCCTTTCACTTTGCCCATCAGTTTGAGGGTGATAGGCGGTGCTCAAATTAACTCTAGTACCTAACTCTCGCTGAAGGCCCTTCCAAAAGTTAGACACAAATCTCGTGTCTCGGTCTGAAACAATGGATAAAGGAACACCATGCTTTGCTACGATCTCATCCACATACATCCTTGCCATCTTGGTAAGTGGCACATCCTGTCTTGTTGCCAAGAAATGAGCACTCTTTGTCAATCTATCCACAATAACCCATACCATGTCATTTCCTTTCGGTGTTCTTGGTAGTTTGGTCACAAAATCCATAGTAATATGGTCCCATTTCCATTCCGGAATCTCCAATTGATGCAACATTCCATATGGCTTTTTGTGATCAGCTTTCACACGTGCACACGTCAAACATCTTTCCACAAAATGAGCAACTTCTCCCTTAATGTTTGGCCACCAATAGATGGGCTTCAAATCTGCATACATCTTGGTAATACCTGGATGGACTGAATATCTTGACCTATGAGCTTCTTCAAGGATCAATTCTCGGTTACCACCAAGCAATGGTACCCATATTCGACCCTTATAAGTCTTAAATCCACGACTGTTCGTCTCCATCACAAGTCTTCTCTTCTTTCCAATACTCTCATTATCGATATTATCCTTCATTAAAGCCTTAACTTGGGCTCCCTTGATGCGGTCGAGTAACCCCGACTTGGCTTGAACAACCATGCTCATCAATCTACAAGAAAAATTCTGCACCTTCCTACTTAATGCATCCGCCACCACATTGGCTTTACCGGGATGATATTTAATCTCACAATCATAATCTTTCAGAAGTTCCATCCATCTCCTTTGCCTTACATTCATTTCCTTTTGTGAGAACACATATTGCAAACTCTTATGATCCGTAAACAAGGTACATTTGGTGCCATATAAGTAATGCCTCCACAACTTCAAAGCAAACACTACTGCAGCCAATTCAAGATCATGGGTCGGGTAATTCTTTTCATGAGGCTTCAACTGACGTGAAGCATATGCAATAACTTTGTCCCTTTGCATAAGGACACAACCCAAACCTGAAATAGAAGCATCACTATAAACAACAAGATCATCAGTACCTTCGGGTAAGGCTAGGACAGGAGCTTCATATAACTTTGTCTTAAGCGTTTGAAAGGCCTTTTCTTGAGCTTCCGTCCATACAAACTTTACTCCTTTCTTTGTCAATTCAGTCATTGGTTTAGCTATTCGGGAGAAATCTTGAATAAACCTCCTATAATAGCCAGCTAAACCGAGAAAACTCTTAATCTCTGTGGGTGTCTTTGGCTGTTCCCATTTAGATACAGCTTCAATCTTGGCAGGATCAACTTTAATACCTTCAGAAGAGATAACATGCCCGAGAAATTGAACTTCTCGGAGCCAGAACTCACACTTGGAGAACTTTGCATATAGCTTTTTCTCCCTAAGAACCTCAAGAACAGCTCTTAAGTGCTCACGGTGCTCGGCTTCGGACTTTGAATAAATTAGAATATCGTCAATGAAGACAATCACAAAATGATCTAAGAATGGGCGACATACCCGATTCATTAAATCCATAAAAGCGGCTGGAGCATTTGTCAACCCAAACGGCATGACAAGAAACTCATAGTGCCCATAACGTGTACGAAAAGCTGTCTTGGCCACATCTTCCTTTTTGACTTTTAATTGATGATAGCCAGACCGCAAATCAATCTTAGAGAAGTAAGAAGCACCATGGAGCTGATCAAAAAGATCATCAATACGCGGGAGAGGATACTTATTCTTAACCGTTCGTTTATTCAGCTCACGGTAGTCTATGCACATGCGCATTGAACCGTCTTTCTTTTTGACAAAAAGAACCGGAGCTCCCCAAGGCGAGGAACTTGGTTGTATGAAACCTTTGTCAAGTAGCTCTTGAAGCTGGGACATTAACTCTTTCATTTCTGTGGGAGCTAAATGATATGGTGCTTTTGCAATAGGAGTAGCACCGGGTACGAGATCAATCTGAAAGATGACCTCTCGGTCGGGAGGAATACCGGGAAGATCATCCGGAAAGACATCAGAAAATTCAGAAACTACATCAACATTAGGGATCGGAGACTTCCCTTTTCGTGTATCAATAACATAGGCAAGAAAGTGATTCTTGTTATGCCGAATGCAATTGAGAGCCTTCATCAAATTTATAATCTTTATGCTCCCCTTCTTCTTATCTCCATAAACGGAAATGACCTCACCATCCGGAGTAGCGAATCGTACGACCTTTTGAGAACATATAATAGTAGCATCATTTTGAGACAACCAGTCCATACCTATCACAATATCAAAACCGGCTAAAGTGGTAGGCAATAATTGAACCGGAAAAGAGCGACCTTCAATCTCGATAGAACAATCATCATAACCTACTTGAATGTCACTAATAGTACCGTTAGCAATTTCAACCTCTATAGAGCAATCAAGAGGAGTAGCGACCCTATCAAGCTTAGGAGCAAATAAAGTAGACACAAAAGATCTATTTGCACCCGAATCAAAAAGTACAGAAGCAGGTTTTGAGTTAACAAGAAATGTACCGCTTACTACCTCGTCGTTATCCTTGGCAGCTTCAACTGTCAGCTGAAAGGCTCGAGCTTTAGGCTTTTGAACAGCCGTCTTCTTTCCCTCATCTTTTCCTTGTGGGCAATCTTTGATGAAATGACCGGTTTGTTGGCACCGGTAGCACTTTGGCTTGTCTTTGCATTCTGAAGTAGGATGACCCGTACCACCACAAGTATTACACCTTCGGGTCTTATCTGAACATGGACCCGAATGAGGCGCCTTACAAGTACCACACCAATTCTTAGGCTTGGCATAGTTGCTGCCCCCACCTCTTGAAAATGAACCTTTCTTGAACTTCCTATTAGATCCATTTGACCCATCATGCTTCCTTTTCGAACTTGGTTGCTTGTCATCATTAGCTTTTACTGCAACCCTTTCACCTTTGAAGTCATCATCCAGCCTCTTGGACTCCTTAATCGCAGCAGACAATGTAGTATGTTGCCTACAAAGGCCACGATAGCTAGCGGGGAGACCATCACAATATGCTTCAATTTGATCAATTTCCCTTGGCACCATACGACCTACAAATTGTAATTTTTCTGTAAACGAGCGAGCATACTCACCTATGGCACCGGGCTTAGCAATCAAAGCTCTGAATTCCTTCTCAATTAGCCTCAACTCTCGAGTACCCACATATTCTTCCAAAAACTTTTCCTTGAATGTATCCCAAGGCATAGCAGCAAGTACTTCGGGAGTTAATGAAACAGTAGCAGATCTCCACCAATTCCGGGCATTCTTTGTCAACACCCGGGTAGCACATAATACTTTCATATCATCAGGACAGTAGCATGAAGCAAACACTACTTCGGTGTCAGTAAGCCATTCCATGGCGCCCACTGCATCAAGAGTGCCATCAAACTCCTTGGCACCACACTTCTTAAAGCTCTCATATTTGAAGTTATGAACACGAGGAGCACGAGGCGCCACTACATTTCCCGTACCATTCACTTCAGCAACAATGTTTCCAGGGGCAACCTGTGATCTTACCAATGATGGCTCGCTACGGTTTGAGCGGTTGGAGTAATTCCCATCCGTATGCTCATACCGTTGCAAGCTAGCTTCTCTTTCAGCCCTAAGTTGATTCAACTCTTCTTCATTCCTCAACAAGAGAGCTCGAATAGCCCTCAACTCTTCATGCATTTCAGCTTGAGTAGGAATTTGTTCAATCACTGGGTTAGCTCTTTCAATCTCAGACCTTGTGGGTTGTGCATCTGGAAATGGCCTTCGAGGAGGCCTTTGGTTAACACCATTACCAGTCCCATTTTGATTAGCCGGAGCATTGCTGGCATTAGCTCCATCTCTTGACTGCTAGCACGAGTATTAACCATCTTTCTACAATTTAGTAGCGATTGTTAGAGATGAATCGAATGAGAACAATGTAAGGTTAGGCCTACTAAATTACACAAGCATACCATAATCTTATACAAGCCATAAACCTACACTCACACTCATCCCAACCCGTCCTAAACGTATTGTCATCATAAAGCTACAGCATTACTACCTAAGCCAATCATTTCTCATACGGTTTAAGTCCAAAATCCTATGGTCTTAGTCGAATTTTGGTTCACTTAAACCATTTCTCTGATACCAACTTGTAACACCCGTCGTTTAAAAACTTGGATTTTTCAAAACTTTGCCAAACGGCGTTTAAAATAAGCGGAAAGGATCACTTTCAAAATCTGCCCCATCCGTAACGGATGGTACTTTAAAAATTGGTGTTACTACTAGCATCATCAAAACAATAAAAGTAAATCCAAGCTTTGGCACCAACATAAATGCCACATCAATACAAGTCTTTAATCATAAATGAAATAGCCAAACATGAGGCTAAAAGAAAGTCTAAGCGTTTAATGTCTTAGCTAAGCTTCTTTATTCGTCTACCCAAGTCTCACCAAGCTAATCCTCGCCTAGCTCACTTGATTATCCTGAAGGCACAACATTTTCAAAGAACAAGTGTTAGCTAATAAAATTAGCTAAGTAAGATAACATAACTTGAAACGTTTGCCAATTTCATATATTAACAAAATCTGCAATTTAAGTTAATATCACACACATACATAACATCATAAGATACACATTAGGTTCAACATGTCCTAAAGTGTGCCTATACTTTCTTTCTTCATCTTTCTTTCTTCATTTCTTTCTTTATTTCTTTGCCAAGACGTAGGCTAAGTGACTTATGCCACTTGCATAGGGATGTGGGGTTGTGTGTAGGCGGTCATAGACCATACATGGAGTCCTCACACCCGACATGATGGGTAAACCAATAGGTGGTCCATCGGCGTCGTTAAGGAATGACAAAGTCAATCCAACTGAATAAACCGTTTATGCCTTTACGCATTGGTGGTTAGTTACTTCACCCGGAATACTCAAACATAACTATGCCACAAGGAGCAACTCAAGTGACCACGTACGCACCAGCCCCGAAGAGCTAGCACGGGTTAAGCTTAACACAAGACTTTACATAATGCTCGAGACTTTAATCGCTTAATTAGTTTAGGCTACTCTTTCACCTAAGCTAATCACACATCATCTTTTACTTTAGGGCCCTTAACGTGCACGTGAACATGGCAATCCTAATCAAGGACTAGTGACTAGGTGATCAAGCCACACATGCAAACATATATCATATCATTTCATCATTTCATACATACATAATCATTTCATCATTTCATGCATTTATAATCATTTCATCATCTCATGCATATATACTTACCACATACCATTGCAACCTGCAAATGAATGTTAATCATCATAAACGGTAAGTAATATATCCCTTTGCAACCTCCCATAGTCACCCGTGAATATAAAATGTACATACATATTCAATTGGAAGGTTAAATTTATGAAAACGTGTTTTGTTGTACCAACAGGTGACAAAAGATGTTATCTTACCTCGATACTGCTTACCAACAAGTTAAAAGTATCTTATAGTGCTTGCTAAGTGCTCCCGACAACCTAGAATGAATATAAGATCGAAATATAAGCTAAACGAAATGTTTTGTGAAAACTGGACTAGAGGTGCGCCGCACCTCTCACATGGTGCGTCGCACAAAGTCATCAGGGAGTTCTAAACATATGCAGGTGCGCCGCACCTACCCCTTTGGTGCGTCGCATAAAATGATCAGAAATTCTGAACACGTGAAGGTGCGCCGCACCTACCCTTGGTGCGTCGCAAATCGGGCCTTTGGCTGAACACCATTTTTTCAAAATGGCCTGTGGTGCGCCGCACCACCCTACTGGTGCGTCGCACCTGGAGTGTCGACCAGAAACCTAATCTTTGTTCTATGATCAAACGAATTCCATATGAACCCATACCCCAAATCCAACCTGGGGACTTAAAATTAATCCTTTTAATTGCACTTTCATCAACTCAAACCATCCTATTAATCCCTTAATCCTTTACATCATAAATCAATCTTTAAAACACCCGAATAACATGAATTCAATAACGTTTGATCAAATAACCCAACCCAAACCCTATGGCCTGGATCGAAATCACTACTAAGACATACATGATCAGATTTAAGAGTAAGATCAGCCATAATACCTGTAGATGACTTTGAGGATTCGAAATCTTAATCAAACTTGATCAAAACGACACGAAACGATTGATTCTTGAAGTAAACTTGTCTTGAGAGGGAGGGGATCTGTTCCTAGGGCTTAATCACGAAATTTGCAGCTATTGGGGTCTCACTAGACCTTAAACTCCTGACCATAGGTTTCCTTTAGTGCCCATAGGCCCCTCGACTTCCTAATCTTTACTTTCGTAGCTAAATTAACTTACCGGGAGACTTAACGATCTAACAAGCACTTAACTTTCATACTTTACTTTAAATTACTTTCATTTAATTCACTTTACTTCATTTCATATTAAACACATAAGCATTTAATCACCTAATCCTTTATAAGGCACATAAACATAATAAACCTAACGTTAACTAACGGAAAGTCAAATAGTCAAACATAAAACGTTTGGGATGTTACATATGAAACCCCTCCTACCTTCATTTCCTTATCTCTTTCTTTCACAAACACACACTCTTTCTCTCATTTTGGCAAAAGTAAACATTATCTTCTTCATCATCTTCTTATTTCTTCTTGTATTTCGGATTTTACCATCATCTTTGAAGGTGAAATTTGTTAGTAGTTAGTGTAATAATAATCATTAGCTTCAAAGATTCAAGGTTTCCTTTATTTCAAGTGTACTCTTCACCTCCTGGCCTCAAAGATTCAAGTGTATCCTTTATTTCAAGTGTATTTCAAGTGCTTTTCATCTTCAAATTACTTGTTTATGTTGTTACAAGTCTTGGATTACTAGTTTGTTGCAAGAGTTTTGGTCAAAAGTTGGTGTTCATGGACAAAATAGGTCAAACTAGGTTTTGAAAGATGGATCAAGGGATTTTGGAAGTGGGTTTGTGAAACAAGTCGTTTTCTAGCTTTGTTTATACTTGTAGTGAGTTGTGGTAAAGTGAAAAGCTTTGATTTTGCGTTTAGCCTAGTCGATTTTGAGCAAAAATGGGTTTATGCCCGAATCTGGGAGCGCGTGCGATGTGGCAGAAAGCGCGGTCGCTGTGTTTCAGCATAGAACGCGCTTTACTGTCTTTTTTTTTATACTTTTTTCGTTTGGTCATCGGTCGACTTTTTCAAGGTCCGATACTTATATACTAGTCTTATATCATCAAACAAGGGACAAATAAGTTGTTAAAACACAAATTTGAACACTTTGATTTTCATGTCAAATTTTGGTGCTTAGTCATTGAAACGTGTTTAACTAAAACTCTTCCTTTGTTATCCAAACGTTATGAAATCACTTCTAATGTACCTTTGGGGGTTGTGGCATTGCATAACTAGCTAGACCTTACCGTTGGGATACCTTGTGATATTTTGATGTTGTAAAGTAGGTTGTGATTGTTGTAGCACTTTGGGCCTTACTTACTCATCCTTGGAAGCGATAATTCTTGTGTAATCGCATCAGGTGAGTTTCGTAGCCCCTCTCTTTGTGGAACTTTGGGGTGGAAAGTGTACTCGTTTTAGTGAAACTTATGTCGATTAACAATGTGATGCATGATATGAGAATTAATGTATTGTTTGAAAGGTAAACATGATCTTATTTGTGATTATTGAGTTGGAATAAAGATACTTGAACTATTCGCACAATTTGGTGTCCCGTGAGGACTTGTGAGCTTGAATATGTATACACTTCGCCAAATTGTGTGTCCCGCGGGACTTGTAAGCTTGATGAACGTTCATTATGGTGATTATGGATTGTAATCTCGTTGTTTAACTTGGTTGTGTGATTGTGTGATCTTATAAAGATTCTTGTGCCCTATATTAGGAAGTTTGTGGTACGTGTTTCGATTTGGCTCTTATATTATCGTATGACTTGTTATCGGCACTTTTGGAACTTGATACTTGTTTTGATGCTTAAACCTACGAACTCACCAACCATGTGTTGACTTGATTTAGTACACTTTTCAGGTGAACAGGTAGAACCAAGGCGTGCCGGTTGATTGTATGATATTGCTAGGATTGGACTTGGACTTTATTGGATCCGTGATCCATTGCTCCCATGCATGGGTTGTGCTTAGGATCATTAGCCATCTTTTGAAACTATCTTTTGTAAACTTTTGATGGCGTTGTGCTCCTTATGCTTATTTTGGTAATCCAGAACTTGTATTTGAATTGGTTTTATGAATGGATTATCCAATCCTTTGTTGCATATAGTTTGTCTCTACATAATCTTCATGTCATGCTGCGTTTTTCTCTACGCCCTATGTTTCCGTCTTGCTGGGGTGTTACATATCCAAAAGTTTATATCACATGTCAAAATATATACACAAGACGGTATTGGGATCCATGAATAGTAGAAGATGATATTGGGAGTTTTCTAGTTCATAAATTATATGTGGGGTCATAAAAATAATCTTTGCGAAACCTTTTCTTGCTTAACAGTTGTATGTGTCCATTTCTTCTTCTTCATTCCTAAATGAGGCCAAACGAGAACGGTGAATTAGTTTTGACATAAGGTTTAGAATTCCACTTTACCTACTTATTTACTTACATGTTATCTTTAAAAGATGGTTGAATCTCAATAAATGAAATGAAACCATGTACCGGTTTCTTTAATGCCATCAACCACATCCTCTTTTCTTCATTTATGCTACCTTATCCACTCTCTTCTCTAATTTAATAATCACTACATTTGTCCATATATGTATATACTGGCTAGGTTCTCTCTAAGTAAAATATCCAATGTTAATAAAAATATTTTTTACTTCCCGGCCTATTCTATACATATACACTATAATACACACATCTACATATATATATCACTAGATCAACATATATATACATATACATACCTCCATCTATTCCTAAATCTATACATACATTCATCTATATATCCATCTCTATCTATATATTTATCGTTATCTAATATTCCTCTGTTGTGGTGGTTTAATGGTCGGGTGAGATGGATTGACCTGAGAGAAAGAGATTGGTGCCTGGTGGCGCGGGGTGGTGGTGGACAGCTGCAGTCATGTATGTTTCTCTTAACTTGATTGTTTGATTTTATTCACAATCTATTTGCCTAAAAATCTTGTATCGGTTTGTAATGACTTTAGCTTTCTTCTTTCAATAAATTCAAGCATTTGGTCATTTATTTCTTCTTTTACTTTTGATTATCATCATTGGTGTTAATACCTCGTCACCTCCAAAATCCAACATGCCCTGGTCCTTGCCCAAAACTCGAAAAAAACCCGACTGCCCAAAACTCGATACTTAATTGCATCGGTTTTCTTACCAAGGATGGGTATAAAACTTTTTTCGTATGTGCAGATTTTCGTCTTGTCATCGTCCCTCCCTTCTGGTAAAAGGGGTTGGAAGATTTGTTCGTAGTGAATAAACTGCATTACCGGATATCTAAAGGTGTTGAGCATTTCGGGAGTTGCGAATGTCTTCGTTGACGACAGTCTTAACTGAAAGGGGAAAGTCACCCATATATATAATATAAGGGGTTAACAAGTATGCTGTTAGATATCCTTATGATAAAGGGGGGGGGGGGGGGGGGGGGGGGGGGAGGGGGGGTTTTTCCCATAATATAAACACAAAAGTTATATTATGGGTTAATATAAACGCATGTCCGGAAATATTTAAGCCTACGGGGTCACACGCGTTGACACTTAGATATCCGGTAATATGTATATATATTGTATCTACATATTTATAATCACCAAGTTGAGAGAAATGATAATTGGACATTATTAACTAGATATGTTAATTAGAATTATTTATTAATTAATAAATATGAATTATTAATTATTAAGTATTAATTAGTAATTAAATGTAATTATTAATTAAATCCTAGTCCAAGTCAAAGATGTTATTTGAGGATTAAGTTATTTGGGATATATTTATACCCTATATATACCCTAATAAATTAACCCTAATAATAATAACTCTAATATCTCGAACTCTTTTTTCCTCTCGGTCGAGAAAACCAAAACAACAAATCTAATATTTAGATTTGTTTCTTTCAAAGAACTAGAATAATAATTAATCACTTGGTATTAATTGTTGTTTGGGTTTTTGGTCGACGACAATTTTTAAGTAATAGCAAGCTTTGAGCTTTGGCTTTTGGTGATTCAAGATCTAGCAATCTTCGAGTATTGTTCGCCGTGTCGTGTGTGCGATCGTAGAGAGGTTTTATTTTAAACCTTATTATAAAGTTTCTTACTTTATTATCTACAATTAAAGGTACATGTTTTCTTCCTTGGTTAATTAATTAGTTGCATAGTTTAATCTTCCGCTGCGTGCTTTGTGATTTGATTAAGATAATTGTTATATAACCCAACAGTGGTATCACGAGCCTACTATGTGATGATTAATTACCAAAAAGATCAAAATTTGAGGGGGGTTAGGGTTTTATATTTTTTAGAATTTTATTAATTAATTTGTTTAATTGTAATAAAATAATGAAAAAAATATATATAATTTTTTTTATTTTCGAAATCAGATCTGAAATAAATATTTTTTTTTTTTTACCCTAATTCCAAGTTTTGATCTTTAAGCATTATTATATGATAATTGCATGCGTTTATGATGTACCTTTTAATTATTTAATTGTTAAAAGAAGTAAAAATCATGAATTTTTCATGCAAATTATTCATGATTATTACTTAGATATATTGATATGAAATCTTGATCATTAGGGTTAATTATGCTAGATAATTGAATAATTAATTGTGTGACAATGTGATTATGTTTTGTGAAAATCCCTGTTTGACACCAGTTCACTAAAACGACCATAACTCATCAACCGTAAGGAGTTGGAAGCCGAATTTTTTACAGAAGGTGCTTGACTCATAGGGCTACAACTTTTGTGTTTTGTGCTAATCCCAGTTCGGCCTTCTTCAGTGCCAGATTTGGTCGTGAAGCTGCTGGATTTTCCAGATCAGCATCCTGTTATTTATGGTAGATAATTTGTTATAGAAATTTTGGCTTACGCAATCAAGGCAACTTGATGAATGTGGTCTCTTTCCATATGAAAGAGGAGCCAATCTTATACCATAGTGACCAAAATTAGGTTGATTACCTAATTGTTAAGTTGTAAATTTAGTAAGTTTAATTTTGCCTTTTATGAAAATTGTGTGCAAAATTGTTTTTGGAAAAATAAACTTGACTAAATATATCGAAATAAGATTTTGTTTATAAAATTGGTGCCCTAAAATCAAAAGATACACGGCTCACCCATTTGAACAAACTCTAAGAGAGGTATAAGTCGGAGTGCGCTAGCCTCCTAAAAGGGCGGGTTTTTAAATCGCGTTTATCGCATACCTTTGCCCTTGCGCTTCTTTGTGCGTTCAAATGGAGCTACCGAGCTCTTTTGTATTTAAAGGCAATAAAAATGAGTTTTATAAACATATTATGTTTAGAAGATATGCATGAATCTTCAAACATAACTTTTTGATCACACATCAAATTGATTGACCCAATAAACTTAAGTCATTTGCCATCCAACTTGAAAAGGACACTTGTGGCTGTTGTTTTACTCACTGGTACACAGTGGTGAAATGGCAGTTGCATGGCAAATCCCACTCACTGGTACACAGTGGTGGACAAATTTGCGCGTTCTTGGTTAGACGACTTAAAGCGAGTTAAGCGGTGAGACCTTGACCCGTGGCAAAAGATGGGACAAAACATGACTACAAATCACTTGATGAATCAAGTGTCATTTGTAGGTCCCATTCTTACTAGGAATTGCACATGTAATGCAATTACTGCTCGTCACTTACCTTTTGAGTACAATCATTTCTAGTAGATCAACTGATGAAATGATTGTATGTCAATTGGATCCTAGCCTTAATGAAATTAATTGTTTATTTATAAACATTGGGTAATTGATTTCTTAAGGATTTATTATCGAAAATACTGATTTTTGAACTTAATCTGTTTGTAGATGGCAATGAATCCTTCCACAAATACCAATGCTTTTCGGCAAATGTTTGAAAGAGAAAAGCTTAATGGATCAAATTTCAATGACTGGTATCGTCAACTGAGAATTGTTCTAAGAGTTGAAGAACGCATGGATGTCTATTGAAAGGCAATGGCCAACCGAACCAGGTGCTGAATCAACAGCAGCTGAAAAAGCTGAATATAGGATTCAGTACACTAGATTCAATGAAGTTTGTTGTTTGATGCTTGCGAGCATGTCTCCCGAGCTTCAAAAACAATTCGAGCTCTACACTCCATATGATATGATCACAGAACTTAAATCCTTGTATGAAAAACAAGCTGGAGTGGAACTGTTCGACTTAGTCGTGGAAACTCCATGACATGAAACTTGAATCTGGAAAATCGGTTAGCAGTCATGTGCTCAAGATGAAGAGCATTTTTGACAAATTGGATTCGATAGAGTACGCTTATCATAAAGAGGTAAAAGTTGGCATGATTCTCAAATCCCTTACGAAGGAATATGAGGGTTTGTGCAAAACTATACCATGCACTCTATGAAAAAAAGCGTCAATGAACTTCATGCTATGCTCATTGAATATGAGAAGACGATTCCAAATAAGGCCAATGACCCAAATGTTCTTATGATAAAGGGGGGTCGGATCCAGAAAGCTAAGAAATCGCACCAAGCTAAAGGCAAGTTTGATGGTAAAGGCAAGGGTAAGCAAGCTGCTAATTCCCCCAAACCAAAGAAAACCCCTCCGGCTAAGAAAGAGCATCCGGCTAAAGGCCAGACCTGTCATCATTGTAATGAAGTCGGGCACTGGAAGAGGAACTGTCCCAAGTATCTTGCCGAGTTGAATGTGAAGAAGAAGCAAGCTAGCAATGCTAGTACTTCAGGTATCTTCACTATTGAATTATTTTCCTTTACTAAGCGTAAATCATGGGTTTATGACACTGGCTGTGGAACTCATATCTGTAATGAATTACAGGCACTTAGGAAAAGGAGGAAGCTGAAGCCCGGAGCTTTGCAGTTGTTCGTGGGCAATGGTCTACCAACACCTGTTGAAGCTATTGGAGAATATCATTTAGTTCTTCCTTCCGGTTTAATTATTGTTTTAGACAATTGTCATTATGCACCTTCTATTACTAGAGGTGTAGTTTCAGTTTTGTTGAAAGACAACGGATTCATTAATGTTTTTAATGATTATGGTATTTCAGTTTCTAAAAATAATGTTCATTATTTTGATGCCATTGCTTGTGATGGTATTTATGAAATTGATATGCGTGGTTGTGATTCAAATAATTCAATGTATAATGTTAGCAAAAGAGCCAAGACTAACTTGGGCTCTACTTATCTGTGGCACTGTCGTCTTGGACACATTGGCAAAAATCGCATTGAAAGACTTCAACGTGAAGGATTTTACAATTAAATGATGAATCATTTGATAAATGCGAGTCATGTGTTTCCTGCAAAATGACAAGAAAACCTTTTCTGAATAAACCAGAGAGGGCTAAAGATCTTCTTTGACTCATTCATACCGATGTTTGCGGCCCATTTAGACATGTGTCAAGAAAAGGAGCTAGCTACTTCATAACTTTTACGGATGATTTCATTCGTTATGGTTATGTTTACTTGCTTAAACATAAACATGAAGTGTTTGAAACATTCAAAGAGTTTAAAAATGAAGTAAAAAATCAACTCGGCAAAACCATCAAGATTCTTCGTTCGGATCGAGGTGGTGAATACTTAAGCCAAGAGTTTAAGGATTATCTGAAAGCGTGTGGAATTGTCCAACAGCTTACTCCTTCATACACTCCTCAACATAATGGAGTGTCAGAAAGGAGAAATCGAACCTTGCTAGACATGGTGAGATCTATGATGACCCTTACGACTCTCCCATTTTCGTTTTGGGATTATGCTCTTGAGACTGCTGTACGCATTCTCAATATGGTTCCAACCAATAAGGTTGACAAGACACCATATGAATTATGGCATGGAAATGTTCCTAATCTGTCTTACTTAAGAGTCTGGGGATGTGAGGCACTTGTGAAGCGCGATACGCCTGGCAAACTTGAACCCAGAACTACTAAGTGCATCTTTGTCGGATACCCTAAGGAAACGATGGGTTACGACTTCTATGATTGTAACATCCCAAAACTTAAACGTATATGTTGACTAACGTCGTTAGGTCAAATTATAAGTCCGTGATACGTTTGTGTGGAAATATGTGTTTATATGATTATGTGCCCTATATGTGAGATTTAATTATCTTTAATGAGTGACAATAAAGTAGACTTAATGATGTGTAAAAGGTCTATGTAGTGTGCGAAAGTGCTTCCATGTGTTATGTATATCCCCATTAGGGTTTAAAGGTGTAATAAAGCTAATATGAAGTCCAGGGACTAAATTTGACAAAAGTGAAAGTTGAAAACGGGATTAGGGCTGGGATTAGCCTAATCTCCTTCCTTTAGCAGCCATAATCACTTCAAGAACAAACCAAAACAACCTTTCAATCCTTCTTGAAATTCTAAAGCATCTCTTCAAGTTTTACGTAGATTGTTGGTGTCTTTTGGGCTTGATTTCGATCGGCCATTGTTAATTACAGGTAATGATCGGTTTGTTGATCATATTTCAGATTTAGGTTGTTTTATTGTGAGTCAAAACTGATTTCAAAAGGTTTTGTCAAAGGATTAAGGTTAAGAAGCGTTTTGGTGAGTTAACGTACAAAACGGTGTCAAACGAGTTTGTAATCGATTTGAATGATCAAAATATGTTTAGCAATGTCAAAATCATGTTTTGGGTGAAGCCCAAGTCGTTTGTTTCTGGAAAAATCGAAGAACAAAGTCGTTTTATGAATTCTGGACGAAAATAGGTTTAAATTCGTTCCTGAAGCTTAAATTCGTTTCTGATGACTAAATTCGTTTTC
This sequence comes from Erigeron breviscapus, assembly GCA_034093135.1. Classification (NCBI taxonomy): domain Eukaryota; kingdom Viridiplantae; phylum Streptophyta; class Magnoliopsida; order Asterales; family Asteraceae; genus Erigeron; species Erigeron breviscapus. The sequence continues at coordinate 25,475,202 of CM067171.1, forward strand.
TGGAAATCTAAGTTCGTTTGACAAAACGAAGTTTAACTTCGTTCAAGCTATTTTCGTTTAAAAGAAGACTAATTTCGTTTGTTAAATCCGTTGGCTAAATTCGTTTTGGAAACGAAGATTAAGTTCGTTTGAAGCTAAATTCGTTTGAGTGAAGATTAAGTTCGTTTGAAGCTAAATTCGTTCGATTCAAAACTAATTTCGTTTGCAAGTCCATTTAATGTCCCAAATGACTTATACTTCATATGTAAATGTACGATAGGTGTCGGGGATTACTATTAAGCACTATTAGCTCTCTGTTTGCTCGCGTACACTACTACGAGGTAAGATACACTACTTTTGTCACGCTGAGGGTGCAACGAAAATGGTTCGTAAACTATAACCTCCATAACAGTAATGTATAACTCATAGGTGGTTGGGTTTATATGGGAGGTACTCGGGGATTAATGATGACGATGTTTATGCCTAAAATGCTTCCCCGTACATGTGGTTACAATATGAAATGTTATGATGAACGGTGGTTAATGATATGTTTACGATATGATATGTTATGATGAACGGTGGTTAATGATATGTTGTAATGTTGTTATGTGCATGTATATGTGGCTTGTTCATCTAGAACACTAGACCTTTTTAGGTTGCCATGACACGTGCACGTTTTAAGGGCCCTAACGTGAAAAGATGATAGTATGGATTAGTTTAGGTTAAAGGTGGAAATCTAAACTAAATATGATAAATGCTCGAGCTAATAGATGTTAAGTGTTATGCATAACCTGTGCCTTACGGTGGTAATAGGTACATCGTGCCTTACGGTGGTAATAGGTACGTATAAATGGTGCCTGACGGTGGTAATAGGTACGTATAAATCGTGCCTGACGGTGGTAACGGGTACGTCATGCCTGACGGTGGTTATAGGTACGTTAAAATGGTTGCTCGGGTGGCCCCTTGCAACAAGTCATATGTGGCGAGTAGTTTCGGGTGGCCTGATGACCCACCTATGTCATGAACATAGCGTGCTACTCATGGATCGACATTGTCTTTCCTTAAAAACGGTAACTTCGGTTACAACTTAACGAGGTGAATCAAAGTGATCAAATTGATTAGGCACGATTAGGGTCATGAACTCTATGCTTATATGTGATGTGGATATGTGATGTGGATATGTTTATACGGTGGTATGAATGCCTAATTAAAATGACGTAATGCTTTAAAGTGACGATTTTAAATGGATGAAATGTTTTGCTTAAACCTGGTGTTATCTTACTTAGCTTTATAGCTAACACTTGTTTCTTTTAATGTGTTGACACCCTCAGGTTAGGCAGTGAGATGACGTGTGAAGCTTTGGCGAGAGATGGGTAGATGATCAAGATGGCTTTAGTTTACCCAATAGCTTCGCATAGACCTTATGTTATTGATTTCCTTTATGGAACTTATGTAATGACTATGTTATGATTGCTTTATGTTGGGCAATCTTATGGATTTCTTTTATTACAGATTTGATGCTATTAGTAACACCACCAATGTTTCTCAACTGTTTTCCTTAGTTGAGTATTTTCCTAAATCGTTTCCGCATGATTTAACGCCGTTAGGCGAAATTTTTTGAAATCCATATTTTTACGAAACGGGTGTTACAATGATCCCGTCAAAAACTGTTCGCGTTGCTCGATATGCTGAATTCTTTGAAAAGAAATTAGCTCAAAGAACAGTGGGAGGGTTGTAGAACTTGATGAGACTCAAGAGGAAGATGTGTCACCTTCTGAAGCTCCTAGCAATCATCAACTTGGGGGGGGGAAATGTTCAAAGTGATGAACCTCAAGTCGATGATGATGAAGCGATTCCACTTCGTAGGTCCGAAAGGACAAGACGTCCTACTGACAGATTATGTCTGATGGTAGAAGAAAACGTTTTAGGAGATCTCGATGAGCCTCCGAATTTCAAAGTTGCATTATCAGATACGGAATCTGACAAATGGCTTGAAGCTACGAAGGTGGAAATGAAATCCATGAAAGACAATCAAGTCTGGAGCTTGGTTGATCTTCCACCAAATGCTCAAACTGTTGGGTGTAAGTGGATCTTCAAGAAGAAGACGGACATGGATGGAAATGTACACACCTATAAAGCTCGTCTCGTGGCGAAAGGTTATACTCAACGTTTCGGTGTTGACTATGATGACACCTTTTCTCCAGTTGCGGACATTAGAGCTATTAGGATTCTCTTAGCCATAGCTGCGTTAC
>CM067171.1:25478432-25535932 GCA_034093135.1 Erigeron breviscapus
ACACATCTTTGTGACATAGCTTCTTGACCCTTCTTTAGTATGTAAAGGGAGATTGATTTATTGAAGAATGTCTTAACATTGTTACTGTATATCGTTTGGGTAGGTGCATACGCCCCTCATTAGAACAAGGTTACAAGTATAAGGAAAATGTTGTGTAAGAATAATAAGGAAGACGCTCTACCATTGTATTTTCAATATTTTAAATGATCCGAACCCTTCCGCATTGACATTCATGTTAGCAAACCTTTTTTCGTTTCTAACTTTCCAAATACAGCAACACGTCATAATCACTATCCCTTTAAGCGCCGTCTTCTTCTGCTTTCCTAACCCATTAACTCATGAATATCAAGTAGGTCCTTTACATCGAACATTCATGAATATCAATTAGGTGAAATGGCTATTTCCATATATGAGATTACTAAATGTAAGGAAATTATACATTAGTTGGTTGTATGTTGTGGAACGACATGTGTATTTTGATCACAAAACTTTTTCTTGTGAAATAACTAAAATTTAAGGGAAAAAGGAAAAATATCTTTAATTTTGAAATGAGTATAATATATTTTTTTAAATGATTAAATGATACATTTTTAATATTTATTAATTATTATTTATTTAACATAGATGATTATATAATATTGAAATTTTATTTTTAAAAACTTTGCATGGAAGTTTGCTTGTGAGTTGTGATGGGGTTAATAATAGATAGGCGCACGGGGTTTTTTATTTATCATAATTGTTTGGATAAACTGTAGTGTGATTTGGTTTGGTGTATTATCAAGGTTAGTACTTAGTACTTCGCCTGTAGTTAAGTTTTGTATCAGCGTCCATCCTTTCCACTAACAACCGTTAGTTGTGCCACAGCAATTAGGCGTTACAAAAATCTGATTCTACCTTCAACTTAATCGATAAGACATGGTTGTTTCGCCTTATTCACTATTTCGACAGACATTAAAACACGACATTAAAGAAAACTAACATATTGATGTTGAATACGAAGATTAATTCTGGAACAAAACAAGCTGTTTGTTTCCTTCTCCTTTTGTTCAACTTCACCTTGATTTTTACCATACGTTACTTTCTTAAGATTAGGTGAAAAGGATTGAATGAAATTGCATAAAGTTTCTACCTCTAACAAGAAAAGAAAAGCTTATGTCAAGATTCCAAGAATTTTCGATGCATTTAGACTATAGGAGCCATAGTAGAATCCAATTCTTCATCTTAAAAAGTTTCAAACACGGACATCTTGTTAACGTCGAGTTTGAACTCCATAATCATTAGTCTAAGACTTCAGAAGCACGCCACACCAATTAGGCGACACAAGAATCTGATTCTACCTGCAGCTTGATAAGGCATACATGGTTGTTTCACCTTATTTTTTCTGTTTAGACACAAGAACAATACCACATTAGCTAGCTAGCTAGTGGAATACAATCGGAAAAACTCAATCTAAAATCGAGTTAGAATTGTACGTGATCAGAATCGTGATAGGATGTCTTTAGGAAAAATTACCATTTTTGACATTTTTGATTTCTTCAATCTTTGCTTGCTTGCAACAAAAGGGTTTCAATCATTTTATTTTATGATATAAGTAAAACTTCACAATATTCGCCTATTAAATGGCCACACATCCTCGAGACACTAGTTTAGAAAACATCACAGGGTCAGAAACCAATCTTCCCAAAACCCATCAGCTACATTTGGTAGATTTCAACTTGTAGAGAGTAGAGACTTTAGCGTTACCTACACCTCGTGTTTATCGTGCCCAACCAATGGCTCCTCACGAACCTCTTTTGTCTAACGAGATCCCAATAGATCGAGCCTGGTCCTCCGTAAAACGTTTGTTTTTCTTCAAAGAAGGTCATGAAAAACAATAACGGTACGTAATGGTACCCAAGGGTTGGCTCAGCAGAAGACTTTTGGTGGGTCCGGCTTCAATAGCTTAATTGATCGTGCTGAGTTATATAACAATTATCTTAATCAAATCACAAAGCACGCAACGGAAGATTAAACTATGCAATTAATTAATTAACCAAGGAAAGAAAGCATGTACCTTTAATTGAAGATGATAAAGTAAGAAACTTTATAATAAGGTTTAAAATAAAATCTCTCTACGATTGCACACACGACACACCAATGTATGTATGCTAGTACTTGATCACGAACCGAACAACCCTTTGTTGAAACCCTTTTATTTCGAAACCCTAAGCAAACTTGAAAACCCTTTTTCCTTGCTAAAAATTGAAAACCGAAAACCCTATAAAGGGGTGGGTTTCGGCCGAACTAGAGGGAGAGAAGAGAGGAGGATTTGTGTGTTTTTAAACTTATGAAAAACCCTTAGCCTAAGCTTTGTATTTATAGGGACTAGATTAGGGTTTAATGACTTGCAAAACAAGTTGGGTTTAGGGCTAATCAAGCCCCCCCAAAACCGGCCCCCTATATGGATACACTTAGGAAACTTCTAGAATTTCCTAATCACAAATTAAGTCCTCCTTAACTAACGCCGTTAGCTAGTAACCGTTAGTTCTTAACGACCATTCGTTAATTGAAATCGTGATCATATTAATTAAATACATTAAGTATATTAATTAATATTAAATACATTTGTGTCGAGACGTGTGACCCCGTAGGCTTAAATCATTTCTGGACATACGTTCATTTTTACGTGATCATATACTAACAGCTCCCACTTGAGCTCGTAACAAATGAAGGTAATAACATTGGTTAGCGTCTAGCAACACGCCAATGCTCCCAGAAATATTTAAGTATAGTTTCTTAAAGTATATTTAAATGGTTGAGGCATTTATTTATCCCTTTGTTTCAGATACCTTGTTAAATATGAATATGGATCAAAGTCATTTCATAATTTAACGATTCTGTTTCTCATTTCATCACTACTTAAGATTACCAAATATAACCGAGACACATCTGGATTCATTTGGACATGGCCATGTAAACATCTTAAATAGTCCCAATGAGGGGCCCAGTGGTATCATTCTCCAACTATCAGTTGGAGGAACAAATCCTGTATTGACTACACGTGTCAGTCATCATACTTCAATACACTTTCTGAAAATAGCCCTTTATGTACTCCCTTATTCAGGAGAGTTAGAACTATATCAAGTAAGTGCAATCCATACATGCTGACCTGCTTGTATCTCAAGTCAAAGAATCAATAAAGTAACCATTTACGAATTTCACTTAATGACGCCGATCCACAAAGTGATAAATTCGTTAGTGGGGTAGTCCGTAATGCATCATATGGATACCATGTGAGTTTGGTGGACCAGCCATTATATATTCAAAGAATATAACCAATCGCTCAGATTTGTCTTAGTTTAATTATATTCCCATATAATTAATCGACAATGGATAATTTAGAATATTTAATAAAATATTCAAGGATTAAACATGCAAATATGAGATACAATAAATATTAAATGAAATCAAACATATCAAGTACTTTATTTCATTATGAAAAATATAAATTGTTTAACATCCCTTATCCAAATACCGAAACAACAGATTTACATGAAATAACTAGCTAACTTAAGTCCCATGCCCTTGGCATGCCTTTCAAGCTTGGGCCTAGCCAAAGCTTTTGTGAAAGGATCAGCTAAGTTAAAATCTGTGTGAACTTTGAGTAAATTGATCTCTCCTAGTTCGATCTGCTCACGAACATAGTGATATCTTCTAGCATAATGTCTGGCACCTTTCTGAGCTCCGGGCTCGTTGGCAATGATTAATGCACCAATGTTGTCACAGTACATATCAGTGGGTAAGTCACTCGAGGGGATCACGTCAAGCCCGCTAATGAACTTCCTTATCCAGACTGCTTCCATTGCGGCTTCTGAGGCGGCAATGTACTCAGACTCTGTTGCAGACATAGCAACTGTTTTTTTGCTTGCTGCTTTTCCAATCCACAGCACCTCCGTTAAGAACGAAGACGAATCCTGACTGAGACTTCGTGTCATCTCTATCAGTTTGAAATCCAGCATCACAGTATCCGGTCACTTTGAGCTCTAAGTCTGGATTTCCTTCATACACCAAAAACATATCTTTAGTAGCCCGTAGGTACTTCAGAATGCTCTTAACAGCAGTCCAGTGACTTTCACCTGGATTCTGTTGATATCGGCTAACCATGTTTTGCGCGAACGCCACATCAAGTCTAGTGCATCTAACCGCATACATAATAGATCCCACAGCCGAAGCATAAGGAACTCTTTGCATACGCTCCACCTCATTAGGTGTATTAGCACCCTGTTTGACAGATAAACTAAGTCCTTCTTGCATAGGTGTAAACCCACGCTTAGAATTCTCCATCTTGAATCGCTTCAAGACCTTATCAATATAAGCACTTTGACTTAGTCCAATTAATCGCTTTGATCTATCTCGGTAGATCTTGATTCCAAGAATAAATGCCGCTTCTCCTAAATCTTTCATGGCAAAACACTTTCCAAGATGGGATTTTACATCTTGCAACATTGGAATGTGTTTTCCTATGATCAATATGTCATCAACATATAAGACAAGGAAAGTAACATTACTCCCACTAGCTTTGAGATATACACATGGCTCATCGGGATTTTGAACGAAACCAAACCTTTTGATTTCTTCATCAAACCGCTTGTTCCAACTTCGTGATGCTTGCTTTAGTCCATAAATGGACCTTTGAAGCTTGCATACTTTGTTGGGATGTTTTGGATCAATAAAACCTTCAGGTTGATCCATATAGACCTCTTCATCCAAGTAACCATTTAAGAAAGCAGTCTTAACATCCATTTGCCATATCTCAAAGTCATAGTACGCAGCTATGGCTAAGAGAATCCTAATGGCTCTAATGTCCGCAACTGGAGAAAAGGTCTCATCATAGTCAACTCCAAAACGTTGAGTATAACCTTTCGCCACGAGATGAGCTTTATAGGTGTGTACATTTCCATCCATGTCCGTCTTCTTCTTGAAGATCCACTTGCACCCAACAGTTTGAGCATTTTGTGGAAGATCAACCAAGCACCAGACTTGATTGTCTTTCATGGATTTCATTTCCACCTTCATAGCTTCAAGCCATTTGTCAGATTCCGGATCTGATAATGCAGCTTTGAAATTCGGAGGCTCATCGAGATCTCCTAAAACGTCTTCTTCTACCATCAGACATAATATGTCAGTAGGACGTCTTGTCCTTTCGGACCTACGAAGTGGAATCGCTTCATTATCATCGACTTGAGGTTCATCACTTTGAACATTCCCCCCCCCCAAGTTGATGATAGCTAGGAGCTTCAGAAGGTGACACATCTTCCTCTTGAGTCTCATCAAGTTCTACAACCCTCCCACTGTTCTCTTGAGCTAATTTCTTTTCAAAGAATTCAGCGTATCGAGCAACGCGAACAGTGTTTTTGACTGGATCATAGAAGTCGTAACCCATCGTTTCCTTAGGATATCCGGCAAAGATGCACTTAGTAGTTCTGGGTTCAAGTTTGTCAGGTGTATCGCGCTTCACAAGTGCCTCACATCCCCAGACTCTTAAGTAAGACAGATTAGGAACATTTCCATGCCATAATTCATATGGTGTCTTGTCAACCTTCTTGGTTGGAACCATATTGAGAATGCGTACAGCAGTCTCTAGAGCATAATCCCAAAACGAAAATGGGAGAGTCGTAAGGGTCATCATAGATCTCACCATGTCTAGCAAGGTTCGATTTCTCCTTTCAGACACTCCATTATGTTGAGGAGTGTATGGAGGAGTAAGCTGTTGGACAATTCCACACGCTTTCAGATAATCCTTAAACTCTTGGCTTAAGTATTCACCACCTCGATCCGAACGAAGAATCTTGATGGTTTTGCCGAGTTGATTTTCTACTTCATTTTTAAACTCTTGGCTTAAGTATTCACCACCTCGATCCGAACGAAGAATCTTGATGGTTTTGCCGAGTTGATTTTCTACTTCATTTTTAAACTCTTTGAATGTTTCAAACACTTTATGTTTATGTTTAAGCAAGTAAACATAACCATAACGACTGAGATCATCCGTAAAAGTTATGAAGTAGCTAGCTCCTTTTCTTGACACATGTCTAAATGGGCCGCAAACATCGGTATGAATGAGTCCAAGAAGATCTTTAGCCCTTTCCGGTTTATTCTGAAAAGGTTTTCTTGTCATCTTGCCAGAAATACATGACTCGCATTTATCAAATGATTCATCATTTAATTGTAAGATCCCTTCACGTTGAAGTCTTTCAATGCGATTTTTGCCAATGTGTGCAAGACGACAGTGCCACAGATAGGTAGAGTCCAAGTTAGTCTTGGCTCTTTTGCTAACATTATACATTGAATTATTTGAATTACAACCACGCATATCGATTTCATAAATACCATCACAAGCAATAGCATCAAAATAATGAACATTATTTTTAGAAACTGAAATACCATTATCATTAAAAACATTAATGAATCCGTTGTCTTTCAACAAAGAAACTGAAACTACACCTCTAGTAATAGATGGTGCATAATGACAATTGTCCAAAACAATAATTAAACCGGAAGGAAGAACTAAATGATATTCTCTAATAGCTTCGACAGGTGCTGGTAGACCATTGCCTACGAACAGCTGCAAAGCTCCGGGCTTCAGCTTCCTCCTTTTCCTAAGTGCCTGTAATTCATTACAGATATGAGTTCCACAGCCAGTGTCATAAACCCATGATTTACGCTTAGTAAAGGAAAATAATTCAATAGTAAAGATACCTGAAGCACTAGCATTGCTAGTTTGCTTCTTCTTCACATTCAACTCGGCAAGATACTTGGGACAGTTCCTCTTCCAGTGCCCGACTTCATTACAATGATGACAGGTCTAGTCTTTAGCCGGATGCTCTTTCTTAGCGGAGGGGTTTTCTTTGGTTTGGGGGGATTAGCAGCTTGCTTACCCTTGCCTTTACCATCAAACTTGCCTTTAGCTTGGTGCGATTTCTTAGCTTTCTGGATCCGACCCCCCTTTATCATAAGGACATTTGGGTCATTGGCCTTCTTTGGAATCGTCTTCTCATATTCAATGAGCATAGCATGAAGTTCATTGACGTTTTTTTTCATAGAGTGCATGGTATAGTTTTGCACAAAACCCTCATATTCCTTCGTAAGGGATTTGAGAATCATGCCAACTTTTACCTCTTTATGATAAGCGTACTCCATCGAATCCAATTTGTCAAAAATGCTCTTCATCTTGAGCACATGACTGCTAACCGATTTTCCAGATTCAAGTTTCATGTCATGGAGTTCCACGACTAAGTCGAACAGTTCCACTCCAGCTTGTTTTTCATACAAGGATTTAAGTTTTGTGATCATATCATATGGAGTGTAGAGCTCGAATTGTTTTTGAAGCTCGGGAGACATGCTCGCAAGCATCAAACAACAAACTTCATTGAATCTAGTGTACTGAATCCTATATTCAGCTTTTTCAGCTGCTGTGGATTCAGCACTTGGTTCGGTTGGCCATTGCCTTTCAATGACATCCATGCGTTCCTCAACTCTTAGAACAATTCTCAGTTGACGATACCAGTCATTGAAATTTGATCCATTAAGCTTTTCTCTTTCAAACATTTGCCGAAAAGCATTGGTGTTTGTGGAAGGATTCATTGCCATCTACAAAACAGATTAAGTTCAAAAATCAGTATTTTCGATAATAAATCCTTAGGAAATCAATTACCCAATGTTTATCAAATAAACAATTAATTTCATTAAGGCTAGGATCCAATTGACATACAATCATTTCATCAGTTGATCTGCTAGAAATGATTGTACTCAAAAGGTAAGTGACGAGCAGTAATTGCATTACATGTGCAATTCCTAGTAAGAATGGGACCTACAAATTACACTTGATTCATCAAGTGATTTGTAGTCATGTTTTGTCCCATCTTTTGCCACGGGTCAAGGTCTCACCGCTTAACTCGCTTTAAGTCGTCCAACCAAGAACGCGCAAATTTGTCCACCACTGTGTACCAGTGAATGGGATTTGCCATGCAACTGCCATTTCACCACTGTGTACCAGTGAGTAAAACAACAGCCACAAGTATCCTTTACAAGTTGGATGGCAAATGACTTAAGTTTATTGGGTCAATCAATTTGATGTGTGATCAAAAAGTTATGTTTGAAGATTCATGCATATCTTCAAACATAATATGTTTATAAAACTCATTTGTATTGCCTTTAAATGCAAAAGAGCTCGGTAGCTCCATTTGAACGCACAAAGAAGCGCAAGGGCAAAGGTATGCGATGAACGCGATTTAAAAACCCGCCCTTTTAAAAGGCTAGCACTCTCCGGCTTATACCTCTCTTAGAGTTTGTTCAAATGGGTGAGTCGGTGTATCTTTTGATTTTAGGGCACCAATTTTATAAACAAAATCTTATTTCGATATAATTTAGTCAAGTTTATTTTTTCCAAAAACAATTTTGCACACAATTTTCATAAAAAAAAGGCAAAATATAAACTTACTAAATTTACAACTTAACAATTAAGGTAATCAACCTAATTTTGGTCACTATGGTATAAGATTGGCTCCTCTTTCATATGGAAAGAGACCACATTCATCAAGTTGCCTTGATTGCGTAAGCCAAAATTTCTATAACAAATTATCTACCATAAATAACAAGATGCTGATCTGGAAAATCCAGCAGCTTCACGACCAAATCTGGCCCTGAAGAAGGCCGAACTGGGCTTAGCACAAAACATAAAAGTTGTATCCCTATGAGTCAAGCATCTACTGTAAAGATTTCAGCTTCTAACTCCTTACGGTTGATTAGTTATGATTTTTTTAGTGAACTGGTGTCAAACAGGAACTTTCACAAAACATAATCACATTGTCACACAATTAGTTATTCAATTATCTAGCATAATTAACCCTAATGATCAAGATTTCATATCAATATATCTAAGTAATAATCATGAATAATTTGCATGAAAAATTCATGATTTTTACTTCTATTTAACAATTAAATAATTAAAAGTACACCATAAACGCATGCAATTATCACATAATAATGCTTAAAGATCAAAACTTGGAATTAGGGTTTTAAAATTTTTTTTTTTTTATTTAGATCTGATTTCGAAACATATATAAATAAATAAAATTAATTTTGTTTCCATTTAATTTAATATTAACCATTATAATAAAATAACAAAATTAATCTAAAATTTATATATAAATTTCGATCCTCATGAACCCTAACCCCCCTTCAAATTTTGATCTTTTTGGTAATTAATCATCACATAGTAGGCTCGTGATACCACTGTTGGGTTATATAACAATTATCTTAATCAAATCACAAAGCACGCAACGGAAGATTAAACTATGCAATTAATTAATTAACCAAGGAAAGAAAGCATGTACCTTTAATTGAAGATGATAAAGTAAGAAACTTTATAATAAGGTTTAAAATAAAACCTCTCTACGATTGCACACACGACACACCAATGTATGTATGCTAGTACTTGATCACGAACCGAACAACCCTTTGTTGAAACCCTTTTATTCGAAACCCTAAGCAAACTTGAAAACCCTTTTTCCTTGCTAAAAATTGAAAACCGAAAACCCTATAAAGGGGTGGGTTTCGGCCGAACTAGAGGGAGAGAAGAGAGGAGGATTTGTGTGTTTTTAAACTTATGAAAAACCCTTAGCCTAAGCTTTGTATTTATAGGGACTAGATTAGGGTTTAATGACTTGCAAAACAAGTTGGGTTTAGGGCTAATCAAGCCCCCCCAAAACCGGCCCCCTATATGGATACACTTAGGAAACTTCTAGAATTTCATAATCACAAATTAAGTCCTCCTTAACTAACGCCGTTAGCTAGTAACCGTTAGTTCTTAACGACCATTCGTTAATTGAAATCGTGATCATATTAATTAAATACATTAAGTATATTAATTAATATTAAATACATTTGTGTCGAGACGTGTGACCCCGTAGGCTTAAATCATTTCCGGACATACGTTCATTTTTACGTGATCATATACTAACAGATCCCACTTGCTCCTTTGAATGGTGGGGGTGTGAAAAACATCAATAGGCATGATACTTTTAATGAAAAAGTGTCGAATTTTATTAATCGTGCAAAATTTAAGCTGAGAGCCACATCTAGTATGGGTGCTAACGGGCAGTGGCGAATCCAGCATTCTAACTTGCGTAGGTATGTGATTTTGAACGACGACTTAATTGAGGTAGAGAATAAAACGAAATGGCTCGGGACGACCTATCGGATCAAAATGCTAACATATAAACATGAATTCGATACAAGTGATATCGATCATGGATACAAAACGACACAGGATGTACGATACCATGTTTTTTCATTGTTTTATTTACTTTTTTCAAACTACTTTTTATTAAAGGTAGTATACATTAACAATAAAATTATTATTTTATAAATAAAAGTAAACACAATATTATACAGCAAGATGATTTTTTTTGTTAATTTAGTAGACTTCTTACCAATATCAAAGTATATTTATTCTTTTGACCTTTTGTATTCATAAATTCATCATATGTGGCTCTTTATAAAACAAGTATTATGTTTATATTAATTAGAAAAAAGTTGTTATCTTCTCATCTTCCCTAAAGCATTAAATCTTTCCTGTAATTCGTCTTCTTTACTAGCCGGTCGGAAAAACCCTTTTTTCTCTAATATTCAGTAATATACACAACATATGAACATAATGTTATCTTCATATACAAGAATCGGATGTGAAGGTAGGTCCTCAACAAATTTTTACATAGGTCGTCCTTGAAAAAAAAAAATCACATAACCTTTAACTTTTTTCGAAACTAAGGTGGACCTACCTTGTTATACTATAGATCCGCCGATGCTAACGGGAAATCTCTGTCATTTGAGTGAAATTATTGATCAAAAGTGAAGACCACCATGAAAAGAAGCTGAAGGTGCATAAAGTGAAGTAATCAACTATGGTGGGTTATGTACGTTGGATATTATGGTTTGAAGTTTAAAAATATGTGTAGACGTTCTTTTGAATTGATTTTGATTACTATTATCTGATAGTGTGCGACCGAACGATAGTGGCGATGGCGGGATGTGGGAGGTGATTAATGGTGATCGTGGTGGTGTGGTGGCGATGACGGTGGCAAGTGGTTTTATGTTTATTACATATAAATTCAAAATAAATTAATTTATACGAGTATATAAAAACCCAATTTAATTTATTTCCCGATCCCTCGCCTATTGGATCCTAGGTCACAAGTTTTCCTACCTTCCTTAAAAGCCCCATTAAACTCAATTAATTAACCATGTGTTTTGCATTTTCTTAGAATCATTTTCTTAAAATCATAGCCCATTAAACCCAAATTATAATCCAAATATAAAGCGTTAACATAGTAGTTGTCTCCTAACTTGCAACATGTCTCGATCGAAATCCAAGTTTTTTAACTTGTGATTTAAATCGTGACTCAAATAGTAAAAATCAGTATTAAAATCTTATATATTTATAATTATATGATTAAAAATAAACCATATATATAAAACCTGGTATGTTTTCAATAAATAGAATGTATATACACTGTCAACTTTTGAGAAAGTGCACCCAACAAGAAAAATTTATATAGATGGTAGTATTTTGAAGGAAAATAATGTATCTAGTATTTTAGATAAAAAGTTTTGCAAGACTAGTAAAGCATGTGTTCTTAACGTCACCTTTTACCAAATTATCGAAGAACGACGTCCTTAATGTCGAACTTTAATAATATGGTTGTTCTTATTAATTACACATGCAAATGATAATTCTCTACTTTCAACAACCTACTATACATTGCAAAATACTTAATAACACAAAAAGTACATGCAAAGACATTAATAGTAATATCAAACACTAACAAAAATGAAGACATGAAAAGAAAATAAAGCGCCGTCATAGGTCTAATTTGTCTATATAAAAAGAAAAATGAAAAGTTCTCTTATAATAGCCTCTTAATAATTCTCATAATAACAAGATCATTATATGTGACAAAATCAAGAGATCAAATGATGAGAGAAAATTGATGGATTACATTTGTTAAACAAGTTATGAGGATCCATCATTTTCCATTTAAAAAATGGATCCCTTTTTCAATTATTCAGAAATTAATAGACATACTACAAGAGTATTATTTGTCTAATTATTTATAATAACATGTGCCTCACATTCACTTGTGTCCATCTTTTATAATACTTATAAACTCAGTATTCATTTTTCATAAAACATACAATTTCAAACTTATACTTTTAAAATTACTTTTATAATCACAACATCCACTCTTGACTATATTTCTCTATAAATTATGTATGGATTGTAAATTTTTTAGCACCTATGGGTGTTTGTCATAAGTTTCCCAAAAATTTTTGTAAACTAGTAAGTCCGGTGTTTTGACTATGGAACTTCTCCAAATGAGTTAAAAGTATAGTTCTCAACGTTGGACTTCAAATATGTGGCATTTTTCCCGTCCCCCAACCACCATATTTAATTCAACTACTAACATTAATGTTTTATCAGAATGCCAACTACTCGTTCCGTAAAAGACATAAATTCACGCAGACTAATATTTAAGACATGTATACCTTGTTCTTTTCTATTGGCCCTTCTTTATACTTCAGGAAATCATAGTTTTTTAAATTAGTTTTCAACTTGGTTATCACTTATGATCAACTTTTGTATCAACGGGTGATGTCCTTGAGCTCTAAGGATTGGCTTAATACCCGATATAGGCAATTCCCATCACCAACCAATTTTAATCCTTTTATACCCAAGTTTGCTTATCTTACATCATGTATTAATATTCAAAATTTAAAGTTGACTATTAATAGATGGTGTTGAATAAATAAACTTTGGCTATAAAATGATTAAAATGGTTTTTGATGGTAATCGTCTATTTCGGGCATTAAGCTATAGGATCCTTGGAGCTCAAAAATACCACGCCTTAATGCGTAAGCTGATCATAGCCAATCTGATTCAGATGAATATTTTGAATACTGCTTCTTTAAGACTATCTCCAATTGGTGATGCCCTTAGTTATGGTGGTGTGGTGATGATGACTGGTTTGATGTCTATTACATATAATTTCAAAATTAATTAATTTATATATAAATATCCAATTTGATTTATTTCCTAATCCGAGTCTTTGAAAATCCCCGATTCCCCTACCCCAATTGGATCCTAGGTCACAAATTTTCCAACCTTTCTTATAAGCCCCATTAGACTCAACTAATTATGTGTTATGCATCTTCTTAGAATCATAGCCATTAAACCGAAATTATAATTTAGCTATAAAGCCTTTACATAGCGTTGGCTTGGTACTTGCAACATGACTCGAAATCCAAGTTTTTTAATTGTGACTCAAATCGCGACTCGACTAGTAAGAGTCAATATTAATATCTTATATATTCTATAACTATATGATTAAAAATAAATCATATATATAATACCTGGTATGCTTTATATAAATAGAATATATATTCACTATCTACTTTTGAGAAAATGCAAGTAAAACCTAAGCAAGAAAAAATTATACAAATGGTAATATTTTAGAGCTAATAGCTTGGAAAGTACTCCAACTTTGACACTTTTGCTTTTGTGGGGTTCCAACAAAAAAAACTTCTATTCGAGGGAATGAAACCGGGTAAAACAACTATAGTGGGTTCTGTATAAGTTGCCCGTTAACAATGTTTTTGTAAATCATTTTCTATTATTTTTAACCTATATATTTCTCACATGGATATTACACGTAATTATCGTTTGACTTTTCTTTTCCACGTGTACATTCCACTATCTCTTTTAACACTCTTTATATAACCGCTTCTTTTCTTTAAGCCGATTAACCCATAAAAGCACAAAGATTGAAACACCATCTTTTCTTTTGTTTCATCTCTTTATTTCTTTTCCTAGATCTCGATTGAAACACCATCTCTTTAAACACCTTTCATGAAGAAACTCATGGATATCAATTAGAAAGTGGAATTCAAATTAAAGTAAAAACAAAGATATCATTTTCATCAATGCCTCCGTCAATGACACCCGTTGTCAGCTCCCTCACGATCACCGTCAACGCAACAATCACTACGCAGCCTCCGGCCGTCTGCCTCGTTACAAGAAACTCTGTCTTAAAAGATATGTAAAGCTGTTCGTCGCATCTGTAATCTATTGTAGATGAGTATGTCTCTGTGTGTGTAATAAATTTTTGTTGGATAGATGATGGTGATTGTCATGTGTTGTATTGAAAGACAAAAATGGAAATTACAAGTTGTGTCAACGAAAAGAGATGAATATGGAAATAATCACTTGTGTCGGATGAATTTTGGTTGTATAAATGACGCCTTTTTCCTGGGTTTGTTTTAAGAGAACATGCTTGGAAAGATGGGGAAATACCAAGGGTTTGAAATAGTTCAAGTCATAAATTTAGTACACCAGTTGATTAGGTAAATAATTATTACGAGTGGTGTATGGATTTGATTATGGAAGTAGCTCATGAAAAAAGGGTTTGAATTTGGGTGGGCATGTTTTTAATTTGGGGAAAAACTTTAGGTTTGTGTTTTTTTGTTATTATACGTGTAAAATAAAATCCCCATGTCAAAACATGTGGCTGATAAAATGAAAAAAAAATACTTGTGACCGGCTAATAAAGTCCACCTCAGCAGAAACAGGTCATGGCTCCACTAAAGAGATTTTAGCCGTTTTCAATCTCTCGAATAGAAACTTTTTTTTGTTAGTCCCATAAAAACAAAAGTGTCCAAGTGGAAGTACTTTGCAAACAATTAGCCCAATATTTTAAAGGAAAATGGTGTATCTAGTATTTTGGCTAAAAAGTTTTGCAAGACTAGTAAAGCATGTGTTCTTAACGTCAGCTTTCACCAAATCACCGAAGAACGGCGTCCTTAATGCCGAACTTCAATTACATGGTTGTTCCTCTCAATTACACATGCAAATTCATAAATCTCAACTTTCAACAACCAACTATATATTGCAAAATTTTAATAAGACAAAAAGTACATGCAAAGAAATTAATAGTAATACCAAAAACTAACAAAAATGAAGACATAGAAAGAAAGTAAAGCCTCATCACTGGTCTAATTGTCTATATCAAAGGGTAATGATATGTCCCCTTATAATAGACTCCTAATAATTCTCCTAATAACAGAATCATTACATGCAGCAAAATCAATTAAATCAATGATGAAAGAGAACTAGTGGATTATATTTGTTAATAAGTTATGAGGATTTATCACTTTCCATTACAAAAATGTATCCCTCTTTCAGTTGTTATAAGAAATTAATAGCAATACCTCATGAGTCTTATCTATCTATTTATTTATAATAACATGTGCCTCACATTCACTTGTGTCCATCTTTTATAATACTTATAAACTCAGTATTCATTTTTCATAAAACATACAATTTCAAACTTATACTTTTAAAATTACTTTTATAATCACAACATCCACTCTTGACTATATTTCTCTATAAATTATGTATGGATTGTATTTTTTTGAGCACCCTATGGGTGTTTGTCATAAGTTCCCCAAAAAGTTTTGTAAAACTAGTAAGTTTTGTGTTTTGAATGTCGGGCTTCATCAAATGAGTCAAAAGTATAGTTCCAACACTGAAGTTCAAATATGTGGCATTTTTCCCGTCCCCCAACCACCATATTTAATTCAAATACTAACATTAATGTTTTATTTGAATGCCAACTACCCGGATTTAGTTGAAGACATAAATTCAGGCAGACCAACAATTAAGGCATGTAGACCAACTACTCACATTTATTACAAAAGTAGTCTTGTGTTTGCCTGATCTCAACACTTTTGTTTATGTAAAAGGCCGAGGTTAAACATTCTTGCATTACTCTTTTAATAATGGGAAGTGATTTTGGTATCATTTGTTTTGATAGATGTACCACAACGGTGCATTACTGACTTGTACAATCAACTGTGAAACTTATATATTGTGGTACATCTATCAAAATTTGTGATACGAATATCATCTCCCTTTAATAATACATACACATTTACTAAAACTTCTTTCTCATTCATCAATGCATTATAATCTTTCAACAAATACATAACCTTTTCTTCATCTCCTATCGGCAACACGTACACAAGATGAAAACACCACTATTTTATCAAAAAAAACACAATAAACAAATTAACTATATTTAAGCCACCAATTACAAGAACACAAAGTTCTCACATCAATTCTTCCTTTCTTTCTCCTGATCCACAACCATCAAAACAACTAAAACAAAGGGAAAAACTTCATAAAACTCATCAACATAACCCCGCAGTCACATCTCATCATCCTCTAGCACTCAAAATTGAACCCAACAATTTATTACACACTTATACGGGTTCTAGGAGCTTCAAACAGTTCGCACAACCTCAAAACGCAAGACCAACAGCCCCAAACATTATTTTCCGATCTTTAACCAAACATATGGATGAGTTTCCAAGTCGTTACGACTCAGATTGAGTCACTTCCAAAATCGTGAACCCGCCCTACGAGTCACATGTTTTTTCGAGTCATCCATCAAGTTGTCTTGTTTTCAAATTTTTTTGACCGCCTGTCGACTCGTGACGCGTATGACTAACAACTATAAAACTTAGCCCATCAAACCCAACTTATTATGTGTTGCTCCATTTCTTATATCAATTCCCATTAAACCCAACTTATATATATGAACCATAGCCTATTAACACCTAGGTGTTTTTGCATTTATTAAAAGTAAGATTTATTTTCCTGTTTCGAGTCACATAAACTTACAATGTTGAATGAGAAGCATTTTAATGATGTAATGGAAGGTCTAGAACGGTTAAACGTATGACATTGCGAAAGGCCCTTTCTAGGATAAAGAAAGATAAGCTTATTACCGACATCTCATATCAATCACATCAGCTGGGTAAAGGTACCATTATTATTTAAGATGATTTTGTGTCGTCCTAGAAAAATAACACTAGGCATTTTCATATTTTCTTAATTGATACGTGTTACATTAATTCTAAGTATTTAAGGAAGATATGGATTATAAGTTGAAATGAAGAAATAAACAGCTGCAGAATAAGAAACTCAACTTGCTATCCTATTATCCTATTGAAAAAGATCTGAAATGGGATAAGTAAGTAAGTAAGTAACTCCCAATGCCGTCTTCCACGGGTTTTGGGTCCCAATACCGTCTTCGACGGTGTATGGGGGAGGTTGAGATGTAGACAGCCTTACCCCTACCAAAGGTAGAGAGGCTGGTTCCATGTTCTACCATAGGTAGAAAAGGCCCTCCAGCCTTGCTGGGCATGAGGATCGAACCCTTGACCTCTGTCTCCAGAGGCAAGGGCTCCAACCACTGATCCAAGACTCTAAATGGGATACCCTAATTCGGTGATTTGTGATACCATCCTAGTAGCACCCTGAACTAAATCAAGGTATCACATGACCACTTTTTATTTAAGGAATCGTTCCAAGTTAGTACTCCAGCTATCAAAAGGATCGATAACCAAGCATTGCTGCAAGGACACTTAAAATGTTGAGACTCTCTCTGCACTCGCAAATCAGCTTCTAGTAAGATTTCAAGAAGAGGTTGTAATAAAATTCATAATCCAAGCACAAAAAATGAGTCAAGTCTTACTTACCAATAGGCAATTAGGGGCTCATAGCAATCAACCGATCAACCACCACTCCACACCAATGCAAGCAGGGGTATATGAAGAAAGAAAAGAAACACAGACATGTTGGAGAAAATTAAGACCTAATTATTTACCTTGTCAACATCATATTCATCTCTCAAGGTAGAAGTGATGGATGGCGATGGATGTATGACTCGCTGGAGGATTTTGACGAATGAAAGGCCCAAAAAGAATTTCAGGATAAGAGACATAGAAAGAATTGGTAAAGTGAGAGGGTGTGAGTGGTATGAGAAGTAAAAAAAAAATAATTTCCTTGAGCAATAAAAAATTATTATTTTCCTACAGTAAAAGCTACAGTGATTTTAGAGATACCACTGCTATTATAATTATAATAATGTGTGTGATTAACGAGTCATCATTAATTCTAAGCAAAAATATAATTAGTGGAGCACATGTAAAAGTAGGGTATCATCGATGGTTACGTAAAAGTTTTAAAAGTCTCTCACTGTTGCTCAAAACTAGTCGATTCCTAAGCCATCTCTTCTCTTCTCTTTATATAACTAAGAGAGATATGATTTGTCCTATGTGGCAACATTATTTAAGTGACAATTAGGACTTTTGCTTATTTGTCAATTTGTTAAATAAGTAGGTTTTATTTAAATATCATTGATCTTACATGGCATTTATAGTTGGCAAAAATAATTATTTTTTTAACATGATTTATTTTTTTAATTTCTCTCTATATAACTAAGAGAGGATAAAAATTTTCCGTATAACTAAAATTCCGTATTTTGATAATATATGAGCACAAAGATATTTAGATGCTTTAGATCGCGTCTTTTTATTAATTCAATGATAATTATCTCTGTTTCAAATGAGATTGTTTATTATATTATATTTAATAAATATAGATCATAAAAAAGAATTTTATGATTTATAAATAATTACGTTTCATTAGTCATGCTTTAACATATTTGATATATATTATATATTTATAAATTATGATTTTATTATTTGTATCAGTTGTAAATTGACTATTTTTTTATATTATCATAAACTATGAATAATAATGTAATGCTCAGTTAATTTTAGTTTATGTCCCCAGTCAGCCCCGCACAACGTGCGGGTTTAATCTAGTTCGTTATAAAACTTTGGATTTTACAAGTGAATGTTACCAGAAGTGTTAACAGCTGTAAATTAAAACACATCAAACAAATTTTATTTATTATTTAACTAACTAAAACAAAATTAAGGTTTTTCTTAATTGATACGTGTTACATTTTTTAAGCTATATGTATTCTCTTTAATCTAAATAAATTGAAACGAGTATAAATTCCTAATTATATAAAATTATTTATTTTGGGATGCATACTAATCTTTATTTATGTGTCACTTCTCTTTTAGTGCCAACTAGGTTTTTTGCTTAGATGATATTTTTTTTGATAATTTTAATGTTTTTTTTAATATATTAACATTTAAATATATATTTTTTTAGTGCTCATGTGGCACTTCATTTGCCACTTCATCATTTGCCTACGTGAACATTTTTAATCAATTTTAAATAACAAATAAAAAAGCCAAATACAAGATTAGAACTCATGACCTCTAACTTTTAATATTATTCACTAACCACTTGACCTAACTTAATATTTGTTTATTTTTTGCAAACTAAGGTAGATATTCATTGAATATTAAAACTAATTAAAAGACATTGATAATATATTGTCGATCTTTGTAACTTATCTCTTTCTATTTTTCTTTGTATTTAATTATCTTTGTACGTGGAATATAATTTACTTTAATATAATATAAAACTAGATTATATTGATAATTACATCTAATATTTTACTAACCGATTATATTATCAATGTTAAATTAGATATTTACTTTATCAATTTCACACACATATTTTTAATATTTAAATCTATATTTGTAACTTATCTCTATATAACTAAATTCCGTATTTTGATAATATATGAGCACAAAGATATTTAGATGCTTTAGATCGCGTCTTTTTATTAATTCAATGATAATTATCTCTGTTTCAAATGAGATTGTTTATTATATTATATTTAATAAATATAGATCATAAAAAAGAATTTTATGATTTATAAATAATTACGTTTCATTAGTCATGCTTTAACATATTTGATATATACTATATATTTATAAATTATGATTTTATTATTTGTATCAGTTGTAAATTGACTATTTTTTTATATTATCATAAACTATGAATAATAATGTAATGCTCAGTTAATTTTAGTTTATGTCCCCAGTCAGCCCCGCACAACGTGCGGGTTTAATCTAGTTCGTTATAAAACTTTGGATTTTACAAGTGAATGTTACCAGAAGTGTTAACAGCTGTAAATTAAAACACATCAAACAAATTTTATTTATTATTTAACTAACTAAAACAAAATTAAGGTTTTTCTTAATTGATACGTGTTACATTTTTTAAGCTATATGTATTCTCTTTAATCTAAATAAATTGAAACGAGTATAAATTCCTAATTATATAAAATTATTTATTTTGGGATGCATACTAATCTTTATTTAGTTTATCGTGCATATATATAGTAGATACATTATACGGGCATTGAAACATGTTTTATACAAACGTGAAAGATTTAACTAGACAACATAGATTTTGTCAAAAGTACTGTAGGAGTATGTATGTCGTTTATCCTTAACAAAGTAGACATTTTATGAGGATCTTGTTTTGTGTTACATTACATACATTCATTCAATGTTTTTCGCTACATTGAGATATTCATCATAAACTTTTCATGAAAAAAAAATAGCTCTGATCCATATCTTTCTTAGAATACATCAATCATAAAATTCTAGTTAAAAATTGTTAATGATTTTATGCCATTTTTTGTTTAATCATATTTGTTTGCATGTGTAGATTAATGTTTTGGCAACCCGATTTGACGGGTTCCGGTGAGGAGAACAACTTTATAAGTAATATGATTTCAAATATGCAACAAGCGGAAAAAGGATAATTTATACTGTATAAGAAAAACGTACCATATATATCAGCGCAGATTTGGGTGCACCCAGAATCGTAAAAAGTCTCACCAACAATATTGGTGTAGAACTTATCATAAGACTAAACTTTACCCTCACAATGAGGGTAGGGGTATAAAGTTTTATGTTTCATCGGTTGTAATCCTCAAAAGATTCTTTCTTATGGGTATACCTTAAATTTTTTATTGGTCCTTCTTTACACTTAAGGAAGCAACATTCATAATACTCTTCTAGATTGGTTTTCAGCTTGGTTATGATCAACTTAGCATCAATGGGTAGTGTTCTTGAGCTCTAAGGATTGGCTTAATGCCCGGAAGAGACAATTCCCATCACCAACCAATTTTAATCCTTTTATACCCAAGTCTCCTTATCTTACATCATTTATCGATAGTCAAAATTTAACTTTTAACTATTAATAGATGGTGTTGGATAAATAAATTTGATTATAGAATGATTAAAATGGTTTTTGACGGAAATTGTCTATTCCGGACATTAAGTCCAGTATCTTTGGAGCTCAAGAACACCACGCCTTAATGCCTAAGCTGATCATAGCCTATCTGATCCAAATGAGTATACTGAACATTGCTTCTTTACTGAACATTGTATCTTGGGTTACAACTGGAGAAACATATAGCTTTCAATGTTTACCATCATTGTGAGAGTAATTAAGTTTAGTCTTATGATAAATTCTACACCATATTGTCAGTAATGCTTTTTGTGATTCTCAATGCATCCGAGTCTGTGCTGAACTGGGACTTTTGTTTTTGTAAATTATCCAATTTTGATTTGTTACGCATTTGAGATCATATATTGAATAAAATTGTTAATTTAGAGTTTCGGTCACATTCTTTTGCTTCAATGTTGATCTTCGTGAGATTCAAAAACACGACATTAAAACAGACAAACCGATAAGACAAAGAAGAACAACTTGATGTTAAATATAAAGATTCTTGAACAAAATCAGTTTGTTTCCTTCTCCTTCTGGATAGTTTAAGCTAATGATTTTTACCATACGTTATTTTCTTATAATTAGGCGAAATGATTGAATTAAAGTGCATAAAGTTTCTACCTATAACAAGAAAAGAAAAGCATATATCAACAAGGGTGGGTTAATTTAGGGACATCTTAAATTAGAGACCATTGTGAATAAAAAGGGTTTCGAATTCCTTTTAGTTTATTGAATTGATATATTGATCGATTACAATAAGAGGGCATGGCCTCTATTTATAGGGATGTAAACGGTTCGGTTCGGTTAGCTAGAAATTTCGAACCCTTTTTCGGGTTTCGGTTCGGTTCGGTTAGTTAGAAATCTTGAACCGTTAATTTCGGTTACCCGCAAATCGGTTACCCAAAAAAGTCGGTTAATTTCGGTTTTATTTTCGGTTAACCATTTATTAAAGTTATGCTAATATAAAGTTTAAGTTTTCAATTATAATAGTCAATTTACATTGTATTAATTAATTTTTCTATGTATAATAGTTATTTAACTACATTAATATTTTGTTTTATAAATAAATATACCTTACATCTAATTTTGAATTACTTTTTTCTAACGTTATATTTATGTAATGCAAGTTTCTATTTAAGAATATCATGATTTACTACTTAAAATGTCTTCTATATGATATTACTAATATTTTTGATAAATATTTTAAACAAAGTTAACATTTTTCTTAAAAAGAGTATATATATAATATATAATTAAAAAGAGTATATATATAAGAAAATTACTTAGAATATCCAAAATTAATCATAGATTGTGAAAAAAAGTTAGTAAAATTGTTAATATTTTAGACAACAAATACAAAAAATTAGCTAAATAGATATGTAAATGATGTATTCATGTAATACATATATATGTGTAAATATACATATATATGATTATATGTAGGTATATATCAAAATTCGGTTCGGTTCGGTTAACCGCGGGTAATGAATATTGAAAACCGTAACCGAACCGTTACACATCGGGTTTTTTGTTTTCGGTTTTTTCGGGTTTCGGTTTTTTCCGGTTTCGGTTTTCGGATTCGGTTTTTCGGTTTTCCGGTTCATTTCGGATTCGGTTTTTTCGGTTTTCCGGTTCTTTCGGTTTCGGTTTTTTCGGTTTTCGGTTCATTTCGGACCGGTTTTTCGGTTTTCCGGTTCATTTCGGATTCGATTTTTCGGTTTTCCGGTTCATTTATACAAAAATAATAAGCAAAATATGGTAACAAAGTCATGGCTAATAAACCGACTCTAATTCTAATTCCTTGGTGTGTGCTCCAAGTCTCGTGATCTTCTTATTTTAGGGAAGTGATGATTTTCTGATCCCATTGTCTAACACTCCCGCTCAAGTTGAATAGCGGGATTATCGAAATTCAACTTGCTTAGACATTTATGAAACATGGATGTTCTCACTGCTTTGGTTAGAATATCAGCAAGTTGATCTTCAGACTTAACAAACGGTAACTTGATAATTCCATTTTCAAGCTTTTCTTTTATAAAATGACGATCAACTTCCACATGTTTGGTTCTATCATGTTGTACTGGATTTTCTGAAATCTGGATAGCAGCTTCATTGTCACTCATGATCTGAATACTTTCTCTAGGAGCAAAACCTATTTCAGACACAAGCTTTCTTAACCATAATGCTTCTGCTAATCCTCTAGCTATACCTCTGAACTCACCCTCAGCACTTGACAAGGAAACAACTTTTTGTTTTTTACTTTTCCACGTAACCAGATTATCACCTACCATAGAAAAATATCCAAGTTGATCTTCAGACTTAACAAACGGTAACTTGATAATTCCATTTTCAAGCTTTTCTTTTATAAAATGACGATCAACTTCCACATGTTTGGTTCTATCATGTTGTACTGGATTTTCTGAAATCTGGATAGCAGCTTCATTGTCACTCATGATCTGAATACTTTCTCTAGGAGCAAAACCTATTTCAGACACAAGCTTTCTTAACCATAATGCTTCTGCTAATCCTCTAGCTATACCTCTGAACTCACCCTCAACACTTGACAAGGAAACAACTTTTTGTTTTTTACTTTTTCACGTAACCAGATTATCACCTACCATAGAAAAATATCCGAAGTTGATCTTCAGACTTAACAAACGGTAACTTGATAATTCCATTTTCAAGCTTTTCTTTTATAAAATGACGATCAACTTCCACATGTTTGGTTCTATCATGTTGTACTGGATTTTCTGAAATCTGGATAGCAGCTTCATTGTCACTCATGATCTGAATACTTTCTCTAGGAGCAAAACCTATTTCAGACACAAGCTTTCTTAACCATAATGCTTCTGCTAATCCTCTAGCTATACCTCTGAACTCACCCTCAACACTTGACAAGGAAACAACTTTTTGTTTTTTACTTTTTCACGTAACCAGATTATCACCTACCATAGAAAAATATCCGGAAGTTGATCTTCAGACTTAACAAACGGTAACTTGATAATTCCATTTTCAAGCTTTTCTTTTATAAAATGACGATCAACTTCCACATGTTTGGTTCTATCATGTTGTACTGGATTTTCTGAAATCTGGATAGCAGCTTCATTGTCACTCATGATCTGAATACTTTCTCTAGGAGCAAAACCTATTTCAGACACAAGCTTTCTTAACCATAATGCTTCTGCTAATCCTCTAGCTATACCTCTGAACTCACCCTCAACACTTGACAAGGAAACAACTTTTTGTTTTTTACTTTTTCACGTAACCAGATTATCACCTACCATAGAAAAATATCCGAAGTTGATCTTCAGACTTAACAAACGGTAACTTGATAATTCCATTTTCAAGCTTTTCTTTTATAAAATGACGATCAACTTCCACATGTTTGGTTCTATCATGTTGTACTGGATTTTCTGAAATCTGGATAGCAGCTTCATTGTCACTCATGATCTGAATACTTTCTCTAGGAGCAAAACCTATTTCAGACACAAGCTTTCTTAACCATAATGCTTCTGCTAATCCTCTAGCTATACCTCTGAACTCACCCTCAACACTTGACAAGGAAACAACTTTTTGTTTTTTACTTTTTCACGTAACCAGATTATCACCTACCATAGAAAAATATCCAAGTTGATCTTCAGACTTAACAAACGGTAACTTGATAATTCCATTTTCAAGCTTTTCTTTTATAAAATGACGATCAACTTCCACATGTTTGGTTCTATCATGTTGTACTGGATTTTCTGAAATCTGGATAGCAGCTTCATTGTCACTCATGATCTGAATACTTTCTCTAGGAGCAAAACCTATTTCAGACACAAGCTTTCTTAACCATAATGCTTCTGCTAATCCTCTAGCTATACCTCTGAACTCAGCCTCAGCACTTGACAAGGAAACAACTTTTTGTTTTTTACTTTTCCACGTAACCAGATTATCACCTACCATAGAAAAATATCCAAGTTGATCTTCAGACTTAACAAACGGTAACTTGATAATTCCATTTTCAAGCTTTTCTTTTATAAAATGACGATCAACTTCCACATGTTTGGTTCTATTGAGAAAAGAACCCTTATTGTATCTTACTTTGCAACTGGGGAAAAAGTTTCTGAATAGTCAATGTCATATGTCTGAGTGTATCCTTTAGCTACAAGTCTTGCTTTGTACCTTTCTACATCCCCATTTGGTTTATATTAGATGGTATATATCCACCTGCAACCTACCGGCTTCTTTCCTGTTGGTAGAATACACTTCTCCCATGTATCATTCTTAATAAGAGCCTCCATTTCACTATCCATAGCATCCTTCCACCTTTTTAATTTCAAAGCATGCTCTACTCCTGACGGAAGCTCTTCTGAATATAACTTCGATGCAAATGCTTTTGCTTCTTTGGACAAATATCCTTCTGCAATATTAACAAAGTCGTCTACCGGATACTTAGTAGACCGAGAACTTCTTTCTGGAGAATACCGTTTGGCAGGTATGCCGCTAGTAGAACTTGGAGGAAGAACATACTTTTCTGGAGCACTTTCTGGAGTTACTTCTTCTACAGGTTCTGGCTCTTCATTAATTTCAACATGTGCTATATTTTCCTGCACTTCATTATCTGGAATATCCATATTATTCAAAGTATGATGGCTCGGCTCAGAATTACTTACCTCGGATATCAGGCCTGGACTTGGGTTGTCACTTTGAGAGAAAGACTGTAAATCTTTGGAAGAAACACTTGAAGTAGTCTGCATCTCGGATGAGTATTGAAGCCAACTCAGTGTGTCACTTTGATTCTCCCCCTGACCACTGAGTTCCTGAGAATAAAAATACTTGGTTTCCAAAAAATCACAGTTCATCGTAGTAAACATACGACGAGTTTTTGGATTGTAACACCTATATCCCTTTTAAGTAACGCCATATCCCACAAATACACATTTTTCAGCACAAGTTTCAAGTTTATTACCATATGACTTTGGAATATGGACAAAAACAGTACAACCGAAAACTTTAGGTTGTAAGGTAAGAACCCATGGAAGCTTATGATATTCAATGAGAGCTTTCAAAGGGGTTTTCATATTTAGAATCTTTGTAGGAAGTCGGTTGATCAGATAAGTAGCAGTGGCTAAAGCTTCTGGCCAAAAACTTTTCGGAACTAGAGATTCAATAATAAGTGTTCTAGTCATTTCCAAGAGAAGTCTATTTTTCCTTTCTGCAACACCATTCTGTTCTGGAGTGTGAGGACAAGTAGTTTGGTGAACTATTCCCTTTGATTGAAAAAACGAGTGCATTTGTGAATTCACATATTCTCCACCATTATATGTTCTCATAATTTTGATAGATTTTTGAAATTGAGTTTAAATCATAGTATAGAAAACAGTGAATCTATCATAAACTTCATCTTTATTTTTTTAAAAATAAATCCAAGTCATCCTAGTGCAGTCATCAACAAAAATCACAAAATACTTGAAACTATGACCCCCAATAACTGGAGCAGGACCCCATACATCGGAATGAACTTATGAAAATGGAGTTTGAACTCTAGTATTAGTAGGTTTAAATGTTTGCCTATGACTTTTAGCTAGAATGCAAGTCTCACACTAAATTTGTTTATTCAAAGGAAAAAGTTTTGGAAACAAAACATGTAAATAACTAACTGAAGGATGTCTCAATCTTCTATGCCATAACCATGCTTCTCTTTCACTTGTTCCATGAGCCAGCATCACAGTTCCGCTTTCAACGACTTCATCAACATAATACAATCCCTCCCTCTTAGTGTCACGCCTAATAATCCGTCCCGTCCTGATATCCTGTAACATACAAAAAGTTGGATGCATGAGAACTGAGCAATTAAGTTCTTTTGTCACATGAATTATTGACAAAAGTTTATGCGATAATGACGTAACATAAAGACAATTAGTTAAATTGATGTTTGGAGAAATTTTAACAGTTCCCCCATTCATAACATCCATTTTTCCCCGGTTGGCAGCCCGTATATGAGTTTTCCGAGGTTTAGAAAAATTTGAAAAATCAGACAACTCATAAGTCATAGTGTCAGTCGCACCGCAATCAAATATCCATGACCCATTCAACTTATTAGATTGGGCCATATTCACTTCTCTTTTAAATCTAGGTGGGCTTATATCTGATCCACAAACAAGCCCATTCCCCCATTTGTTATTTTCAGCCGATCCAAAACAAACCCTACTTCCCCACTTTGTATTTTTATCATTTATATATATATATATATATATATGTGTGTGTGTAAAAGGAGAGTGTGATCATGTGAAAGAATGAGGGTTACAACCCATTCTCTTTCTACCTTCCACCACCGAATAACTCCTTCCTTCTTCTTCACCTTTTCTGGGCGCCGCAACCGCACCAAAACCTTTTTCTGATCGACGGTTGTCACTGCTGTTATCTTTGGTGGTGATGTTGTTTCGAGCGGTAGGGTTTGTCTAAGATTTATCCTTCTCGGAGGATGTAAACCGCCATCCCTTTTTGTTTTCCGTCCACCACGCCGTATATCCAGCTAATTGGAAACACTGATCTTTTGTGTGCCGTTTCATACCGCACTCGTCACATGTAAGATGTGACTTGTCATCTTGAGTCACCGATTTGTTTTTATCATCGAATTGATTATATCTCTTGGTTGCAAAACCAAACCCATCTTCTTCTTTAACAACCAAACTGGTGGCTATGCCTTGCGATACTCCAGCGGCGGCAGTGGTTGCTCCCAAAATATTTTGGTGAGCGGCCTCCTTCCGTATGGTGGCATAAGCCGCTTCAGCCGCCGGCAAAGGATCAGTACGAAGGATTTCTCTTTTGACAGATTCAAATCGTCAATCTAATCCACTCAAATATTGAAACAATTTTTGATCGGATCGAATCTTGTTATAGGCTTTGATGTCCTCTGCACACTTCATTGGGTTTGGATCGATGCGATCAATCTCACCCCAAATCCCCTGAAATGAGATCCAAAAATCTTCTAACGATTTGTCGGATTGCTTGATCTCGTTGGCTTTAACGTGAAGATTGTAAGCATGTAACTTATCCTTGCCACTACTATAAGTCGTGACTAAGGTATCCCATAAATCTTTGGCTGTGGAGAACTCGGTTAAGTTTCCGGCAATATTTGGCTCTATATTTTGAATGAGCCATGAGAATACAATGAGATCTTCTTGCTCCCAAGTTTCAAACTTTTCAGTGGATGCTTTCTCAGGAGGTAATTCGGTTAAGTGATTTAATAAACTTTTTGATTTTCCGCCTATGGCAACTCGAATCATTCGAGTCCATAGAGCATAGTTTTGACTGTTGAGCTTGAGATTAATTTGAAGGTTATCGGAAAGTTTTGGGTTTTGTGATTGATTGTTATTATTCTGTATTAAATTTGCTATTTGAAGTGCTAAATCGGAACCTGAACCTTCGCCGCCGGCAGCTGCCATGGTGGCTTAGAGTTTATTGGCTTCGATTTTAGCAAGATTGGGTAGATGATGAGACCCGATCGATAATCGGCTCTGATACCATATGAATAAAAAGGGTTTCGAATTACTTTTAGTTTATTGAATTGATATATTGATTGATTATAATAAGAGGGCATGACCTCTATTTATACAAAAATAATAAGCAAAATATGGTAACAAAGTCATGGCTAAGAAACCGACTCTAATTCTAATTCCTTGGTGTGTGCTCCAAGTCTCGTGATCTTCTTATTTTAGGGAAGTGATGATTTTCTGATCCCATTGTCTAACAACCATTAGGGACATGTAACTTACACATGTGTAAGTTGTAACTTACACATGTGTAAGTCGTGGTGGCGGTGGTCGCCGGAGGATCATGGTGGTGGTCGGAGATGATGGTGGTGGTGGTGGTGATGGTGGTTGTATAACTTACACATGTGTAAGTTGTAACTTACACATGTGTAAGTCGTGGTGGCGGTGGTCGCCGTCGCCGGAGGATCATGGTGGTGGTCGGAGATGGTGGTGGTGGTGGGTGGTCGGAGATGGTGAAAAATGAATGATTGAGAACTGTCCTAGTGTCCCTAATTTAAAAGTGTTCATAAATTAACTTTTATCTATATCAACATTCCTATAACTTTTGATGCATCTTTAGACTTTAGGAGTCGATCATAGAATCCTATTCTTTTTAAAATGTTTCAAACACGTACATCTTGTTAACGTCGAGTTTCAACTCCATAGTCATTAGTATAAAGCTACCTTCAGAGTCGCGAAGGACCAATTAGGCGTTGCAAGAATCTGATTCTACCTGCAACTTGATAAGACATGGTTGTTTCGCCTTATTTTCTATTTCGACGCAAGAACAATACCATTAGGTAGCTAATGGAATACAATCCGAAGAACTCAATATAAAAACGAGTTAGAAGTGTGATCGGAATCGTGCTAGGATGTCTTTAGGAAAAATTGCCAAACCTTTTTTGACATTTTTGATTTCTTCTTTGCTTGCTTGCTTGCAACCAAAGCATTTTAATCTATTTATTCTATAATAAATAAAACGTCACATTCGCCTATTAAATGGCCACAAATCTTCCAAACACTTTAGAAAAAACATCACATGGCGAAAAACCAATCTTCCCAAAACCCATCAAGAACTTCTTGTGAAAGAATACGAAAAGCTACATTTGGTAGATTTCGACGTTTAGGGAATTCAACATCACCTATACCTCGTGTTTCTCGCGCCCAACCAATGGCTCTTCGGGGACCTCTTTTGTCTAATGAGATCCCAATAGAGTCGGGTCCTCCCCCAGAGGTAAAATCTGTTAGAAACGTTCGTTTTTCTTCAGAGAATGTCATGAAAAACGATAATGGTAAAGGTATCAAAGGGTTGGCTGATCAGAAGACTTTTGGTGAGTTAAGGTTCGATAGCTTTATTGATCGAACCAAGATCAAACTGAGTGCTCCTTCGAACGTTGGGGGTGTGAAAAACATCAATAGGCATGATACTTTTAATGAAAAAGTGTCGAATTTTATTAATCGTGCAAAGCTTAAGCTGAGAGCCACATCTAGTATGGGTGCTAATGGAAAATCTATATCATTTGAACGAGATTATTAATGGATCAAAAGTTATGACCACCATGACAAGAAGCTGAAGGAGCATAAGGACAAGTAATCAAGTATGGTGGGTAATATATGTTGAAT
The DNA here is from genome assembly GCA_034093135.1 of Erigeron breviscapus. Taxonomy (NCBI): domain Eukaryota; kingdom Viridiplantae; phylum Streptophyta; class Magnoliopsida; order Asterales; family Asteraceae; genus Erigeron; species Erigeron breviscapus. The sequence continues at coordinate 25,508,679 of CM067171.1, forward strand.
ATTATGGTTTGAATTTAATAATATGTGTTACGGAGTATTTGATTTCATTTGAAGTACTATTAAGTCCATGTGTGTTTGAAGTACATATCCTAACTCTAATAAGTGTTGTAGCACCCAGACTCAAAAAACCATTTTTTAAAAAATTTCTAGACTCATAAATTTATGAACCAGAGGAAATTACATATCGATGGGGTCAATGTCAAAGTCAATATAGTAATGTCACATTTTGATGCATGTAAGATGGTCATTTGGAACCTGGAAGTATTAAGTAAATGAAAAGGTTGTGTAAATAGCCAATGCAGTAGTTTTGTACAAGTGAATGGCATGAAGGGTCGTTGACCCGTTTGATCAAACTATGAGTAAACGAAGTGTCAAATATGTTGAATATGTTTAGTGATGGGGATCTTGAAGACGAAGAAACAATATAGGATGAGAAAACAAGAAACGAAGTATAATATCAATTGTGATCAAAAATTGTCTGCATTATTTTGACATCATAAGACTATAAATAATGTTGCCTAACAAAACAAAGAAAGTAACTAAATCCAATCAAATTTTAGAATACTAATAAAAAATGGCAACTAAATAATCTCCAAGGATTGGAAGATTTTCCTTCATGCATACGGCAGTAAATATTCTCCAAAGGTTGCATAATAATATCTATGTATGCAAAGATTTATGTTTTGGTATTTGTATCATCATCGGGGCTGCTCCATGGATCCGGAACATGAGACGGATATATATCATCCTCCCCGGCTTGAAAAGGACTCGACCTCGAGTCCAAACCAGCATCATCCTCCGGACTATAAGGAGTTAAATCAACAACATTAAAAGTAGCGGAGACATTATAGTGTCCTGGTAGGTCGATTTTATAAGCATTGTCGTTGATACGTTTAAGCACTTTAAATGGTCCATCGGCCCGCGGATGGAGCTTTCCAAATCGTCCTCCTGGAAAACGCTCTTTCCCCAAATGTATCCACACAAGATCACCTTCTTGAAATACAACATGTTTACGGTGTTGATTCGCCCTTTGTTGATAACGGAGATTATGTTGTTTTATTTGGTCACGTACCTGCAAGTGAAGGTCTTGAATCTGTTTAGCACGGATTTCTCCGTCGGCATTATAATGATCAATCCCTGGGCATGGAGTAAGGTCAGGTGGAGTAAAAGGATTTCTCCCATAAACAACAAAGAAGGGACTCTTACCCGTAGACCCATGATTAGATCTATTGTAAGCAAATTCTCTTGGAACCACGTTAAAGGTGACCGTCACTGATTGTTTATCATTCGTGATATGATAATTGACGATAATTGAAATCCCTATGTCTAGTAAATATATGATGGGCGTATTTGCTCTTAAAGACATACTATAGGGTTTCTCATTAGGTGATTGGAACTACAGGGAACTTATATGGCACATATAAACACCAGGGGCTAAACTGTAACATTCTACATTATAAATAGAATGCTAATGTCTCTCATTTACAACTAATCTTACATCAACCTCTCTTGTGCTCTCCCTAGATCGGTTCTTATTTCAACCGATCCTTACTCCCATCTAAACTCAATCACCTCGTTTTGGGAACCCGCAATCAATGGCAAATATGCTGAACGTTCTTACAGGTTCCACAGGTTTGTCAGGTATTATTATTATCATCATATTTTCATTATATTTACAATACGAATCATCTTTATTCCAACATGTGGTATCAGAGCCAATGTTTTTTGATCGATCTATTGATTCGTATTTGTATTGATTTAAAACCGAAAATATGATTTCTAAAACTGAAAATAATTTTTTGATCTTAAATTGTTTGGATCTAATGATCTAATCATTTATGGTTGAAGGGAAATAGTGTTCGGCCTAAATAATTGTATGGATCTAATTTTTTGATCTTAAACTGAAACATTTGATGATAAGCCGCCGCAAATATAAAACTAAAAACAATTTGTTTGATCACTTTTGTGTGATTAATGAATTGATATATTGTCGGCACATCAAGATCGAGGCCAAAGTAACATTAATATAAAGAACAAAAGCAATTGGTTTTGTTGTTTTTTTTGTTCTTTATTTTTTCTCGGCCGATTAAACAAGTAAAGAAACCAATAATTCTTTTCTTATCTATTAATGTCAATTGAGTTCGACATAATGGTCGAGTTCAACCTCACATACATTTAAGTCGAGATGAACCTTAATTGTTTCATTATTAAATTCGACTTTAATTGTCGATTTTGATTTAATCTTTATTGAATTCGACTTTAATTGTCGATTTTGATTTAGTCTTTATTGAATTCGACTTTAATTGTCGATTTTGATTTAGTCTTTATTGAATTCGACCTTAATTGTCGATTTTGATTTAGTCTTTATTGAATTCGACCTTAATTGTCGATTTTGATTTAGTCTTTATTGAATTCGACCTTATTTCATTATTGAATTCGACCTTATTTTAAGACTTTGATTTAGTCTTTAATGAATTCGACCTTAATTGTCGATTTTGATTTAGTCTTTATTGAATTCGACATTAATTGTCGATTTTGATTTAGTCTTTATTGAATTCGACCTTAATTGTCGATTTTGATTTAGTCTTTATTGAATTCGACCTTATTTCATTATTGAATTCGACTTTATTTTAAGACTTTGATTTAGTCTTTATTGAATTCGACCTTAATTGTCGATTTTGATTTAGTCTTTATTGAATTCGATATTAATTGTCGATTTTGATTTAGTCTTTATTGAATTCGACCTTAATTGTCGATTTTGATTTAGTCTTTATTGAATTCGACCTTATTTCATTATTGAATTCGACCTTATTTTAAGATTTTGATTTAGTCTTTATTGAATTCGACCTTATTTTAAGTTGAATTTGATTTAGTCTTTATTGAATTCGACGTTATTTCAAGATTGACCTAAAACTAGTCTATTTTGACCTGAAGCATGTCTAATTAGACCTTACATGTCTTAACATGTCGAGATGGATTTATTTTATTGAAGTTCGACTTATTTATCGAACTTTGATTTATTTATTAAGTTCGACTCACTTATCAACCTCTTCTGTTGAATTCAACTTACCTTGTCAATTTCTTCTAATTGTTGAATCTTACTTACTTGTTGAGTTCTTCTTAATTGTCGAGTACGATTTCACCTTAAAATTTTATGGAAAAATTTGTCACTCAAATCTTGAAAATAATTTTTTCTATGACATTTTTTACCATAACACATAAAGGGGAATTAAAAAAAAATTCAATAATGAAATTTGATTTAGTCGCCAGGGGATGCCGCCCATTGGACCCCGCTTTCAAGGGCGCTGCCCTGGACCCCCGTAATTTAGGGGCTTCGCACTAATGTACATGGTCTCATCATTTGTGCCCAAAGGTCAAATGTGATTCTCATGTTGCGCTCTTTTTCCTTTTGCATAATGAACACTAAGTATATTAATTCTGCCCAAAGGTGATTTAATATGCTTTGTGTGCCACAAAAGGACTATTTGCATGCATAATATACACAATTCTTATATTTGTGCCCAAAGGTCAAAAGATAAGAGTTGTGATGCATGACCCTGATGCTCATATTTACTTAGATATTAGTTATTTCTGCCCAAAGGTGATGTAACATCTAAGTAGAGCCTTATTTTAGCATATTGTTTTGGTGTTTACAATACGCTTACCCTATCACTAGCTTCATTACTATAATGGTCATAGTCTCATTATTCTAAGGAATATTACTATTGCGCTTACTCATTTTAGGCATTACTTTAGTTCCATTACTATTAAGAGACATTACTTAGTCTGCCTTAGATAGCTAATCATGTCACTATAATTTCATTACTATTAGGCCTACTTATTTTAGGCATTACTATAATAATCTTCTATTGCTTGTATCATAAATTTATATCCTTGTTATCTCCACCGTAGTACCTAACTTAGGCATTGAGCCACTTCAAGGTGCAAAATTTGCTTCCTGAAAAGATTAATTACCTCTAACTCTGGAGATGCTAGACCATGACTATACCATTCGCCATAATGAACCCACTGCTATTACTGCTAACTCTTCCGCAGCTTAGAAAGTGAATTTTGATAAGTGGGTTAGGGCGAATCGCTTGTCACTAATGATGGTCAAGAACTCCATCGATCTCAGTATCCGATGAGCTATCACAAGGGAACATATAAGGCGTACGCGAGTAGCTTAACTACGAAGGAAATAGCAGTGTTTGTGAACACATAATGAAGATGACTTACATGGCTCATAAGCTTAAGAGTCCTAAAATGGAAGTCTCTGACAATTTTCTTGTGCACTTTATAATAACCACATTGCTTGCTCGTTTCGACACCTTCAAAATTAACTTTAACGCTATGAAGGATAAACCGTCGATGAGTGAACTAATTGCAATGTGTGTGCAAGAAAAGGGTCGCCTCAAGTTGGGCCAACCTGAAGCTGTTCACCTTACTACCACTGCTAATTCCAATAATTAGGAAGGGTAATAACAGTAATAAGACTGCAAATAAAGTTCAAAAGGCTAATCATGGTGTTGTTTCCTCTAGCTCTAAGTCCTTGACGAGCAATCCTAACTGCAAATTCTGTTGTGCCAAAGGGCACAGTCAAAAAGATTGTCCTAAATTCAAGGAGTGGCTAGCTAAGAAAGGTAAGATATTATATGTAATATTTGATTCCTTTAATATTGATGTTCCAATTAATACATGGTGGGATGACTCTGGGTCATAATTTCTCACCGTCTTTGTTGTCTATTAGTATTGATGACGTAACTAAAACAAAGACAAAAATCACCTAAATGATTAGAGAATTCTTCCATGTTATGGCATAAACAACTTGGCCACATATCACGAGATCGCATAACACGACTCGAAAATGATGGAATCTTACCTTCTCTTGACTTTAATGATTTTGAAACATGTATTCAGTGCCTCAAAGGCAAAATGGCTAAAGGGAATAAGAAAGGAGCCACTGGAAGTTCAACTTGTTGGAAATAATTCACACTGATATTAGTGGCCCCTATCCCGCATCCATCATAGTACATACATCATCTATTACATTCATTAACGATTATTTGCGTTAAATGCACCTATATCTAATCTGAATTCTTACAGACTTTTATTGATTTTAAACCAACTTGATCATAAAATGAAAGTTGTGAGATCAGATAAAGGAGGTAAGTGTTATGGCAAACATACTGATATTGGTCAAGCTCCTGGTCCTTTACATAACTTTTGCAAGGAACATGGCATAAATTATCCAATACACCATGTCTGGTTCCCTTCAACAAAATTGTGTTGCTAAAAGGAGAAATAGAACCTTAATGGACATTGTGAAAAGTATGTTTGCCAACACTAACTTACCTACTTTCCTTTGGACTGAGGCCTTAATAACAGCCGTTCATATACTCAATAGTTTCATCAAATTCTATCCCTAACACTCCTCATTAGATCTGGACAGGTAGAAAACTGAGTCTAAAATATATGAAAGTATGAGGTTGTCCTGCCAAAGCATAAGTCTATAACCCTAACTTAAAGAAACTGTATTCTAAAACTCTTACATGTTTCTTTATCGGTTATCAGTTTTACTGTCCTTCCCACACTACTAGCATTATTGACACATAGCATGCCACGTTTCTCGAAAACTAAGAGATCAGTGGGAGCACGACAAATCATAACTTAAGATTTGCAAGAAGTACAAGAAGTGGGGGGAACCATTCGTCGGTTATAATTACTCCTCCGATAATTCCTCTTGTACCCAACGCTGCTCCTAATATCACTGATCCACCTTCTCCTAATCAAAATCCTCCTAATCAGGATACTACTAATGCTAAAGCATCTTCCTTACTAAACCTGAAAATCAACTCAGGAGATCATGTAGGTCATGCAGGGCCACAAACTTTGTTGATTTCATAACTTATTACACTGAAGTTGAGGACATTGGAAAGCTTACTGATCCTACTTCTTATTAAGAAGCCATTAATAGCAATTGGGCCACTTAGTGGAATGAAGCCATGATTTAAGAGCTTAATTCCATGTAGCGTAATGACGTTTGGGACTTGGTTGAATTTTCTGAAGAATCCAAACCTGTAGGTTGTAAATGGATCTTCAAAACCAAATTAGACCCGAATGGAAACGTCAAACGCTATAAGGCCAAACTGGTTACGAAGGGCTTTACTCATAAGGAAGGAATCGATTATAAAGAGACTCTTTCTCTTGTCTCTCATAAAAATTCATTTAGGATCGTCATGACATTCATAGCTCATTATGATTAAGAGTTACATCATATGGATGTCAAGACCACCTTCCCTGTATGGAAACTTGCAATAAGACGTATACATGCGGCAACCTGAAGGATTCATTCTAGAAGGTAAAGAGAACATGGTCTGCAAGTTGAATTAGTCCATATATGGGTTGAAGCAAGCATCACTAAAATGGTACCTTAAGTTTGATGAAGTCATAAAAGGACAAGACTTCCTAAAGAATCAAGTGGATCAATGCACCTATCTCAAGATCAGTGGGAGTAACTTTACAATCCTTGTTTTATATGTGGATGATATTCTACTAGCAAAAAACAACTTGGCTGTGTTGCATGAGTCGAAGCGTATACTTTCGCATAACTTCGACATGAAAGATCTCAGTGATACCTCTTATTTCATAGGTATCGAAATACATCAGGACAGGCGTAATGATGTTCTGGGTCTTTCTCAAAAGGCTTATATTGAACGCATCTTAAAACGCTATAATATGCAGCACTACACACCCACTGTAGCTCCAGTAGTAAAAGGAGACGTGTTTGGTTCTTTCTAAAGTCCGAACATTGAGATTTAAAAGGATCAAATGAGGATGATACCTTACTCTTTTGTAGTTGGAGCATTATGTACGCTCAGGTCTGTACTCGTCCAGATATCGCTTACATCGTCGGTATGCTTGGGCGTTATTTATCTAATCCCGGATTAGCACACTGGAAAACGGCTTAAAGAGGTTCTACGATATCTGCAAGAGACCAAAGACTACACATTAACTTATAGAAGAAGTGACAACTTAGAAGTAGAAGGATGTTCTGATTCCGATAAGAAATCTACTTCTAATATATATATTTATGATTAGCTGGCGGACCTATCTCTTGGCAGAGTCATAAACAAAACTGACTACAACATCCACCATGATGGCTGAATACATTGTCGTTTATAATGCCACTTGTCATGGTATGATGTTAAAGAACCTGGTCAGTGGACTCAAAATTGTCAAGTCTATTACCAGACCATTGAAGCTTTACTGTGATAACTCAGCTGCTGTAACTTTATTGAACAGTAACAGTTCAACTGGCGCTGAGTTGTATCTCGATACAAAGTATCTGTTTGTACGCGAACGGATTGAGGAAAATGTTCTTTGTATTGAGTACATAAGTACACATAATATGCTAATGGATCCAATGACCAAAGGTCTTCCTCCTAAAATCTTCGTAGGACACGTGTCGGAGATGAGGCTTACTAAAGGACCTAATATAATAGCATGTTGTACTTATTGGTCATTATTATTATCTTAATAAAATTTTTCCTCTATATTCAGATTTTGTTTGTCTATTAGTTACACTTTGAGCTCATAATGGTGTATAGACATTATATAACAAAATTTGTCTTAGTTAATTGATCATTGCTTATTAGTTTTAAATTTGAGTCATAGTTTGACTAGTGGGGGTCCTGAGTTGATGTTCTTCTCTACGACTGTACTTATTGACTATGATTTCAGTTTAGAACAAAATGAGTATTATCCCTGCCGGACTTATTGAATACTCATAGATAAATGATCGCTTGGTCAAGTGGGAGAATGTTGGAAATACGTTAAAATTGATCGTCACTGATCGTTTATCATTCGTGATATGATAATTGACGATAATTGAAATCCCTATGTCTAGTAAATATACGATGGACGTATTTGCTCTTAAAGATATACTATAGGGTTTCCCATTAGGTGATTGGAACTACAGGGGACTTATATGGCACATATAAACACCAGGGGCTAAACTGTAACATTCTACATTATAAATAGAATGCTAATGTCTCTCATTTACAACTAATCTTACATCAACCTCTCTTGTGCTCTCCCTTAGATCGGTTCTTATTTCAACCGATCCTTACTCACATCTAAACTCAATCACCTCGTTTTGGGAACCCGCAATCAATGGCAAATATGCTGAACGTTCTTACAGGTTCCACAGGTTTGTCAGGTATTATTATTATCATCATATTTTCATTATATTTACAATACGAATCATCTTTATTCCAACATGTGGTATCAGAGCCAATGTTTTTTGATCGATCTATTGATTTGTATTTGTATTGATTTAAAACCGAAAATATGATTTCTAAAACTGAAATAATTTTTTGATCTTAAATTGTTTGAATCTAATGATCTAATCATTTATGGTTGAAGGGAAATAGTGTTCGGCCTAAATAATTGTATGGATCTAATTTTTGATCTTAAACTGAAACATTTGATGATAAGCCGCCGCAAATATAAAACTAAAAACAATTTGTTTGATCACTTTTGTGTGATTAATGAATTGATATATTGTCGGCACATCAAGATCGAGGCCAAAGTAACATTAATATAAAGAACACAAGCAAGTTCCCTTGGAACCGAATCGCACCGCTAAAAGTGAATGTTTTTGGCTGGCGTCTGGAAAAGAACCGAATCCCTACAATCGACCAGCTTCTACTCCGTCACGTCCATGTGTCATCAACGATCTGTCCCATGTGCAACATCAGTAATGAGACTACCGACCACTTGTTTCTGCACTGCCCCTTCGCGACCTCCCTTTGGGCACACTTACTTGCTTGGTGCAGACTACCCCTGTTCCAACCCTCAACCATCAGGGATCTGTTCAACTACCACAAGGATCCACTCATTGGCTGCTCAAATCGACCTCTCATCAACCTGATTATCCTTGCTTTCTGCTAGACGATTTGGAAGATTAGAACGAAGCTGTTTTCTCCAACAAAGCCCCATCACTACGTTATGCTATTAAAGACCTTAAAGGAATAAGCTACCAGTGGCTCTCTAACAGATCCCCAAAATACCGTATGGACTGGACGAGATGGATGTATTTTAATTTTTAGCCCTTCATTTCCCTGTTGTTGTTTGCTTAGTTGTTTCCAATTTCCGTTCTTGTACCCTTACTTCTTGTACCTCTAGCTTCTCGCTAGATTTCTCGTTTATTTTTATATTTCCGAATGTTAAAAAAAAAAATTGGTTTTGTTGTTTTTTTTCTCGGCCGATTAAACAAGTAAAGAAACCAATAATTCTTTTATTATCTATTAATGTCAATTGAGTTCGACATAATGGTCGAGTTCGACCTCTCATACATTTAAGTCGACATGAACCTTAATTGTCGATTTTGATTTAATCTTTATTGAATTCGACATTAATTGTCGATTTTGATTTAGTCTTTATTGAATTCGACCTTAATTGTCGATTTTGATTTAGTCTTTATTGAATTCGACCTTATTTTATTATTGAATTCGACCTTAATTGTCGATTTTGATTTAGTCTTTATTGAATTCGACCTTAATTGTCGATTTTGATTTAGTCTTTATTGAATTCGACATTAATTGTCGATTTTGATTTAGTCTTTATTGAATTCGACCTTAATTGTCGATTTTGATTTAGTCTTTATTGAATTCGACCTTAATTGTCGATTTTGATTTAGTCTTTATTGAATTCGACCTTAATTGTCGATTTTGATTTAGTCTTTATTGAATTCGACCTTAATTGTCGATTTTGATTTAGTCTTTATTGAATTCGACATTAATTGTCGATTTTGATTTAGTCTTTATTGAATTCGACCTTAATTGTCGATTTTGATTTAGTCTTTATTGAATTCGACCTTATTTCATTATTGAATTCGACCTTATTTATTATTGAATTCGACCTTAATTGTCGATTTTGATTTAGTCTTTATTGAATTCGACCTTAATTGTCGATTTTGATTTAGTCTTTATTGAATTCGACCTTAATTGTCGATTTTGATTTAGTCTTTATTGAATTCGACATTAATTGTCGATTTTGATTTAGTCTTTATTGAATTCGACCTTAATTGTCGATTTTGATTTAGTCTTTATTGAATTCGACCTTAATTGTCGATTTTGATTTAGTCTTTATTGAATTCGACCTTATTTTATTATTGAATTCGACCTTAATTGTCGATTTTGATTTAGTCTTTATTGAATTCGACCTTAATTGTCGATTTTGATTTAGTCTTTATTGAATTCGACCTTATTTCATTATTGAATTCGACCTTAATTGTCGATTTTGATTTAGTCTTTATTGAATTCGACCTTATTTCATTATTGAATTCGACCTTATTTTCATTATTGAATTCGACCTTAATTGTCGATTTTGATTTAGTCTTTATTGAATTCGACCTTAATTGTCGATTTTGATTTAGTCTTTATTGAATTCGACCTTAATTGTCGATTTTGATTTAGTCTTTATTGAATTCGAACTTAATTGTCGATTTTGATTTAGTCTTTATTGAATTCGACCTTATTTCATTATTGAATTCGAATTTATTTTTATTGAATTCGACCTTAATTGTCGATTTTGATTTAGTCTTTATTGAATTCGACCTTAATTGTCGATTTTGATTTAGTCTTTATTGAATTCGACATTAATTGTCGATTTTGATTTAGTCTTTATTGAATTCGACCTTAATTGTCGATTTTGATTTAGTCTTTATTGAATTCGACCTTATTTCATTATTGAATTCGACCTTATATATTAAAATTTTGATTTATTTTGTAACACCCCAGAGATTTAAGGTAAAAAGAATTTAACCCTTTTTATAGTTTCGACATTAAATTAATTTCCTAGTATTTTATTTTTGGAAATGGGGTTAATTTAGTTGGAACTTTAGCGGATAGCGGGTATTTTATTACCCAAAAAGTGAATGGGGCGTGGCAGCCCCATAGTGTGCCAGCCACCCTTTTTGTTGGTGATTCACCATTTCCTCAACTCCCACCTATTCTTCTCATTTCTTCTTCATTTCTTTCCATTATCAATTCATGCAATTCAATCAAGCTACTCTAAGATCATCATAACAATAACCTCTTAAAATCAAGTAATTGAAAAGCTAGGGTTTGAGGAAAGAAGTGGTGGTGGCCGAAATTCTAGAGGAAAAAGGGGAGAAAAGAAGTTGTAATCCAAAGTCTTGATTTAACTTATTGTTTGTGAGGTATTGATTTTCCTCTAGTTAATTTCCATCTTCTTTTGAAATTAGGGTTCAAGGATGAACCAAATTGGGGGTTTTGCTAGAAAATGAATTATGGCTAATTTTCCCCAATTCCTTAGTTAACCTAGTTGTCATTGAGTTATGTATTGAGTTTGATTATGAAATTGATAAGCTTATGTGATAAGTTTGGTTTATGAGAAAAGATGAGTTTTTACAAGTAATTGAAATGTTGATGAAAAGGGTAGGTTGAACCACCTATGATATGGTAGAAGTAAAAAGGAGACTCAATGACAAATGGGTTGGGTTTTGGGTTTAGAAAGGCTAGCGATTGAGTATGGCTAGGTTAAGCTAGTCAAGTTGTGATTATAAGCTTATGCATTTTATGACATGATTATAGGTTGAAGCTTGTTTGTGCTTAATCGTTTTAGCTTTGTTGATCTATTTGCGGAGGAGGTGAGTATATTTGCATACCTTTATGTTTACGTTGGGTCAATTGACCACATCATGTTGTAATGTGTTATTCATGTGTGGTAATTGATTTGGCTAGACCCGGGTGGGGTCAATTGTTATGAGGCCTAAGAACCTCCGGGGCCTAAGAACCCCTATTGTTGTTGAGAAAAGGCCTAAGAACCTCCGGGGCCTAAGAACCCCGATATTCTCTAATGGATCCATATATGTTGTTTATTGTGCAAAGGTGAGCATGTAGGTATGGCACGACGGTGTCATGGGTTACATGTAATAGTCCTTTGTGCGTTGCCCTCCTTCGTATTCGTAAATGTATGCAAGTATATTCACTAAGCCTTTGCTTATATTTTAGTTGTTTACCATTTTATAGGTAGTTCCGGAAGAAGGAACTAGTGTTGTTGAATTGAAAGTCTTGGTTTAGAGCTTGAAGTGTTTCTGGAAGACGTGAAGGTACTAGGTCATTCTCGGATGAATGACAACTTTTGGTTTAGAGGCTTAGAAATCCCTCTCCTCTTGGCTCTTGGTACATTTTGATTTGATGGTCATACTTTTGTTAAAATTATGTAAAAGTCCAAGAGTAAAGCTTTTGGAAAGTTTGTGAAGTTGCATTTTGGTCGAATTTGTGTCAAAATGGATAAACGACCCATTTGAAGTATCCAGAATTTGATTATGAATTAGTTGATTTTTGGGTGAAGAAATGAGATTGGAAGGAAAGAAAGAAAGAAAGAAAGAAAAGGATTTTGGGAAAATGATTGGTCAAATGGGGGGGGGGCGGCCTATAGTCCAAATGGGTAGGCACCCGCTCCGCTAAATCCGACAAATAGCTAAACGTTAACCCTTTAAACACCAAAATCTTTCCGTAAGCATTAACCCAATTCTATTCAACAAGTTTGTTAGTCAAATTACACAAAAGTCAACGGGTCAAAATTCACGGATGTTACAACATGACCTTAATTGTCGATTTTGATTTAGTCTTTATTGAATTCGACCTTAATTGTCGATTTTGATTTAGTCTTTATTGAATTCGACCTTAATTGTCGATTTTGATTTAGTCTTTATTGAATTCGACCTTAATTGTCGATTTTGATTTAGTCTTTATTGAATTCGACCTTAATTGTCGATTTTGATTTAGTCTTTATTGAATTCGACCTTAATTGTCGATTTTGATTTAGTCTTTATTGAATTCGACCTTAATTGTCGATTTTGATTTAGTCTTTATTGAATTCGACATTAATTGTCGATTTTGATTTAGTCTTTATTGAATTCGACCTTAATTGTCGATTTTGATTTAGTCTTTATTGAATTCGACCTTATTTCATTATTGAATTCGACCTTATTTTAAGACTTTGATTTAGTCTTTAATGAATTCGACCTTAATTGTCGATTTTGATTTAGTCTTTATTGAATTCGACATTAATTGTCGATTTTGATTTAGTCTTTATTGAATTCGACCTTAATTGTCGATTTTGATTTAGTCTTTATTGAATTCGACCTTAATTGTCGATTTTGATTTAGTCTTTATTGAATTCGACCTTAATTGTCGATTTTGATTTAGTCTTTATTGAATTCGACCTTAATTGTCGATTTTGATTTAGTCTTTATTGAATTCGACCTTATTTTAAGTTGAATTTGATTTAGTCTTTATTGAATTCGACGTTATTTCAAGATTGACCTAAAACTAGTCTATTTTGACCTTAAGCATGTCTAATTAGACCTTACATGTCTTAACATGTCGAGATGGATTTATTTTATTGAAGTTCGACTTATTTATCGAACTTTGATTTATTTATTAAGTTCGACTCACTTATCAACCTCTTCTGTTGAATTCAACTTACCTTGTCAATTTCTTTTAATTGTTGAATCTTACTTACTTGTTGAGTTCTTCTTAATTGTCGTGTACGCTTTCACCCTAAAATTTTATGGAAAAATTTGTCACTCAAATCTTGAAAATAATTTTTTCTATGACATTTTTTACCATAACACATAAAGGGGAATAAAAAAAATAATGGTGTATAGACATTATATAACAAAATTTGTCTTAATGAATTGATCATTGCTTATTAGTTTTAAATTTGAGTCATAGTTTGACTAGTGGGGGTCCTAAGTTGATGTTCTTCTCTACGACTGTACTTATTGACTATGATTTCAGTTTAGAACAAAATGAGTATTATCCCGATCGGACTTATTGAATACTCATAGATAAATGATCGCTTGGTCAAGTGGGAGAATGTTGGAAATACGTTAAAATTGATCGTCACTGATCGTTTATCATTCGTGATATGATAATTGACGATAATTGAAATCCCTATGTCTAGTAAATATACGATGGACGTATTTGCTCTTAAAGATATACTATAGGGTTTCCCATTAGGAGATTGGAACTACAGGGGACTTATATGGCACATATAAACACCAGGGGCTAAACTGTAACATTCTACATTATAAATAGAATGCTAATGTCTCTCATTTACAACTAATCTTACATCAACCTCTCTTGTGCTCTCCCCTAGATCGGTTCTTATTTCAACCGATCCTTACTCCCATCTAAACTCAATCACCTCGTTTTGGGAACCCGCAATCAATGGCAAATATGTTGAACGTTCTTACAGGTTCCACAGGTTTATCAGGTATTATTATTATCATCATATTTTCATTATATTTACAATACGAATCATATTTATTCCAACAAATTCAGCTTGAGGGAGAATAAGATCCCATTGTTTTGGATTGTCACCGATAAGGCTACACAAAAGATTTCCCAAGCTGCGGTTAGTAACTTCATCCGTTTGTGGGTGGTGGGAACTACTAACTGTAAACGAGAGCCAAGACGTTTCCACCACGTTCTCCAAAAATGACTTAACAAATTTGACATCTCTATCAGAAGTGATACTTTTGGGAATACCATGGAGGCGAACAATCTCACTAAAATAGATACGTGCAACTTGACTTGCATCATAAGTTTTTGCGCATAGTACCAAAATGTGCCATCTTAGAAAATCGATCAACGACCACCAAGTCTTTTTGGCTTTGTGTACGTGGGAGGCCCAAGACAAAATCGAGACTAACATCCTCCCACGGGCCATTCAGAACAGGTAGCGGGGTATAAAGACCTGCATTAGTATGGTTAGTTTTTGCAATATGACATACCCGACAACGTGCAAGAATCCGTGACACATCCTTTGCCAAGTGAGGCCAATAAAAACGATCATGAATAAGACCAATGGTTTTGTCACGACCAAAATGTCCTGCTAAACCTCCTTGATGGCATTCCAAGATGATAGCTTCGCGAAGGGAGCAACGGGGTACTAATCGATTGTTCTTAAACAAAAATCCATTATGTTTCGTAAATACCTGGAAGGGACGACATGGGAAAGCTTTCCATGCGGCTGCAAAATCTGGGTCATCATGATATAATTGACGATAATTGAAATCCCTATGTCTAGTAAATATACGATGGACGTATTTGCTCTTAAAGATATACTATAGGGTTTCCCATTAGGAGATTGGAACTACAGGGGACTTATATGGCACATATAAACACCAGGGGCTAAACTGTAACATTCTACATTATAAATAGAATGCTAATGTCTCTCATTTACAACTAATCTTACATCAACCTCTCTTGTGCTCTCCCCTAGATCGGTTCTTATTTCAACCGATCCTTACTCCCATCTAAACTCAATCACCTCGTTTTGGGAACCCGCAATCAATGGCAAATATGTTGAACGTTCTTACAGGTTCCACAGGTTTATCAGGTATTATTATTATCATCATATTTTCATTATATTTACAATACGAATCATATTTATTCCAACAAATTCAGCTTGAGGGAGAATAAGATCCCATTGTTTTGGATTGTCACCGATAAGGCTACACAAAAGATTTCCCAAGCTGCGGTTAGTAACTTCATCCGTTTGTGGGTGGTGGGAACTACTAACTGTAAACGAGAGCCAAGACGTTTCCACCACGTTCTCCAAAAATGACTTAACAAATTTGACATCTCTATCAGAAGTGATACTTTTGGGAATACCATGGAGGCGAACAATCTCACTAAAATAGATACGTGCAACTTGACTTGCATCATAAGTTTTTGCGCATAGTACCAAAATGTGCCATCTTAGAAAATCGATCAACGACCACCAAGTCTTTTTGGCTTTGTGTACGTGGGAGGCCCAAGACAAAATCGAGACTAACATCCTCCCACGGGCCATTCAGAACAGGTAGCGGGGTATAAAGACCTGCATTAGTATGGTTAGTTTTTGCAATATGACATACCCGACAACGTGCAAGAATCCGTGACACATCCTTTGCCAAGTGAGGCCAATAAAAACGATCATGAATAAGACCAATGGTTTTGTCACGACCAAAATGTCCTGCTAAACCTCCTTGATGGCATTCCAAGATGATAGCTTCGCGAAGGGAGCAACGGGGTACTAATCGATTGTTCTTAAACAAAAATCCATTATGTTTCGTAAATACCTGGAAGGGACGACATGGGCAAGCTTTCCATGCGGCTGCAAAATCTGGGTCATCATGATATAATTGACGAAACAAATCAAACTCGTGAACCTGAAGTTGGAGAGAAGTAAGAAGAGAATGACGACGACTCAAAGCACCGGCGACAGTATTTGACGTGCCGGCTTTGTGGCGAATGACGAAAGAGAACTCTTGTAGGAATTCAACCCATTTGGCATGGCTGGGGTTGAGTTTGTCTTGACCTTGAATAAACCGTAACGCTTGATGATCTGAAAATAGAACAAACTCGCCATGTAATAGATAGTGACGCCAATATTCAAGACTTCGAACAATGGCATAAAACTCTTTGTCATAAGTACTATATTTTCGTCGTGTGTCATTGAGTTTCTCGCTAAAAAAAGCAATCGGGCGACTTTGTTGACTAAGAACTCCACCAATACAAGCATCACACTCAACTTGAAAAACCTCATTAAAATTAGAAAGTGCCAAAATAGGAGCAGTGGTAACACGCTTCTTTAATTCTTCAAAAGCTTTATTTGCAGCCTCTGTCCAAATAAATTTACCACCTTTCAAACAATTGGTAATTGGTGCCACAATGGTACTAAAGTTTTTGATAAATCTGCGATAAAAGGAAGCAGGCCCATGAAAACTTCTTACATCATGTAGTGTTTTGGGGATAAGCCAGGAAGTAATTGCTTGAACTTTAGAATCGTCCATTCTAATCCCTGTAGATGAGATTAAGAAACCCAAAAATGTGACTTCTGAAGTTAAAAAATGGCACTTGTTACGGTTGGCATATAACTTTTGCTCTTGCAGAACCCGAAAAACCTCACTTAAAATTAGAAAGTGCCAAAATAGGAGCAGTGGTAACACGCTTCTTTAATTCTTCAAAAGCTTTATTTGCAGCCTCTGTCCAAATAAATTTACCACCTTTCAAACAATTGGTAATTGGTGCCACAATGGTACTAAAGTTTTTGATAAATCTGCGATAAAAGGAAGCAGGCCCATGAAAACTTCTTACATCATGTAGTGTTTTGGGGATAAGCCAGGAAGTAATTGCTTGAACTTTAGAATCGTCCATTCTAATCCCTGTAGATGAGATTAAGAAACCCAAAAATGTGACTTCTGAAGTTAAAAAATGGCACTTGTTACGGTTGGCATATAACTTTTGCTCTTGCAGAACCCGAAAAACCTCACGTAGATGTTGCAAATGCTGCTCGAGGTCTTGGCTAAAAATTAGGATATCATCAAAATAAACAACAAAAAAACGGCCAAGGAAAGGTTGAAAAATGTTCCAATACCTTGCCATATGTTTGCTCTCACTCTAAAAGATTTGGCGCGTGTTTGGCTAGATGCGCAGCCAGAAGGAAGCATAACAAGTTTTGAAGATCTAAAAACCAAGTTCCGCTCTCACTTTAGTCAGCAGAGAAAATACAAGAAAATGCACTTGGAGGCCCACAACATTAAAAGAAGAGAAAATGAAAGCGTCCGCCAATTCATAACTCTCTACACAGACGAAACGGCTTTGATGAAGGGCCTTAGTGAAAATAAAAAAATATCAGGTTTCGTTCATGGGTTGCGTTTCCAACCCCTTGTGGAGTTCCTTTCCACAAACTTGCCACAAGAATATACGGTGTTGATGGACAAGACTTATACTTTCCTAGTAGGCAAAGAAACAGCGGGCGGAGTCACAGGGCCAGGCTACGGAAAAGACCTTGACAGAAACAGAAGAAATCGAAACTTTCGACATGAAAGGTTCCGAACAGCACCATTCAATAGATCACAGGGAGGAGCCTCCGGAGGCCACTCCAATCTCTAGCATGCCCCAAAGAATACTCGTGATGTTTTGGCAACGGAGAAGGCTCCGATGAAAGGTAACCTCCGGAACAAAGACATGTCTAAGTTCTGTGAATTTCACAACCGTTATGGCCATGAAACAAACGAATGCAAAGTTTTCAAGAACAAAGTTGAAGAAGCAATGAAATCTGGAAAATACTCGATGCTGCTGAAGGGCATCAAGGAGCCAGGACCAAGGCAAAACAATAGTAAGAATCCAATGATTGAGGCTCCGGAAGCAAAAGCGGAACCACTGGAAGAAATAATTGCAGCCATTATCCCGGAGCGTACAACATCAGAAAGGCCTCCGGCGACAAATGAAGCATGGAAGAAGGTAGCCATAAGTTTCTCTCCGGTTGAAGACGAAGAAGTATCCGAAGCACCAATCATAATCGGAGCCATCATAGGAAATCATTCAGTGGCAGGAATTAATCTAGACACGGGAAGTGGATGTGAGATAATGTATGAGCATTGTTTTTTAAAGCTGAAGGCTACATTGCGGAAGAGAATAAAAGATAACATAAGTCCTTTCGTAGGATTCTCAAACGAAAGAACATGGTCGCTGGGAGAAATCACACTGAATGTTACTATCGGGGAAGCTCCGCGTGCAAGATCCGAAGCGTTAACTTTTGTGGTAATACGGGCGAAGTCGCCATACAACATCATACTTGGTAGATCAGCAATGAGAAAATTTGGTATGATATCGTCTCCAATTCATGCAATAGTAAAATTCCCAACCCCAGGAGGGATAGGTTTTATCAAAGGCGATCCTAAACCGGAAAAACAGTGTTTCCAGTACAAACCTCCGGAAGCCGGAGAGTACTGAAAGGAGAATGAAAATCCTGAAGCAGATTCAGAAATGATTGAAGACACCCAAAGGCCGAGGCCGCCGCAAACTCTCAAAGAGAGCCGGAGCCTCAATGAAAAGCTTGCAACCCTTCACAGTTCCTTGCCCAAATCACCAGACAAATCCCCACAGCCCTCTCAAACACTGAAAGGTCGTTTGGAAAAACAACATTCCGAATGGACGAAGGAGGCTCAAAATGTTTTCACCAAGCAACAGAGTTGCTTATGCCAACTACCGAAAATGATGGATAGGGCTCCAGCCGAAACCCTCCAGATGTTTTTGGCAGCCCTTTGGAAAGCCATAGGTGCAGCGTTGATAACAAGCAGAAGAAGAGTCCAGCAGATGTTATGCTACGTTAGCAGAGTTTCGGATGTCCCAGAAACAAAAAAGCTAACCCCAACCTTAATTCATGCAGATAGACGGCTCCAGCGATACTCCCAACCCAATCCTATCCAAATCTTGACAAACAATCCTATTAAACAAGCCCTAAATAGGCCGGCGGTCTCCGGAATCTTAGCAAAGTGGACATTCAAATTGGGAGAACATGAAATTGGCTTCAAACCTAGAAATTCAATCAAAGGGCAAACACGAGCAGATTTCCCCGCTGAGGTCCCGCGAGTGGAAGCAAGAAGCAAAAGAGAAGCCGAAAGTATTGTGCAGAAGGGAGAGTCGGAACAATGCCCGGAAGAGCAGAAACCTACTCATACTTCACGACTCAAACCCAAGGAACCAAACAATGCCACAAAATATGAAGTAGGGAAGCCAGCACTGAACGAGCACTGGAAAAAAGTAAGGCAAGCAAGGCAAAAATTTAGGAGTTTCCGTGTACAAAGTGTAAGCCAGAGCCGCAATAAGACAGCGGGCACTCCAAAGGAATTAACCTCCACCTCTTTCGTCCATCTAATCAGAGAGGCTCTCGCGGCAACATTGCAAAAAAGCTCTGTGGAGGAAGAAGTTGTTGTGGCACCGGCCGAAGAAAAGGGACAAATGTGGATGACAAACAAAGACCAGGCAAGGAAAATCAACATCAAAACTCCGCGACACACACTTCGGAATGAAAGCTTCCACAGAAAATCCTACTCGGGGTCATTGATTAAATGCGCCGGACCCAGAATGGTGGTGGCAAGAGACACCAAAACAGAATGTTACTGGCCGCCCATCCAGGGTAATCAGAAGCTCAACCACTTGGGGGCTCAACAACGCTTTACAGCCGCAGCCCACCGGGAGACGCCTTTAGGCCCCATGCATGGCTCCAAAGCCAGTATGCAAACTTTTCGCAGGTTCCCCACAGATGATGAAAACAAAGAACAACCCCGGCAGAGCTCCGCGTCACTTGAGGAAAGGAGAGAAGTAGCCCCCATCAAAGAGGCTGCTTACAAAAAACAAGTACTGAAGTGTCAAGACCAAAGGATCAAAGAAGAAATTTTTCTGCCAAAAGACTGTGCTTTTAGGAGCAGTGGCGTAGGCAAGACAGAGAGGGTCGGAAGGCTATGACCCCAATGGAGGACCCATGTCAAGTCACAGAGGCTTACGGCGGTAAGTCTTACAGGTTGATCACATTTCCAGATGAAGATTTTCTACAAACATGTAATAGCTCACAGTTGAAAAAGTGCCACATGTAATCTTTTTTATTTTGTTAACGAGGCTACGACCTCCCATCATGTAAATAGGCTGCGGCCAAATAACACTAATCAAGCAACAGCTTACGGCTTGACGGAGCCTAAGCAGCGTGACATCTTTAAGCAATTATTTTTAAGCATAAACGATAAGGCACTACAAAATAATTGCAGCCTACGGCCAACCGGAGCCTAAGCTACACATCAATTATGAACAAGCACAAAATTGTGCAAACAAACCTTAGAAAATTTTTCTAAGTAATCATTGCAAATCAAAATACGCTACGGCTAATCGGAGCCTACGCAGTGCAATGACTTATAAAAATTGTGCAAACAAACCTTAGAAAATTTTTCTAAGTAATCATTGCAAATCAAAATACGCTACGGCTAATCGGAGCCTACGCAGTGCAATGACTTATAAAAATTGTGCAAAGAAAACCTTAGAAAATTTTTCTAAGTAACATGATCAAAATACGCTACGGCTAATCGGAGCCTACGCAGTGCAATGACTTATAAAAATTGTGAAAGAAAACCTTAGAAAATTTTTCTAAGTAACATGAGCGAAACACACTACGGCTAATCGGAGCCTACGCAGTGCAATGACTTATAAAAATTGTGAAAGAAAACCTTAGAAAATTTTTCTAAGTAACATGAGCGAAACACACTACGGCTAATCGGAGCCTACGCAGTGCAATGACTTATAAAAATTGTGAAAGAAAACCTTAGAAAATTTTTCTAAGTAACATGAGCGAAACACACTACGGCTAATCGGAGCCTACGCAGTGCAATGACTTATAAAAATTGTGAAAGAAAACCTTAGAAAATTTTTCTAAGTAACATGAGCGAAACACACTACGGCTAATCGGAGCCTACGCAGTGCAATGACTTATAAAAATTGTGAAAGAAAACCTTAGAAAATTTTTCTAAGTAACATGAGCGAAACACACTACGGCTAATCGGAGCCTACGCAGTGCAATGACTTATAAAAATTGTGAAAGAAAACCTTAGAAAATTTTTCTAAGTAACATGAGCGAAACACACTACGGCTAATCGGAGCCTACGCAGTGCAATGACTTATAAAAATTGTGAAAGAAAACCTTAGAAAATTTTTCTAAGTAACATGAGCGAAACACACTACGGCTAATCGGAGCCTACGCAGTGCAATGACTTATAAAAATTGTGAAAGAAAACCTTAGAAAATTTTTCTAAGTAACATGAGCGAAACACACTACGGCTAATCGGAGCCTACGCAGTGCAATGACTTATAAAAATTGTGAAAGAAAACCTTAGAAAATTTTTCTAAGTAACATGAGCGAAACACACTACGGCTAATCGGAGCCTACGCAGTGCAATGACTTATAAAAATTGTGAAAGAAAACCTTAGAAAATTTTTCTAAGTAACATGAGCGAAACACACTACGGCTAATCGGAGCCTACGCAGTGCAATGACTTATAAAAATTGTGAAAGAAAACCTTAGAAAATTTTTCTAAGTAACATGAGCGAAACACACTACGGCTAATCGGAGCCTACGCAGTGCAATGACTTATAAAAATTGTGAAAGAAAACCTTAGAAAATTTTTCTAAGTAACATGAGCGAAACACACTACGGCTAATCGGAGCCTACGCAGTGCAATGACTTATAAAAATTGTGAAAGAAAACCTTAGAAAATTTTTCTAAGTAACATGAGCGAAACACACTACGGCTAATCGGAGCCTACGCAGTGCAATGACTTATAAAAATTGTGAAAGAAAACCTTAGAAAATTTTTCTAAGTAACATGAGCGAAACACACTACGGCTAATCGGAGCCTACGCAGTGCAATGACTTATAAAAATTGTGAAAGAAAACCTTAGAAAATTTTTCTAAGTAACATGAGCGAAACACACTACGGCTAATCGGAGCCTACGCATTGCGATACTTATAAAAATTGTGCAAAGAAATAAAAATATTGTACTAAGCCTATCAAGGCTTTACAGACTAAAGCATGCAGAAAATACAGAAAATGTATATAGCCAACACAGGCTTTACAAACCCAATCATAAATTGTTCACAAGGACAAACAAGCCAAACAGATCAAGGATTTTGGACGATAGAGCCAGAGGGAGCCGCGGAAGATACAGTAGCCTGAACAGAGGCGGAAGCACCGGAGCTTGTAGGGGGAATGGCAAGGATTTCTGGAGCAGTCAAGTCAGCGTCGGAGGCAATCACGTTCAAATACTCGAATCTTTTTTGAGCAAACTTTTGTGCCGCCTCCTTCAACGCTGCGACACTCCCCTTTTGGTATCCCGGAATCTGTGTGATATCCAGATCCGGAGCCTGCGCCTTGGCCTTCATCAACCCCTTATTAAAGCCAACCGTCATCGCGCAACCCTGCACCGCTCCCATTTCCTTTGCAAACTCCGCGCTCGAGCGGAGCTTATCAAAAATAGAGGGAATGCCTCTAATAAGCTCCGCCTGTCCGCCGTCACCTTCTCTATATCCTCATCCATTTCCTGGAGTTTATCACGTAAGTCCTTCTCAACACTCTTACACTCACTTACCTCCAATGTCAACCGCTCCACCTTGCCCTTCTCCTCATGCAAATCATTTTCTAACTTGTTTTTCTCCTGCATAAGATCCTCAATCCTTTTCCGATGGGCGGAGACCTCCTGCTCCGCCATCTCCGCTTGTTGCTTCAAGATTACATTGTTTGCTTCCATGTCTGCCACCTTTTGGGTCTGGAGTTCTGGATCTTGAAACTCAAGCTTTCGGACCTTCCGACGCAACTCCTTGTTCTTATCTTTCAACTCCTCCATCTCCGCCTCCATCAAATCCCAACGCCTCCAAAAATCATTCTAATAAACAAGAGATAAAACAAAAGTTATTCTGAGTATGTAATATAAAAAATATACATATATAGTAATAACATGTGAATTGAAACAAAGGGATACGAAAGCATACTTGCTTCGATAGTTGACGAATGGATGTCTCATTGGTTGAACTTCTGAACTCTTCAATAGAAAGCAAGGCAACTTCGTGAAGGCGGGCCGGAGGCACTATTCGGGTAATGAAGTCTTCTTTCTCCTCATCTTTTTCTAAGTAACTATCACATGGAATTCTGGGAAAAACAACCTTGAATGCAGCTTTAGATTTCGGAATCTCCGGAATGCGCTGGGAGCGAAGCCCACCACTTCCAGAAGCTTCCGCCTCATGGTCACCAGTGCCGGAGGCCCCATCGTCTGAATCATTACCCTCATGAATGTCTTGGGAGATATCTTTCTTCATTCTTCTTACGGCCATGGGGCTTTTTCCGGCCCCATGCCTCGGAGGTTCCGCAAGAAACTCCCCCTCTTCAACATTTTGGTTACCCTCAGTTTCTTCCAAAATAACATAATCTCGTAGTTTAGCTTTCTTACGAGACTTGGGAACAGATTTCTTCTCAGTTTTCCTCTTTCGTCGGGTGTTTTTTCCGGAGGCTTCGCTGGTAGCAGTCTCCTCTCTCTCGTTTTTCTTCTTGCGCACAAGCTGACTGGCATAATCTTCCTCAATTTCTTTCTGGCGTGCAACAGTCTCCGGAGTATCTTTCAAAACTACAACATCCTTCTCATGGGAGATGCGGGGAACCTCTTGCGCAGCCTGTCCCTCCGGGAGGTCCGGAACGGCATCAATATCCTCTAAGTCACTCCCCATGTATGCCAAGAAGTCCATAACTGAAAAATAAAATAATAAAATATTAAAATTCATGCAACTAGGGAATGAAGATGTAAAACGAACAAGAGGAAACAAAAGAAGACTACGACAAACAAGAAAATAATATTTAAATTCTTGTAGGCCAAAGGAGAAGGGTCGGAGGCTCCATACCCTTCCCTTCTTTATTCACAAGACGGGGAACAGCCGGATGGTATGACCAGACCGAACTCAACTTGGCCAAATACAAAACAGCCTCCGAAAGAGTCCGGCTCAATATCGGAGGCTTACACAGCCTTTCCACCACATCTTGATCAAATTCAATCTTTGTTGCAGTATCTGCTAGGGTTCCGCGGGCGTTGCCTTTCATGTTTAATAAAGATGGATATGCGGAGGGCACAACGGTAGAATCCACGTAAAAGAATCTATTCTTCCACCCCTTTATGGAAGCAATCACGCCGTATATACATTCCGGCAACTTCGAACCAGGCCTTTTTTGAATAGTAAACCAATCTCCGTCAGCTCCCAAGCAATAAAATTTGCGAAAATTATCTACCGAAGGCTCCGCATTCAAAGCACGGCAAGCGGCCTCAAACATGGTTATCCTAAGGGCTCCGAAAGGGGTCAATTGGGAGATGTGACATTTAAAATGTTTTAATACCTCCAGGAAAAAGGTGGTAAAGGGCAAACGAACATTAGCAACCTCAAACATGGCCATATATAAAACTATTTTGCCAGCCGGAACCATCCTCGCATTGTCGGAGGGGCGCGGAACGGTGTAATGATACCCTATAGGAAATCTATAGTCGGACAAAAATTGCACTAATTCATCCTTTTTAACATTACAAAAACTAATACATAGATCTTTCCTATTACCCATAATAAAACTGTAAAGCGGAAGCTAAAAACACCCACCTGCGGAGGATCCCAACAAAAAAGAAGAAGAATGAGAAAATGCTCAAGAGGCTACGGAAGCTACGGATTTGAGAGAAAAGAGAGCAAAGAGAATTTCAAGAAGGAAAAAGTGAGGAATAAGGGAAGAATGGGAATATTTATAGGGAAGATAGAGATGCTACAGTGCCCCATGATGGGACGTATCAAAGCGGCGTGGCTTCAGAAGCAACCACGTGTCCTCCACTAACTCTCCAAAGAGTAACATTTATTGCGAGGACTCCGGGCGTAACACGTGGCCCCCACTAACAATGTCATAATGGGAATAAAAACAAAACGAAGCGACACGTCTGCTCAATTTTGAATCTTTTTATTTCCCATTTTTATTTTTGGGGGGAAAGAGTATAGAATAACTCACAAAAAGGCTACAGACTATAGCCCCCGGATATGCTAATGCCATCCGGAGGATAAGTAAAAACAACCACGAATTTTCAAAGTGCTTTTAGCCTTACCCCACCATTATAAAAGGGATATAATGCTAGGCTGGGGGGCTTGACGATGTACCATCCTTAATCCTACGGACTCTCCGGATTACGTACATTAATGGAGGACCAAAGCTCTCGCTAAGACGAGGTCCGGAATCTAAGTTATAACAATCTAAGAGTAGCCTTCGATACCTAGCTACGAAGGCTACGGCTAGCCAGCAGACAAACAGTACAATTTAGAACGTGCACTAGTACGTACGACTTGTACTTGTACCTTCAGGCCAAAGATCGTGCCACAGCTGTCTAACGATAACGACTATATGTCTAATGTTACCGTTAACCCTCCAGCTTCTGGATCCTTCCCTGAGGGCCTATAAATACCCCTCAAAGGATTCACCTAAAACCCCAATGAAAAACACACACAAACACCTAAATATCACACTTGGTGGCGTGAAGCTAATTAGTTCTTCACACCATTAGGGAACCGCCAACAAGTATAAAATAACCTATTTCCACCCTATTAATCACTCATTATCGTTTTCTTATACAAGATTAAACCTCCTTAATTTAAGAGTAACTTTACCCTTAAACAGCATCTATATTGAATTATAGGTGCATCACAATAAGGTGCATCTACATACAATTATAGGTGCATCTTACTATCGTGAAGATTTAGTTACCATACCATATTTAGTTTCTTTTATATAAATCTTGTTCCTAAAGTTTAGGAGTTCTAGGTTGTTCCCCAAGTAAAGGGCATTCGTACCACCTACTCTTTTTTCCAAAAAAATTCATGTAAACTAGTTATGCCAAAACGTGTCATTGAACTATCAAAAGATAAGATGTATGAGATTTGCGACTGACAACATAATGTGTGCTTTTCAGAGCATTTTATATGATTTTGAATAATTATGGCCAAATAATCTTCGCATTAGAGAACAGTGGCTTTTAAACAAGACTATAAGTCGACCATATCAACCGTTTAAAGTCACGGCTTAGCTGGTAATTCAATCACATTGAGCCTTTAAGAGCCCTAAGTTTAAATTACTCTAGATCCAGAGAAAATACAATAACATATATGCCTATAGGACGACAAATTTATTGAAAACATGCTTGTATCACTGATTCCTTAAAAGACATGGCCTTCTATCTTAGGTTTTCATCCCAACTAAACTAAGCCCAATTTAACATAAAGTTCAAAGTATAAAAACACTTAGCTATTTAAGATCTTACAACTTCTGTCTACTAATCACTGAAGTCAAAGCCCATAACAGAAATAATGATCTATTACCAGGCTATGGCCCATGACTCAAGCCCTTCACTTTAAAAATTGTAGAATGTTAATTCCACATTTTGAGATAAATCTCTAATCTTCAATCATACCAGTTAGGAGTGGCTCAACAGTATTATGATAGTAGGTGATCACTTTAAACACCTAAAAATTTAGAGCCTCAATATTTTGTATACTAGATTTAATGTTTGGACTCCCCCAAAACTAACATTGCTTAAACACTTCAAAAACCTTAAGCCGACACTGATCTCGATAAAGAAGAAAAGTGTATTGTCTAATTTGATCTAATTAGTAATTAACCACATTACTTAACTATCAATTTGCAACAAAATAAAAAACAGCGAATTAGTTAAAAATATGTATATAGAATATGAAGTATTAATATCAACTATCGGCGATCATCATTAACAATCCGAATATACGGTGTTGTTAAGATCCGAAAAAATTTCTCAACATAAT
>CM067171.1:25545932-25771319 GCA_034093135.1 Erigeron breviscapus
ACATGAATTAAAAGATAAAAGTTTTATATAAACATATAAATAGATAGTATATTATCTAAGATGAGAAAAATAGCTTACCAAAGAGAGTCGGATATCTGTTAGAACACAAGCTGGCTATGAACGGAATAGCTAAAGACAAGTTAGCAGATGAAGAACTAAGTAAGTAAAAGAGATAGAGAAAGAAGATTTTGTGTGATTTCTCCTTAACAAAACGCGTTATTATATAGAGGCTAAAAAGCAAGTAAAACCTGGGAGAACGGACAGCTGTCTGTAAACTAACAGTAATTTCAATTATTGTTACAGTAATTAGTAAATACTGAACTATTTTTTTTACCAAAGAAAAAAAAAAAAAAAAAAAAAAAAAAAAAAAAAAAAAAAAAAAAAAAAAAAAAAAAAAAAAAAAAAAAAAAAAAAAAAAAAAAAAAAAAAAAAAAAAAAAAAAAAAAAAAAAAAAAAAAAAAAAAAAAAAAAAAAAAAAAAAAAAAAAAAAAAAATTTAAAGATTACTATCTCTGTAAATTATTGTTACAGTAATTAGTAAAAGAACTATTTTTTTTACCAAAAAAAAAAAAAAAAAAAAAAAAAAAAAAAAAAAAAAAAAAAAAAAAAAAAAAAAAAAAAAAAAAAAAAAAAAAAAAAAAAAAAATAAAAAAAAAAAAAAAAAAAAAAAAAAAAAAAAAAAAAAAAAAAAAAAAAAAAATTTAAACTTTACTATCTCTGTAAATTATTGTTACAGTAATTAGTAAATACTGAACTATTTTTTTTACCAAAAAAAAAAAAAAAAAAAAAAAAAAAAAAAAAAAAAAAAAAAAAAAAAAAAAAAAAAAAAAAAAAAAAACCAAAGAAAAAAAAAATAAAAAAAAAAAAAAAAAAAAAAAAAAAAATTTAAACTTTACTATCTCTGTAAATTATTGTTACCAAGATTGAGAAAAACTTCTCAAAGTACAAATCGTGTTTAAAAAGAGTTGTTTAAAATCATAAGGAATGGATCACATTAAGACAAATCAAATGGATTACACGAAGATATGAATCCATAACTATTGAAATTCTAAAATCATTTTGATCTCTGGATAAGTTTTTATCCAAACTGTTGTTTCAGGAGTGATCTAAATAATATTTATTTCTTTGACCGTGGATCGCCTTAATGATTGAATTTAAGAGATATAGCACAATAAGACGAACACTATAAAAGAAAGTTGTATTTCATTATTAGTACAACACACGAACGAAAACTCGTTACATTATTCAAACAGAAATACAACAATTAGAACTACAACATATCTAAAGACCATACAAATTAATCCAAGTTGCAGAAAACAGAAGGGGTAAACCAATGAAAATAAACACGATAAGGAGTGGAATAGCTACATCCGATGGAAGTTGTAACACGCCATATAACCAGGGTAAGATACCCAAGTAAACTAAGATTAAAAAAGGGTTCAACATTTTCTAGTAATTTTCGGATTATGAAGTAGGTGATAAAGAAAGGAGAAATAGTTATTAAGCGTAAAAGAAAGTAGTAAAAAAAAAAAAAAAAAAAAAGAAAAAAAAAAAAAAAAAAAAAAAAAAAAAAAAAAAAAAAAAAAAAAAAAAAAAAAAAAAAAAAAAAATGGACTTCTCCCTTAGTGAGAGATTGTCTTCTTCTTGTTGCGCTAAGGCTTTTGCAAACTTCTCATCTTCTTTTATTTGACAATTCACAAGGATAGATTCCTCCTCTGTTAAAAATTGAGATAAAATTTTTGCTAGTTTTTCATCTTCAGAAGTTTGTTTCTCAAAAAGGTGGACATCTTCGTCTACCATCGCCTTGTAATCTTCAAAGGAAATACCTAACATCACTGCCTCCTGCTTAATTCTTTTGACCCTATTTGTTTCAAGATCTCCAAGATCCTCTTGAGTCATTGGCCTTTTGCCTTTTGGATCGCTCGAAGAAGCACCAAAATTTTTCATTGTCTTATGATAAATCGGTGGAACAATATTGTTAAATTAAGCGAACATGAATTAAAAGATAAAAGTTTTATATAAACATATAAATAGATAGTATATTATCTAAGATGAGAAAAATAGCTTACCAAAGAGAGTCGGATATCTGTTAGAACACAAGCTGGCTATGAACGGAATAGCTAAAGACAAGTTAGCAGATGAAGAACTAAGTAAGTAAAAGAGATAGAGAAAGAAGATTTTGTGTGATTTCTCCTTAACAAAACGCGTTATTATATAGAGGCTAAAAAGCAAGTAAAACCTGGGAGAACGGACAGCTGTCTGTAAACTAACAGTAATTTCAATTATTGTTACAGTAATTAGTAAATACTGAACTATTTTTTTTACCAAAGATAAAAAATTTTAAACTTTACTATCTCTGTAAATTTTTTTTTTTTTTTTTTTTTTTTTTTTTTTTTTTTTTTTTTTTTTTTTTTTTTTTTTTTTTTTTTTTTTTTTTTTTTTTTTTTTTTTTTTTTTTTTTTTTTTTTTTTTTTTTTTTTTTTTTTTTTTTTTTTTTTTTTTTTTTTTTTTTTTTTTTTTTTTTTTTTTTTTTTTTTTTTTTTTTTTTTTTTTTTTTTTTTTTTTTTTTTTTTTTTTTTTTTTTTTTTTTTTTTTTTTTTTTTTTTTTTTTTTTTTTTTTTTTTTTTTTTTTTTTTTTTTTTTTTTTTTTTTTTTTTTTTTTTTTTTTTTTTTTTTTTTTTTTTTTTTTTTTTTTTTTTTTTTTTTTTTTTTTTTTTTTTTTTTTTTTTTTTTTTTTTTTTTTTTTTTTTTTTTTTTTTTTTTTTTTTTTTTTTTTTTTTTTTTTTTTTTTTTTTTTTTTTTTTTTTTTTTTTTTTTTTTTTTTTTTTTTTTTTTTTTTTTTTTTTTTTTTTTTTTTTTTTTTTTTTTTTTTTTTTTTTTTTTTTTTTTTTTTTTTTTTTTTTTTTTTTTTTTTTTTTTTTTTTTTTTTTTTTTTTTTTTTTTTTTTTTTTTTTTTTTTTTTTTTTTTTTTTTTTTTTTTTTAAAATCATTTTGATCTCTGGATAAGTTTTTATCCAAACTGTTGTTTCAGGAGTGATCTAAATAATATTTATTTCTTTGACCGTGGATCGCCTTAATGATTGAATTTAAGAGATATAGCACAATAAGACGAACACTATAAAAGAAAGTTGTATTTCATTATTAGTACAACACACGAACGAAAACTCGTTACATTATTCAAACAGAAATACAACAATTAGAACTACAACATATCTAAAGACCATACAAATTAATCCAAGTTGCAGAAAACAGAAGGGGTAAACCAATGAAAATAAACACGATAAGGAGTGGAATAGCTACATCCGATGGAAGTTGTAACACGCCATATAACCAGGGTAAGATACCCAAGTAAACTAAGATTAAAAAAGGGTTCAACATTTTCTAGTAATTTTCGGATTATGAAGTAGGTGATAAAGAAAGGAGAAATAGTTATTAAGCGTAAAAGAAAGTAGTAAAAAAAAAAAAAATTGTGTGTTGTAGCGTTGTTTATATAGTAGAAAAACAGACAGATTCAAAAAAAAAAAAAAAAAAAAAAAAAAAAAAAAAAAAAAAAAAAAAAAAAAAAAAAAAAAAAAAAAAAAAAAAAAAAAAAAAAAAAAAAAAAAAAAAAAAAAAAAAAAAAAAAAAAAAAAAAAAAAAAAAAAAAAAAAAAAAAAAAAAAAAAAAAAAAAAAAAAAAAAAAAAAAAAAAAAAAAAAAAAAAAAAAAAAAAAAAAAAAAAAAAAAAAAAAAAAAAAAAAAAAAAAAAAAAAAAAAAAAAAAAAAAAAAAAAAAAAAAAAAAAAAAAAAAAAAAAAAAAAAAAAAAAAAAAAAAAAAAAAAAAAAAAAAAAAAAAAAAAAAAAAAAAAAAAAAAAAAAAAAAAAAAAAAAAAAAAAAAAAAAAAAAAAAAAAAAAAAAAAAAAAAAAAAAAAAAAAAAAAAAAAAAAAAAAAAAAAAAAAAAAAAAAAAAAAAAAAAAAAAAAAAAAAAAAAAAAAAAAAAAAAAAAAAAAAAAAAAAAAAAAAAAAAAAAAAAAAAAAAAAAAAAAAAAAAAAAAAAAAAAAAAAAAAAAAAAAAAAAAAAAAAAAAAAAAAAAAAAAAAAAAAAAAAAAAAAAAAAAAAAAAAAAAAAAAGAAAAAAAAAAAGGGTAATAAAATAAAATAATATAAAGGCGGGACCCACGTCAAATAATTTATTGAAACGTTGAATTCTGAATACGAATTCGAATTCGAATTCGTTAAAATTTTATTAATTTTTAATTCAAGCGGGACCCACGTCAAAATAATAATTCACTAAAATTTAAAACTAAATAGTGTTAAATTCAAAAAGTAAATAGTACTGAATAGTCGAATTCGAATTCGAATTCGAATTCGAATTCGAATTCGAATTCGAATTCGAATTCGAATTCGAATTCGAATTCGAATTCGAATTCGAATTCGAATTCGAATTCGAATTCGAATTCGAATTCGAATTCGAATTCGAATTCGAATTCGAATTCGAATTCGAATTCGAATTCGAATTCGAATTCGAATTCGAATTCGAATTCGAATTCGAATTCGAATTCGAATTCGAATTCGAATTCGAATTCGAATTCGAATTCGAATTCGAATTCGAATTCGAATTCGAATTCGAATTCGAATTCGAATTCGAATTCGAATTCGAATTCGAATTCGAATTCGAATTCGAATTCGAATTCGAATTCGAATTCGAATTCGAATTCGAATTCGAATTCGAATTCGAATTCGAATTCGAATTCGAATTCGAATTCGAATTCGAATTCGAATTCGAATTCGAATTCGAATTCGAATTCGAATTCGAATTCGAATTCGAATTCGAATTCGAATTCGAATTCGAATTCGAATTCGAATTCGAATTCGAATTCGAATTCGAATTCGAATTCGAATTCGAATTCGAATTCGAATTCGAATTCGAATTCGAATTCGAATTCGAATTCGAATTCGAATTCGAATTCGAATTCGAATTCGAATTCGAATTCGAATTCGAATTCGAATTCGAATTCGAATTCGAATTCGAATTCGAATTCGAATTCGAATTCGAATTCGAATTCGAATTCGAATTCGAATTCGAATTCGAATTCGAATTCGAATTCGAATTCGAATTCGAATTCGAATTCGAATTCGAATTCGAATTCGAATTCGAATTCGAATTCGAATTCGAATTCGAATTCGAATTCGAATTCGAATTCGAATTCGAATTCGAATTCGAATTCGAATTCGAATTCGAATTCGAATTCGAATTCGAATTCGAATTCGAATTCGAATTCGAATTCGAATTCGAATTCGAATTCGAATTCGAATTCGAATTCGAATTCGAATTCGAATTCGAATTCGAATTCGAATTCGAATTCGAATTCGAATTCGAATTCGAATTCGAATTCGAATTCGAATTCGAATTCGAATTCGAATTCGAATTCGAATTCGAATTCGAATTCGAATTCGAATTCGAATTCGAATTCGAATTCGAATTCGAATTCGAATTCGAATTCGAATTCGAATTCGAATTCGAATTCGAATTCGAATTCGAATTCGAATTCGAATTCGAATTCGAATTCGAATTCGAATTCGAATTCGAATTCGAATTCGAATTCGAATTCGAATTCGAATTCGAATTCGAATTCGAATTCGAATTCGAATTCGAATTCGAATTCGAATTCGAATTCGAATTCGAATTCGAATTCGAATTCGAATTCGAATTCGAATTCGAATTCGAATTCGAATTCGAATTCGAATTCGAATTCGAATTCGAATTCGAATTCGAATTCGAATTCGAATTCGAATTCGAATTCGAATTCGAATTCGAATTCGAATTCGAATTCGAATTCGAATTCGAATTCGAATTCGAATTCGAATTCGAATTCGAATTCGAATTCGAATTCGAATTCGAATTCGAATTCGAATTCGAATTCGAATTCGAATTCGAATTCGAATTCGAATTCGAATTCGAATTCGAATTCGAATTCGAATTCGAATTCGAATTCGAATTCGAATTCGAATTCGAATTCGAATTCGAATTCGAATTCGAATTCGAATTCGAATTCGAATTCGAATTCGAATTCGAATTCGAATTCGAATTCGAATTCGAATTCGAATTCGAATTCGAATTCGAATTCGAATTCGAATTCGAATTCGAATTCGAATTCGAATTCGAATTCGAATTCGAATTCGAATTCGAATTCGAATTCGAATTGTATATTTACAAATATATATATTTTGTAACTCCGCTTTATTTATCTTACCTTCGGGGTAAAATACAAACTCTTTACTGTTATGATGAACACAAGTACTCCAGAAATGTATATATGGTTGATTCTAAGTTGCTCTGTTCACTCAAAGTCCTCACTATCATGAACGATTAATTATGGAAACATAAACGTGGGTATATTGAATAGTACTATTGGGGTAGGCACCCCCATTCGTGTTGGTCATACCAACTGGATACGGATGCATATATATTTGGAAAGCTTAGGGTACCCTGAACAAGGTACCTACTCCGGAGGCAAACAAACACACACTTGTCTAGTTTCGGTTCATGAGCTTAGAACTTGGTATATACAGTTTCAACTCTTGCTTATGTTTGATCCATTGTGTGATCAAATGGTTACTTAAATCTTGTGGTTCATACTCTGTATTTTGATTAAAAACATATGATACTCTTTGCTGATATTGTATCATAACTACTTGATATTGCGGTAAGGCAATGATCACACTGAACTCTGGTTTTTGGAAACTATATTTTCTATATGAAAAACTTATGGAACTCACCAACTTTATGTTGACATATTTTAGCATGTATTCTCAGGTAACTAGATGACACACTGTGTATGGGACTACTTTCCGCTGCATACATCATACTGGACTATGGCCTACCCTCAGACTTTAGTAAAGACTCGTCAATTTGCTAAAGACTCTCTATCTACTGTTTAATATTGAATAAATGTTTTGAAAACGATTTGTATTATAAACGATGCAAATCATGTTATGTATAAATGTATTTTTTAAAACGACAACATTTTGTGTCGTTCAGTATATCTTGTGTTGTGAATCCATGTACGTCATACCCCGTCTGGGGCGGGTGTGACACGCCACTACCACCATCGCCGCCGTATTATGCGGATAATGACTCGTATGTTATAAAGCAAATAGGCTTTTCAGTTTTCAACATTAACTTTCAATAATATACACATGTTAATGCATGATGTACAATACATCTGAATCACATTACATCAATAACCTACACTACTCGCCGCCACTGCCACCACCGCCGCCGCCGCGCGCCACCACCACCCGTCACCGCCGCCACCGCCATTACATCGTCACCATCGCCGCCACCTCCACCACCGCACGCAACCGCCGCATCGCGCGGGTATCTAAACTTTATTATAAAGCAAATAGGGTTTTCAGTTTTCAACATTAACTTTCAATAATATACACATGTTAATGCATGATGTACAATACATCTGAATCACATTACATGAATAACCTACACTACTCGTCACCATCTCCACCACCGCACGCCACTATTGGATTGTGCGGGTACAATTCTAGTTTAAATAAAGAGGCGAGTTTATCAAGGTATACCTTTTACCAACAAAAAATTTATATTAGAAGGCCATTAGGGAAACACTACATGTTTGTTCAGCATGATGAATGAGTACACACTTCACCGAGAGTCCCTTTTGTTATGCGGTGGATGGCGATGCTTTGTAGATTTATTTTTATATTATTAAGCTTGTAATGTAATGAATCCCGCTTTATAGGCATTGGACGAGCATGGGTAATGACATCGAACTACCAAGTGACCTCACCAGGCTTCATTGAATAATTGAAAAAACAAATTCATATTTTACATGATAAAAGTGGATTGAATTCCTCTCAAATAAAATTGTAAATAATTTATTAATAAAGTTGGAAAGATCTTTATTAGCATATGTTTTTGCATTTCATCCTTCACTTCAAACACTGTTATTGTAGGCCTAGCTACGAGTGATGGATAAAGAAGAAGGTTGTGATGAACACATTTTCTGATTTTTTTGTATGAGGTTGAAGTTTAAAATGAAAGTGTTTTGGTTAAAAATGAGATAGTTGTTGTTTAAAATAGAAGAAGAATAAAGTTTTTTAAAAAAAATAGCCATTGAAGGGGGGATGGGGCCCTCCACCGGTCCACTTCACTCACACAAGAAGCATAGGCGGCTCAATAGTTGTTAGGTGTTAAGCGATCGCTTTAGGCCCCCAAAAATCCGAAGCCTCCACATTTTGCATAACAGGCTTAGTGTTTGGACTTTTGACTAGATATCATTAAAAAATTTGCATTGCAGTAACACTTTTATTGGTTTTTGTATCAACCTTTACACATTTTTTATTAATAGTTCAACAACATAAATTAAGCTACCATTTTTTTTCCGCCTTTTTTGTTACTTTAACTAATATCCTAATGTAGTAGGCCCTTAAATTTGATCTCATTTAAGGCCCCGAAAAACTTTAAGCCAGCACTGACAAGACGCACGGGGTTCGACCACCCGTTTCTTCCCCACTGCACACCGCAAATATGGGAACGACTGTGGTGTTCCCTTGAGGGGCCGCACCCACCATATGCGCGCACCAACAATCCGCCCGATGACAGCCGACCTTCATAATTTATTTAGACTTTTTCATTCTTTTATCTTATACAGTTTTTTGAAAAATTAAGTATGAGGGGACAATTTAATTTTCTTTACATTCCTATCATTGACTATTTGTTTTTCAACACAAAATAAATACATGAGGTAACATGACAATAAACATGACAATCATTGGACTTTATTCATCTACTTCATCAATTCATTCCGAAAAACATATTGAAATTGTATAACTTTCAATTTATGGATATAGAAATTTACGTAAAGTAATATATTTCTATTGCGAAAGAATCTCGTGTATTTCGAATCGTGAGTAGCGAGTTAACTACTTTGCTTGAGGGTTAGATTTTTGGATCTTTTCAAAAAGGCAAAGATATCATGGATGAAAAATAGAGTTATATGAAACATGAAAGTTAAGGAATGAAAGTAAAAACTAAAATCAGTTGAAATTAGAGTTTAAAATATACTGTATAAAGCTTAAAGATGGAGGGGAAACGTAAACATCATTTAGAGGAGAAATTCGAAAGTACAAGTAAGAACCAAAGGTTACGTTTTGGGGAATATCGAATATTGGCATTCTATATTAATCTGAGCTCAAGAATATTGCAAGATGAGATTAAGTCGAATCAAGCTCAAGCTTGAGCTATTAATTAAGTTTTTTTTTAGTCGATATCGAAATGCACGCATTGTAAAATTTGCGAGACTAATTGAGCTTAATTATGACATGTTGCAAGTTTTCTTTTTATGTATAAGTATTATCTTTCGAGAATTATATTGAAAGTATTAGTAAACGATGGAGCTACATAGAAGCCAAGAATATCCATGAGGACACCACAATATGTATAAATATTTATATTTATCATATTTTTTTTTATGTAATAGTGTATTTTCAAAGCTAATTGACTACCCAATATACAGTACATTTAAAATTACATATCACGTATAAGCTTAACTTAATGTTAACAGTCTATTTTATATGTTTGTTAGTATTTTGTAAACTGTTCGATCATTCAAGACCTAAAATCCTGACTTCACCGTATGAAACCAAAGCAAGCTGAAAAAAGATTCAGTTGAACTAAATTTGGACAAGGTCGAAAGTATGAGTACTCAGTATAAGTTGGTGCCTATAAATGTTTCCGTAAGATCATTATTATGTTTCGCGTCCGAAGTTCACGCAACTATAAAGCCACTGTTCGAGAATATATTCAAGATTGTTTATACATCTAGAACAGATCTAAAGACGCTTCACTTGCTAGTTTATATGTTCGTCTTCTACCGACTATAACAACGATATATCTATAAAAAAGCTACAATATAAGTGGTTAAAAATTCTCAAGATAACAAAATTGACAAACAATCAATTGGTAGACACTATTTTTATATTCTTCAGTTCAAACGAATCCCTTATCTTGTGGTGGTACGTGTTAAAGCAAAAAAGGCTTACCTAGGAGTAAAATTCCTTTTAAATTTTCGAGCACAAAAGGGACTGCTTTTGCCATTTTTAGCTTTCTAAACACAACGAATAACCTTTTATTTTACATTTTTTTAATTTTTTTTAATAACATGAAAGTTTAGATATCTAGTCACTTTAGCATATGGACTTATTCGAATAAAAAGTGCATATATATGCTAAAATTTGACATCAATGATTGAGTATATCATTCGTCTATATATATTAACCTTGAAAGAAACATTAACACGTCGATAGTAAAGTTGCTATATTCGAATTTTATCTACATCCTTAGTTGCTTGGGGAAAAAATGTTAGGATTCATGCACATAAATCATATAAACAATTACGAGTACGCAGCAAAAATGTTAGCTCCAAGCTTGCTTTAATTCACTTCCGTCGAACAAGTGGAATAACCGAAATCTTTGTAGCCGTCAATTAACAAAAACCCCACAATTAATGCAAGGTAATAACTAATTAATATCAATCTACGTATGGAACCAAAGTGTGAGATTTCGTTGTTTTCGTTTTTCCTTTTTTTTTCGACCGAGAGAATACGGAGGTGATGTATTTAGAGATATTATGTTAGGGTTATTATTAGGATATATATAGGGTATAGGGGTGAGTTATTTTGAGAACCACTAAAAAAAAGAACGCGAGAACCAATCTCAGAAAGGCATGATTGTCATTATGAAAAACTTGTCCAGCTCTCTCTCTTTCTCTCTCCTCTTATTAAATTAAAAAATATCCAATTCATTAAAAAACTTTTATCTCACAAAACCGTACATCGTTAGACGGGAAAAAAAAACATGGGTAGTCTTGAAATTTCGTCCTCTTTCATTAGAGATGCAATTCGATATACTTTTGAAAACTTTTTAAATTTCGTTTTTTTCATCACGTTCATCCTACACATGTGTAGGACAAGTAGAAACCACTAAAAGATTCATCCTACACATGTGTAGGA
The DNA here is from genome assembly GCA_034093135.1 of Erigeron breviscapus. Classification (NCBI taxonomy): domain Eukaryota; kingdom Viridiplantae; phylum Streptophyta; class Magnoliopsida; order Asterales; family Asteraceae; genus Erigeron; species Erigeron breviscapus. The sequence goes on from CM067171.1 coordinate 25,556,958, forward strand.
CAAGTGAAAACCACAAAAAGGTTCATTTAGTATTTTGTCCTCTTTCATTAGAGTGGTCATCATAAATACTTTCGACGACTTTTTAATTCAGATGGCGGATGGATACGGTACGGGCGGTAGCCCTTAGTCGAACGGGCGTTGCCCGTTCAGGGGGCTTCGCCCTTCTCGGTAGGCTACCTCGAGGCATTTATATAGGGGTTGGAAGCCGGACGCATTTGGGAATGGTTTGGATTTGATGGGCGGCGATCCATGAGATAGTGGTGGTTGGATACGGTACGGGCAAAGCCCTTAGCCGTACGGGCTCCGCCCGTGCAGGACAAGTGGAAACCACTAAAAGGTTCATCCTACACATGTGTAGGACAAGTAGAAACCACTAAAAGATTCATCCTACACATGTGTAGGACAAGTGAAAACCACTAAAAGATTCATCCTACACATGTGTAGGACATCAAAGAATAATAACTTACACATGTGTAAGATGAACGTGATGGAAAAAAAAACAAAATTAAAAAGAAAAAAAAAAAAAAAAAAAAAAAAAAAAAAAAAAAAAAAAAAAAAAAAAAAAAAAAAAAAAAAAAAAAAAAAAAAAAAAAAAAAAAAAAAAAAAAAAAAAAAAAAAAAAAAAAAAAAAAAAAAAAAAAAAAAAAAAAAAAAAAAAAAAAAAAAAAAAAAAAAAAAAAAAAAAAAAAAAAAAAAAAAAAAAAAAAAAAAAAAAAAAAAAAAAAAAAAAAAAAAAAAAAAAAAAAAAAAAAAAAAAAAAAAAAAAAAAAAAAAAAAAAAAAAAAAAAAAAAAAAAAAAAAAAAAAAAAAAAAAAAAAAAAAAAAAAAAAAAAAAAAAAAAAAAAAAAAAAAAAAAAAAAAAAAAAAAAAAAAAAAAAAAAAAAAAAAAAAAAAAAAAAAAAAAAAAAAAAAAAAAAAAAAAAAAAAAAAAAAAAAAAAAAAAAAAAAAAAAAAAAAAAAAAAAAAAAAAAAAAAAAAAAAAAAAAAAAAAAAAAAAAAAAAAAAAAAAAAAAAAAAAAAAAAAAAAAAAAAAAAAAAAAAAAAAAAAAAAAAAAAAAAAAAAAAAAAAAAAAAAAAAAAAAAAAAAAAAAAAAAAAAAAAAAAAAAAAAAAAAAAAAAAAAAAAAAAAAAAAAAAAAAAAAAAAAAAAAAAAAAAAAAAAAAAAAAAAAAAAAAAAAAAAAAAAAAAAAAAAAAAAAAAAAAAAAAAAAAAAAAAAAAAAAAAAAAAAAAAAAAAAAAAAAAAAAAAAATGGGAATGGTTTGGATTTGATGGGCGGCGATCCATGAGATAGTGGTGGTTGGATACGGTACGGGCAAAGCCCTTAGCCGTACGGGCTCCGCCCGTGCAGGACAAGTGAAAACCACTAAAAGGTTCATCCTACACATGTGTAGGACAAGTGGAAACCACTAAAAAGTTCATCCTACACATGTGTAGGACAAGGACATGTCCTACACATGTGTAGGACATCAAAGAATAATAACTTACACATGTGTAAGATGAACGTGATGGGAAAAAAAACAAAATTTAAAAAGTCGTCAAAAGTATGTCGAATTGTATCTCTAATTGAAAGAGGACGAAATTTTAAGACTACCCATGCTTTTCTTTTCGTTTAACGATTTACGGTTTGTGAGATAAAAGTTTTTTAGTGAATTAGATAGAATTCTATTAAAGTAAGAGAGAGAAAAAAAAGGGAGCTGACAAAAATACCCCTCTAGTGTTGAGAAGGGTTTTTTATTTTTAATCTGGTCCATCCATTTTTTTTATCCAAAGGTGTAAATGAGTTCTTGAGTTCTTTTTTTTTAGAAGTTCTCAAATAACCCTCCTCATAGGGTATAAATATATCCCTAATAACTTAACCTTCAAGCTAACATCTTTTGACTTGGACTAGGGTTTAATTAATAATTACATTAATTATTAATTAATAATTCATATTTATTAATTAATAAATAATTCTAATTAACGTATCTAGTTAATAATGTCCAATTATCATTTCTCTCAATTTGGTGATTATAAATATGTAGATACAATATATACATATTACCGGATATCTAAGTGTCAACGCGTGTGACCCCGTAGGCTTAAATATTTTTCGGACATGCGTTTATTTAACGTGATCATAATCCAACAGCTCCCACTTGAGCATGTTATACAAAGGCAATAACATTGGTTAGCGTCTAGCAACACGCCAATACTCCCGGAAATATTCAAGTATAGTTTCTTAAAGTATCTTTTGAAATGATTTAGTCTTTATTATCCCTTTGTTTCAGATACCTTGTTAATTATGGATATGGATCGATGTCATTCCATAATTTGACGATTCTGTTTCTCATTTCTATAACTAATTAAGATTACCAAATTAATCGAGACCACATCTGGAGTTCATTTGGGTACGGCCGTACAAACATCTTAATTAATCAATGAGGGGCCCAATGGTATCATTCTTCAGTTGCAAATTGAAGGAACAAATCCTATTTTGACTACACGTGTTAGTCATGTCATTTCACTACATTTTGAAAATAGCCCTTTGTTACTACCTTATTCAGAATAGTTAGAACTATATCAAGAAAATACAATCCACACATGCATAACCTGCTTGTATCTCAAGTCTAAAGATAAATAAAGCAACCATTTCGAATTTCACTTAATGACGTCGATCCATAAAGTGATGATTTGTTAAGTGGGGTAGTCCGGTATGCATCTCTATGGATATCATGAGAGTTTGGTATGACCATCTTCAAATATTCTCAAAAATATTTACCAATCACTCAGATTTGTCTTAGTTTAACCATATTCTCATATAGTTAATCGACAATGGACGTTTAGAATATTTAAAAATATTCATGGATTAAACATGCAAATATATGATACAATTAATATTAAATGAAAACAAACATACCACGTAGTTTAATTCATTTGTAAAATAATAATTGTTTAACATCTTTTATCCAAATACCAATCACAGATTTACATGATATAACTAGCAAATTTAAGTCCTATGCCCTTGGCATGCTTATTGATCTTTCCTTTTGACAATGCTTTTGTAAAAGGATTAGCTAAGTTATAATTTGTGTGAACTTTGAGTAACTTGATTTTACCTAGTTTGATTTGCTCACGAACATAGTGATATTGTCAGAATAATGTCTGGCACCTTTCTGAACTCAGGGTTCTTTAGCAATAAGGATTGCATCAGTATTGTCGCAATACACATCTAAAGGTGTGTTATTTGAGTGCATCACGTTAAAACCTAAAAATAAACTTTCTAATCCAGACGACTTTCATGGCGGCTTCTTGAGGCGGCAATATACTCAGACTCTGTCGCATACATAGCAACTGTGGTTTACTTATTGCTCTTGCAATCCACCGTGCCTTTATTTAAAACGAATACGTTTCTCGACTGAGATTTGTATCATCTTTATCAGTCTGAAATCCAACATCACAGTATCTAGTCACTTTGAGTTTTGTATCGGGATTTCTACCATACACTAGAAAATCTTTAGTAGCACACATGTACTTAAGAATATTCTTCACAGCAATCCAGTGATCCTCAATCGGATTCTGTTGATATCGGCTAACAATATTTTGCGCGAACGCAATGTCAGGTCTTGTGCATCTCATCGCATACATAATAGATCCCACAGCCGAAGCATAAGGAATTCTTTGCATACTCTCCACCTCATTAGGTGTAGAAGCATCGTTTTTGCTTGATAAATTAAGTCCTTCTTGCATAGGTACGGAACCACGCTTAGAATTCTCCATCTTGAATCGCTTCAAGATCTTATCAATATAAGCACTTTGACTTAATCCAATCAACCGTTTACTTCTATCTCTATAGATTCTTGATTCAAAGAATTAATGTTACTTCACCCAAGTCTTTCATAGCAAAACACTTTCCAAGATGGGATTTTACATCTTGCAACATTGGAATGTGATTTCCTATTATCAATATGTCATCAACATACAAGACAAGGAAAGTAACATTACTCCCACTAGCTTTGCGATATACACATGGCTTATCAGAATTTTGAGCAAAACAAACTTTTTGATCTCCTCATCAAACCTTTTATTCCAACTTCTTGATGCTTGCTTTAGTCCATAAATGGACCTTTGAAGCTTACACACTTTGTCGGGATACTTTAGATCGACAAAACCTTCTGGTTGAACCATATAAACTTCCTCGTCTAGATAACCATTCAAGAAAGCGGTTTTGACATCCATTTGCCATATCTCAAAGTCATAGTACGCTGCTATGGCTAAGATGATCCTAATAGCTCTAATATCCGCAACGGGAGAGAAGGTTTCCTCATAGTCAACTCCGTAAAGCTGAGTATAGCCTTTCGCCACAAGACGAGCTTTATAGGTGTGTACATTTCCATCCATGTAGGTCTTCTTCTTGAAGATCCATTTACACCCAACGGTTCTACCATTAGGTGGAAGATCAACCAAGCTCCAGACTCGATTATCTTTCATGGATTTCATTTCCTCATTCGCAGCTTCAAGCCATTTGTCAGATTCTGGATCTGAAAATGCAGCTTTGAAATTAGGAGGTTCATTTAAGTCTCCTAATACGTGTTCTTCAGACTCAATATTAAGATTTAATCTTTCACGAGCACGTATTGTCCTTGAGGACCTACGAATTGGAATCGCATTATCTTCAACTTGAGGTTCATGAGATTCATCTCTTTGAACATTCCCCCCCCCCCAAGTTGATGATTGCTAGTATTTTCAGAAGTGACACATCTTCTTCTTGAGTCTCATCAAGCTCGACAATCCTCCCACTGTTTTCTTGAGTGATGAGATTCTTTTCAAAGAACTCAGCATATCGAGATACTTCAACAGTGTTGTCGGTAGGAAAGTAGAAGTAGTAACCCATCGTTACCTTTGGGTATCCTACAAAGATGCACTTAACAGATCTAGGTTCAAGTTTGTCAGGCGTATCTCGTTTCACAAGTGCCTCACAACCCCAGTCCTTTAAGTAAGACAAATTAGGAACACTTCCATGCTACAATTCATGCGGTGTCTTGTCTACCTTCTTGGTTGGAACCATATTGAGAATGCGTACAGCAGTCTCTAAAGCATAATCCCAAAATGAAAATGGGAGAGTCGTAAGGTTCATCATTGATCTCACCATGTTCAACAAGGTTCGATTTCTCCTCTCAGATATACCATTATGCAGGAGTAAGCTTTCGGATAAATCCACAAGCTTTTAGATAATCCTTAAACTCTTGGCTTAAGTATTCTCCACCTCGATCCGAACGAAGAATCTTGATGGTTTTACCGAGTTGATTTTCTACTTCATTTTAAACTCTTTGAATGTTTCGAAGACTTCATGTTTATGTTTAAGCAAGTAAACATAACCATAACGACTGAAATCATTCATAAAAGTGATGAAGTAGCTAGCACCTTTCCTTGACATATGTCTAAATGGGCTACATACATCGGTATGTATAAGTCCAAGTAGATCTTTAGCCCTCTCCGTTTTATGCGGAAAAGGTATTCTTGTCATCTTGTCAGAAACACAAGACACGCATTTGTCAAATGATTTATCATTTGATTGTAAGATCCCTTCACGTTGAAGTTTTTCAATGCGTTTCTTGCCAAAGATAGGTAGAGTCCAAGTCAGGTTTGACTCTTTTGCTATTGAATTATCACAAAAACACATATAATTCAATTTGTGAAGATACTTGAAGAACTGGTTAAACCAACTTGCTTCTTCTTCTCGTTCAACTTAGCTAGATACTTAGGACAATTCCTCTTCCAGTGTCTCACTTCAGCATAGTGATGACAAGCCTGGTCTTTAGCCGGATGCTCCTTTTTCGCCGAAAGGGTCTTTTTAGGTTTTGAGACTGAAGCACCTTGCTTTCCCTTACCAAAGTTCTTGCCCTTAGCTTTCGGTTGTTTGGCTTTCTGAACCTTTCCCCCTTGATCATAAGAACTTGGGGTGTCTCAGATTTCTTGGGAAGGTTTTTCTCATACTCAATCAACATGGCATGAAGTTCAGCTATGGTTTTGCTCATGATGTGCATATTGTAATTGCGCACAAACTTCTCAAAATCCCTCGAAAGAGACTTAAGAATCATGCCAATAGCAATAGGCAGAGGATATGCATAGTTTAACCTTTCCAAATGCTCAAAGTAACTCTTCATCTTGAGTATATGAGCGCTCACCGGTTTCCCATACTCGTGTTCAAATTATGGAGTGATTCAACAAGTTCAAACAATTCAACTCCAGTTTGTTTTCCGTACATAGACTTGAGTTCTCTGATCATATCATTCAGATTGTGCAATCCGAATTGCTTTTGAAGCTCGGGAGTCATGCTACCAGCATCAAATAAGCAACCTCAATATGTCTATTGTACTGAGTATTGTATGCTTCCAACTGCATAGCAGTGGCACTCGCATCAGGGATAGCGGGTATATGATTTTCAAGGACATCGGTTTTCTCCTCAACTCTTAGAACAATTCTCAGCTGACGAAACCAGTCATTGAAGTTGGTTTCATAAAGTTTTTATCTTCCTAGCATCGACCTGAAAGCCGATTAGTGTATGTTTTGTGAATAATTTGTTGCCATTTACAAAACAGATTCAAGTTCAATTATCGGTATTTTCGATAATGAATTCTTAAGAAATATAATCTACCCATGTTAAATTCATTTAACAATTAATTTCATTAAGGCTAGGATCCAATTGACATACCATCATTTCATCAGTTGATCTGCTAGAAATGACGTACTCAAAAGGTAAGTGACGAGCAATAATTGCATTACAAGTGCAATTCCTAGATTTATGGGACTTACAACAACACTTATTAGGGGTAGTAAGTGTTTTGTAAACATGTTTTGTCCCATCTTATGCCACGGGTCAAGGTCTCACCGCTTAACTCGCTTTAAGTCGCCCAATTAAGAACATGTAAATAGTCTACCACCGTCTCACGATGAGTAGTAATTTACCTTGTTAGATAGAATTCACCTACGGTCTCACGTAGAGCAAAAAGCACTTGCAAGTGTTTTTAGCAAAGTGGGTGTCAAAGACTTAACTTTGAATGGGTAATGCATTTGATGTGAATCAAAAGTTTATGTATGAAGACTCATGCAAATCTTCATAACATAATGTTTAATAAAATCATTTTTATAGTCTTAGCAACACAAAAGAGCTCGGTAGCTCCATTTGAACGCACAAAGAAGCGCAGAAGCAAAGGTTTGCGATAGACGCAATTAAAAACCCGCTCCTTTAGGAGGCTAGCACACTCCGACTTATACCTCTCTTAGAGTTTGTTCAAATGGGTGAGCCGGTGTATCTCTTGGTTGTAAGACTCTAATTTTATTAAAACAAAATCATATTTCGATAATTCTTAGTCAAGTTTATTCTTTTCAATAAAACAATTTTGCATCACCATTTATTTCACAATAAAAGAAGCAAAATAATAAACTTACTAACTATTAACTAATTAATCATGCAACGAGTTATGGTATGGTCACTATGGTTAATGTATATGTCTAAGTCGGCTCCCCCTTCATAGAATAGGACCACATACATCAAGTTACCTTGATTGCGTAAGCCTTTAAACAAACAATTAGCAAGTAAATACATATAAACATGTTGACTGGAAAATTCCAGCAGCTTCACGATCTGTTTAGACCTGTTTCTGGTCCGAATCAAGATTCGACCAGAACTAAAAAGTTGTAGCCCTATGAGTTGGGCATTTACAGTCCAAAATTCAGCTTCTAACTCATTACGGTTGATTTTATATGAATTTTTTAGTGAACTGGTGTCAAGCAGAAAAAATCACACGAAAAATTCACATAGTCACACAATTATCAAATAATTAACCCTAATTATTGGACCATTATGCTAAGCAATTTATATCTATATATCTAAGTAATAATCATAAGAATTTTGCATGAATTCCTTATGATTTTTACTTCTATTTAACAATATTAAATATAAAAGATACAAACATGCAATTTATATCAAATAAACATGCCAATTCACATAATCAAAACTTGCATAGAGGGTTTCAATTAACCATTAATATAAAATAGGTTGAATTTAATAATAAAAACAAAACCCTAATTTTATTTTTATTAAAACCGATTTTAATTAAAAAACAAATAAAGAAAACGATTTTTAATATTTAATTATTAATTAAATCGAACCAACCCTAAACCCCCCTTCAAGTTTTGAACTTTGTAACTAATATATCACATATTAGGCTCATGATACCACTGTTAGGATTCATGCACATAAATCATATAAACAATCACGAGTACGCAGCGTAAAGAAACGTATATGCAATATAATTAATTAACAAAGTAAAGAATTGAAAGTGTACCTTTTAGCTTAGCTTCCAATAAAATTAATAAAAGATTATTATTATTTAGGGTTTAAAGCAAAACCCCTATACAATCGCACACACAACACGTCAAACAGAACCCGGAGATTGTTAGATCTTGAATCACCAAAAGCTCCAAGCTCGCTTTAATTCACTTCCGTCGAACAAGTGGAATAACAGAAATCTTTGTAGCCGTCAATTAACAAAAACCCCACAATTAATGCAAGGTAATAACTAATTAATATCAATCTACGTATGGAACCAAAGTGTGAGATTTCGTTGTTTTCGTTTTTCCTTTTTTTTTTTCGACCGAGAGAATACGGAGGTGATGTATTTAGAGATATTATGTTAGGGTTATTATTAGGATATATATAGGGTATAAATATATCCCTAATAACTTAACTTTCAAGCTAACATCTTTTGACTTGGACTAGGGTTTAATTAATAATTACATTAATTATTAATTAATATTTAATAATTAATAATTCATATTTATTAATTAATAAATAATTCTAATTAACATATCTAGTTAATAATGTCCAATTATCATTTCTCTCAATTTGGTGATTATAAATATGTAGATACAATATATACATATTACCGGATATCTAAGTGTCAACGCGTGTGACCCTGTAGGCTTAAATATTTTCCGGACATGCGTTTATTTAACGTGATCATATTCCAACAAAAAAATAGATCCATTTTATCAATGGTCATATATGAATTTTGAGAGTTGCATCTATTTATTTCAATATTCTTGACAAGAATTATCGCACTATATTTAAATATCGTAGACATAATGATGAGTATATACTGGATGTTTAGCACATACAATTTTTGAAGGAAAAATTGTTTACCGCTCGCTACTCGTTATTTCCGAAGTCAAAAAACGAACAAAGAGGAATTAGTGTTCATGTCATATGGAAAAAAATGTATCTTTGACTTTGATGTACGGCCCACTCAACAATCTTTTGGATGTAGGCTATCAACCAAGCTTCTTGTGGACAAGTATTTAATCCTTAAAAGACCTAATACGTGTATAAATTGTTCGTGAAATGTTGGTAATAAATATGGGTAAATAGATATGGATTCTTGTTCAAGCTATCCGAGAAAATTCGATCCTTTGGATATGATGTAGGGGAGGGCTAACCGATAATACTTAAGCCATTACTTGGAACTTTTTTTCAAGTCATTTCAAGATTATTATTTTTTTTTTCGTTTTTAAAAGGCATTAAATTATATTAAAACAATGCCAGTAAAAATCTTACCAATACAGAAAAAAACGCAATTGAATCCATAACATTGAAAAAGATTTTACTAGGTAAGATACGAACCCGAGTCTTTTCTAACACTTTCAAAATATCTACGACTATATCATCTTAAAAATTCAAAATTTATAATTCAAGTATCGATTTTGAAAGTGTAAATCATACGATTGGGAATGAGCTGAGTGCTACCCACGTTCTTGATACCTTTACCATTCATCTAACATATTCACTAGTCACTACATAGGGATCGAGCCGTATGGCCCAAAACGATAGGCTAAAACCTACTAACCCAAAATATCTTAACCATAAATTTGGACCTAGAACATAAGACATTGCTAAAAGTAAAAACATATACCGTGACCCGCATTACACATTTATACCTCACGCTTATGTAAGCTAAATACTTGATCTCATCAAGAAATCATTTAATAAATTTATCTATCTTATCTAATACTATCTTATAAAGCATTTTGCCTTTTTTTTTTAAAGAAAAGATGATTTGAACTACCCAAAATACCCCTATTTTTTATTCACTAATTTAAACATCTCTACCTAATATACCTATAATAACCTTAAATCTCAACCACTCATTTTTTTTATCTTTCCTCAAATCTCAACCACTTATTTTTTTCCCTCTCATCCATAAATCATTTTATTCCTCTAATTCATTCAAAATCTTTTATCTCAAAAACCGTATATCGATAAATTATAAAAATTGTATGAGTGTTCTTAAAATTTCATGCTCTTTCATTAGAGATGTCATTCGATATACTTTCGACGAATTTTTAAATCCGAGGGCGGAGCCCGTACGGCTAAGGCATTTGGCTATCATACTCTATGACTTGACCTATCACCCCACCATCTCACCGCCGCAACGCGCGGGCACTATCTCTCGTCTAATAAAACAAACCACCTATTTTTTCCCTTAAACTTTCTGCTTTTGAAAAACCAAAAATACCCTTCTTCTTTATTCACTAATTTAAACATCTTCATCTAATATACCTATAATACCCTTAATGAAATAATTTACAGTATAGATCCCCAACACTTAGAATAACTACAATACCACTTTTAACATCAATTACTTTTACATTCACCACCATCGTCGCCCCATCACCGTCCCCACTGTCGTCCCCACTGCCGCCCCCACCACCGTCACCACCACCACCTCCGCCATCACTACCCGCACCGTTGCCGTATTGTGCGGGCATAAGTCTAGTAGTATAAAATAAAAAAAAATACTCCTATATCTACACTAAAATTTACAAACTTAACAACACATATATCTTAGTTTATTTTGCACCTCAATTCCTTCATTTCTCATATGTGAATCACTGAATTGTGGTTTATCTTACAGAGTCGGTATCAAGAAAAAATTTCGAAGGGGAGAAATTAAAAAATTCTTGAAACATAAATCTAAAAGGGGACAAAATGTTATAAACCTATAGGAAAATTAATAATATACTTTTAATTAGAAACCCGGTTTCAAATAAGTTTTAAAGTTTATTACATTATAAAAACAACTATATATAATAGGCGAATGTTAACACAATCCCATGTTACTCAAAAAAGGGGTTTTTTTTTTTCCATTGTATTATCAAGTAATAGCAAAACAAAATTAACAAGAACGAGAATCTTATGTAAGCATATAAGCCTTTTTATATATCACTTTTTAAGCTACACATACATTTATCAAAAGTCGTAATGTCTACAAGAAATGAAAAAGCATGGAAGTAAGAATATCAACTCCTTTATGGAACATTCTTTATTGTTTGCAGACAATAATTTACGCATAATTTAGACTGCAAAGTTTATTAAATTTACTACAAGGAATAATTGGGTAATTGAGAGGAATAAAAATCCTATATAAATATATTTGAAAAAAGGAATTTAACTATGTAAAATAATACTGTATAAAAGAATAAAAAAGGTAAATAATTGCAAGAAAAAATAGGAATTGGAGTGAAGTTTTGCGAACCATAGTTGGTGGGTGGGGTCATAGTGATATATCATGGTGGACTGTTTTGGTTCCATATTTTCCGACGGTCCAGATGCTTAGGCCGCCGCTGACCGGACCCACTGGCGCCTCCACTGCAATTTCCCGTCAACTCCCTACGCCGTTATCATCTTCATGGCTTTCTAGACGAAATTTATTTTTAGTGTATATGATTTTATCCTTCATGACATACAAAAACAATAAAACCATATTGATAAAAAAAAATTTCTTTACAAAAAAGTCTAAGAAAAAAATTTGATATCTTATCGAAGGGTATATAGTTTGAGAATCATCTACATTTTGAATAAAATCTTCTTCCATAAGTACTCGTAATAGTTTCTTAATAAGTTAAAAAGTTAATTCTTATCAAAAGGTTAATGAATTAGTGAAGTGACAAAACTAAAGAAAAAATAAATTGAAGTGACAAAATAAAAAGTTTTAATAGACTTTTTGTCATTAGAAATGCTCTTATTATCTCCATAATTTTTTAACTTAACAATGCATACCTTTTACTTTCTTTTCTAATTTTAACGTTGGCTAACAATCCAAGGGCCAAGATTTGTCTAACAATGCATACCTTGGCCCTTGGATTAAAATCAAGGGTCACTGCCACCCATCTGTACAAATTCAACCCCAAACTGATCCATCAAAGACTTACGATAATTAAGAAGCGCTTTCATCTCCTTTCTAGGCAAATCAGTGGGAACCGGGTTCTGAAGAAACTTAAATGCCTTCATAACTTCCTTCATGTGACGAGAAGCTTTCCTTGCCTTCCGATCCTCTTCAAACTTCATCCGATCTTCATCTGTTTTCTTTATCGATTCCTTCTGCAACCTGAGCATTTCGTCGAGCTTAAGTAGCGCCTCTGACCCGGTGGATGATCTACTCAAACCTGCATCAGAACTTTGGGACAACTTTCGGCTAACATTACGCCCCAATGGTCTCTTATTGGGGTCATCTCCAAACAACGAGTCAACAGCCGGGTTTCTCTGTGTCTCTAATGGCTCACCATCGTCACCCAAATCCACCCACGCCGCTTGCTTTTGTGTCCCGTCGTCGTTCCAAAACATTGGGAAACCTTTCAGGATTTTCCAACACTTCTCAAACGCAAATCGAGTCGGCCCATACTGTTGTTTGTATTGTTCATGGACGGCATCAAAAATATGCTTCTCGTCGACCCCGCTTTGACGTCCTTCCTCACTAAACCTTTTAAACATAACCCTGAAATTCTTACACCCGGCTTTGATTTTGTTCCATTTGCCATGAAGTTGACTTATGATACGGTAACCTTCTTTTGATGCAGTGTTAAACAACGTCTCAATTGTTGTCCAAAACACGTTTTCCGTTTGCCCATTCCCTTTGATCGCGTCCTCGGTAGCATGCACCCAACTCCTAGTCAATATCACACATTCATTTTCGCTCCACTTCTTCTTTTCTGCGACCTCCTTTCCTTTTTTCGTCAACCGCTTTGCCGGTTTCACTTCCTCGTCTTCTACAGGAGTGGCAGAAGCGACACTAGTTCCCGCTCTTTGATTTTCCGCTTCGTCTTCAACGTGAATCGGCTGTGGTGGTGGTGCTGCTGCTGCTGCCGTTGCTGTTGCGTGTTGCAACATTTGAGCCGCTTGCCATTGTTGCAATAACAAAAGATTGTTTGCATTGTTTAGACCGTCGATCGGGTTGTACCCAACTTGATTGTAAAACGAAGTCGAATACGGGTTGACATTATACGGCATCGGCGATGGTGAACCGTAGTTGAGTGGGAATTGGGAGTTGGTAGATTGACCTTGTGGGTTCGAGCTCGACATTGCCGGTGATGGTGGTGGAGGAAAGTCGAGAAGGTTTTGAAGCATGTCATCGCCAACATTGTTTTTCTTGTGTTGATTTTGGGTGTTTTTCTTAGACATGGTTTGATTGTATGTAGAGAATGTGGTTTGAATTGAGAATGTGGTTCGGTTGGTAAAGAAAAAAAAAACAGAGGTGGCTTCGGTTGGTTTAAATAAGAAGGAGATGTAGCCGTTATGTTTGAATTGAGAAGAAAACAAATTTTTTTTTTTTAATTCACTCCAAGTCGACCGTTGCTGGACCCCACTGGAGCGTCTCTCGTCTTCTTCTCCAAGACTATGACACAAGACGCAGCCATATGGACGTTTAATGCCAATAACGTCCAGCGTCCTATTACCTTCAAGACGCAACGTGCAGACGCTTATAAGCACCGCCCTTAATACACTCAGTACTTAATACCCGCAAAAAGAAACGGCCCTAACAGTTAAAAATGGTCTTACTATGTTCAAGACTTTAATATATTTACACGCTGGCAAAAGTGACGTACTACAAGTAGACACGTCAGCCATCGTGTCCCTACAGACGGACTTGCCAATTAGGGTCATCACAAACCAAACCCTCGCTTTCATCAAATTTAATTTTGTTTTTTCCTTTAATTTTTCCAGTCACCTATATATATATACACCTTCCATCTATACATACACATCGTCCCTGTATACATACATTTCCATATATATATCTACCCCATTATTTTCAAAATTTCAACTTCCGAATTCTAATCACCTAATTAACGATCAAAACGTCGTCGTTTTATTGCAAACACAATTTCAAGGAATTCATTCATTTTCACGTGATATAAAAGTAAGTGATCGACTAGTATGGCGCCGGCAGCCGGCGTAGCTGATCGATTACCGGCGGCGATGATGATGCCAGCAACGGTGATGTCAGATGCATATGCAAAAGACGCAATAATTTCATGGTTCCGCGGCGAATTCGCAGCCGCAAACGCGATAATTGATGCGTTATGTGGACATTTATCGGAAACAGAAAGCGGTAGGCGTGAATACGAAGCGGTTTTCGGCGAAATTCATCGGAGACGGATGAATTGGATTCCGATTCTTCAGATGCAAAAGTATTTTTCAATTGCGGATGTCACTCTGGAGCTTAAGAAAGTTTCAGAGGCCAAGAAAAAATCATCATTATGTGATGATCATAATATTGTTTCTAAGCCGGAGGTTATCGAACCTCCGGCTTTAGAGACGGAGAAGATCAGAGCTGTTGATTCAAATGGTGACGGAAATTGTTGTGTTGATGATAATATTTCCCCCAAGAGCACTGGGGTAAATACTGAAGATGCTGCAGGTAACTAAATGCATGTGATTTTATATATATATATATATATATGTTATATATCTTTGTTTTCTTTTAATGATATGTTAAACTACGCCAAATAATTTTTAATTACCTATATCAAAAATTTAACTTAAAATTTCTACTAACCTCATAAATATATTAATAATTACACTTTTTTTAAACAAACTTTAACGTTATTAATTTGAAACATTGCTACGAAACATAATTAATAATAACAAAATTTGATTAATTTATTTTGCAACTTTGAATTACAAAATTAATCTGCAAAACGGTTATAAAACCAGTGAATCGGTTTGATTTAGTTTAATGAACTTTTTTTTAAAGTTATTTATTTGTTGATAGTTATAACATGTTATTTTAGTGCAGTTAACATTAAGGACTGAATTTTTTTGTGTCAGTAATACTCAAAAGTCAGCTGTTAATTTGTTTATTTGTTTATTATGTCAAATTGCGTAGAGTTGAAGATTTCCAGATCTCTGTTTTAATAATCATACAGTATACGTATGAATTTTTTTAATTATATTTATCAGTTCATAATTTCATATGATCATGTCTCTCCATTATGGACACTTTACAGAATTGATTTGGAACTTTTTTGAATTCAATAATAATACACAACAAAAATTCAACAGTCATTATATCTTTAGCTAGGACCCTAATTATAATACTAATATATTATTATGATACACATGTACATTTGTGTGGAATTCTTTTGATTTTTTAAAGTATTTTCTGACCTTATTTAGAAAAAAATAAAGAGTTTGGTTTCAATGGAAATTTCCAACCTTTTTGTGTATTTGGAAGTCACTTTCTCTTATTTCTTTTGTTTTTCTAGAAGGAGGTTTGGGTTGGTGGCTTTTAACGGTCCCTTAAATTGGACTGGAAATATATGACTTTGAAAAATGAGATTTCTCATCTTCCTTCGTTGATGTTCTCTTTTTGGAGCTTGCGATTATTGAATTATTATGAATGTCAGTAAAAGCTAAAATTCAATTGTTTCTAGTCCCAAGGATTTTGGTATTCTCGAGGTGTCATTTCCACCAAAAGTGCCTTCTTTTCCAAAAGTAATACAGAATAGAGTCCCTGCCTTAATAGAGCAGTGACATGGGAGACCAGGGTTCGAATCCGAGCAATCAAGGTTTTCTCCCAATTTAGCGTCGTGCC
Source organism: Erigeron breviscapus (assembly GCA_034093135.1). Lineage (NCBI taxonomy): Eukaryota > Viridiplantae > Streptophyta > Magnoliopsida > Asterales > Asteraceae > Erigeron > Erigeron breviscapus. The sequence goes on from CM067171.1 coordinate 25,572,870, forward strand.
TTCTGTAGCGGCTAATTTGGTGTGGTTTTCCCTCCCCTGTGGTTCCCTGACTTCGTGGATCGGTCGCTAGTGACTGCCTGCCCATTTGGATGTAACGGCTAGCCGTCCCGTGACACGAACGTTAAAAAAAAAAATACACAATAGAGAAAAAAAGAAAGATAAAATTGCATATACTTAATAAAAACAAGTTAATATAAATATCAAAATTTTGTGACGAAATAAAGGTTAATATAAGAAAAAAAAAGTGACATTCATTTGTGAATTGTTGAATTGATTAGATTTGGTGTAGTTAATTTTCTTCAGATGTGTAAGGTTCTGTCCAAATCTACAAGATTATGTTCGTTACAACGAACATAACTTTCTAACCTTGTCTTGTTTGTCGGGTTTTTTATTTAAAGAAAATTTATAATAAAAACTAGCTCACAAAAGTTAAAGGATACCATTCAATGGAAGCTAATTTGTTACATGAATGTTTTTTTAAGTGTAGGATAAATTTGGTCATTGGATTCTAATTATTGGGGTGATGTGGATTCCTTCATATAAGTCTGTTTGTTCACTTGTTGTGTCCTCCGTCCATTTCAATGGACCTAGCCAGCCAACTATCTAATTGTTTTTCCATTTTCTCTTTGGTCATGCTAATTACAATAACTTTGGAGTAGGTTACAATAGTCATGGAATCTTAAGTTGGCTTTTTTTAACAAGATTTTAACACAAACTAGCTGTTAGCCGGTTACTACATTAACTTTCTAATTAAGTTAATGAAACAACCAACCATTAAGATATTACGACTTTCCTATTGACAATTTTTGTTTCGACTTCTTCTACCCGCATTTGCTAGTGTGTTCCGCATTTATTCTTAGCATAGATTTTTTTAAAAAAAGTTAATACTTGATATGTATGGTTAGGCGACTAATTCAATTTATCACAACTATTTCATGACGGTGTTTGCCTATAAAACCTTTTTTTTGAACGGTAAATTTGAGCATCACGGCATTGTCCTGCTAACATTTTGCTCGCACTGTGATTTGAACTCAATACCTCCAAAACTAGTGTTCTTTATGCATATAGACCACGAAGAAACTATAAATAAATTTGAGCATCACGGCATTGTCCTGCTAACATTTTGCTCGCACTGTGATTTGAACTCAATACCTCCAAAACTAGTGTTCTTTATGCATATAGACCACGAAGAAACTATAAAAAGGGAAATAGACTAAAGGATAGAATCAATGATGCCCACTATGAATTTTGAGGATGGGGGATAGTGGAGAAAGAATATGGGACTAGGTATCCTATAGTAAGTTGCTACTACTATGTGTTAGTGCCATACTGTTATATTTTGCCTTTATACCTTTGTCATATTATGTTAGTGGAATGGAGGTAATGCTTGGTGTTTGGTAATAGTGATATAGTGCCTATATATAAAGCCATGTTTTTACTTGAAAAAGCTACGATGTTGTTTTAGTAAAGGAATAGAATAGAATGAACTAAATGGGTCATGGACCATAGTGGGGTCAAATTCTGCATTTTGGGCGGTTGGTGATATTTTGGTTAGGTCCTGTATAGAATGTCAGAGTGGCATTTTGGTTTGTGTCATAGAAATGATTGATAACTAATTATATTGTCAAACACTCAAGACGGGTGAAATTATATATCTACGCATAAAAGTGAAATACTCTGTATTTTTACCATGTATGTACTTACCTTCGAAAAATCAGCAGTACTGACCTGACTTAAATAAGAAGTTGCTTTATCTTTTATATAAGCTAAAAACACAATTAATAGCTAGGCCAACACTTCAAACGGTGTTTTGCCTAAAAAAAAACTAAAGCTATGCACATCTAAATTATGCAAAATCCAATACCTTCTTAATGAAAACGTTCTAATAAATGAAGAAAATACAATACTGGAAATGTAAATATGGCTTGTTAGGGAACTACATTATTGATAAACTAGTACGTATGGTTATGATAATATTGTATGTGAATACTCTAATTATCAATCTGTGTTGTAATTTATCGTTAATATATTTGTCATGCCCGTTTGAACTGTAGGATCTCAGGAAGTCCATTCAGCGCCGGAAAGTGTTGAAGTAAGCTCAAACGAAGAAGATTGGGAGGCACGACGTGCTGAAATCAAGATGACAAAAGGGTTCGTGGCAAAGGAGTCTGTAAAAGGGCATATGGTAATCCTTTCTTTCATATTTGTTTAATTGTTTTTTAACACACATTCAAATATTAAAAGATAAATCAATTTGTGACTATTAGGTGAATGTTGTTAGAGGCTTGAAGATGTATGAGGAGATACTCCAAACCACCGAGCTATCCAAGTTGACCGACTATGTAACTGAACTCCGAGTTGCTGGCCAAAATGGAGAACTCTCAGGTGGATCCTGTGATTCGTGATGCTTTTGTAGTTAACCCTGTTCTTTCCTTTTGGGGTTGAAGTTATTGAGATAGTAAGGGATTGAACAGGTTTGGCATAATTTTCATTTCAGTTAATTATAGCTTTGCAAGTATTTGTAGAACACAACGTTACTAATAGATGTTCATGACCTTATTAGACCATTTTCATAGATAGAAGAAAAAGATTCCCAATATTACCATAGGAATTCTACACTCTGCCATAACCTTTAGTTATATACAAATTCTTCATGTTTATCGTAACATCTTTGTAAATCTTGAAGATAATAGTACCCTTTTAGTAACGCGGTTTTATAATCCTACTTCTTTGATGTGGATGATTAGGTGAGACTTTTATCATGTACAACCAGCAGTCCAAAACAATCAAGAGAGAGCTTCTTCAATTTGGAGCTCCCATTTTTGGACAGATAAAAGATGAAGCTACAAATAAGTCCCAAGATAGTAAGCATTCATTGACACGAATCTTTTGATTTAGTAATTTTGTAGAATCGATCAACATTTAACATCACAACTATGTTTAAATTTCTACAGGCAAAATCGAGCCAATTCCTGCTCCTCTTGAAGCTGTCATTGACCTTCTAATTCAGTTTCACCTGATATCTGAAAACAGGCGACCAAATAGCTGCATAATTAACTTCTTTGATGAGGTATATTTTACTTTTACACTCTTTAATCAATATCTAATTGAAATTGCGTTGCTGAACCTAAATCCGCTATGCAGGGAGAATATTCACAGCCTTTCCTGAAACCACCTCATCTAGAGCAACCTATCTCTACGCTTCTTCTATCTGAATCAACAATGGCTTTTGGGCGTACTCTAGTTTGTGATAACGACGGAAACTACAAAGGACCACTCATGCTTTCTCTCAAAGAGGGGTTAGTCTAAAATCTTATAGAACAAGATGATCAATATGACAATGTTCAAAAATATGACACTAATTGTTATTTAATTAGTATATTGCACCTTTTGATGTTGATTTTTGAAACTTGACAGGTCACTCTTAGTGATGAGAGGAAACAGTGCTGACATGGCACGCCACGCCATGTGTCAATCTCCAACTAAACGAATTAGTGTCACGTTTTTCAAAGTCCGAATAGAAACCTATGACAAAAATCAATCCCCAAAAGATCCTATGAATGGAGCTATGACTCTATGGCAGCCCAACGTTCCAACCCCATTAATGACACCAAATGGAACACTAGACGGATACAACTCAATCCATGTTATACCAAAATGGGACTCAATTCGAGCCCCACAACTGCTAATGCTAGCCCCAGTGCGCCCACTGGTGATGACTCCTAGAAGGTTGCCACGTGGTGGGACGGGTGTTTTCTTGCCATGGAACGGTGGGTCAAGAAAGCCCGCAAAACATCTACCCCCACGAGCTCAAAGAGGCCGTCTTCTTGCCCTTCCTGCCTCTAATGAACCACACAAAATGGACCGAACTCCTGATTCCGGCATTAGTGTTGCGTGAGAAGAAATGTGGCATGGTGAATGAGAGCTGTTTGTAGTTTGTTTCTGGTTGTTTGGAGTTAACTTAGTGTACAACAAGGCATTGGCCATTGAAAAATGAGTTTTATTTTTATTATTACTTAAGGCTCAAGAAGGAAATTAAATAGGTTTCAGTGATGGTGATTAAACCACATCTGTTGTTCATTGTCAATCACCTTAGAGTTTTAGAGGCAACACTTAAAATCTTTAAGTTAAAAAAGTGTGAATTGTTGTTATTGTTCGCATTTACAAAAGTTAACTTTGTTTTTCATCTCTTTTTTATCGATTTGTTTCGTGTTTGGCCTCTATCTTTAATATGTTCTCTTTCTCATCACATAGATTTTTCTGTACTTGTCAAAGGGACTTGGCTAGAATTCTTATCGACTTTCTCAACACATATATAGTATCTTCATCTCCATTTCTATCTTTATTTTTACCATTATCTCTCTACTTACATTGTACCGCATTGGTTCCTTTAGAGTTTTCAACTAAGTAGTTACTAACCCAAAAATATCTTTTTTTCCCCTTTAATTTGAACATTTTCATCTATTTACAACATACATCCCTCAACCTTTAAAAATAAATATAACACTCCCTTTTACATTAATACCCACATTGCCACCACCATCCGTCGTCACCACCACCCATTGTTGCCGTCGCCACAGTGCCGCATCACACGGACATTTGCAGAGCCGGCTCATGAGTATTAGTGGGCTAGGCTGGCCTAGAGCCCCCACTTGACAAAGGCCCCTAAATTTTCTAACACTTGAGCTTTTAAGTAGTTTCCTTTGACACTATACATCCAAGGAAAATACAAAATCACTCTCCCACCCTACTTCTTTCGGGGCCCATCTTTTATAATACGTAGTATATCTATATTCATGTGATATATGTGTTTATTTTTGATGGTACATGTGTATAGGTTATTTTGATGGTACATATATGTGGAGTAAATTTTAGATATTCATTGTTATGTAAGCTTGCTGGATTTATTGTTATAGTTATTTTTTTCCATTTTTTTATTGTATTTTCTTATTTTTAAGATATGAATCCTTAACGACTTAAATATGAGCATAATTTTAGTTTATTAAAATGTTGGTTTAGATTTTACAGCAACATGATTATTCAAAATGAGTTTAAAATAGTTAAAAACTCGTTGATAAGTATCAGTTAACGTTTAACTTAAATGCAGGTAAAGAAAAAAAAAGTGCAATGTGAATGGAAAGTGAGAGCGGCTAGAATGAAAGTGTATGAGAAACACCTAGTTTGGAGCATTAGTGATAATGTCATCAGTTTACCCAAAGCTAATGAAATAAAATGCATTCCTAGTTTGAGTCTTAAAACCCGTCACACTTAATTTGTATGTCAATGAACTAGGCCTCCAAAAGCAGTCTCGCCTAAAGCCTCAAAAACGGTTAAGCCAGCACTGCACATATTAAAGTAGAACAAGTACTCATACATAAATCAAGCTGTTTGATCTAGAAATTGCCAAAGTCGAACTATGTCAAGCTCTAGAAATTTGAACGAATCTTGCTTAATGAGTATTGTTTCAACTGAATGATCTTTCGAATGTGTGTATTCAATTTATAATTGTTTTTCGGCTTCCGGTTAAATCCTTTTCAGCTAGATATTTCTTATTCATAAAATTTGCTGTTCAATTAAGCTATTCAATTAACCTCTCCCGGAAAGGATTAATTGGACATTTGGACACCCATCTAGCGAATATAGGCTACATATAGTAAGAATATTCGTTGCATATATATGTTTGTTAAAATATGTGTTTAAATGTGCTTTAGATATGTGTCACACACTATGGGGTTTTCAAAGCATTAATAATGTTGATAATACCAAATTGTATACGCCACTTTTTTCAAATCATCTATTTAAAGTCTCATCACATTTTTGGGGAAATGACAAATATATGTTGAATAAGCATTCCACGTTCCATGTTCTTTTATGAAAATTACTCATATGTTGATTAAGCATTCCACGTTTGTAATATAATTTTAACTAATTTCTTACCAAATTTCTAGGTATTAAGAATACCATCGAAATTACAACTCAATTGCGAAAACCACAATCAGTTCTAGAATTCGCAGCACAAGAACACGAAGTTGCAACATAGTTTCAAAAATCGCCCACAAAATCATAACACGGTTTCAAAAGAAAATTTAAAAATTTGTTTTGAAATCGGAACTCAATATAGATAGTTACAGTAAGATTTTCTATTTAAAGATTTTTCTAACTAATGCCCTATGCATTCGCTAAAAGTTTTAAATGAAGTCATATATTTCCATAAAAGGTTAAAAATTAAAATATCATGTTAAAAATGGAAAGTTTTGACTAATTTAAAAGAAGATGAATACCTTTTAACAAGTCGCTACTTTTAAGATTATGTTTGTAGTTTACACAGTTGTGTAGTTTGCCTAATCTTTATTTGTAAGTTAATTAAGGGGTTCTTTTAGTCTTTGTAGTTGTCTAAATGTTATTTTTGTTGCTTGTGTTCACGATTTAAAAAAACAAAAACCGTAGTTGAGTTGCAAATTTGCGTTATCGCATCGTCGCACTTTCACTACTGTGTGTTGTGATTTCCGAAACTGTGTTGCAACCTCGTGTTCTCGCGTCGTTGGTTATTTTTACAAACGCCAAAAAAGTTGGTTAAAATCGTGTATTCGTGTGTTAGAAAACATTTTTAGGGGTTATTTTCTCTTTATATTAATGGTTACATCCACATTACTATAAATGTTTTTTTTTTCTTTTTTTTCTAAACATCTAAATTGGGTACGGCACATGGAAGTTTCCCTTAACAAGATGACGAAAAAAAGTAGACAAAGATTAAATTGGTAGGTCATTTCATGAATGAAAAGGGACATGAGTGGTTCAACTAAGTACCCTTTTGCATACAAGTTAAAATGACTCACGTGTCACCAAATCACCTTTTTGATTTATAGTTTTTAATTACAAAATCTTTAAAAGCTAATGTTAATATGTTAATTTAATTGTGTTGGAATAAAGCTAAAGATTGGAAAGAAAAATGGTAGTTTTGATTTTGGAAGAGAAATCGGTTTTTTTTTTTCTTTTCGTGAAGATAATCAATCAACTTCAAGATGTGTGTAAAGGATATGAACTTTATAACTACCACATAACAATATTTGGATGAATGTCTTTAAGTTATTATGTGTTTTGTTTAGTTTGGATAGATTTTCGAATTAATTTCAACATTTTAATTGATTTTGGTTGCTTCGTTTTGTAGTTGCAATAGTTTAGAGTCGGCTTGTTGAGCGTTTTAATGTAATTTTAGCATCGGTGTAAGTTTATACAATTATACTCATTTTCATTACAAGGGCCGTTTTAGTGTTACTGTAATTCATAACTTGTTATTTAATAATAGAATCTTGTTAAACATACCCTTTAAGGCGATGATTACTTCGTAAAATGTTGTATATAATTGTTGAAAATAATTTATATGTACGGTTATTTTTTTAATGTAACATATTATTATATGTTATTTATAGCTCTTCGGAATACAAATAGTAAAATCCTTAATACTTTTACTAAATAAATTTATTAGGAAAGGACTTTTCGAATAAATAAATTAGATAAAAGATAGTATTTCACATGATTAGAGTACATACATTGAATTATCAAATATTATCCGGATGACGTGAAGGAAAACAAAAACAAAACCCACATATATTTAATGTAATGTAATGTCTGTGTCTCACGCCGGTAAATCCATTATCCATCCCATCAACCACGGCAACAATGTGATCTAACACACCTTTGAAAACCACACAACATCCATTTTTTTTATATACATTTACATATATTTTCTATCTATCTATTTATGATTTTATTTTCCAGTCCTTCGTTAATGTTAATCTTTATGCTTGTTAATTTTGAAGAATTGAGTAGCAACTAGACAGATATCCAAAAAGATATTGTTAAATAATATTAATTAATTAAATAAGTACACATTACAACTGAAAGAACAGTGCAACCATTTTGACAATGAAATCTTCTACATTTACATGTTTTGACAATGACCGCTTCTAGCAAGACTTGGTTGGATTTTATCGCCTGTGGATAGATTTACTATCAGACCGGAAAAAGAAAAAAAAAATCTCTCGAGAAAGGCGTATAGACGTGTATAGTAATCATATTTTCATAAACTAGTTTCTCAATTAAAGTTTAGCACAATTATAGGTCAAATTAATTTTTTCCCTAATATGAATTTCTTTTTTCTATTATCAGGTAAATTAACCATCTAAAAGTGTTAAATTGAAAATATAATCTATTTTAATTGGGGATTATTGGTTTAGCTCATATTAGGAAACTGTGTTATTTTCCCCTTTCGTAACAATTAACCAAGAAGTTTAAACCCGCACACATGTGCCAGACGTGAAACACAACCATTTTTTTTTTGTTTGCACAGCTGTGACTTGTGAATAACCACACGTAATCCGACCCCACGAGTATTGTCGCACAGAGAACAGATTGGGGAAAAACCGTAGAAGCGACAATAAAGAGCCATCAAGGTCAGCAATCACATTGCCACTGAATAAATCTGTGACATCCGTCACCAAAACTGGTAATTTATTATAGTCTCTAACTTACATTTCAAATTTCTTGACTAGTCAATGTGCCTATATAGTATAACAAGCATAGAAATGTGGTGATCATTCCAATATGTGGCTCTTATTTCTTGAATTCCAATAGTTTAGGATTTAGTTACTCTATTTCCCTAAACATAGACGGTTATAGTATTCCCGTTGATATCTAGACATATAGTTATATGTCATATTCATTTCTAGACATTGGTAAATTACTATACGCTACTTAGTGGTGAATAAAATCAATAATTATCAAAGTAATTTATAATCAGTACAAGTAGTAAAATAGTAATAATAATAATAAGATTGTTAAAGTATGGAATTTATTGGATTAACAAAAGCCAATGTTAAAATGTGCAATACATCACAAATGGGAAGCTATCTCTACTGGATAGTAGAGTTCGGCCAAAAAAGAAAAGAAAAAGGGAATTACCATCCTAATCCCAATTTATTCTATATAATGGAAATAATAACTTCATTATATAAATTACATAAACTAATTAAAGGTAGAATTTAATAAATAAACACATTCTTCCAACAATTGGCATGTGAGTCAAGTTACGGTCAACAGGAATTTCAACCTCATTAGGATTTTTGATCATAATAAGTATTATCTATCTATCTTAATTATAAACTAACTCAAATACTTATCTTTACCATACAGGATATGTGTATATGTATTATTAGTTAACAAAGCAAAAAAAGAACCCAAAACAAATCTCTTTTTGTTTTCTCTGCCGTCGAACAAAAAGAAACACACCACCACAAAACCAATTTTTCTTAATCACTCAATTGTCAAACAATCATCTTAAGGGATTCTTGGATTTTGGTATCTAAGGAGAGATCATCAATCTTGGGGTAAATTACTTATCTTTTCTTTTCATATATACAAATATATCTTTTTATTTATTGATCTTTTATTGTAAGTAGCCTATTTGATGAATATATATTATGGCAAAATTTATAATAACTAATGAAAGTCTTTTCAAAGGTTTAATCAAGAGCTTGAAGTATAGGTCACATTAATGTTAAAAGTTTACATATTTATTGTAGCATAATAATTAATGTAATTAAAGAAATTCAATTAAGAGGGCATGGAAATCATAATAACATATTAATATAGGTGTTGGAAAGATTTGAAAGTTTATATATGAGTATTTAGTTGTAATAGTCTTTAAAACAGTAAGTGGAGTTATTTCAGAATTTGGACAGATTCAGTTTGTTAACTTTGAAAGGTCGTATCTTGGTCATGGAAGATGGTTAAGTCACGTTTTTGGTGTCTAAAATTAAGTTCAGGAAGTCTACTTTCTGTTGGAATTGGTTTCGTGTCAAAATATGAAGTTTAAGTTCGTCAAAAGAATTTTATGAGAAAACTGCGCAAATCTGCGTTTTCCGAACAGATTTCGGTCGACTTCAAATAGTCATATCTTGGTCAATTTTAAGAACTGGAAGTTTAGTTTTTTCCAGAAACATTTTTAAGATGTTAAGAATTGATAGTAAAAAAATTGGATTTTTTCTAACACCCGACGTTTAAAAATATGGGTTTTCAAAATCTTTCACCCTACGGTGTTAAAATTGCGGAAGTAAAGACTGTAAAAGTCAAAACCGATAAAAACATTTCGGTTTCTGCATTTAGTTGGTGTTACACGCCATATCAAACAATAGTTCAAATGAAAACCCAACGGTTGCCCAACATTAAACAACCGTTCACACATTATTACATATATTCAACATCAAAATGAAATGTAATCAAAAGTCTCCATAATTAGCAACTAGGGGTAGCTAAGGAATCTGCATGCTTTCTACCCACGCTCTCACGTCCTGCACCTACAAGTCCTTCAAGCTAAACCTGATGGAACAACCACATTAAAGAAACAAGTGTTAGCTATAAGAATAGCTAAGTAAGATCACACTTAATTTAAAAGCAATTGTCCAATTAAAACATTTCTTCGTTAATAGACAAACTCATTAGGCACAACACACATATCTGCATAACAACTTCATATCAATTAAGATAATCATCCTAAATGTGCCTATCCTGCATTAGTTCACACATTGTCACACATATCTTCGTTTACTGCATATGAGTGTGCCCTGCATCACACCCGACTGGATGATCAACCAAAGGCTAATCATCGTATGTCGTTAAGGAATGGCAAGCCAATCCAAGAGTAATCCGTATGTGGAGGTTGGTCAAACCCCTCGTATTACTCGCCCTGCATTATAAAGACCATGTTGCAAGGAGCCACCCAAGCAACAACTACGTCAACGTACTCGTCCGGCTAAGACTTGTACGGGTTAAGCTTAACACTTTCCCTGCATTATATTTACGAGCTCGATTTCACACATAATAGTTTAGGCAACACACATAACCTAAACATAATCACACATTACCTTCATTTCGTTTGGGCCCTTAAACGTGCAAGTGACATGGCAACCTACCAAGTCTAGTGTGCTAGGTGTACAAGCCATGTAGTATGCATATGTCACACATTAACTCCATTTCTACATTTCACACATAATAAGATACTTCGTAATTCTACATAAACTACATATCAATACACTACATTAAACAATACTTCATTTTACTACATTAGGGTCTGCATTTCAGGTCTCATGGTCAACTACATATCCCATAGTACCTCCCGTGTAACCCGAGATACCCACATATATCATATGTTACCGTTAAGGAAGTTATAAGTATGAAACCTTTGCTTGTTGAACCCTCAGCGTGACAAAAGTAGTGTATCTTACCTTGATACAGCTTAACAACAAGCTACAAGCACAATACAACGATGACTATGTGTCTCCAATAACCTAGAACAAGTATAAGATCAAAATATAAGCTAAACGACACCTTTTGTAAAATCTGGCAGGTGGTGCGCCGCACCTGCCAAGTGGTGCGTCGCACCAATCCTCCAGAAATTTCCTATCAACAATAGGTGCGCCGCACCTACCCTTTGGTGCGTCGCATATCGGGCTCCCATCAAAAACCAAAAACCTAAACTGGGCAGTGGTGCGCCGCACCACTCCCTTGGTGCGCCGCACCTGGGGTGCAGATCAGCAACTCAATTTTGTTCTTTGATCAAACGAATTCCATACGAACCCATACCCCAAATCCAACCTGGGGACTTAAAATTAACCCTTTTAATTGCACTTTCATCATCTTTAACCATCCTATTAATCCTTTAATCCTTTACATCATAAATCAATCATTTAATCACCCGAATAACATGAAATCGGTGAACGTTTAATTAAATAACCCAACCCAAACCCTTATGGCCTGGATTAAGACTAATATAAGACTCACACAATCAGATCTCAGATGAGGAATACCTATATTACCTGTATTTGGTGATAAAGATTCAAGATCTAAGCAATACACGATCGATTTGGCTCCACAACGAATAGATCTAGTGAGAAACTTGAGAGGGAAGGGAGGGGATCGGCTAGGGCTTTGTTTAGGGGAATAAAATCTGCAAATGCCAACCTAATGACACCCCTTAACTCCCTAAACCCGTTTTTAACTTTCCTTCTATGTCAAAACTAGCCCCTAAGCTTCCTAATCCTTCATTATTGGTCACAAACTACTTTATTGACCATATACATCATTAATCCTTCATTAAATGTCACTGCATAGACATTAATCTTCATATTACACACATTTATACTACATTAACACTTAGGCTTACAAGCCTCACACATAACACACATTAACTACATATAAGCATTAAATCTAAAATAGACTTAACGACACACACAATATTGACTTAACGACATTAGTCAACTAGTAAAGAAAAGTTTGGGATGTTACAATTACCCCCCCTTAAGAGGATTCCGTCCCCGGAATCTCATCAGTAAGGAACAACTCGGGATACTTTTCCTTCATTACTGCTTCAGTTTCCCACGTTAAGCTTTCTCCATGATTATGCTTCCACTTTATCAACACAAGGTCAATCACTTTTCGGCGTAACTTCTTTTGCTTTCTTCCAAGTATCGCTACCGGTTCGTCTACTATTCTCTTCATTGGGTCAATACTCACGTCTTTAATAGGAATCACACTTGACTCCTCAGCTAAACATTTCCTCAAGTAGGATACATGGAAGGTGTTGTGAATTCCATCCAATTCTGGAAGTAATTCCAACTGATATGCCACGTCTTTAATAGGAATCACACTTGACTCCTCAGCTAAACATTTCCTCAAGTAGGATACATGGAAGGTGTTGTGAATTCCATCCAATTCTGGAAGTAATTCCAACTGATATGCCACGTCTTTAATAGGAATCACACTTGACTCCTCAGCTAAACATTTCCTCAAGTAGGATACATGGAAGGTGTTGTGAATTCCATCCACCTCCTTTGTCTCACGTTCATTTCCTTTTGATTAAAGACATACTGTAAACTTTTATGATCGGTAAACAAAGTGCATTTTGTACCATAAAGGTAATGTCTCCACAATTTCAATGCAAAAACAACTGCGGCCAGTTCAAGATCATGGGTAGGGTAATTCTTCTCATGTGGTTTCAACTGGCGGGAAGCATAGGCGATCACCTTGTCCCTCTGCATCAGTACACAACCCAAACCCGTGATAGATGCATCACTATACACAACCAAATCATCGGTACCTTCAGGTAAGGCAAGTATAGGAGCTTCACACAACTTCTTCTCCCTCAACACCTCCAAAACTGCTTTCAAGTGCTCACGGTGCTCATCTTCTGACTTAGAATAGATCAAAATATCGTCAATAAACACAATAACAAAATGATCTAGAAAGGGACGGCATACCCGATTCATTAAATCCATAAACGCGGCTGGAGCATTAGTCAACCCAAATGGCATGACCAAGAACTCATAATGACCATATCTAGTCCGGAAAGCTGTCTTTGCTACATCCTCCTTCTTAACCTTCAATTGATGCAACAAACCATACGGCTTTTGATGGTCCGTTTTCACACGTGCACACGTCAAACACTTTGCTACAAAATGAGCTACTTCCCCTTTAATATCCGGCCACCAATAAATCGACTTCAAATCTGCATACATTTTGGTGACACCGGGATGAACCGAATATCTACTTCTATGGGCTTCCTCAAGGATCAATTCTCGGTTATCACCAAGCAATGGCACCCAAATTCGACCCTTGTATGTTTTGAACCCACGGCTATTAGTCTCCATCACAAGACGTTTCTTCTTCCCAATGCTTTCATTGTCAATGTTATCCTTCATCAATGCCCTCACTTGTGCTTCTTTAATTCGATCAAGTAGCCCCGACTTGGCTTGAACTTGCATACTCATCAACTTACAAGAAGAACTTTGCACTTTCCTACTTAGTGCATCCGCCACTACATTGGCTTTACCCGGATGGTATTTGATTTCACAATCATAATCCTTAAGTAATTCCATCCACCTCCTTTGTCTCACGTTCATTTCCTTTTGATTAAAGACATACTGTAAACTTTTATGATCGGTAAACAAAGTGCATTTTGTACCATAAAGGTAATGTCTCCACAATTTCAATGCAAAAACAACTGCGGCCAGTTCAAGATCATGGGTAGGGTAATTCTTCTCATGTGGTTTCAACTGGCGGGAAGCATAGGCGATCACCTTGTCCCTCTGCATCAGTACACAACCCAAACCCGTGATAGATGCATCACTATACACAACCAAATCATCGGTACCTTCAGGTAAGGCAAGTATAGGAGCTTCACACAACTTCTTCTTCAACGTTTGAAATGCATTCTCCTGCTTATCGGTCCACTCAAACTTTACTCCTTTCTTCGTTAGTTCAGTCATAGGCTTGGCTATTCGGGAGAAATCCTGAATGAACCTTCTATAATATCCAGCCAAACCAAGAAAACTTTTAATCTCAGTAGGAGTCTTTGGCTGCTCCCACTTTGAAACAGCTTCAATCTTTGAAGGATCTACTTTAATACCTTCTGATGAAATAACATGACCAAGAACTCATAATGACCATATCTAGTCCGGAAAGCTGTCTTTGCTACATCCTCCTTCTTAACCTTCAATTGATGATAACCGGACCGTAAATCTATCTTTGAAAAATATGAAGCACCATGTAGTTGATCAAAGAGATCATCAATTCGCGGGAGAGGATATTTATTCTTAACCGTTCGCTTATTCAACTCACGGTAGTCTATGCACATGCGCATAGATCCATCCTTCTTTTTAACAAAGAGAACCGGAGCTCCCCAAGGCGAGGAACTAGGTTGAATGAAACCTTTGTCAAGTAACTCCTGAAGTTGGGACATTAACTCTTTCATTTCTGTAGGAGCTAATCGGTAAGGTGCTTTAGCAACAGGTGTAGCACCGGGAATAAGATCTATCTGAAAAGTAACTTCACGGTCAGGAGGGATACCGGGAAGATCTTCGGGAAACACATCGGGAAAATCGGATACTACATCAACACTAGCAATAGAAGGCTTCTCCTTTCTCACATCAATAACATAGGCCAAGAAATGACTCTTATTCTTCCTTATACATTTAATAGCCTTCATCATACTAATGATCTTTACCTCTCTTCTTATCTCCATAAACCGTTACCACATTACCATCGGATGTAGGAAACCGAATAATCTTTTGGGAACACAAAATATTAGCTTCATTTCTAGACAACCAATCCATACCAATCACTACGTCAAAACCGGCTAAAGTAGTAGGCAATAACTGGACCGGAAACAAATGACCTTCAATCTCAATGTCACAATCATCATAACCCACACGTATATCACTAACCGTACCATTAGCAATTTCCACCTCTATCGAGCAATCTAAAGGGGTAGTGACTCTTCCTAGTTTAGGAGCAAATAAAGTAGACACAAACGACCTATTTGCACCCGAATCAAATAAAATAGAAGCAGGTTTTGAATTAACAAGGAAAGTACCACTTACCACCTCGTCGTTGTTCTTAGCATCATCCACAGTCATCTGCAAGGCTCTCACTTTTGTTGCTGAAGTGGCTGCTTTCTTCCCGTCATTCTTCATTTGTGGGCAATCGGCAATAAGATGACCCGTTTCCTGACACTTGTAACAACGAGTCTTGTCCCTACATTCCGTTGCAAGATGTCCCGACTTCCCGCACTTATGACACCTTCTTGTCTTGTCGGAACATTGACCTTCATGAACATTCTTGCAAAAAGCACACCAAGACCCATTCTTCTTTTTATCTTTGTCACCACTTGAGCTAGAATTCCCACGAAACTTCTTATTATTGTTATTAGATGACCAATTTGACCCTCTTTTGAACCCTGCTTTCTTGTCATCAACCTTCACCACAACTTTCTCACTTTTGAAGTCATCATCCAACCTCTTTGACTCCTTAATAGCCGCCGATAAAGTCACATGTTGTCTACATAATCCACGATAACTAACGGGGAGACCATCACAATAAGCCTCAATTTGGTCCTCCTGCCTTCGAACCAAGTGTCCAACAAACTTCAACTTCTCCATAAACGAGTGTGCATAATCAGAAATTGCACCGGGTTTAGCAACCAACGATCTAAACTCCTTTTCAATCAACCTTAACTCACGCGTTCCCACATACTCCTCTAAAAACTTCTCCTTAAATGTTCCCCAAGGCATAACTGCAAGTACCTCAGGAGCCATAGACACTGTAGTAGCCCTCCACCAATTATGGGCATTCTTCTTCAACATCCTACTAGCACACAAAACCTTCATATCATCCGGACAATAGCAAGATGCAAAAACTACCTCAATGTCCTCGATCCACTCCATAGCACCCACTGCATTTTGGGTACCATCAAACTCCTTGGCACCACATTTCTGAAAACTTTCATATTTGAAGTTATTAACACGAGGTGCATTAACAACTCCAAGTCCTCCTCCATTAACTTCATTAACACCCACGGCTGCCATGGATGGTTCAGCACTTTGGGAGGGATTAGAGTAATTCCCTTCCGAACGCTCACCCCTTTGTTCACTCCCAATCCTTTCTACATTTCTTTCAGCCCTCAATTGAGCTAATTCCTCTTCATTTCTCATTAAGAGAGCTCGGATAGCTCTCAATTCTTCATGTAATTGGGCTTGATTGGGAACCTGCTCTATTACCGGGTTTGCTCTATCTACTTCAGAGGCGGTTGGTGGATCACCAAGACGACGATTTTGTACACGGGGTAGCCTTTGTTCTACTTCATTTCCAGCCCCGTTTCCGTTAGGAGGAACACCACCACCATTTCCTCCTGCTCTCTGGTTACTAGCTCTAGTGTTTGCCATTAACTCTACAAAGCAACGACGACGGTTAGCAAGAGTTAAAGAGTGACTACATATGTTAAGGCTCTACTACATATAACTACATTATCACACACAATAAACAAGCCTTAAATCACACTCTCACTCACTCCCCAACCCGTCTTAGAGCATTCCACTTCATTAGCTAGGCATCCTACTTAAGCCTAACCTACTTCTCGTCGGTCTAAGTCCAAAATCCTACGGCATAAGTCGAATTTTGGTTCACTTAAACCAATGCTTTGATACCAACTTGTAACACCCGACGTTTAAAAATATGGGTTTTCAAAATCTTTCACCCTACGGTGTTAAAATTGCGGAAGTAAAGACTGTAAAAGTCAAAACCGATAAAAACATTTCGGTTTCTGCATTTAGTTGGTGTTACACGCCATATCAAACAATAGTTCAAATGAAAACCCAACGGTTGCCCAACATTAAACAACCGTTCACACATTATTACATATATTCAACATCAAAATGAAATGTAATCAAAAGTCTCCATAATTAGCAACTAGGGGTAGCTAAGGAATCTGCATGCTTTCTACCCACGCTCTCACGTCCTGCACCTACAAGTCCTTCAAGCTAAACCTGATGGAACAACCACATTAAAGAAACAAGTGTTAGCTATAAGAATAGCTAAGTAAGATCACACTTAATTTAAAAGCAATTGTCCAATTAAAACATTTCTTCGTTAATAGACAAACTCATTAGGCACAACACACATATCTGCATAACAACTTCATATCAATTAAGATAATCATCCTAAATGTGCCTATCCTGCATTAGTTCACACATTGTCACACATATCTTCGTTTACTGCATATGAGTGTGCCCTGCATCACACCCGACTGGATGATCAACCAAAGGCTAATCATCGTATGTCGTTAAGGAATGGCAAGCCAATCCAAGAGTAATCCGTATGTGGAGGTTGGTCAAACCCCTCGTATTACTCGCCCTGCATTATAAAGACCATGTTGCAAGGAGCCACCCAAGCAACAACTACGTCAACGTACTCGTCCGGCTAAGACTTGTACGGGTTAAGCTTAACACTTTCCCTGCATTATATTTACGAGCTCGATTTCACACATAATAGTTTAGGCAACACACATAACCTAAACATAATCACACATTACCTTCATTTCGTTTGGGCCCTTAAACGTGCAAGTGACATGGCAACCTACCAAGTCTAGTGTGCTAGGTGTACAAGCCATGTAGTATGCATATGTCACACATTAACTCCATTTCTACATTTCACACATAATAAGATACTTCGTAATTCTACATAAACTACATATCAATACACTACATTAAACAATACTTCATTTTACTACATTAGGGTCTGCATTTCAGGTCTCATGGTCAACTACATATCCCATAGTACCTCCCGTGTAACCCGAGATACCCACATATATCATATGTTACCGTTAAGGAAGTTATAAGTATGAAACCTTTGCTTGTTGAACCCTCAGCGTGACAAAAGT
Source organism: Erigeron breviscapus (assembly GCA_034093135.1). Lineage (NCBI taxonomy): Eukaryota > Viridiplantae > Streptophyta > Magnoliopsida > Asterales > Asteraceae > Erigeron > Erigeron breviscapus. The sequence continues at coordinate 25,591,138 of CM067171.1, forward strand.
AGTGTATCTTACCTTGATACAGCTTAACAACAAGCTACAAGCACAATACAACGATGACTATGTGTCTCCAATAACCTAGAACAAGTATAAGATCAAAATATAAGCTAAACGACACCTTTTGTAAAATCTGGGCAGGTGGTGCGCCGCACCTGCCAAGTGGTGCGTCGCACCAATCCTCCAGAAATTTCCTATCAACAATAGGTGCGCCGCACCTACCCTTTGGTGCGCCGCACCACTCCCTTGGTGCGCCGCACCTGGGGTGCAGATCAGCAACTCAATTTTGTTCTTTGATCAAACGAATTCCATACGAACCCATACCCCAAATCCAACCTGGGGACTTAAAATTAACCCTTTTAATTGCACTTTCATCATCTTTAACCATCCTATTAATCCTTTAATCCTTTACATCATAAATCAATCATTTAATCACCCGAATAACATGAAATCGGTGAACGTTTAATTAAATAACCCAACCCAAACCCTTATGGCCTGGATTAAGACTAATATAAGACTCACACAATCAGATCTCAGATGAGGAATACCTATATTACCTGTATTTGGTGATAAAGATTCAAGATCTAAGCAATACACGATCGATTTGGCTCCACAACGAATAGATCTAGTGAGAAACTTGAGAGGGAAGGGAGGGGATCGGCTAGGGCTTTGTTTAGGGGAATAAAATCTGCAAATGCCAACCTAATGACACCCCTTAACTCCCTAAACCCGTTTTTAACTTTCCTTCTATGTCAAAACTAGCCCCTAAGCTTCCTAATCCTTCATTATTGGTCACAAACTACTTTATTGACCATATACATCATTAATCCTTCATTATTGGTCACAAACTACTTTATTGATCATATACATCATTAATCCTTCATTATTGGTCACAAACTACTTTATTGATCATATACATCATTAATCCTTCATTATTGGTCACAAACTACTTTATTGATCATATACATCATTAATCCTTCATTATTGGTCACAAACTACTTTATTGATCATATACATCATTAATCCTTCATTATTGGTCACAAACTACTTTATTGATCATATACATCATTAATCCTTCATTATTGGTCACAAACTACTTTATTGATCATATACATCATTAATCCTTCATTATTGGTCACAAACTACTTTATTGACCATATACATCATTAATCCTTCATTAAATGTCACTGCATAGACATTAATCTTCATATTACACACATTTATACTACATTAACACTTAGGCTTACAAGCCTCACACATAACACACATTAACTACATATAAGCATTAAATCTAAAATAGACTTAACGACACACACAATATTGACTTAACGACATTAGTCAACTAGTAAAGAAAAGTTTGGGATGTTACATTTTTTTTGAAGCTCCGAAGGTCCTTAACTTTTATAAAACTTTTCTGTGCGCAAACAGTGAATTTTCTGACTAGTCTGTAATTATCGAATTTTTAAAAATAGTTAAAGTATAAAATAAATTTTGTAAAAATTCATGTAAGTATCTAACACATAAGAGTTAAAGTGGTAAAAATTTAAGGTCTTGGTTAGTTCGTTTGATCCAGAATAAAAATTAATAAAGTTACCAAAAATTTTAGTGAATATGAGCTTGTAGAATTTAATCATAAATCATTAAAACAAATACTCTATATTAAGTTATATGACTTGTAACTTAATAATATATGACAAATCAGTTGTGAATATTTTGAAAGTAGCCATATGTGTATTTCATCAAATACGGGTTACAATGGACGGTTATTGACCATGTCCATAATTGTAACTTGTTCATATATATATATTGTGTAGATTCTAGTGACCTTTCTGGACGTTGCACAACTACTTGTTTGTTGAGGTGAGTTTCGTGGCCCCTTTTTATATTATTTCTTTGGGGGAAAATGATGCTCAAAACACTTTTTATTTCTTTTACTAGCTGTGCCAAAACTAGTTTGTTTTATTGGACAAATACGTGTAATTATGAAATGTGTAGGTTAGCTTTGCTTGTGGTTATTACAATGATGCAATAGATGTCTGTCGATATCTATTGAAGACAATTTACGGCAATGGATAACAGTGATAACAATTAACCAACTTTATACTTCAGCTGGTAGTTTGTTGGTATTACAATGTGTGATTGAGTTGTTGGCAAGCAGTGATGTGATTGAGTTGTTGGAAAGCAGTGATGAGTTTGTGTTGTTGGAATACTATGATGGCATTGAGTTTTTGGTATGCATACATGCTACTACATGTTTATATTTTACACTATTGTCCATACTACTTATATCATGCACATCAAATTCATTTGTATTACATTAAACCTACGAACTCACCAACGTTATGTTGACATTTTCGAGCATTCATTTTCAGGTAATAACAATGCTTAAGGAGAGTGAGCATATGGACTTTAGGAAGACCAATAAAGAGATCCTTCATGGACTCCTAGCTTTGCATTTGAACAATTGAACTTTATTTGCTATTTGCTACATCTTTTGCTATTTGAGGCATGTTGCCTAGATCTATCCCGCTTGTAGGAATTACTTTTATTTGGATTTCATTTAGTATGACTCTATTATAAATTCCATGTGCTATGCTATATCTTTTCGTCATATCCTACGATTCCGCCTAAGGTGGGGTGTGACAGAATCCCAACCTCAGGCCAAACGAATCAAACATAAAAAAATAAATACTTAAACTAGAAGGAGCTCCTACTCTAAAGCATATTGCACTATTGACTAGACTAGACATCGACTCCATGAACCCCAAAAACATCCAGTAGTCCAGTACCTACCTTAAAAGGTCCGCGCATCATTCTGCCATCCAATCTAACTTGATCATGGAATGTACCCATATGACTAGTCTGGGAACACCCCCAAGTCTTAACTGTTCTCTTCTTAAGTGATACCAGAATTGCCTTGCCCCAGAACAATTTACAGCTAGCAGTATAAGCCAAACTGCATGTGAACCTTCAGTTCTTTAACTTCTCGAGAATCTTTGATGCAAAAAGACTTCCGAAACCATTTCTTACATAATAACTTACAAAACTATTAGTAACTATGACAAGTTCACAATTACTTGTTTCGTTGCACAATACAACACATATCTTATTCTCTTTGGTCATGCTAATTACAATAACTTTGGAGTAGGTTACAATAATCATGGAATCTTAAGATGACTTTGAAATAAACAATAACATTTAATATATAATTATATATTTTAAACTCACTCTTGAAAATATTAAGTATAGAATGAAAAAGTTAGGTTAATATATCACTTCCCATATTGTTATGATCCTGTATTTCTGATCGAGTTACAAGAGATTTAAGCATAAAACCAGTTTGACATTTCTATGATTTTCTACCTTGACAACCTAATTTGATAACCCAACGATCTCATAAACACTGACAACTGACACTAAAATATCTAATCTCGTCATTCAATTTCTGGTGCGTACATTTAAGGAACTGATATATAACTACTCCTACATAACCTCCTAGATAGCAACATGTTAATAGACACTGGATACTCTCACTTTTCTCCTAAAGAAAATACTAAAATAAAATAAAAATTCCTATATTAAAGCATAAACTAAACTAATTCTAATATAATAGCTAGATAAACTCCAGAATTGATGACTTAATTCCAGTATATATACAAATGAACAGAAGTAGAGATTGCTATCAACGTGACATCTACCTTAATGATGTTTAAAAGTAATTCAATTACATAACCTGGCATATATCTACTATCTAGGAAAGGAATAAACAGTGCAACACCCCCGTGACACAAGTATGCGGTTAACGTGGTATTCATTTATCATTTCATGAGCTCATGGCCTTACTTGGTAAGTCATATATCGTTAAATGTATGTCTTGATTGAACAAATATTAACTCCTTCTACAAGATGTTGTATTGTTGTACAATCAACACTTATAGTAAGCAGTCAATCAGCATACTACAGAAAATATTGTATTCCTTTACAGTATAGTGGCATTTATTAATAGTAATAAGGTGTAACAAATAGGCCTAAACTATCTTGATGGACTAACAATCATTAAAATAGTAGCCAACAGAGTCGCGTAATACAAAATCATGTACTCACAATCGTAAAAAAGTCAGTGCTAGTAAACTACTTAACATAGTGGCAAGTGGCAACAAAGAGAAACTTTATTATTATAAACAAGAATTGATTGTAATTCGCATAAAAACGCCTGATTACTAAAATGACAGGTGATGCATTTGACGAACAACACTCAGAAGTAGAAACAATTACAACAAATCTATAACAGATAAACGCATGCGCAGAACACCTTAAGTAATATAACATTTTGTTACCTATCACTTGGTACCTGCTTTTTCAGGTTCGTCATCATCATGACATCATCTTCAATATCCCAACTCAAATCCTCGTCGTCTGCAGCAGTACTCAACCGTTTACGCAACTCAACTTTGTCCGTAGTCTCACCATGAGATACTTTCTTGTCATCATTATCCCCAAGATCTTCAATCTCATCCCACTCAAGATCCTCATCTTCCTGAGCCAAAGACCGGTCCGACTTAACCACAACTTTACTATCATCCACTTTATTATCAACCTTTTCATCCAATTTTGAAACTTGTTCACCTTTCTCAACACTAGTCACATTTCCACCACTCAGGTTCAACCCCTCCATATTACTAGTCACCTCACTCACCTCACCGACATTCTTCAAACTCTCAGTTTTCAATTCATCATCACGACTTTCTATCTTTCCAACTTCGCCTTTCGATGTACTAAACTTCGCCTGATTGCTTCGTTCTCCTTCTTCCCCATCCTGTTCGTCATCATCATCAACGTCCCAACTCAACTCCTCATCATCATCAACCGACAACGACCTCTTCACCAACCTAGCTCGCATATCCTCTTGCATCCTAAGGTTATACACCTTATAAAAATACCTAAACCAAAACGTCCCGTCGTCAACCTTATCCGGAACGAGTCTCTCGTAAACTCCCCCGACTCCGCCCTTATCACTAACTAATCTCTCAATCTCATCTCTCATTTCTCCAACCACAAACCCTAACTTCCACTTCTTATATTCCTCTATATCCTCCGGCTCATCCAAATAAGTCCTTTCATCACTCCTTATCATACTCAATTGTACATCAAATCTACTATATCTATTATTATTATTATTTATATTATTATTTTCATTATTTTTATTATATCTATCTCTATATCTATATCTATCAGAATCATCATCAGATGAAATAAGTAAGGCTTCCTTACCTTGCGAAATAATCTCCGAAGTCGTTTTGATGACGGAAGTTCCGACGTCCGGCAGCTCCTTAACGGCGCGGCTAGCAACTTCACGGAACAAATCGGATTCCTTACGTAAACCGGATCCGAATTCCTTCAAATCACGGCGGTATGTTTCGAATACGGATTCGGATTTTGATGTTAATGTTTTTACGATATCGCCGAAGCTCCCTAAACCGCCTGCGGTGGTGGTGGTGGTGCTTCCGTCTTCCGATGAATTGACGTTTGAATTTGTATCGTCGTCGTCGTAATATTCTTCTTCTTGTTCTTTTTGTGTATCGGATTGTTGGTTATTGGATATGGATTCTGGATCTGAATTTGGATCATCTTCTGTTAGTATTGATCTGAAGAAATCCATAAATTTTTTTTTATTAATTGAATTGAATTGAATAGAATATTGATTTGAAATTAGGATTTCTGAGGATATTATTTGTTCAAAAATTTACACCTGACATACACAGAGTGTAAGCTGTTTTAATATTGGGCTGGGCTTTTAGTTTTTGGTTTTTTTTTTTGCTAGATTAGGGTTGTTATAGTTAGCCCATTTAGGGAAAACTTTTTTATCCCACGGCCCATGGTTTCAAATGTATCGTGAAATTGAGATGTTTTTAAAACCGGACCCGAATAAGGCAGCGGTTGGACAGGACCGAAAAAACAAACCTTTTATATTTACAATTTTAAGAAATTATAATCTGAAAAATTTACACGTGGTCTTCAAATGCTTTGGTCACATGTTCGAGTTTTGTTGTCACTTGAAAATTTTTAATTTAACCAATGAATTAGATCGGGAAAAAAAATAAAATTCTCGGTCAGACTGGTTTAACCGACCAGTCCGGTCTAGTTTTTTATAATAGTAGCAATTTGTGGAACGGATATTAATTTTTCATGAGTAATCTAAGTTTTAGTTATTAGAAAAAATAAAAACCATATAATCTTTGTCAGTGTATATACATTCAGCTTTCCTCAAAATATCTTTGTTTTATTTTCTTCCAACGTGGTATTTTGTAGTGTTTTATGACGACCTAAATTCGATTCCAACTTAGCCAACAATAATGATATTTCATATGGGTGTCTTTTCGCTTGTAAGGGAATGCGCTACACTCTGGTAGGAACATGTCTTTTATAATGGAAAAGAATGGAAGTTGGTAGATTTAGAATTATATAAACATTTATACTTAACAAACATACTACATCTTAATAGTCACCAAAATTAATGTTCCTTCATTATACGAGTAATAAGAATGTACTTTGTATGTATATATACTAACACGATTTTAGACCTGACACTGCATTTTTCTTTTACTTAAATTCGGGTTTAGCAACACATCAATGTAAAAGAGCTAAGTTAAATTAACAACTATATTTATATTAACCTCGTATGCTCGTGGTAATTACCAACGAATATTAACTGTTAACTATTCAAGAATATAACCAAATTCAAGGAAAGTACCAGTTACGCCTCATCAAAAATTCTTAACCTATCAATGGCTAAGATTTATCCTCATCATACAAGCAAACACTTTGTCTTCAAGAGACTAAAAGAAGAACCATATATCACCTTTTAAATCTTTTCCTAACCTCATTTTTAAAGATTAGAATCATATACAAAACTCTTATATTGTCGTATGTTTTTGTGAAGTACAACTAGCACAAAAATATGCAAGAAAAGGGTGGACAAGATGATGGTTTTGGCCCTTTTAGCATTTGCCATCGGGTATTCAATTTTATCATGAATAGCTTCCTTACTCGAGGTAGAAGACGTGTTACGTTGGGTACGAGCAATGCATTGTTACTTCATCATGATGGCTCTCGGTCTACTGAAAAGACCGAGGACCGAGAAAAGCTTATTCGGTCTGCTGATCATGAAATACTAGTTGAATTTAGACACACCAACTGTTCAATGGTGAACCGAAGGAATAACAACACTTCGGGTCAAGTTTTGGCCAAGGAAAATGGGAGGTTCACAAAAGACAGTCAGAAAACGGGCTTACAAGGTCAAACTAACAACAACGGGGGTCGAGTTTTGCTCAAAGATAATGGGAATTCAACAAAGCCACGGCAGAGAACAGGTTTTCAAGATCAAGATAATGGCAACAGGGGTCGGATTTTGCTTAAAGAAGATGGGACTTCAACAAACACCCGTCAGAAAACAGGTTCACAGGATCAAGGTGACAGCAATGGGAGTCGAGAAAAAGTGACAAAAATATCAAATGTGATGATTGTAGAAGGTGAAAATCTGCCAGGAAGGAAACCTCATCTTCTGAATGTTACTTCAAATATAAATGAGAAAGCTGATGCATTTATAAGGAGCAGAAAGGAAGCCATGAAAGACTTTGAGCCTGAAACAGCCCAGTAATTTGTAATGATCATAATGGATGCCATAAAATAAGCAAAATTCCGGTTTGCATAGATGTTTTCTTATAATACAAACAGGTTATTCATGAGATACCATAAGTCCATAACTATAAAAGTATTACTATTATTTTCTACAACGACGGATACTTAAAAGAGGAAATTTTATGTTTAAACTTGTTTATGTGAGTCGGTTCAATCGTGTTATCTCGTAATGCAAACACGACAAATGGGTAAAATTTGTAGAATTTAGCCAATAAAAACGCGTCAAACATGTCACTATTTAAACGCCGCTACCTACAGTTACAAAGCATGTACAATGCAAGGATGGAAACCAACTAGGTTTGTCCGGTTTATGGTCTTTCTTGATACCAAATGAAACCGAAATGCTTACATTTGTTTCACATAAGTAAGAAATTCTTAATGAAAATGAAAGTCAATGGCTGAAGAATTTAGCTACTTGAATCAAACTTGCAGGGATACCAAATGAAACCGAAATGCTTACATTTGTTTCACATAAGTAAGAAATTCTTAATGAAAATGAAAGTCAATGGCTGAAGAATTTAGCTACTTGAATCAAACTTGCAGGGAAACAAATGAAACCGAAATGCTTACATTTGTTTCACATAAGTAAGAAATTCTTAATGAAAATGAAAGTCAATGGCTGAAGAATTTAGCTACTTGAATCAAACTTGCAGGGATACCAAATGAAACCGAAATGCTTACATTTGTTTCACATAAGTAAGAAATTCTTAATGAAAATGAAAGTCAATGGCTGAAGAATTTAGCTACTTGAATCAAACTTGCAGGGAAACAAATGAAACTGCTACATCTTGTTCACCATAGCATCTCTGAATCAACCTAAAACAAAACGTGTTCTTGTTTTCTGGCCTAGAAATCAAGAATCTGCTAAATCATCTTGACTTTCCTTTCTGTTTGATGAACATCTTAAACTATATCATCCGTCGAAAATAAGTTTCGATGAACGATATAGATCATACGGGGCCCATAAATGGTCTACAATGCACGGTTTCCCCGAGTCAAGTCTTAACCATGGTTTGTCTTTACCACTCCAATGTAGCAAGCTAATTGGACCAGGGTGTAATGTCCTACATTTTCCTTCAATGTTGTCTCCACCTAAACCATGTTGGTTCCAACTATGATCAACTGCTTTTATATTACCAGCAAAAACAAGCAAAAAGGGTGGCAAAGAACCCAAATGATAAATCCTCTTTTGTTTTTGAACCACCATCCATTCTTCAACCTTATGTAAATACCCACCTGCTCTCCATTTTTCAACATCTAAAACCATAACCCCTGTGTTAAAATAACACGGGTCTTTACCCGAAAATATTTTTTGTAATTCGGGTTCATTCCAAAAATTATCGTTGAAGTATTGTGTGAAATTTGCATGACAATATTCCGGTGCAGCTAGTACCTTGTCTTGCAGGTCAACTTTCCATAACTTCTCAATGTCATCCACGACAACAAGGTCCGAATCCAAATAAATAATCCGTTTGACATGAGATGGAATTATGTCAGGAAGATAGATTCGTGCATAGTTCAACGGTTCATCAAGTGCCACACGGATAGACTTTGATATTTTACCTTGAACCAAGCTTGAATCAAATCGGTATATGTTGAAGTTGAGGTAAGGAAAGGTGGTTTTGATATTGGCTCTGATATCTTGATCAACCCGAAGCCATAAGAAATGGAAAACTATATTTTCAGGGCAGCCAGAGTTATGCAAAATGGATAAGATTGCAGCCATTGTCCCACGGAGGTAATTGGTATCAAGAGTCATTGCTAAATGAATAATGTCGTTAGGGGATGATCCACACGGTTGGCCATTGCGGAAGGCAGGTGCTTCACGAAAAAAGGGTACATTTTGGGAGAGTTTTCGGGGGAGGTTGAGGCGGTGACTGGTGGCTGCAATGGCGGGTAATGGTGGTTGGGAGAAAGACAGGAGGCCAATGAGGAGTAAAAGATGATTTAAGCTCCGAAAGGCCATCCTGCCGGCATTAAAAGGTGGTGAACAAGGATTATGAAGAGGGAAAAAAGTTAAACAGCCATTGCAGGCTGGGTTATAAAAAAAAAGATTATGGTATTTGTGGAATCAGAATCTTTGTGGGAAAATTTTAAGGAAATTAGAGAGATTGATGGGTTTGAGAGGAAAAGAAGATTATGCGGAAGATATTGGTGTTTCCATATTTGGAAACTGAATCTTGTTATGTTGACTTTTGAGGAAGTCAATGATAACCAAGACAAGTCACTACTGCTCAGTGCTCACTTGTTAGTTAACAGATTTTGGTAGTAAATTATACTCTAAATCATCTATACTACTTTTTAAGAACTTTTGACATATGAAAATTATTTAGTTAACTGATGTATTTGTATGGGTGGAAACAAGGATTGAATGTGGCATTCTAACTCTAATTCGAAGTAAAGGTACTTTGTTTTCATATTTCAATATTTATATTATTTTTGTATTTAATCTGATTAATAAGCTTTAGAGATAAATATTATACCAATAAATAATAAACACAATTTATATACATGTCTTACAATCCAAAGTCGGAGTCCACGGTCTGCTGTCACCTCTTGTGGGATGCCCTCAATGAAATTTACAAATATTTTAGACCTCGCTATGTTTAACAACTAAATCGACAACATCAACATGAACAATGTTAACCATCGGGCTCATATATGCGGATTGATATACTTGTATCAGTAAAAAACATTTTTAATGAATGAAACGTGCAAAAGTTTCATGTTCAAAAGGTAAAAAATACTTTCAAAATTTACCACGGTTACAAATGTCACTAGCTAAACTGACTTATGTTATTGCTGAACTACAATGCGACAAGATTATATTTCAGCAACACTTAAGTTTGCAGAACTACTGAAATTGACTTTCACGAACCAACAAAAGGAGAAAAGACTAGGAACTGCTGAAATCGGTTTCATTACATATTGAAGTTTGTTTCATGTTTCGCACTAACTACAGAACATCTCTCCATTGCAGAACTTACACATGTGTTTGACTCGTAATCAATGAACTATGACATATCTTGGCGCACTTTGAAATTTCCTATTGCACTGCTTGTTAAAATAGGCCTAGTATTGAGCCAAAACATGCTCGATGGTAATGCACTCGAGTGGTTTCAAATACATATCGAGTCACAAACAACTAAGATAGATGTAGAAAGCTTAAGGAATTCCATCTTTAAGACTTGAATCTAGAAGCAAGGAACTATCTCTATATGTTACTACAAGAAAAGTGAAACGTATACTAACCTAACAAGAGAATCAAGTAGGGTATCAGTGTACTTCTGTAATTATATGACTGTGATGGCTAAAGCTCATCTTTTACAGTTGTCTGGTAGCATTGTTCATCCCAATAATACGGGAATTTCAGTTTGGCTGCAGTATGTGGCATTAACCAATCCTCGTACATGAATCTGCATAACAAGGGCCAAATGTATACAGCATAAATCGTAGACCTTAAGAACTTAAGCAAATAAAAGCCAACATATTCACATCAAGAGATCCATTAGCTGCTGGTAGGTGTGTGTTTGGTTGACATTACCTGGGAGTTGATGATCATGATTCATGAACAATAAAAAAAACATGGAAATGTGGTGATTTCAACTCATTTCTCATGAATGGGTCAATTCATTTACATACGGGTCAATAGGTTGAAGATCTTCAAAAATGTATTTTTATAATGCATAAAACCTCCCAAACCGTTTTATCAAAAAGATTAGGTTATCAGTGAAATAATAGAGCTTATTGATCATATATGATGACCCTTAACTGTTTATATAGGATCGAAAAACTATCTACGGAAAGTGCTCAGGGGTCAACCCAATCTGACCGACAGTACCAATAAGTAGCCATTTTGACCTGTGACCTAGCCCGCCCATTTGCCACATCTAGATGGGAAGTAATAACTTACATTTTCACTGGTGGGCGAGATATTACAACTAAAACTTGCAAATCTTCTCTCTCATTTGTATTCCACAACTGCATTAAGGAAATGAATCAATTCACAGGTAGTATATAAAGAATTTAACAGGCTGAAATAAGTTATATGGTTATGTCAGGCCACAGGTTCATTTATTAGCGAATTTACCAAGGAATGGAACATACGCGTCATGCTGTTTAGCATATAAGAGCCAGTCACATTACCATCACAATCCCACATTACCTTTTAAGCAGAGGAAGCAATTTCAATCCATTTGCATTACAATTGTTGAACTCAGGTTGAATCTTATTGAGACATACCAAATGCATAGTATGCTTAAAAATAGCTAAAGAAGCAATGGGTTTGGCCGGTTTAGAAGTCACTTAAGTACTACAAACGTGTTCACTGCCTCCTAAACTGCTTTCTTCTAAAAGATTAAATTATTATTCAATTAACAGTTATTGTATCTATAAGATTCGTAGATAAATAAACAAACATGCTGGCAGATCAACCCAACATAAAGGGCATTTAGCCTTGAGGTGACTCATCAACCTAAAGGTTGTAGGTTCAAGTCTCGTTGGTGCAAATTTTAGGTGGTCGTAGATGTGGGACTTCGCCTTTCAGAAAAACCCCAACCAAAACCAATCAATGTTGACCCTTCCTAGAAACTAACCCATTTTGATCGGTAACTAGCCCTACTGACCACCCATTTTGACCTATACTATCTAGCATACATGGGACAATATAGAAAGGACAAAATTTTACTTTTCCCGACTTTAACAATTAATCTTAACATCCATAGTAGACAAGCTGAATCGGGTTTGGCACTATCACATTTCTCCTAATATAGTGTTTCATGGAATAAATAGCACTATAATTCGCATCCAAACAAAAGAAAAAGAAAAAAAAATAGATTATCAATCGAACGGGATAAACATCATAATTGTTTACCTGGTGGACATCATTAACAGGGACGTAAAACGTGCTATTAGGAAAGATATTGAATTCTTGTGGCTTGCCAGGGGATTTCAAATAAGAACTTGACGATATATAGAAAGTACCACTACCTTTTAGTACTACAAAAACCTCTTCACATGAGTGCCTATGAATGGGTGTGCGTGCTCCTGGAGCAAACGTTTGAAGCCATATCTCCACCTGGTAAGAGCATGTGTAAGTCAGCATACTTTGCGTGCCAAGATGATAAGGAGAGCTATAAATAATACACACAATTAATTGAATAAACAGTTCTGGAAGGATATATATGTTAGAAAGGAAAAAGTCAAATATGTGGGATCAGATAATTATCATCATGTCCCTATCTGTATACACTCTGTAACTCTCCTCCAACAAAGTCCCTATCTGTATACACTCTGTAACACTCCTCCTATGTGTTTCTATCATTCAAAAACTGGTATAAATATCAGTATGGTATTGTAACATAATCAAGAAATAACAATGTAGTCTTTTATTTCCCTCTCGTATCAAGGGCTGTATAAGCCTTACAGTCTATTGTATTATATTTTCTATAACAATTGTTAACATGGTATCAGAGCAGTGTTCTTGATTCTTGGAACAAACTGCTGATCATAAAAAAAAAATAATCCAAAAACAAACCCAAATCCCAGAAATCCAAAATCTAAATTCCAAACCAAAAATCAAACAAACCTGTCGAATCGATTCGGAAACAAGGTAGAAAGTCGGTGTTGGCTTGGACGGCGCAAGAAACAAAGGCTATTTTGCCTTTGAAATTTCGTGAGTCGAACAGAAGCAGCAGCAGGTCGACATCATCATCATCATCATCTGCCAATTGTTTCTAATCTCCAATTCATCTGTCTGATCCTTAAAACAATCTGCTCACCCGAAAAAAATTCCAAATCCAAAACCAAAACCAAAAACAAAAACATGAACTCAGATCCAAACCAAATCAAATCAAAGGAAAAAGGGAGAGAAATAATCTCACCTTCGATCCTCGGAACATATCTACCATGTCCGAAGGCGGTATCTCACTAAATAAACTGTGAGACTACCATGTAAAGGCGGTAGCTACCCTCGCCGGCCGATCATCGCCGAGCAGAAGAAGCAGAAGCAGCTGCTGCTGGTCGCCTTCTTTCGAGTTTGGATTCGGATTGAAAGATGGTCTCGAGTGATTTGATCTGTTGATTAGTGAACCTCCTTTGTATTTTATTGTTGTTATTGTTGGATAAGGAATTATTGAAAAAGGTGGTGAAACAGTGATCAGATGATGAATCTGGGTCTGATCCCATAGCAGGAATGGTGAGACATATATATTCCTAATAGGCATATGAAGACACGAAAAGAAAAACATAAAGAAAAAGCAGCCAAAGTGAAGACAAATGGTAAAAGGCACGTCTCCATAAAAAAAAAAAAAAAAAACAAAAAAAAAAAAAAAAAAAAAAAACAAAAAAAAAAACAAGCAGACAAAAGATGGTAGCTGGCATCTCACTTTGAGCATTTATTACGAAAAGAAAAAAAAACATGACAAAAGTTGTCATAGTGGAGTACACCAAGATCAAAAAAGAAAAAGAGACGGGTTGTTTTGAATCCGCGAGAAAACAAAAGTCGGGTTCATAAGATTTGAACTCGCGAGAAAACAAAAGTCGGGTTCTTAAAATTTGAACCCGCGAGAAAACAAAAGTCGGGTTCATAAGATTTGAACCCGCGAGGAAACAAAAGTCGGGTTCTTAAAATTTGAACCCGCGAGAAAACAAAAGTCGGGTTCATAAGATTTGAACTCGCGAGAAAACAAAAGTCGGGTTCTTAAAATTTGAACCCGCGAGAAAACAAAAGTCGGGTTCATAAGATTTGAACCCGCGAGAAAACAAAAGTCGGGTTCATAAGATTTGAATCCGCGAGAAAAGAAAAAAATCAAAGAAATATTCCTTGGCAAGTTGGGAGTTCCAACTTGAGGGGGAGTATTAGAAAAGAAAGAAATATACCTGTATTTTTTTTAGGGGGAGATATAGGTATATAAAGGAGTGAAGAAGGCGGTAGCTCAACAATCAAACAAAAGGCTACCATGAAGAAGGCGACAGCCCAAATCAAATCAAAAACTACCATGTCGAAGGCGGTATCTCACTAAATAAACTGTGAGACTACCATGTCAAAAGGCGGTAGCTCAAAACCAAATCTACCATGTCCGAAGGCGGTATCTCACTAAATAAACTGTGAGACTACCATGTCAAAGGCGGTATCTCACTAAATAAACTGTGAGACTACCATGTCAAAAGGCGGTATCTCACTAAATAAACTGTGAGACTACCATGTCAAAGGCGGTATCTCACTAAATAAACTGTGAGACTACCATGTCAAGGCGGTATCTCACTAAATAAACTGTGAGACTACCATGTCAAAAGGCGGTAGCTCAAAACCAAATCTATCATGTCCGAAGGCGGTATCTCACTAAATAAACTGTGAGACTACCATGTCAAAGGCGGTATCTCACTAAATAAACTGTGAGACTACCATGTCAAAAGGCGGTATCTCACTAAATAAACTGTGAGACTACCATGTCAAAAGGCGGTATCTCACTAAATAAACTGTGAGACTACCATGTCAAGGCGGTATCTCACTAAATAAACTGTGAGACTACCATGTCAAAAGGCGGTATCTCACTAAATAAACTGTGAACTACCATGTCCGAAGGCGGTATCTCACTAAATAAACTGTGAGACTACCATGTCAAAAGGCGGTATCTCACTAAATAAACTGTGAGACTACCATGTCAAAGGCGGTATCTCACTAAATAAACTGTGAGACTACCATGTCAAAGGCGGTATCTCACTAAATAAACTGTGAGACTACCATGTCAAAGGCGGTATCTCACTAAATAAACTGTGAGACTACCATGTCAAAAGGCGGTATCTCACTAAATAAACTGTGAGACTACCATGTCAAAGGCGGTATCTCACTAAATAAATACTACCATGTCAAAGGCGGTATCTCACTAAATAAACTGTGAGACTACCATGTCTAAAGGCGGTAGCACAAGTACAAAAACTAGAAAATAATGAAAAAATGATTTTTTTAAAATTTTATTTTTAATGGCTACTATTTCTACTCCTACTCCTAAACTGCGTCAATAAATTCCTAAATACGCAAAAAGCCTCAAACCAAAGGTGGAATGACAAATAATGTAATATATGAAAGGGAAAATAAATTAAAAATAAAAATAAAATGTGAAATGAGAAGAGACTACCGTTGGTTGAACATTGAGAGGCGGTGGTGGTTGATATGAAAAAGATAGAAACTGTAAGCAGCAAGTACAGAGTCGCCATATTTTATTTTTATTTTTAATTCTGCGACGTCACGGTAGTATGAAATTGAAAGTGAAGCAGCCGAGTTTTCTTTTGATGGATAAACATGAAGTAACTAGAATTTGCAGGTAAGCTCTTGGGGGTCCGGGTTCAAACTTGATTAATTTTTATTTTTATTTTTTTTCGAACAGTCAAACTTGATTAATTTGGATTTTGATTTTTATACTTGTTAAGTTGGCTTAATAATATTTATTTTTATGGAAAATGTTTAATGCAAACATAAAAATATTATATTTTTTATATTTTATGATAAATATACAACTATTTAATTAATTTTAATTACAGTTTTAAGGCTTTATTTAGCAAAACCCTCCTTTTATTACTCCGTATATTATAAGAAGAAAAAAAAAACAAGAATTCACTTTTTAAAACAAAACAAGAAAGAAATAAAATAAATGAAAAGATATAAAAATAACAAAAAAGGAAAGTAATGTGTTTTGTTAGTTGTTAACAAATTCTAATCTAATTTTGTCTGTTTACGAGTAATGTTACAGTTTTTACAAAATCTTTTAAAAAATCTTTTTAATATCACGACTATATGACAAATGTTACCATTGTTATGTCATTCTCGACGGTTATGAAGTTGGTGGTGTTAATATCACGGCTATATGAGCATATAACCGGTGTTATCATCATTATGTTACTCTCGACGGTTGTGATAGTGATGGTGTTAATATCATGACTATATGCCAAATATTATCATTGTTATGCCACTCTCGACAGTTGTGATGGTAGTGGTGGTTGTGTGACATAACCTTGTATATGTTGATAGAAGCGCATAAAACTATGAGGAGCAATGCTTCTTTTGGAAGCCCTAAATTTCTAATATTGGGTCATTAGGACCCTAATCATCCAAAAAACTTTTACTCTCTTTTTTTAGAGTAAGGCTTCCTTTCTAGGGACCCACCCTATATTAAAAATATTAGGGTAAATTACAAGGATGGTACCTGGCGAATACACCAGATTACACAATTCATACCTATTTGCACAAAATTACCCGAGACATACCCATGGTTTGCAATTTTGCACAATTGACATACCTACGTCTAACGGAATTGGATGGAGCGTTAAGTTGGGTCACGTGCCGCTCACGTGAAGGGCTAAATTCGTATTTTACACAAAAAAGCAGCTCCCACCTTCATACTTGTTCCCAATATATACCCGATAACAACCATCTTCCCCTTTTTCATACCTAATATAAACCTAAATCAAGAAACTAAAAAAGTCCGGTTGCAAAACCCGGCCAAGAAATGCCCCGGAATACGATCTTGCTGAAATTTATGGTAAATACGCAACTTTTGGATATAATCTTTGTATTATATAACCCTAAATTCCATTTTTTATATATTATTTATTTAATCGATTTATTTAATTTAATATTTGCAGATGGAAAACCTAGCATTTTGTACACTGAACGTTCATCATGGAGGTAGGGTTGTAGAGGAAAATTTCATATGCACATATACTGGTAAGACCACTTATGTCGATTATGTAGACTTGAAAACTTTTTCTTTGATTGAAATGGAAGTCATAATAAGGAAGATGGGTTACACTGAAAGTACTATTAAGTCTTTCGAGTTCATTAAACCTTATTGCTCCTTTACCTTGGGAGGTCTTCCAATTTACTCTGATGAAGATATAGAAAGCATGATTCAATATATTGATGGTGTGTGTAAATGCATAAATGTGGTTGTTGAACATCACATGGACAAGTTGCTTGCTCCCTCTCCTAGACTTACCAAACAAACTGCTAGAAAAAGTGTTAGAGAGTTAACAAACAAAGAACTGGCTAGGAGGTTAGTACTAGAAAGTGAGAGTGAGAGGGAAAAACAAGATGGTGAAGGTGAGGATAATGAAAGTGAGGATGAGGAAGTGCAAGAAAATCAGTGTAATGATGAAAGTGAGGATGATGGAGTCCAAGAAAAACAGTGTGATGGTGATGTGCTTGTAGATGTTGATAATGTGCTCACTGATGTGAATGTGGATGTCACACCCCGTTGTAGCGGAAATACAGGGTTAACAAAGAATTGCGTACTAATCAGAAGGTTAATAGAGATTACATCCATTTATGCCAATACAAGTCAATACAAGTAAAATCGTTCAAAGTGTGGACCCCAAAATACGGATACAAGTCATCCTCATTTGGAACTGGGCCCACTGAATACAAGTTCAATAAATTGGACAGTCAAATACAACTAAAGCCAAAAGCATGAGAGTCCTCAATGTCTGATGCTAATTGTACGTCCAAAGTCAAAAGATTGGCCCTAGTATGCCAAGTACGATTCCACGACTTACTGATGGTCACCTGAAAAGCATGAAGTTTGAGAGAATCAACTATCGAAATAGTTGGTGAGTTTACAGTGTGTTTGACTAAAAGATCAATCGTCGTTTGTTGTAGTTATTTAATACAGGACGGTCCAGACCGAAGTCCGACCATGATACGAAGACAAGACGGTTCAGACCGAAGTCTAACCTTAATATATAGACAAGACGGTTCAGAACGAAGTCTAACCTCAATATATAGACAAGACGGTTCAGACAGAAGTCTAACCTCAATATATAGACAAGACGGTTCAGACCGAAGTCTAACCTCAATATAAGACAAGACGGTTCAGACCGAAGTCTAACCTCAATATAAGACAAGACGGTTCAGACCGAAGTCTAACCTCAATAATAATATAGACAAGACGGTTCAGACCGAAGTCTAACCTCAATAATAAGACAAGACGGTTCAGACCGAAGTCTAACCTCAATATAAGACAAGACGGTTCAGACCGAAGTCTAACCTCAATATAAGACAAGACGGTTCAGACCGAAGTCTAACCTCAATAATAAGACAAGACGGTTCAGACCGAAGTCTAACCTCAATATAAGACAAGACGGTTCAGACAGAAGTCTAACCTCAATATAACTACAAGAAGGGGGGGGGGGATCAGTTTAGTTCGTCAAAACACAAAGAACAGTTTAGTCAGCCGACAACATGGCAAGTCAAGACATATAGATCGATTTTCATAAGACATGTATACACATTTTTAGACAGCCGTCTCATGGCAAATATAAGACAAATGATTTCATTTACCAAATCTCATGGCGTAGACAAAGACAAATCATTTACAAAGTAGTCGTGTATACAGTACATGCTTTCAGGCCCAAAGTAAAGGAAAAAGGGCGCCATAAACTCCCCTTAGCAGTCTACGAGCTAAAGTATGAGTAGTCCGAGAATATGAGCAGTCTAGTCTCCACGTCTATCCAAAACCTAGGATAAGAGTACCAATGGTGAGGATCAAATCTCACGACGACAAGTATCCTACGTATAACTACTTAGCTATCAACCCTAGAATGCCTTAACCGAGAATGTGTTACAAACCTTCATTTTATTTGACTCAAAATATTAATGTCATTGACACTGTTATTAAAAGGTAGTCCAAAGTACCATTTCGTACAAACGAAGTTCAAGTGTCCAAGGTGTCAAAAACTGAAACGTCAAACAGTTCCAGAAATCGCGGCGCGACCTGGGGTCCTCGCGGCGCGACCCTGCTATGTTCCTCGCGGCGCGACCTGGAGGTTTTGCGGCGCGAGTCAGTTCAAGTGCAGGTTCTGTTCGAAAATCGACACACCTCGCGGCGCGAGCAGGATACCTCGCGGCGCGAGTTCTACCTGACCGGGTGAAAAACCTGGTTTATGACCATTTTTAGCAAACTATATCGACTCCAAATCGATTCCTTTCATTTCTAACAAGTTTTATCATGTTCAAAAGACCTGGAAACATACCATTCCGCCAAAACATTTCGCCATTTCAATCATTTTGATTTCAAGACCAAATTCTAAATCAAAACTTCATAAATTACCAAGAACCCTAATTACATAACAAGTTTAAAGCCTCTAATTCCGTTTACAAAACTAAAACAAACCCTTAGTTGAATTTAAATCAAATCAAAAGTTTGAAGAAGAAAGTTACTTACCAAAATTTGGTGTTCTTGAGAAATAGGAAGAAAATGGTGAATATGATGATGATAAACCCTTGAAACTAATAGATGATTACTTCTCTTGCCCAAAAAAAAATCAGATTCTTGATGATGATATGATAGATATTTGGGAGGATTTGAAAGTATTTTGGTGATTTGTGTGTGTTTTGTGTGTGTGTGTGTGTGGTCGACAGGCAAAGAAAAGGAAGAAGGAGGGAAGTGTTTGTTGTTAAATTCCCAGCCACAACAAACATTTCGGTCTATGTGGCCCTTTTTGGGATATTTTTAATACCCTTAATTCGGTAAAATGCTTACGATTTAATACCGTTTGACCAAAAGTTTAAAATGTAAAATAAAGGTATTTTCCCTCGTCTTATTTTAGTTAAGTCAATCAAATAAAGTTTCGTCAAAGTGAACTTTATTAATATCAAGTCTAGACAGTCTAATTATTTTGTACAAGACATAACCTTTAAATATTTATTTAAAGTTATTTTTAAGACTCGGCATTCGTCTAGATAGCTAAAAGTCTACGTCATCAAGATACGTCTAATTTGACTAAGTCAAAAGTCCAAAAGTCTGATAATTTCCACGTCAAATGACTGTCTAATTGAGATTAAGACTAACCCGATGTTAAATAAATTACGAGTTGTCACAGCATCCCCGACTTCTAAGGATTTCGTCCCGAAATCAAGTCTTGCTCAGTAAAAAGATGAGGATAGTTATCCCTCATAAAGTCTTCACGTTCCCAAGTCAAGTCGGGTCCGTGTTTTGAGTTCCAACGAACCTTGACCAATTTGATACGACTACGTCTAAGTTGTTTGAGCTGTTGGTCTAAAATTTCAACAGGTTCTTCGACAAATTGAAGAGAGTCGTTCACTTGCAGCTCTTCGACAGGTACTACTAAAGTTTCATCAGTTAGACATTTCTTAAGATTTGACACGTGAAACGTGTGATGAACGTGTTCTAGCTCTTTGGGTAAATCGAGCTTATAAGCCACGGAACCAATTCTTTGAACAATCTCAAATGGTCCGATATAACGAGGACTAAGTTTTCCCCTCACACCAAAACGAGCAGTGCCCTTCCAAGGTGACACTTTCAACATGACTTTGTCTCCCACTTGAAACTCAAGTGGTTTTCGTCTACGGTCGGCATAGCTCTTTTGGCGATCTTGAGCCGCCTTCAGCCGTGCCCTAATTTCAACAATCTGATCAGTAGTCTTCTGAACTAGTCCATATTTGTACAAGCGACGTTCTCCAGCATCAAGCCAACAGACAGGCGATCTACATTTTCGTCCATACAAAGCCTCATAAGGAGCACATTTGATACTAGTGTGATAGCTATTGTTATATGAAAATTCAGCTAACGGCAAAAAGGTATCCCAACTACCTTTGAAGTCAATGACACATGCCCGAAGCATGTCCTCTAAAGTCTGGATGGTACGTTCACTTTGTCCGTCAGTCTGGGGATGGTAAGCCGTACTTAAGTGCAATTGAGTGCCTAGGGCGTCTTGAAAATATCTCCAAGATTGTGAAGTGAACCGACCATCACGATCAGAGATAATAGACAAAGGAACGCCATGAAGTGATACGATCTTTTCAATATATAATTGAGACAATTTCCTTATCTTCCAACTCTCTCGGATTGGAATGAAATGAGCAGACTTCGTCAAGCGGTCGACAATGACCCAAATAGTATCGTATCCTCTCAGGGTTCGAGGCAGTTTAGTAATAAAGTCCATAGTAATCTGTTCCCATTTCCAGTCAGGAATTTTGGGTTGTTGGAGCAGCCCAGAAGGCTTTTGGTGCTCCGCCTTGACCATTGAACAATTCAGACACTTTGAGACATAAGTGGCGATATCTCTTTTCATACCAGGCCACCAATAAAAGTCCTTTAGTCCATGGTACATTTTGTCAGCACCAGGATGGATTGAATATTTAGATCGATGACTCTCGTTTATCAAGAGTTCTCTAAGTCCATTATATTTGGGAATCCACACTCTGCCCTTAACATGTCGGATTCCATCGCCATCCAATTCAAACAAACGTTCAGCATTCCACAATGCTTCTTTCTCGATACGTCCTGGTTGTAGGGCTTCGTTTTGATCGTCTAAAACTCTATCCCTTAATGACGAGCCAAGATAATAACTTGCTCTTGTTATGACAGATAGTGAAATTCTATCTTTTCGACTTAGCGCGTCAGCAACAACATTTGCTTTACCGGGATGATATTTAAGATCACAGTCGTAGTCACTGAGTAATTCTACCCACCGTCGTTGTCGCATATTCAGCATTTTCTGATCGAAGATATGCTGAAGGCTTTTGTAATCCGTGTATACAGTACACTTGGTACCATACAGATAATGCCTCCAAATTTTTAATGCAAAGACAACCGCTCCGAGTTCTAGATCGTGGGTCGTATAGTTCTTTTCGTGGGTTTTGAGTTGTCTGGAAGCGTAAGCAATGACCTTACCCTCCTGCATAAGTACACATCCCATTCCCTGATGTGATGCGTCACAGTATACCACGAAGTTTTCAATTCCATTCGGTAACGCTAAAATAGGAGCATTACACAGTCTGTCCTTTAACGTCTGAAATGCATTTTCTTGGGCATCCTGCCAAATAAACTCCTTAGCCTTCTGAGTTAATAAAGTCAAAGGTTGAGCAACCTTAGAGAAATTTTCAATGAATCTCCTGTAATAGCCAGCCAGTCCAAGAAATTGACGGATTTCTGTCGGAGTCTTAGGGGCTTCCCACTTCTTTATCGCCTCGACCTTAGATGGATCTACATGGATTCCACCTGCATTCACTACATGACCCAAGAAGTGTACTTCCCTAATCCAGAATTCACATTTTGAGAATTTCGCGTACAACTTTTGATCCTTGAGCAGTTGCAGAATGGTTCTCAGATGACTTTCATGTTCGTCTTTATTCCTTGAGTATATCAGTATGTCGTCAATGAACACGATGACAAACTTGTCTAGGTACGGTCGACATACTCGGTTCATTAAGTCCATAAACACAGCAGGTGCATTGGTTAAACCAAACGGCATAACCAAAAACTCATAATGACCATAACGAGTTCTGAAGGCTGTTTTAGGAATATCCGTCTCTCTGACTCTGAGTTGATGATACCCAGATCTGAGATCAATCTTGGAAAAGTGTGATGCACCTTCCAATTGGTCAAACAAGTCGTCAATACGAGGTAAAGGGTACCTGTTCTTGACAGTTAACTTGTTCAGTTCCCTGTAATCAATACACATACGCATAGAGCCGTCTTTCTTCTTCACAAATAGGATCGGAGCTCCCCACGGTGATGAACTTGGACGAATTAGTCCTTTAGCTAACAACTCTTGAAGTTGTTCGGACAATTCTTGCATTTCTGATGGCGCAAGACGATAGGGTGCCTTGGCCACGGGTGCAGCTCCAGGGACTAAGTCTATTCCAAACTCAACTGGTCTGTGAGGTGGAAGTCCCGTCAAATCTTCAGGAAATACCTCCGGAAAATCTTTAACTACTGGGATGTCTTGAATGTCTTTACCCTCCGGCTTCCTTTCAACAACTAGTGCCAAGAAGGCAGGGTATTCTTTTTGTAAGTATCTATTCGCCTTTATCGCCGACACTAAAATCAATTCCTTCCCTGACTTGTCTCCTTGCACTACTAGGGTTTCGTCATTTTGAAGGGGTATTCTAACAATCTTCTCGTAACACATTATTTCAGCTCTAACCTTAGATAACCAGTCCATTCCAACAATTACATCAAAACTACTTAGTCCTATGGGAATAAGATTTATTTTAAAGGTTTCGCCAGACAATGTCAAATTGCAATCTACTAAATGGTCTCTAGCAATATACTTTTGACCGTTTGCATATTCAACGATATAAGTTTCTTTCATGGGGATTGCTACTAAGTTAAACCGAGAATAGAATTCTAAGGATATAAAGCTTTTATCAGCTCCGGAGTCGAATAGCACAAATACGTAATGATTATTGAGTATGAATGTACCTATCACCACGTTGGGGTCACGTCGTGCATCAGCAGCATCCAAAGCAAACACTCGACCCCTGCCTTGTCCACCTTGATTCCTTGCTTGATTATTCCCCGCATTGTTCCTTACGGGAACCATTGCATTGTTGTTCGGGTTCAGATTGAGTCTTGGACATGCAGGTCGCAGATGGGTTTCGCTCCCACATTCGTAGCATTGAGCTAGTGCCTTGCCCCTACAAAACTTTTCCAGATGTCCCGCTCTTTTACAACGGCGACAAGTAGGACAATTTCCTCTGTGATGGAGATTACACCTATTACACCTAGGATCTGCGCCAGTGTACCTCATGACGTCTTGAGTAACTACCGCAAAGTTTCTTGCAGTCTTAAACCTCTTGCCATTTCCACCGCCACCATATCCACTACCAGAGGCATGATTACTCCTTCTCTTGACCACTTCAGTTCCACTAGAAGAACCAGTGGTTCTTTTCAAGTCTATCACCATCCGGTTGGTTGCACTAACTGCCGCTTGAAGAGTCATAGGATTAAAAGCGGCTACCAATCTTCGGACATCAGGTGACAAGCCATAACAGTATCTCTCGATCAATTTCTCCTCCGTATCTACCATACGAGGAACTAGTCTAGCCAATTCATGAAAACGAGTTGTGTATCTCTCATTGTCTAGTCCAATCATACCATGATTCCAGAATTCGCCTTCCATTTTCTGTACTTCCTCACGAGGACAGTACTTTTCCATGAGCATCCTTTTAAAGTTCAATCAAGGTATGCTATATGCCGGCTCTCGGCCACGAGTCCTTATCTGTTCGTTCCACCATGACAGAGCGTGCTTTTGAAACTGAGAGACTGTATACTCCACTTTGTGCTCTTCGGCACAACGGCTGATATGGAGCACTGCCTCAATGCTTTCCAGCCAATTTATTAGACCGACAGGACCTTCGGTGCCATGAAATTCCTTTGGCTTGCAATAAGTGAAGGTCTTATAATCACTCCCGTGAGTATGGCCTCGTGGGATAACCTGTTCCGCAGTAGGCTCGACATTGTTGCTATTGTCAGCCGGATGGTTATTATTGGCATTCAAGCTTGCCGTGATCTGGGCGACCAAAGTAGGCATAGCAGCCAACAACTGTTGTGTCACAAATGCTGCCATATTATTATCCCCGCCAGTATTTGGGGTAGGTCCAGGACCAGTGTTCACCTGGACAGTAGCAGCTTCCGGTCCTTGCTGAATCACAGGTTCTTCCTGTTCAGCTTCATTATTCAAAGGAGCTGATCGAGTAACTCTCCTTGGTGCAGTTTTCTTGACTTGAGCCTTTTTTTGAACTTTGCTTTTCGTCTTAGGAGCCATAAGTCTAAGATATGAACAAAAATGTCATTTAGATATTTCCTTGATAGGGTAAACAGAAAGTAGCTTTGCAAGACAGATGACAGTACAATGCAAGTCACAAATTGTTGACTTGTATGAATTTATGTACTATACAAGACAATAAAATATGGAATGTCATATTTCTAGAGCTAAGAATAAGCAGTTGACATAGTCTGAACAAGTATGTAAGCCAAAAGACAATCGTATTTCATTGATGTTCAAAATTTTACATAGTCAGGTATGTACAGTCCAAAAGAAACATGTGGGAAACTTCATCCACAACGATAGACCACATAGTCGGAGCAATACGATTTAAAGACACGTGGGAAATACATCCACAAAAGATAGACTACAACTCAAAGTACAGAAGTACGAGTTGTTATAATTTCTAGGCTTACAATACAGAAAGATTATTACAAGATTACATCTTGCAAATGACAACGACTAGCAAAGCCACCACTAAAACCACCACGATGGACATCATCCAGATCAACCTCCCAATAGTTTCCCTTCCTTCTCTAGCAACAGACATAGCCTCAGCCGCCTGATGATAAGCTCCAGTCAATGCCTGAGCTTGATTCTCTATTTTCTCTCTGGTGCAGATGAGGGAATTGTTCATCCTTGACAATTGTCGGCGATAATATTCCGACCTATCAGCTGCAGATGCAACTGGCATAACAGCACTTGGATTGTAGACAGGCACTCTGGAGGGACCCGCAGCATACGGATCTCCCTGAAGGAATGAAAGACCAATTCCACAGTTGCCCTGAACTGGTGCAGAAGGACCAGGAGCATAAGGCATATGGGTTCCCTCGGTAGTCCTCCTCTGATATGGAGATACCGGTGTTACAGATGATTGAACATGGATAGACACATGTTCTCCTCCAGATTCACTGGAAGATGACACTAGATTGATAGGGCGTGATTCATTACCCGATTCCTCCATTGGTTCCTCTTCATAAGAGTCAGGAACACAAGGAATGGAGTTTGCTATGACAGGAACTGGAGGTGTACAAGGTACAACAGCATTTGAGCTAACTCCATCCGACATGACTAGTCTGAAAAGATAGTCAAAGAATCCATATAAGTCAAATGGATAAGGCAGTACGTCTCAAATGGATGATACAGTACGCAATTTGAGTTTTAAAGAAATCTTTGTCTAGATTACACATATTTGGTTTGGATTTCTATTACCAACATATTTGAAATGCTTATATATAGGGTCACCCGCAGCCTTCCCACCACATTTTAAATATGCTGTTAATATAATCCAAACTATCACGTATATAACCCTTATGCATACACATACGATTTGAGTTTCTATTCCTAACATACCTTCAATGTTTATATATAGGGTCACTCGCAGCCTTCCCACCACATCTACAGTATGTTGTGAATATAGCTCAAACTATAACGTATATACAAAATCTAAGATATTTATTTCGAGCCTTATATTATTTTACATAATCGGGACGTAGTTGATCAGGTTAGGTCTAATTATAGACAAATAATATAACTCCTGAAATAAGTATCCTAAACCTAAATAGACTTAGATTCCCTTTTGAAACGAAATGGCTATAGATTGAGTTTTTCCAGCGGAAAAACTCGGTATTAACTATAACCTTGGTCTCTGATACCAATTTTTGTCACACCCCGTTGTAGCGGAAATACAGGGTTAACAAAGAATTGCGTACTAATCAGAAGGTTAATAGAGATTACATCCATTTATGCCAATACAAGTCAATACAAGTAAAATCGTTCAAAGTGTGGACCCCAAAATACGGATACAAGTCATCCTCATTTGGAACTGGGCCCACTGAATACAAGTTCAATAAATTGGACAGTCAAATACAATTAAAGCCAAAAGCATGAGAGTCCTCAATGTCTGATGCTAATTGTACGTCCAAAGTCAAAAGATTGGCCCTAGTATGCCAAGTACGATTCCACGACTTACTGATGGTCACCTGAAAAGCATGAAGTTTGAGAGAATCAACTATCGAAATAGTTGGTGAGTTTACAGTGTGTTTGACTAAAAGATCAATCGTCGTTTGTTGTAGTTATTTAATACAGGACGGTCCAGACCGAAGTCCGACCATGATACGAAGACAAGACGGTTCAGACCGAAGTCTAACCTCAATATATAGACAAGACGGTTCAGACCGAAGTCTAACCTCAATATAAGACAAGACGGTTCAGACAGAAGTCTAACCTCAATATATAGACAAGACGGTTCAGACCGAAGTCTAACCTCAATATAAGACAAGACGGTTCAGACCGAAGTCTAACCTCAATATAAGACAAGACGGTTCAGACCGAAGTCTAACCTCAATAATAAGACAAGACGGTTCAGACAGAAGTCTAACCTCAATATAAGACAAGACGGTTCAGACCGAAGTCTAACCTCAATATAAGACAAGACGGTTCAGACCGAAGTCTAACCTCAATAATAAGACAAGACGGTTCAGACCGAAGTCTAACCTCAATATAAGACAAGACGGTTCAGACAGAAGTCTAACCTCAATATAACTACAAGAAGGGGGGGGGGATCAGTTTAGTTCGTCAAAACAGGCAAAGAAAAGGAAGAAGGAGGGAAGTGTTTGTTGTTAAATTCCCAGCCACAACAAACATTTCGGTCTATGTGGCCCTTTTTGGGATATTTTTAATACCCTTAATTCGGTAAAATGCTTACGATTTAATACCGTTTGACCAAAAGTTTAAAATGTAAAATAAAGGTATTTTCCCTCGTCTTATTTTAGTTAAGTCAATCAAATAAAGTTTCGTCAAAGTGAACTTTATTAATATCAAGTCTAGACAGTCTAATTATTTTGTACAAGACATAACCTTTAAATATTTATTTAAAGTTATTTTTAAGACTCGGCATTCGTCTAGATAGCTAAAAGTCTACGTCATCAGGATACGTCTAATTTGACTAAGTCAAAAGTCCAAAAGTCTGATAATTTCCACGTCAAATGACTGTCTAATTGAGATTAAGACTAACCCGATGTTAAATAAATTACGAGTTGTCACAGTGGACATGTCAGGTTACATGTTAAATTTGTCTCAACAGGGTCTAGGTGGTGATATATTGAATAACCAGTTGCATCACCCTGATGGTGATGATGAACTTCAAGTAATAAACACATAATACTTTGACAATGGAAGTGATATTGATGGTAATGACCTTGATAGGACTAATGCTAGGAGGTTGAGAAAATTGAGAAAAGAACAACAGTCAATTGCCAGTGATAATGCTCCATTCTATCTTAGTCAAGTGTTTGGTGATTCAAGTGAATTGAAGGAACTTATTAAGGTATATTCGGTTGAGAGTAGAAGATGCATTAAGTTGGTGTTTAATGATAAAAGAAGAGTGAGGGCAGCCTGTGATGGAGTGGTACCAGCAAGTGTTGGGCCTGATAATGGGCCACAAGAACAACCAATTGGGCCTAGAGATAAAGGGAAACAACCAGTTGATCCATTAGAAAATGCTAACCCTAATTCACCCACTTGCAAAGATTCCAATATTAAGTGTCCTTGGGTTTTGCATTGTAGTAAATTGCCTGACCAAAAAACATGGATGATCAAGACCTTTTAGGGTACACACACTTGTTTGCAATCCAGGGAGAGATAAAGCATTGTACATCTAAGTACATGTCAAAAAAAGTTAGAGAGCAGATTAACAGGAATCCAGGTATTCCTACAAGGGCACTTCAATAAGAACTTGAACAGAAGTTGCAGGTCAGTGTGTCTTGGATGAAGGCTTTTAGGGCTAAACAACAGGCAAACGCAGACTGCAAGGGTGATTATCATAGTCAGTATGCATTATTGTGAGGAGTTGAGGTTACAAAATCCTGGTACCACTGTGAAAATAGAAGTAGAGCGTACACATAACCCAGATGACCCAACAAGGAAATTCAAGAGGATATACATCTGCCTGGGATCTCTTAAATCAGGATTCAAAGCATGTGGCAGGGACTTGATTGGGTTGGATGGTGCTTTCATGAAGGGTCCTTACCCAGGTCAAGTTTTGACAGCTGTTGGAGTGGACTCAAATAATGGCATCTATCCAGTTGCATATGCAGTTGTTGAAGCAGAAAATAGGGATTCCTGGACATGGTTTCTTGAATATCTTGGGGATGATCTTGATTTGGCAGCTAATTCAAACTTCACTTTCATTATAGACAGACAAAAGGTAAATACTTATCTTCTTTTAAGTTTTTTATTGAATGCTTCAAGTAATAAACAATTGACTTAAATCTATTTCAACTGCAGGGTCTAATTCAAGCAATAAACAATGTGTTCCCTGCTGCTGAACACAGGTATTGCTTGAAACACATTCATGAAAACATGAAATTGCATTGGAGGGGAAGGGCATACAAAGACCATTTGTGGAGATGTGCAACTGCAACTACAAAACCTCAATTTGCAGCAGCAATGGAATCCTTTAAGTTGATGAATGTGGATGCATACAACTGGTTGTCTAAAATTGAACCCAAACACTGGGCCAGGTCACACTTTTCTGGTAGATGTAAGTCTGACATGTTGCTTAATAATCTGTGTGAGTGCTTAAACAAAGAACTGGTAGGTGTTAGAGAGAAACCCATCATTGCATGTGTAGATTTCATTAGGGAGTACCTTATGAAAAGAATTGTGCTTGTTCAAAAGGTTATTGATAAGTCAAAGGGTCCATTAACACCAACAGCAATGTCTATAATGAATGTAACAAAGCAGGAAGCAAATGAGTGCAAAGTTATATGGAATGGTGGTGTTAAGTATCAGGTGAGTGCACCTTGGGGTGACCAATGTGTTGTAGATGTGCAGAATATGATGTGCAGTTGTAAGAAATGGGAATTAACTGGCCTTCCCTGCAAACATGTTGCGGCAACCAATTAGTCCATGTTCAAACACACAAAGCAGGGGGGGTATACCTAAACAGTGGGCACATAGAAGTTACTGGTTGGATACTTGGAAGGAGGCTTACACACACAAAGTTAATCCAGTTACTGGGACATCCACATGGACTAAATCCACTTGTCCAATCAAGTTAATAGCTCCAGTTCATCACAATCCAGTGGGCAGACCCAAAAAGAAGAGAAGAAGAGGATTATATGAGGATGAACCCTTGGTTAAAGATGGAAAACTGTCTAGGAAAATTAATTTTGGAAATTGCAAGTAATGTGGTAACAAGGGGCATAATTCAAGGACATGTAAAGGTCAAGGTGGTGAAAGCAATCAAGGTTTGGGAAGTCAAGATGGTGTGGCAACTGAAGGTGGTTTGGGCAGTCAAGATGGTGGCAACAGCCAAATTCAAGCTGGTGGAAGCATACAAAATAGAGGCAGTCAAGCTGGTGGAAGCATACAAACTGGTGACAGTCAAGTTGGTGGCAGCATACAAATAGAGGCAGTCAAGCTGGTGGAAGCATACAAATAGAGGCAGTCAAGCTGGTGGAAGCATACAAATAGAGGCAGTCAAGCTGGTGGAAGCATACAAATAGAGGCAGTCAAGCTGGTGGAAGCATACAAATAGAGGCAGTCAAGCTGGTGGAAGCATACAAATAGAGGCAGTCAAGCTGGTGGAAGCATACAAATAGAGGCAGTCAAGCTGGTGGAAGCATACAAATAGAGGCAGTCAAGCTGGTGGAAGCATACAAACTAGAGGCAGTCAAGCTGGTGGAAGCATACAAATAGAGGCAGTCAAGCTGGTGGAAGCATACAAATAGAGGCAGTCAAGCTGGTGGAAGCATACAAATAGAGGCAGTCAAGCTGGTGGAAGCATACAAACTAGAGGCAGTCAAGCTGGTGGAAGCATACAAATAGAGGCAGTCAAGCTGGTGGAAGCATACAAATAGAGGCAGTCAAGCTGGTGGAAGCATACAAATAGAGGCAGTCAAGCTGGTGGAAGCATACAAATAGAGGCAGTCAAGCTGGTGGAAGCATACAAATAGAGGCAGTCAAGCTGGTGGAAGCATACAAATAGAGGCAGTCAAGCTGGTGGAAGCATACAAATAGAGGCAGTCAAGCTGGTGGAAGCATACAAATAGAGGCAGTCAAGCTGGTGGAAGCATACAAATAGAGGCAGTCAAGCTGGTGGAAGCATACAAATAGAGGCAGTCAAGCTGGTGGAAGCATACAAATAGAGGCAGTCAAGCTGGTGGAAGCATACAAAATAGAGGCAGTCAAGCTGGTGGAAGCATACAAACTAGAGGCAGTCAAGCTGGTGGAAGCATACAAATAGAGGCAGTCAAGCTGGTGGAAGCATACAAAATAGAGGCAGTCAAGCTGGTGGAAGCATACAAACTAGAGGCAGTCAAGCTGGTGGAAGCATACAAATAGAGGCAGTCAAGCTGGTGGAAGCATACAAATAGAGGCAGTCAAGCTGGTGGAAGCATACAAATAGAGGCAGTCAAGCTGGTGGAAGCATACAAATAGAGGCAGTCAAGCTGGTGGAAGCATACAAATAGAGGCAGTCAAGCTGGTGGAAGCATACAAATAGAGGCAGTCAAGCTGGTGGAAGCATACAAACTAGAGGCAGTCAAGCTGGTGGAAGCATACAAATAGAGGCAGTCAAGCTGGTGGAAGCATACAAACTAGAGGCAGTCAAGCTGGTGGAAGCATACAAATAGAGGCAGTCAAGCTGGTGGAAGCATACAAATAGAGGCAGTCAAGCTGGTGGAAGCATACAAATAGAGGCAGTCAAGCTGGTGGAAGCATACAAATAGAGGCAGTCAAGCTGGTGGAAGCATACAAATAGAGGCAGTCAAGCTGGTGGAAGCATACAAATAGAGGCAGTCAAGCTGGTGGAAGCATACAAATAGAGGCAGTCAAGCTGGTGGAAGCATACAAACTAGAGGCAGTCAAGCTGGTGGAAGCATACAAATAGAGGCAGTCAAGCTGGTGGAAGCATACAAAATAGAGGCAGTCAAGCTGGTGGAAGCATACAAACTAGAGGCAGTCAAGCTGGTGGAAGCATACAAATAGAGGCAGTCAAGCTGGTGGAAGCATACAAATAGAGGCAGTCAAGCTGGTGGAAGCATACAAATAGAGGCAGTCAAGCTGGTGGAAGCATACAAATAGAGGCAGTCAAGCTGGTGGAAGCATACAAATAGAGGCAGTCAAGCTGGTGGAAGCATACAAATAGAGGCAGTCAAGCTGGTGGAAGCATACAAACTAGAGGCAGTCAAGCTGGTGGAAGCATACAAATAGAGGCAGTCAAGCTGGTGGAAGCATACAAACTAGAGGCAGTCAAGCTGGTGGAAGCATACAAATAGAGGCAGTCAAGCTGGTGGAAGCATACAAATAGAGGCAGTCAAGCTGGTGGAAGCATACAAATAGAGGCAGTCAAGCTGGTGGAAGCATACAAATAGAGGCAGTCAAGCTGGTGGAAGCATACAAACTAGAGGCAGTCAAGCTGGTGGAAGCATACAAATAGAGGCAGTCAAGCTGGTGGAAGCATACAAAATAGAGGCAGTCAAGCTGGTGGAAGCATACAAACTAGAGGCAGTCAAGCTGGTGGAAGCATACAAATAGAGGCAGTCAAGCTGGTGGAAGCATACAAAATAGAGGCAGTCAAGCTGGTGGAAGCATACAAACTAGAGGCAGTCAAGCTGGTGGAAGCATACAAATAGAGGCAGTCAAGCTGGTGGAAGCATACAAATAGAGGCAGTCAAGCTGGTGGAAGCATACAAATAGAGGCAGTCAAGCTGGTGGAAGCATACAAATAGAGGCAGTCAAGCTGGTGGAAGCATACAAATAGAGGCAGTCAAGCTGGTGGAAGCATACAAATGGGCAGTCAAGTGGTGGAAGCATACAAATAGAGGCAGTCAAGTGGTGGAAGCATACAAAATATTACAACTTAATTAGCAAAAAATCCAAGCAGCTCCAGTTTACATTCAACTTGTTACAATGAAGATGACTAACAAGAAAAATATCCAACTTATCACCAAATACAACTTCAATCTTGTGACTTGACTCTAACTTGCTTTCAATTTCGAATCAACCAAATACCAACTGAACGAGGACACATGGCTGGATCAACCCAACCTATAAATCTACAATTCAAACCAACCTATAAATCTACAATTCGAACCATGTAACCCAAAAAAAATAAAAAATTGTACAGTTAAATACGAAAAAATCAAGTAAATTACTACACCTTTTGTGGGCAACAGTAAAAACGTCGTCCCGGGTTAGCATCAGTCCATGAAGTTCATAAAATGGCTTTTCTTCCACACCAACAAATGACCATTGTATTAAAATGGTTTGACTCTCCATGGGTGCCTTCAAAGCGCTTGCTTATAACTCAAGTGAGGGTATTAAAATGGTTGGACTCTCTAGGGGTGCCTTCGGGTTCCAACCGCTAGCATATTGTCCGATTAGATGTCACTGCTAGGGTTCGAACCACTAACAAACTAACACACCGTTCAAAAAAAAATGACCATTGTATTTGATTGGATTTTGGGGTTTTTATTTCGAAACCCTAATTTTGATTTGGGAGGAAAAGGGGGTTTTTTGGGAGAGGAATAAGAAAAAGAAAGAAAGAGGGAAATAATATATAATATAATTGAGAAAAGTAAATATGTGGCTATCATGTACCCAAGTTTAGGTATAGATCCCCTCACATATCAATTTTTTAATATTTGTTGCAAAATAAATAAATCACATGGCCCCCATGAATTTTATGGTTTAAAAAATTGGCATGTGAGGGGTTCTATACCCAAGCTTAGGTACAAGATAGCCACATATTCCCTTCCCTCTCTCTCTCTCTCTCTCTATAATATAACAATATATATATATATATATATATACAGAAGCGTGGTGGACAAGGAAATTTAGAATTTTTAAAAACACAAAATCATTCACCAAAGGTAGAAAATGAAGCTATAAAATTATTAACGGAATTCATGTCACATGAATTAGAGAAAGGAAAAGATGTTAGTAAGAGTATAAATTATCCTATAATATTACATTTAGAAAAATTAGGATTAATAGGAGAAGACATTAAACAATCAAAAGTAAAATATGTTTGTAGGTTTAAACTAAAAAATCCAGATAAACATTTCAAAAAAACCCGTCGTTTAAAAATACGGATTTCCAAAAACTTTTCACCTAACGGTGTTAAAGAATGCGGATAAACATTTCAAAAGTTCAAACCATAAAATCTAGTTTGATTTGTTCATAAAAGTGGTGTTACTCATCACATCATAGAAATAGAATAAATGGAAATCCTACGGTTGCCCAACACAAAACAACCGTATACAAGTCATATCAAAACATAAATGTCATAAAGGAACAATGTCTAAAATGAGCAGCATCTATGGGTGACTAAGCATCTTCATATAATCTACCCATCTCGCTCTTTATTCACCATCAACTCCATCTAGCTTGCTAAACCTGAGGGGACAACATATTTCAAGAAACAAGTGTTAGCTAACGAATTAGCTAAGTAAGATAACACTAAGGTAATAAATCATTTGTCCCATTAAAACTTGGTAAAGCAGCTTTTCATATTAAAGGCACACAATACATAGCATCAACATCATATCATATCATCAACATCTTTTCATATTAGGATTAATCATCCTAAATGTGCCTATCCATCGTTTCATCATTTCATATCATCACATATCGTCATATAAGGTGTGACTTACGTCACGCATATCATATAGGTGTAAGTTTATGTGTAGGCGGTCATAAGACCTAACGGGAACCTCACACCCGACTAGATGGATGAGCCATAAGGCGGTCCATCAAGTGTCGTTAAGGAATGGCAAGCCACTCCAGGAGTAGTCCGTATGCTCAAGACATTGGTGGGTAATCACTCCACCCGGAGATACTCAAACCACGTAATTACGTTGCAAGGAGCCACCCAAGCAACAACATATGCGCACCCACCCGGCTAAGGTGAATACGGGTTAAGCTTAACACTTCATCATAGAAATAGAATAAATGGAAATCCTACGGTTGCCCAACACAAAACAACCGTATACAAGTCATATCAAAACATAAATGTCATAAAGGAACAATGTCTAAAATGAGCAGCATCTATGGGTGACTAAGCATCTTCATATAATCTACCCATCTCGCTCTTTATTCACCATCAACTCCATCTAGCTTGCTAAACCTGAGGGGACAACATATTTCAAGAAACAAGTGTTAGCTAACGAATTAGCTAAGTAAGATAACACTAAGGTAATAAATCATTTGTCCCATTAAAACTTGGTAAAGCAGCTTTTCATATTAAAGGCACACAATACATAGCATCAACATCATATCATATCATCAACATCTTTTCATATTAGGATTAATCATCCTAAATGTGCCTATCCATCGTTTCATCATTTCATATCATCACATATCGTCATATAAGGTGTGACTTACGTCACGCATATCATATAGGTGTAAGTTTATGTGTAGGCGGTCATAAGACCTAACGGGAACCTCACACCCGACTAGATGGATGAGCCATAAGGCGGTCCATCAAGTGTCGTTAAGGAATGGCAAGCCACTCCAGGAGTAGTCCGTATGCTCAAGACATTGGTGGGTAATCACTCCACCCGGAGATACTCAAACCACGTAATTACGTTGCAAGGAGCCACCCAAGCAACAACATATGCGCACCCACCCGGCTAAGGTGAATACGGGTTAAGCTTAACACTTCATCATATATACGAGCTCGATTTCATCACATATAGTTTAGGTGACAAAGTTACCTAAACATTACATATAATCATCTTTTACGTTTGGGCCCTTAAACGTGCACGTGACATGGCAACTTATAAAGTCTAGTGAACTAGATGAGCAAGCCACACATACATGCACATCATAATCAACATATACTTGCATCATATTTCATTACATTGCATATCATTTCATAACATAACTTTGCATTGCATATAAAGGGAAATGCATTTCAGGTCTCATAAGTCAAATACATACCCCATATAACCTCCCATACAACCCGAATACCCTTAAGTATACAAGATGAGAATAGAGAAGTTATATTCTGAAAACCATGCTTTTTTGTTAGAAATCCAAAAATAGTGATAAATTGTAATTAAGATTAGAAGACATTCTTGTTGTTAAGTCATAGATAAATGATTACTAAGGTTGAGGGGCTAATTGTGATAATTAGCATAGTTGTATTGTTAGACTATATATAGCCCTCATACCTTAGAAATCATAACCAGGACATAACAAACACTTCATTTCACACACACATTAATCCCAAGCTTTCAGTTTATTCGATCTTTCTCTCTCAAAAACACACACACACACACCAAGAACACACACTTGCAAACCGCCATTGTTAGATTGAATTCAGAGCTAAAATCGTGTTATAACATTGTTGAATCCCTCAGCGTGTCAAAGTAGTGTATCTTACCTCAAAGTAGCACGCAATAAAGGATAGCTAAGTTACCGAACAAAGCAACAACTCTCGTCTACCTATGATTAATAAACGGCCATTAAAACACTAGTCATTAAGACCATAATCTGGAGTTACATAACCAAGGACACACTCTAGGTTTCAGGAGTAAGCTATGTGTCAAAACGAGGTTACGGTTCAAAACAATATTATTTTCTGAAAACTGGTGAGTTGCGCCGCAACATAGAGTTGCGCCGCAGCTCAAGCACTTCGTTGCGCCGCAACGAAGATAGTTGCGCCGCAACTTATCTCTCTGGAAACCAGTTGCGCCGCAACTGGCCCCGATTATGTACTACCAAAATCGATTATGCCATCAAATCGAACCCAACCTTTTCCAATCAAAAACTCAGTTTCAAAACATCAAAATCCTTCATATTAAGGCCTTAACAAACCATATCAACCTTTAGGAAAATCATACATGCCTTATTTCATCAAAACCATCACTAATTACACATTAATTGATTCCCTAATGCCCAATTATACTTCCTAATGACTCTTATAATCAAAAGGATCAGAAATCAATAAAATTATACCTTCTATACCTGCAATTCACAATGGGAACGAGAAAAGCTAGATTAAACACTTCTGAAACGCACTTTTGATCGCCTTTTTGCTCAAGAATTGATTAGGGAAGAAAGGGGGTGGGTTAGGGCTTGAGAGGAAACTAATAGATCTGATAATGACACTCAAATGACTCCTCAAGAGACCCTAAACCCGTTTTTGAGTTTCACCCTATGTCAAATTTGATCCCTAGACTTCCATAAAGCTCATTACTAGTCAAAAACTCCTCTAAGGACCATATACTACCTAAATACTTCGTTAATCACTCCTAATAGGCATATAATTACTTCATAAACATATTTTCATATCATACATTAAGACTTTCAAATCTCACATATAAAACACATAAACCACATATAAGCATTAAATCTAAAATAGACTTAACGACACGTTATGTTGACTTAACAGCACAAGTCAACTGTTAAATAAAAAGTTCGGGATGTTACAAATACCTCCCCCTTAAGAGGATTCCGTCCCCGGAATCTCATCAGCAAGAAGCAACTCGGGATACTTCTCTTTCATTACCGATTCGGTTTCCCAAGTAAGGCTTTCACCATGATTATGTCTCCATTTGACCAAGACTAGATCAATCATCTTTCGGCGTAACTTCTTTTGTTTCCTTCCAAGAATAGCTATTGGTTCCTCTACCATTCTTTTCGTCGGATCCACACTCACATCTTCAATAGGTATGACACTAGATTCCTCCGCCAAGCACTTCCTCAAATATGAGACATGAAATGTGTTATGTATTCCATCCAATTCCGGAGGCAATTCTAGTTGATAAGCCACATCCTTAATACGTTTTAATACTTTAAGCGGTCCAATGAATCTTGGACTCAACTTTCCTTTCTTACCAAACCGAATCACTCCTTTCCAAGGAGAAACTTTCAGCATCACTAAATCACCAACTTCAAACACAACCGGTCTCCTTTTCTTATCGGCATAGGTTTTCTGTCTTTCTCTAGCTACTCGAAGTGCTTCCTTTGCAATATTCACTTTCTCGGCTGTGATTTCTACAATTTCCGGACCCGTAATTTGCTTTTCATCAGGCTCCATTCAATAACTTGGAGTCCTACACCTTCTACCATAAAGCATCTCAAAAGGTGGCATTCCAATACTTGAATGGTAGCTATTATTATACGAGAACTCTATCAACTTCAAGTGATCATCCCAAGCTCCACCATACTCTAAGACACAAGTCCTTAACATATCTTCCAATGTTTGAATGGTTCTTTCACTTTGACCATCGGTTTGAGGATGATAAGCCGTGCTCAAATTCACTCTAGTACCTAACTCTCGTTGGAGACCTTTCCAAAAGCTAGATACAAATCTCGTGTCTCGATCCGAAACTATAGACAATGGAACTCCATGCTTCGAGACAACTTCATCTACATACATCTTAGCCATCTTAGTCAAAGGTACATCTTGGCGAGTTGCTAAGAAGTGGGCACTCTTAGTCAACCTATCAACAATTACCCATATCATGTCATTTCCCTTCGGTGTTCTAGGTAACTTAGTAACAAAATCCATAGTGATGTGATCCCATTTCCATTCTGGAATCTCTAACTGTTGCAACATTCCATATGGCTTTCGATGGTCCGTTTTCACACGAGCACAAGTCAAGCATCTTTCAACAAAATGTGCTACTTCACCTTTGATATCCGGCCACCAATAAATAGGCTTTAAATCTGCATACATTTTAGTGACACCAGGATGAACCGAATATCTACTTCTATGGGCTTCCTCAAGGATCAATTCACGATTACCACCAAGCAATGGTACCCATATTCGACCCTTGTAAGTCTTAAACCCACGACTGTTTGTCTCCATCACAAGACGTTTCTTCTTCCCAATGCTCTCATTATCAATGTTATCTTTCATTAAAGCCCTCACTTGAGCTTCTTTAATACGATCAAGTAATACAGACTTAGCTTGCACCACCATGCTCATCAACCGACAAGAAAAATTCTGCACTTTTCTACTTAAGGCGTCCGCCACCACATTGGCTTTACCTGGATGGTACTTAATTTCACAATCATAATCCTTTAATAACTCCATCCACCTTCTCTGCCTCACATTCATTTCCTTTTGATTGAACACATACTGTAGGCTTTTATGGTCGGTGTACAAGGTACACTTAGTGCCATAAAGGTAGTGTCTCCACAGCTTTAATGCAAATACAACAGCAGCCAACTCTAGATCATGTGTCGGGTAATTCTTTTCATGAGGTTTCAGTTGTCGTGAAGCATAGGCAATCACCTTGTTCCTTTGCATAAGGACACAACCCAAACCTGTAATAGAAGCATCACTGTAAACTACTAAATCATCCGTACCTTCGGGTAATGCAAGAATGGGAGCTTCACATAATTTGGTCTTTAATGTTTGAAAAGCTTTCTCTTGTGCTTCAGCCCATACATATTTCACTCCTTTCTTGGTCAGTTCGGTCATTGGTTTGGCTATTCGAGAGAAATCTTGTATAAACCTTCTATAGTATCCAGCAAGACCAAGAAAACTCTTAATCTCTGTGGGTGTCTTTGGTTGTTCCCACTTAGATACAGCTTCAATCTTGGCGGGATCAACTTTAATACCTTCCGAAGAGATGACATGCCCGAGAAACTGAACTTCTCGAAGCCAAAACTCACATTTCGAAAACTTGGCATATAATTTCTTTTCCCTAAGAACTTCAAGGACAGCCCTTAGGTGTTCACAGTGCTCAGCTTCAGTCTTGGAGTAAATCAAGATATCATCAATGAATACAATAACAAAATGATCTAAGAATGGGCGACATACCCGATTCATTAAATCCATAAAAGCGGCAGGAGCATTTGTCAACCCAAATGGCATGACAAGAAACTCATAGTGCCCATATCGAGTGCGAAAAGCTGTTTTGGCTACATCTTCCTTTTTTGACCTTTAATTGATGATAGCCGGAACGTAAGTCAATCTTGGAGAAGAATGAAGCACCATGAAGTTGATCAAAAATATCGTCTATTCGGGGAAGAGGATACTTGTTCTTGACCGTTCGCTTGTTCAGCTCACGGTAGTCTATGCACATGCGCATAGAACCATCTTTCTTTTTGACAAAGAGAACCGGAGCTCCCCAAGGCGAGGAACTTGGTTGTATGAAACCTTTGTCAAGCAGTTCCTGAAGTTGAGACATAAGTTCTTTCATTTCGGTAGGAGCCAAATGATACGGTGCTTTAGCAATGTACAAGGTCAATTTGGAAGGTGACCTCACGGTCAGGAGGAATACCGGGAAGATCATCCGGGAAAACATCAGGAAATTCAGAAACTATATCAACATTAGAAATGGAAGCTTTCTCCTTTCGTGCATCGATAACATAGGCAAGAAAATGACTCTTATTATGCCGAATACAATTTAGTGCCTTCATCAAACTAATAATTTATGCCTCCTCTTTTCTTATCTCCATGGACCGAAATAGTTTTACCATCAGGAGTCGAAATCCTTACAATCTTTTGAGAGCATACTATGGTGGCATCATTTTGAGCTAACCAATCCATTCCTATGACTATATCAAAACCAGCTAAAGTAGTAGGCAACAACTGAACTGGAAAAGAACGACTCTCAAGCCATGACGATTAGAAACAATAATTCAAGATTCCAATGGCAGACACAATACTATTTACTTTATTAAAGTTTTTTGATTGTATTCAATAATGTAGCTTCCTTTGTTGAAAGTTTCTTCCGTTGTAATAATTAGATAGGAACGTCCATTGTATAGAATAAGAATTGTAATGCCTATATAAGGCACTCCATTTTTCAGTTGTAAACACACAACAATTCCATATCAATAATAATTTTCAAGCTTTTCATTCAAAGGTTATTATAGTTTTTCAGAAGCAATAGAAGCATGTAGAGAAGCCTTTGGATTAAAGGATTTTTATATAGAACCAGAGGAAACAAAAACTTTTTCTGATATAGCACAAATTAGTCCTGAGCAAATTATAAAAGCTCAAGAAGAGACAATTGGTAACCTTCAAAAGCAATTATTAGATCAAGGAAAGAATACAGAAAATGTTATTATACAATTAGAGAATAGAATCTTACAAGAAAAAGAAAAAATTATGATAGAGAAAATTAGTACATTACAAGAAAAATTAGAGAAAAAAGAAAAAGAAACAGGTACAAAAATATACAGAGATTTTGATAGCTTCAAGGCAAGACTATTAGATATTCCATGGTTACACACTATGAAGCCATTAGTAGATGATTTCCCTGAAGTCGAGCAGATTATTGAAGAAAAAGTTCGTAGAGAATTTCCCCTAGTACTCTATGATTTACAATTAAAAATCATAGATCTTGCATTTGAAAAGCAAAAGTTCAAAGGAGTGAATGTAGTTCAACGAAGAAGCAGCTTGGGAAAATCACATTTCCTGTTACAGATAAACTTAGAAAAAACA
Organism: Erigeron breviscapus; assembly: GCA_034093135.1. Taxonomy (NCBI): domain Eukaryota; kingdom Viridiplantae; phylum Streptophyta; class Magnoliopsida; order Asterales; family Asteraceae; genus Erigeron; species Erigeron breviscapus. The sequence continues at coordinate 25,632,818 of CM067171.1, forward strand.
GATATGCCTGAAGACCAGATAATCAATTATTACCATAATGGAATGATTGACTTCTTGGAATTTGGTTATACTAATAAAATAGAAAATTTACTCAATAAATTAGGAGAAAAATTAGTATTTGTAGCTGGGAATATTGCATCTTATTCTTTAAACCCCATAGGATGCAAAATCTTTTCTTCATTTCCAGAGATGGATAACCATACCTACAGACCATCAAGAAAGAGAATTTTCATTAGTGAAATAGAGACAATTAAAAAACAAATAAAAGGGATAGCTTGTATAGAGACAGCCAGTGATATGGATATCAATTGGTGGTTAGATGATGATTTTTGTCCAGCAAAGTTATCAAAAGAACAAAAGCACCAATTAGAATATGCTAGAAAAAACATTAGAGCAAAATGGATTACTGAAGCCCAGAAGACACCAAAGATACCAATGACCTTTCCAAAAGGACAATACAAATTATTAGCATAAGGACATTATATTCAAATTTGGGCACACCATAACTGGACAATGTTTCTCCCCTTCATAGGAGAAAGTGAAGATTTAGAACAATGGGATATTACAAATGAAGAAGTATCTGAAGATGATAACAATAATCCCACTCCAGTTTCTCCAGTATCAATCGATAGCACACACAGAGATTTTTAACTTTCTAGAAGACATGATGCAAGCCATGACGATTAGAAACAATAATTCAAGATTCCAATGGCAGACACAATACTATTTACTTTATTAAAGTTTTTTGATTGTATTCAATAATGTAGCTTCCTTTGTTGAAAGTTTCTTCCGTTGTAATAATTAGATAGGAACGTCCATTGTATAGAATAAGAATTGTAATGCCTATATAAGGCACTCCATTTTTCAGTTGTAAACACACAACAATTCCATATCAATAATAATTTTCAAGCTTTTCATATGGCAGCTTAATTTCCTATCCAATTCTCTTAGTCTAAATCCCTTAACTCCTTAAATCCCTTTTAGCACTTCATAATATATCCTACCAAAAACATTAAAAAAAAAAAAATCTTTTTATTAATAATAATCACCCTTCGTCTTAATCATCCGTTGTGTATACATCCACTGTAAGTTTTCTTAAACTATGTATATATGTATTAAACAATATATATGGTTTAATATTTATGTTTATTTTAAATTAACAATTAAAAAACAAATAAAAGGGATAGCTTGTATAGAGACAGCCAGTGATATGGATATCAATTGGTGGTTAGATGATGATTTTTGTCCAGCAAAGTTATCAAAAGAACAAAAGCACCAATTAGAATATGCTAGAAAAAACATTAGAGCAAAATGGATTACTGAAGCCCAGAAGACACCAAAGATACCAATGACCTTTCCAAAAAGACAATACAAATTATTAGCAGAAGGACATTATATTCAAATTTGGGCACACCATAACTGGACAATGTTTCTCCCCTTCATAGGAGAAAGTGAAGATTTAGAACAATGGGATATTACAAATGAAGAAGTATCTGAAGATGATAACAATAATCCCACTCCAGTTTCTCCAGTATCAATCGATAGCACACACAGAGATTTTTAACTTTCTAGAAGACATGATGCAAGCCATGACGATTAGAAACAATAATTCAAGATTCCAATGGCAGACACAATACTATTTACTTTATTAAAGTTTTTTGATTGTATTCAATAATGTAGCTTCCTTTGTTGAAAGTTTCTTCCGTTGTAATAATTAGATAGGAACGTCCATTGTATAAAATAAGAATTGTAATGCCTATATAAGGCACTCCATTTTTCAGTTGTAAACACACAACAATTCCATATCAATAATAATTTTCAAGCTTTTCATATGGCAGCTTAATTTCCTATCCAATTCTCTTAGTCTAAATCCCTTAACTCCTTAAATCCCTTTTAGCACTTCATAATATATCCTACCAAAAACATTAAAAAAAAAAAAATCTTTTTATTAATAATAATCACCCTTCGTCTTAATCATCCGTTGTGTATACATCCACTGTAAGTTTTCTTAAACTATGTATATATGTATTAAACAATATATATGGTTTAATATTTATGTTTATTTTAAATTAACAATTAATATAAATTTATCTATAACTTTATTATTAGGATATGTAAATAAAAATATTAGATATTTATAAATAAAATTTCTAAATTAGAATTTATAAATAAAATATTAATATATATAAATATATAATTTATATTTTTAGTGGTTTAACGGAAACCCAAAAAATCCGCCATACCCCCTTTATTGGTATCAGAAAATAAAATTTGGTTTTATGTACTAATATTAAAAAAGGAAATTTGATGGATTTCTTAGATAACGTTAAATCATATTTATATATAGTTTGTTACTTATCGTTTGTTTGCATCTTTTTTCATTTCCAGAGATGGATAACCATACCTACAGACCATCAAGAAAGAGAATTTTCATTAGTGAAATAGAGACAATTAAAAAACAAATAAAAGGGATAGCTTGTATAGAGACAGCCAGTGATATGGATATCAATTGGTGGTTAGATGATGATTTTTGTCCAGCAAAGTTATCAAAAGAACAAAAGCACCAATTAGAATATGCTAGAAAAAACATTAGAGCAAAATGGATTACTGAAGCCCAGAAGACACCAAAGATACCAATGACCTTTCCAAAAAGACAATACAAATTATTAGCAGAAGGACATTATATTCAAATTTGGGCACACCATAACTGGACAATGTTTCTCCCCTTCATAGGAGAAAGTGAAGATTTAGAACAATGGGATATTACAAATGAAGAAGTATCTGAAGATGATAACAATAATCCCACTCCAGTTTCTCCAGTATCAATCGATAGCACACACAGAGATTTTTAACTTTCTAGAAGACATGATGCAAGCCATGACGATTAGAAACAATAATTCAAGATTCCAATGGCAGACACAATACTATTTACTTTATTAAAGTTTTTTGATTGTATTCAATAATGTAGCTTCCTTTGTTGAAAGTTTCTTCCGTTGTAATAATTAGATAGGAACGTCCATTGTATAAAATAAGAATTGTAATGCCTATATAAGGCACTCCATTTTTCAGTTGTAAACACACAACAATTCCATATCAATAATAATTTTCAAGCTTTTCATATGGCAGCTTAATTTCCTATCCAATTCTCTTAGTCTAAATCCCTTAACTCCTTAAATCCCTTTTAGCACTTCATAATATATCCTACCAAAAACATTAAAAAAAAAAAAATCTTTTTATTAATAATAATCATCCTTCGTCTTAATCATCCGTTGTGTATACATCCACTGTAAGTTTTCTTAAACTATGTATATATGTTAACTTTGTTAAATTTTATAGAAGGTGGGATATTTTTAGCTTTTTTCTGTTATTACATAAAACTTAAGTAAAGCTAGAGGCTATAAATGGGGAGGAAAATGAAAAATGATAAGGCTAGGGTGGAAAACTAGCTCTGTCACTGACTAAAGTTTACATACATAGTTTACATACAGAGAATATCCATTTAAACGGATTAACAGATTTAATAATAAACTTAGGATTTAATTTAGAAAAAGAATCTATTAATACACATAATATATTAGAAAAATTATCGAAATATATATATAAAAAGATAGAAATTTCAAATAAAATAATAGAAAATATAACATATATTAAAGAGCAAATAATCTGATTATAAAAGAATTAAAAGATATTAGAAAAAATATTCCTAATAAACAAGAAATACAACAGTTAAGTTATTTATTAGAAAAAGTAATAAACCAACAGTTACGTTATTTATTAGAAAAAATAAGTCCACGTTATTTTATGAGAACCCGCTTAGGTGAAGAAAATAAAATTTGGTTTTATGTACTAATATTAAAAAAGGAAATTTGATGGATTTCTTAGATAACGTTAAATCATATTTATATATAGTTTGTTACTTATCGTTTGTTTGCATCTTTTTTCATTTTGTTTTATTATTTATATTTTATTCTATAAAAAAGGGATATATGAATATTTTATGAAAAGGGACTAAGAAATAAGGGAAAAAGACTAAGAGATAGGAGTTTAATAATCATTGATTCAAAAACATCAATTTCGACGTTTAAAAAACTAGAATTCTTAAATCTAGAATACAACGAAAAGCTTAATAACAATAATATATCTTTAGATAATTATAAAGTTAGTTACAAATTTAATAATAAATTTAGGATTTAATTTAGAAAAAGAATCTACTAATACACATAATATATTAGAAAAATTATCGAAATATATATATAAAAAGATAGAAATTTCAAATAAAATAATAGAAAATATAACATATATTAAAGAGCAAAGTAATCTGATCATAAAAGAATTAAAAGATATTAGAAAAAATATTGAAATATATATATAAAAAGATAGAAATTTCAAATAAAATAATAGAAAATATAACATATATTAAAGAGCAAAGTAATCTGATCATAAAAGAATTAAAAGATATTAGAAAAAATATTGAAATATATATATAAAAAGATAGAAATTTCAAATAAAATAATAGAAAATATAACATATATTAAAGAGCAAAGTAATCTGATCATAAAAGAATTAAAAGATATTAGAAAAAATATTCCACTTATTTTATGAGAACCCGCTTAGGTGAAGAAAATAAAATTTGGTTTTATGTACTAATATTAAAAAAGGAAATTTGATGGATTTCTTAGATAACGTTAAATCATATTTATATATAGTTTGTTACTTATCGTTTGTTTGCATCTTTTTTCATTTTGTTTTATTATTTATATTTTATTCTATAAAAAAGGGATATATGAATATTTTATGAAAAGGGACTAAGAAATAAGGGAAAAAGACTAAGAGATAGGAGTTTAATAATCATTGATTCAAAAACATCAATTTCGACGTTTAAAAAACTAGAATTCTTAAATCTAGAATACGACGAAAAGCTTAATAACAATAATATATCTTTAGATAATTATAAAGTTAGTTGTAAATTTAATAATAAATATAAGCATAGTTTACATACTGAAAATATCCATTTAAACGGATTAACAGATTTAATAATAAATTTAGGATTTAATTTAGAAAAAGAATCTACTAATACACATAATATATTAGAAAAATTATCGAAATATATATATAAAAAGATAGAAATTTCAAATAAAATAATAGAAAATATAACATATATTAAAGAGCAAAGTAATCTGATCATAAAAGAATTAAAAGATATTAGAAAAAATATTCCTAATAAACAAGAAATACAACAGTTAAGTTATTTATTAGAAAATAATAAACCAACAGCTACAATAAATAAAATAGAAAAACAATTTGCAAATCAAGCAGAATTATTAGAAACAGTTAAAAAGATAGTTGAAGGATAAAACTGGAGTTAGTAGAATATAAAAAAGCCTTAGAGGACGCTAACAAATATAAACCAATAGAAAATACAGAAGAAATTACAGGTTTTACAAAATATTCGGGAACAGGTAAAAGCGATAAAGTATATCCAAATTTATTTAATTTTATAATTAGTTTATTATTACAGATTATTGAAAAGTTAAATAAATTACTTAATAAAGATAATCAAATAATTGAAAGATTAGACAAATTAGTTAAAAACAAGGAAGTTAGACAAGAATTAGATAGTGAAGTTGATAAACTCACAAACGCATTAAATAAATTAAAGATTAACGATATTAAAATAGAGAAAAAACCAGAACCATATAAACATTGGATACCAAGAAAATGAATAACAGTTCTTTTTTAGGAAGAAGTAGAACGCTACAAGAATCAAGAGCATCTACTAGTAGCTTACATGATACTATTTCATCAGATTCATTTTTAAATAGAATAATTAGAAGAGGATCTAGTTCTAATAGTACACCAAATACTATACAGTTAGAAGAAGAAATAGATTTAAACAGAAATATTAATTTATATAATCAGCATCAATTAGAAATCTTAAATCCCAGAATTTTATATCAAACAGGAAGATTTAATGTTAACACAGTATTAATAAGAAGTAGCAGAGAAGAAAGTCTAAGAGTCATTGATAGAACAGTAACAATAGACTTATTTTCTCCAGACACTATACAAAGAATAAAGCAATCGGGAAAACATTTTTCACATATAGGATTAGTAGTCATAGGAGTTAAAGTTTTAGGTAGAAAAAATTTAGGAACAAAATTATTAGCATTATTGTTAGATAAAAGTTGGAAAATAGAATTAAAAAAGGCAATAATTTCAGGAATGGAAGTTGACCTTAGTCAAAACACAGCTTTATTTTATTGTGCACCAGATATTTTAAAAGATATAAAAGATTTACAAAATATAAAAATAGCATTACAGACTAAAGGATATGAAAATTATGATGGAAATAATCTTGTAATAAGTATAGGAGTATTAGGAAGAGCAAGTAATAGATCAGGTATGAAATATAAAGTAAATATAGAAGGAATAGTAAATGCTATAGCTTCAAAATCAATACAAATGATAAACCCAATAAAAATAGACCCTGAAGAATTAGCAGGATTAGAATGGCAATTAGATGAATTAAAAGAACAAGAAAATGAAGTTTTAGTACCTAAACAAAGCGTCATATATGAAGGATTAGATGGAACACAAAGTCTTAGATTTGTTAATTTCACAAAAGAAACACCTAAAGATGAAAATGAAGCTGAAATGGAATATACTTATATGAATATAGAATATGATACAGAACCAATATATGATACAGAAGAAGATGAAAATATATTAGATATAGAAAATATATGAAAGAAAAATATGATACAGAAAATATATGATACAGAAAATATATGATACAGAACAATATATGATACAGAACAATATATGATACAGAACAATATATGATACAGAACAATATATGATACAGAAAAATATGATACAGAACAATATATGATACAGAAAAATATGATACAGAACAATATATGATACAGAATAATATATGAATACAGAAAAATATGATACAGAACAATATATGATACAGAACAATATATGATACAGAAAAATATGATACAGAACAATATATGATACAGAAAATATATGAATACAGAATAATATATGATACAGAACCAATATATGATACAGAACCAATATATGATACAGAATATAGTTATATGAATACAGAAATATGATACAGAACAATATATGATACAGAATAATATATGAATACAGAAAAATATGATACAGAACAATATATGATACAGAACAATATATGATACAGAAAAATATGATACAGAACAATATATGATACAGAAAATATATGAATACAGAAAATATATGATACAGAAAATATATGATACAGAACAATATATGATACAGAAAAATATGATACAGAACAATATATGATACAGAAAAATATGATACAGAACAATATATGATACAGAATAATATATGAATACAGAAAAATATGATACAGAACAATATATGATACAGAACAATATATGATACAGAAAAATATGATACAGAACAATATATGATACAGAAAATATATGAATACAGAAAATATATGATACAGAACAATATATGATACAGAAAATATATGATACAGAACAATATATGATACAGAAAAATATGATACAGAACAATATATGATACAGAATAATATATGAATACAGAAAAATATGATACAGAACAATATATGATACAGAACAATATATGATACAGAAAAATATGATACAGAACAATATATGATACAGAAAATATATGAATACAGAAAATATATGATACAGAACAATATATGATACAGAAAATATATGATACAGAACAATATATGATACAGAAAAATATGATACAGAACAATATATGATACAGAATAATATATGAATACAGAAAAATATGATACAGAACAATATATGATACAGAACAATATATGATACAGAAAAATATGATACAGAACAATATATGATACAGAATAATATATGAATACAGAAAAATATGATACAGAACAATATATGATACAGAACAATATATGAATACAGAATAAATATGATACAGAACAATATATGATACAGAACAATATATGATACAGAAAAATATGATACAGAAAATATATGATACAGAACAATATATGATACAGAAAAATATGATACAGAACAATATATGATACAGAAAATATATGAATACAGAAAATATATGATACAGAAAATATATGATACAGAACAATATATGATACAGAAAATATATGATACAGAACAATATATGATACAGAACAATATATGATACAGAACAATATATGAATACAGAAAAATATGATACAGAACAATATATGATACAGAACAATATATGATACAGAAAAATATGATACAGAACAATATATGATACAGAAAATATATGAATACAGAATAATATATGATACAGAAATATATGATACAGAAAATATATGAGCCACAAATAGTAGTTAATCCTGAAAACATAAAATCAAAAGATTTTGTTATAGGATTAAATTTTATATTTAATCTACAAGGATCAATAACAATTTCTAAAAATATGATTACACTTAGTAAAAATACATATAGTTATCCTACACTAAGATATACACAGACATCAGAGTTTGCACAGAAGCGTGGTGGACAAGGAAATTTAGAATTTTTAAAAACACAAAATCATTCACCAAAGGTAGAAAATGAAGCTATAAAATTATTAACGGAATTCATGTCACATGAATTAGAGAAAGGAAAAGATGTTAGTAAGAGTATAAATTATCCTATAATATTACATTTAGAAAAATTAGGATTAATAGGAGAAGACATTAAACAATCAAAAGTAAAATATGTTTGTAGGTTTAAACTAAAAAATCCAGATATTATAATTAGAACATCAAATATAGAATATAGTCCATTAGATAAAGAAGAATTCAAAAAACAAATACCAGAAATGATAGAACAAAAATTAATTAGAAAATCTGAAAGTCCTCATAGATCAGCAGCATTTGTGGTTAGAAACCATAGTGAAATTAAAAGAGGAAAAGCTAGAATAGTATATAATTACAAAAAGAAAAAACTTAGAAAAAGTACTACATATAGAAAAGAATATAAACCTTATTATAAATAAAATACTTAGAAGCAAAAACAGAATTACATGATTATAAACTAAAAGAAATAGAAAATAAACTGAATCAATTAGAAGATTTAATAAACAAAAAGAAATATGTAGATCAAGAGATTACACAAATGAGTCAATTAGTTCCAGAAGAGAGTATATATTTACAAACAAATACTGGAAATACTAATATGATAAATTTACAGTGTAGATTATGGATAGATAATAATATATTTTTTGATTTAAAAGGAATATTAGATACTGGAGCCACAAAAAGTTTAATATCTTATAGCTTAATACCAAATAAATATCATAAGAAATTACCTTATAGACTAAATAATAGAACAATAGAAGATAGAGTAATACAAATAACACACTGTTTAGAGCAAACTAAAATACAGTTCTTAGATTTTTCAGGAAATTATAGTATAAAATATGATATGCCACAAATAGTAGTTAATCCTGAAAATATAAAATCAAAAGATTTTGTTATAGGATTAAATTTTATATTTAATCTACAAGGATCAATAACAATTTCTAAAAATATGATTACACTTAGTAAAAATACATATAGTTATCCTACACTAAGATATACACAGACATCAGAGTTTGCACAGAAGCGTGGTGGACAAGGAAATTTAGAATTTTTAAAAACACAAAATCATTCACCAAAGGTAGAAAATGAAGCTATAAAATTATTAACGGAATTCATGTCACATGAATTAGAGAAAGGAAAAGATGTTAGTAAGAGTATAAATTATCCTATAATATTACATTTAGAAAAATTAGGATTAATAGGAGAAGACATTAAACAATCAAAAGTAAAATATGTTTGTAGGTTTAAACTAAAAAATCCAGATATTATAATTAGAACATCAAATATAGAATATAGTCCATTAGATAAAGAAGAATTCAAAAAACAAATACCAGAAATGATAGAACAAAAATTAATTAGAAAATCTGAAAGTCCTCATAGATCAGCAGCATTTGTGGTTAGAAACCATAGTGAAATTAAAAGAGGTAAAGCTAGAATAGTATATAATTACAAAAGATTGAATGATAATACAGAGATGACGGATATAATATTCCAAACAAAGATAGTTTAATAAATTTAATACAGAAAAAGAAAGTATTTTCAAAATTTGATTTAAAATCAGGATATAATCAGTTACAATTAGAAGAAAGTTTTAAACCATGGACAACCTTCACATGTTCAGAAGGACAATATGAATGGAATGTTCTTAGTTTTGGATTAAAGAATGCACCTTCAATTTTTCAGAGATTTATGGATAGTATCTTTCTTAAATATGATTTTGTCTTGTATATATTGATGATATTTTAGTTGCCAGTGAAACAATACAGGAGCATGAGAGACATCTACAACAAATATTCGAAGAAATTAAAAAGAATGGTATAGTAATTTCAAAAAGAAAAATGGAGCTATTTAAAAGGAAAATATCATTTTTAGGTTTAGAAATAGGAAATGGTAAAATAGAATTACAACCTCATATTTCTACAAAAATATTAGAGTTTCCAGAAAAATTTGAAAATCTCAAACAAATTCAAGCATTTTTAGGATTAGTAAATTATGCTAGAAAATTCATTCCAAATCTTTCAAAATTAGTAGGACCATTATATAGCAAAACAACTAAAAATGGTCAAAGACATTTTAACACAGAAGATATAAAATTAGTTAAAACAATTAAAGAGGCAGTTAAAAAGATTAAACCATTAGAATTACCATTAGTTACAGATTATATAATTATAGAAGTAGATGGATGTAAAGAAGGATGGGGAGCAATCCTTCTTTGTAAACCTGACAAATATAGTGCTAAAGACACAGAAAAAATTTGTTCATATACAAGTGGAAACTTTAATAAAGCAGGTACAAATTGGACTAGTTTAGATTTTGAAATACAGGCATTAATTAATGCTATAGAGAAATTTAAAATATTTTTACATAAAGAATTTACAGTAAGAACTGATTGTGAAGCAATAGTAAAATTTATTAGAAATGATCAAAGCAAGAAAATGAATAGGACAAGATGGGTAAATTTACAAAATATAATACAGGGTTGTGGTTATAAAATAAATTTTGAGCATATTAGAGGAAAAAATAATGGATTAGCAGATATGTTATCTAGAAACATTAACAAATTGTTTGATGCAGATGGATCAAAAAGATAAAGGTAAAGGAAAGATAGTTCGTCCAAAGAGAAGCTCATCGTCGATGAGTATAGATAGTGATAAAACAGAGAAGCTCATGCAATCTGGCATGAACGCAGCATCCAGTAGTCAACAAACAGAGAAGTTTATTAGTCAACAAATATATGGATTAGATAACATTAGTATTTTACAATCTCAACAAAGCTCATCATTTTATAATAATCCCCAAATTAATTTACAACCTAGATTATCACCTCAACAATATAGAACCCCTAGACCACATATTAGATCCATAACACCTTATTACACTCCACAAACCATACAACCTCAAACAACACCCACAGATAATGTTATATTTTTTGGAACTTATACACTTCCAAAATGTGTAGAACCCCTTAGAAAGTTCAGACCCCTTAAGGGAATTAGTTTAACAGAAAAACAGCAGTGTTTATTAGATAATTTCTGGCATTTACAAACAATGGGACAAGCAACATCACATAAAGTCCAACTTTTAAATGCTATGAGTATATATTTTAAAGAGCAGAATTTAGTAATTCCTGAACAGAGACAGAAAAAATTTACTCATTATGTTATATTTAAAGGAACAAAATTAGGAGTTTTTAATAAATGGGAAACAGTTGCAAAACATATACAATGTATACAACCCATTTTCAAAGGTTATTATAGTTTTTCAGAAGCAATAGAAGCATGTAGAGAAGCCTTTGGATTAAAGGATTTTTATATAGAACTAGAGGAAACAAAAACTTTTTCTGATATAGCACAAATTAGTCCTGAGCAAATTATAAAAGCTCAAGAAGAGACAATTGCTAACCTTCAAAAGCAATTATTAGATCAAGGAAAGAATACAGAAAATGTTATTATACAATTAGAGAATAGAATCTTACAAGAAAAAGAAAAAATTATGATAGAGAAAATTAGTACATTACAAGAAAAATTAGAGAAAAAAGAAAAAGAAACAGGTACAAAAATATACAGAGATTTTGATAGCTTCAAGGCAAGACTATTAGATATTCCATGGTTACACACTATGAAGCCATTAGTAGATGATTTCCCTGAAGTCGAGCAGATTATTGAAGAAAAAGTTCGTAGAGAATTTCCCCTAGTACTCTATGATTTACAATTAAAAATCATAGATCTTGCATTTGAAAAGCAAAAGTTCAAAGGAGTGAATGTAGTTCAACGAAGAAGCAGCTTGGGAAAATCACATTTCCTGTTACAGATAAACTTAGAAAAAACAGATATGCCTGAAGACCAGATAATCAATTATTACCATAATGGAATGATTGACTTCTTGGAATTTGGTTATACTAATAAAATAGAAAATTTACTCAATAAATTAGGAGAAAAATTAGTATTTGTAGCTGGGAATATTGCATCTTATTCTTTAAACCCCATAGGATGCAAAATCTTTTCTTCATTTCCAGAGATGGATAACCATACCTACAGACCATCAAGAAAGAGAATTTTCATTAGTGAAATAGAGACAATTAAAAAACAAATAAAAGGGATAGCTTGTATAGAGACAGCCAGTGATATGGATATCAATTGGTGGTTAGATGATGATTTTTGTCCAGCAAAGTTATCAAAAGAACAAAAGCACCAATTAGAATATGCTAGAAAAAACATTAGAGCAAAATGGATTACTGAAGCCCAGAAGACACCAAAGATACCAATGACCTTTCCAAAAAGACAATACAAATTATTAGCAGAAGGACATTATATTCAAATTTGGGCACACCATAACTGGACAATGTTTCTCCCCTTCATAGGAGAAAGTGAAGATTTAGAACAATGGGATATTACAAATGAAGAAGTATCTGAAGATGATAACAATAATCCCACTCCAGTTTCTCCAGTATCAATCGATAGCACACACAGAGATTTTTAACTTTCTAGAAGACATGATGCAAGCCATGACGATTAGAAACAATAATTCAAGATTCCAATGGCAGACACAATACTATTTACTTTATTAAAGTTTTTTGATTGTATTCAATAATGTAGCTTCCTTTGTTGAAAGTTTCTTCCGTTGTAATAATTAGATAGGAACGTCCATTGTATAAAATAAGAATTGTAATGCCTATATAAGGCACTCCATTTTTCAGTTGTAAACACACAACAATTCCATATCAATAATAATTTTCAAGCTTTTCATATGGCAGCTTAATTTCCTATCCAATTCTCTTAGTCTAAATCCCTTAACTCCTTAAATCCCTTTTAGCACTTCATAATATATCCTACCAAAAACATTAAAAAAAAAAAAAATCTTTTTATTAATAATAATCACCCTTCGTCTTAATCATCCGTTGTGTATACATCCACTGTAAGTTTTCTTAAACTATGTATATATGTATTAAACAATATATATGGTTTAATATTTATGTTTATTTTAAATTAACAATTAATATAAATTTATCTATAACTTTATTATTAGGATATGTAAATAAAAATATTAGATATTTATAAATAAAATTTCTAAATAAAATTTCTAGTAGTTTAACGGAAACCCAAAAAATCCGCCATACCCCCCTTTTTGGTATATATATATATATATATATATATATATAGAATATATTATTATATATCCATATATATATATATATATATATATATATATATATATATATATATATATATATATATATATATATATATATATATATATATATATATATATATATATATATATATATATATATATATATATATATATATATATATATATATATATATATATATATATATATATATATATATATATATATATATATATATATATATATATATATATATATATATATATATATATATATATATATATATATATATATATATATATATATATATATATATATATATATATATATATATATATATATATATATATATATATATATATATATATATATATATATATATATATATATATATATATATATATATATATATATATATATATATATATATATATATATATATATATATATATATATATATATATATATATATATATATATATATATATATATATATATATATATATATATATATATATATATATATATATATATATATATATATATATATATATATATATATATATATATATATATATATATATATATATATATATATATATATATATATATATATATATATATATATATATATATATATATATATATATATATATATATATATATATATATATATATATATATATATATATATATATATATATATATATATATATATATATATATATATATATATATATATATATATATATATATATATATATATATATATATATATATATATATATATATATATATATATATATATATATATATATATATATATATATATATATATATATATATATATATATATATATATATATATATATATATATATATATATATATATATATATATATATATATATATATATATATATATATATATATATATATATATATATATATATATATATATATATATATATATATATATATATATATATATATATATATATATATATATATATATATATATATATATATATATATATATATATATATATATATATATATATATATATATATATATATATATATATATATATATATATATATATATATATATATATATATATATATATATATATATATATATATATATATATATATATATATATATATATATATATATATATATATATATATATATATATATATATATATATATATATATATATATATATATATATATAAAATTGCAAACATATATGTGTGTAATTTTATGCAAATATGTATGAATTGTGTAATCTGGTGTATTCGCCAGGTACCATCCTTGTGATTTACCCAAAATATTATTATAAAACCTCTTTTAAAAACAAATATAAGGTGCAGTGGAAAAGTGAGGGGGGCCATCATTTTAAACCTTTTGCAAGCGTTCTATTTTCGATGGGAGAGAAGTTTTTTTGGACTAGACCACCCCTTGGGGCAATTTAGCCGGCATTTTGCCCGGGGTTCTCCAGCGTTTTCAAGAAAAAGTGTACGGGGGACGCCTTGCTCCGTGTAGTCTAATGATTTTAGTTTGAGTAAAAGGAGATGGCCAAATGAAATAAGGGCGGATTTTAATTCGAGTGAAAGGAGATGGACAAATGAAATAAGGGCGGACATGGTAAACATCTCCATCACTATTGATGTGGTATCGAAGGGAACAGATCAACTTTATTAGAGTTTGTTATAGATGCCATATTTTCAAAATACTATTATTTATCAAGTAAAAATAAGAGAGTAATAGAAGGCCACGCACTTCGGTTTTGAGAAAAAATGACACTGATTTGTCAAATTTTGGCTAGTATATTCTTCTTTTATTTTTTCTTTCAATTTTTAGTGGCCTGTTTATAAAGTTACAAATATTATGTCCGGTCAAGTACAAATATTTTCTTCTTGTTTCGTTTGAGATATGCGGTGGTCAGAACCATAACTATAACGCATACTAACCATACAAGACAACCGCGCCTTGTATCAGTAAACTCGTAGTGTTATTGGAGGTTAAAACTCATCTTTAATGGTTTTCTGGTAGCATTCTTCATCCCACAAAAACTGGAACTTCAGTTTGGCTGCAGTGTGTGGCATATGCCAATCATCATACATGAATCTGCATACACGTGAAGTAAACATAAAATACAATTACAAGAATCACACATCAAAGATATCAATCAGCTAGGAATATGTGTGTGTGTGTGTGGCTGTGGGTGGTCGACGATACTTGAGAGAGAATTATTTCAGATGTAGCACACAAAGCGAGTAATGTTACATTTTGTTCAGATATGTCAAACATTTGTAGTTATCAGGCAACGGGTCAAAATCAAACAAACCAGAAGTTGTTTAATGTTTAATTCTAATGCACAAGGCTTTGTAGATCAGTTTATTTCAGAAAAGGGTGGGATTGTTATTGAAATGATGTTATTGCTCATATACTGTAATCATATATGAGTGTTTAACATTTGGACAAAAAGTGTTTTCAGTTGCTCAACCAACCGTCTTTCAACATCAAAAAATACTTCAAAAAAAAAGCAGCAGCACATATTAAACAACTATTGGTTTTGACCCTCTACCTGCCTTGCCCAGTTTTCCATCTCGCGGCAAAGAAACCACTTACATTTTAATAGGTGGACGAGATATCACAACTAGAACTTGCAAATCTTCTTTTTCATTTGTGTTCCAGACCTGTAGAAAGGATTTAATTAAGTCATACAATGCAGATAAACTTATTTGTCTGCCAAGTCTAAACATAAAGCCAACAAAAACCCGATAATCAAAGAGTGAAATAAGATCATAGTGATGAAACACCACAGCAAGTTTTCTTGTCCTTAAATTAGCAATTCAATGAAGAATAGAACCCACAACCTCCAACATCACCTCATAGTACGTATTATCATATAAGTCATGTCAGCAATTTCAGCCCATCTACATTAAGGTCCATTTGGATGGCATATTACTGATACATGTCAAATGAGAAAAACCTTAATAAACAAAATAGCTAAAGAGGAAACAGATCAAGCGGTTTAAAAGTCTCTCAACATACTAAGTGTTAACAACTTAACGACCTCTTAAATTGCTATGCTCAAATAATATGAATAATACTATTAATTTCGGAGTTCAAAAGTACATTGACATAATGTGTTCTCAGATCAACCCAACCGGAACCAACCCGTATTGACTTTTAACTCTGAACATCAACAATGGTTAGTAACTGACAAAGTTGGCACAATATGTGTGACCAATGTAATTAATGACAATTCAAAATACTAGAGTTTCTAAGTCTGACAATAGAGCTTAACATTATTGGATCAAAACTGGCTCTGTCACCTTTTTGCTAGTAAAGAATTCAGGGAATAAATGATACATTAAATTGCACCCATACAACAAAAGAGGAAGAACAGCAGAACCATTTACCTGGTGAACATCATTAACAGGGACATGAAATGTGCTATTTGAAAAGATACTGAACTCTTCTGGCTTGCCAGGGGACTTTGAATGAGAACTTGATGAAATATAAAGAGTACCACTACCTTTTAGTACTACAAAAACCTCTTCACATGAGTGCCTATGAATGGGTGTGCGTGCTCCTGGAGCAAACGTTTGAAGCCATATCTCCACCTGGTAAGAGCATGTGTAAGTCAGCATACTTTGCGTGCCAAGATGATAAGGAGAGCTATAAACCAACACGAATCATGGTTGTTTATGTTGACGAATTATCCGATAATAAATGAATGTAGTGAAACATAATAAGAGGAGGCAGAGTTAATGGTGCATTTTTCACCTCTTTCAGTCCATGCATGACTGAACCTGCAACCGTAATGTGAGATAACCCGGGAATTCCAAAGTTATCTTGCCGTGACTCACTGATATCTCTCACTAGTGGTAATCCTATATTAACAATATGATTGTATAAAATTTATGTCCAGAAACTAGAAAATAAAAATAGTAAATTTTACAAACATGAAAACTTCTCTGAAAGAATAAATTCACATAATTACTCAAAGTTTTCCTAAGCAGGACTAGAACCACATCCTTTGTGTTGGAATATAACATGATTCAATTCGTAATAAACACGTACCGGGGAATCCAGATCGTCCTGTGGAACCTGTAACAGCATAAAGCATGATTGCTATTGATTTCGGGTTCCCATAACAAGATGATTGATTTAGGATGGATTGATGAATTCATGATTAAGGAATTCATCAGAGGATGATGGACGAATTTGTTTTTGGGGAGGCTGTGAAATTATGAGTGATTAACCTTAAAATTAGGTTAATTACTCTCTATTTATATAAGGAGAGTATTTTCACATTTAGTCCCTCTGGTGTTTAATTCGTGCCTCATTAGTCCTCTTAAGTCCAATCACCTAATGGGAAACCCTATAATACGTCTTTAAGAGTAAATACGTCCATCGAATATTTACTAGACATAGGAATTTCAGTTATCGTCAATTATCATATCAGGAAGGATAGATGATCAGTGACGGTCACACTAACGTGGTTCCAACATTCTCCCACTTGACCGAGCGATCATTTATCTATGAGTATTTAATAAGTCCGGCCGGGATAATACTCATTTTGTTTTAAACCGAAATCATAGCCAATAAGTACAGTCGTAGAGAAGAACATCAACTCAGGACCCCCACTAGTCAAACTATGACTCAAATTTAAAACTAATAAGCAATGATCAATTGACTAAGACAAATTTTGTTGCATAATGTCTTTACACTGTTATGAGCTCGAAGTGTAACTAATAGACAAACAAAATCTGAATAAGGAAGAAAATTTTCATTAACATAATAATAATAATGACCAACAAGTACAACATGCTATCATAATAGGTCCTTTAGTAAGCCTCATCTTCGATACGTATCCTACGAAGATTTTTAGGAGGAGACCTTCGGTCATTGGATCCAGTAGCATCTTATGTGTACTTATGTACTCAATACAAAGAACATTTTCCTCAATCTGTTTACATACAAACAGAAACTTTGTATCAAGATACATCTCAGCGCCAGTTGAACTGTTACTGTTCAAGCAAGTTACGGTAGCTGAGTTATCACAGTAAAGCTTCAATGGTCTATAAATAAAGTTGACGATTTTTTCCCGAGTCCACTGACTAAGTTCTTTAACAACATCCCATGACATGAAATTATGAACGTTCAGACATCATGGTAGACGTTGCAGTCAGTTTCTACTTATGACTCCGTCAAAAGATAGGTTTGCCAACTAACCATAAATATATACATTCAGAAGTAGATTTCTTATTGGAATTAAAACATCCTACTACTTCTAAGTTGTCACCTCTTCTATAAGTTAATGTGTAGTCTTTGGTCCTTAGCAGATATCGTAAAACCTTTTAGCCGCTTTCCAGTGTGCTAATTCGGGATTAGATAAGTAACTCCCAAGCATACCGGCGATATAAGCGATATCTAGATGAGTACAGACCTGAGCGTACATAATGCTCCCAACTACTTATAAGTAAGGTATCATCCTCATTTGCTCCTATTTTATCTCAATGATTGGACTTTGGAAACAATCACATACGTCTCCTTTTACTACTAGAGTTAGAGTGGGTGTGTAGTGCTGCATGTTATGGCGTTCTAAGATGTGTTCAATATAAGTCTTTTGAGAAAGAACCAGAACATCATTACGCCTATCTCGATGTATTTCGATACCTATAACATAAGAGGCATCATCGAGATCTTTTATGTCGACATTATGCGAAAAATAAACGCTTCGACTCATGCAACATATCCAAGTTGTTACTTGCAAGAATATCATCCATGTGCAAAACAAGGATTGTAAATTTACTCCCACTGATCTTGAGATAGGTGCAAAGATCCACTTGATTCTTTAGAAAGTCTTGTCCTTTTATGACTTTATTAAACTTAAGGTACCATTTTAAGTGATGCTTGCTTCAACCCGTATATGGACTTATTCAACTTGCAGACCATGTGCCATTTACCTTCTGGAATTATAGGTTCACATGTATACGTCTTATTGCAAGTTTCCATTCAGGAAAGTGGTTTTGACATCAATCTGATGTAACTCTAAATCATAATGAGCTACTAATGTCATGATAATCCTTAAGGAATCTTTATGAGACAGGAGATAAAGTCTCTTGATAATCGATTCCTTCCTTTTGAGTAAAACCCTTTCGCAACTAGTTATGGCCTTATAGCGTTTGACGTTTCCTTTCGGGTCTAATTTGGTTTTGAAGATCCATTTACAACTTATAGGTTTGGATTCTTCAAGAAATTCAACCAAGTCCCAAACGTCATTATGCTATATGGAATTGAGCTTTCAAATTACAGCTTCATTCCACTATGTGGCCTGATCGCTAATAATGGCTTCTTAATAAGAGGTAGGATCAGTAAGCTTTCCAATGTCCTCAACTTCAGTTAAATAAGTTATGAAATCATCAAAAGTTATGGCCTTGCGTGACCTAGATGATCTCCTGAGTTGATTTTCAGGTTGAGTAAGGAAGATGCTTTAGCATTAATAGCATTAATAGTAAGATGCTTTGCTTTAGCATTATTTAATAAGATGCTTTATCATTAGTAGTATCATAATTAGGAGGATTAGGATTCTGATTTGGAGAAGGTGGATCAGTGAGTTTAGGAGCAGCGTTGAGTACAAGAGGAGTTATCGGAGGAGTAATAATAACCGACGAGTGGTTCCCCCCGCTTCTTGTACTTATAACAAATCTTAAGTTATGATTTGTCGTGCTCCCACTGATCTCTTAGTCTTTGAGAAACGTGGCATGATGCGTGTCAATAATGCTAGTAGTGTAGAAAAGACAGTAAAACTAATAACCGATAAAGAAACATGTAAGGGATTTAGGATCCAGTTTCTTTAAGTTAGGGTTACAGACTTATGCTTCGGCATGACAGCCTCATACTTTCATATATTTTAGACTCAGATTCCTTTCTGTCCAGGACTCTTAGGGACAGATTCTAATGGAACTTTTATTGAGTATATGAAAAACTGTTTTAAGGCCTTAGTCCAAAGGAAAGTTGGTAAGTTAGTGTTGAAAAGGCATACTCTTCACCATGTTCTTTAAGGTTCTATTTCTCCTTTTAGCAACATAACATTTTGTTGAGGAGAACCTGACATGGTGTATTGGTTACTTATGTCTTGTTCCTTTATGGAAAAAGACCATGAGCTTTTGTTGAGGAGAACCTGACATGGTGTATTGGTTACTTATGTCTTGTTCCTTTCAAAAGTTATGGAAAAAGACCATGAGCTTCACCAATATCAGTATGTCTACCATAATACTTACCTTCTTTATCTGATCTCACAACTTTTATTTTTACGATCAAGTTTGTTTTAAACCAAAGGTTTAAGATCAATAAAAGTCTCTAAGGGTTCAGATCAGATTTAGGTGAATATAACGTGAATAATCGTTAATGAATGTAATAAATGATGCATGTCCTGAAATGAATGCGGGATAGGGGCCACTTAACGTCAGAGTGAATTATTTCCAACAAGTTGGAACTTTTAGTAGCTCCTTTCTTATTCCCTTTAGCCATCTCACCTTAGAGGCAGTAAATACATGTTTCAAAATCACTAAAGTCAAGATAATGTAATATTTCATCCTTTATGAGTCGTATCACGCGAACTCGTGATATGTGGCTAAGATATTTATGCCACATTATGGAGGAATTCTCTAATTATTTAGGTGATTTTGTCTTTGTTTTAGTTATGTCATCAATATCAGGAGACAACAAAGACTGTGAGAAATTATGATCTAGTTCTAACTTATACAACATTCCATTCAAGAAACTAGGACCACGTAATGCATTATTATGAGTAATGGCAATCTCGTCATAACCATGAATTATTACATAACCTTCAAGGTCTTAGACTAAAAAAAAAACAGATACAAGGTTTCGAGAAATTCTCGATACACATAAGGTATCTACTAGTCTAATACACTTTCCATTGTTTATATGTAAATCATAAGTCTCCATGGTTTCGACATATAAGAGATCAACCCTTCCAACTCTAGGCTTTCTCTGGTCATTTGATAGTTTCTAGATTGCATGGAATCCTTGTATAAAACTAGAATCACTCACACATGTATTGATAAGTACATCAAGCATAAAAGAATCAAATATTACAAAAATTAAGTTACCTTTCTTAGCTAGCTACTCCTTGATTTTAGGGCAATCTAGGCACAATCATAATTTGCAGTTAGGATTGCTTGTCAAGGACTTAATGCTAGAGGTAGTAGCACCATGATTAGCCTTTGAACTTTATTTGCAGTTTTTTATTACTGTTTTTATCTTTCCTCTTAATGGAATTAGCAGTGGTACTAAGATGAACAACTTAAGGTTGGCCCAACTTAAGGCGACCATTTTCTTGCACACACATTGCTATTAGTTCACTCATCAACCATTTATCCTTCATAGCGCTAAAATTAATTTTGAAGGAGTCGAAATGAGCAAGCAATGAGGTCATTAAAATGCAAAAGAAAATTGTCATAGACTTCCATTTTTTTTTGGACTCTTAAGCTTATGAGTCATGTCAGTCATTTACATTATGTGTTCACAAGCACTGCTATTTCCTTTGTATTTAAGCTACTTGCAAATGCCTTATACATTCCCTCGGAAACTATGATTGATGAAGTTTCTGACCATCATTATTGACAAGTGATTCGCCCTATCCCACTTTATTAAAATTCGCTTTCTGAGCTGCGGAAGAGTTAGCAGTAAAGCAGTGGGTTCATTATGGTGAATGACATAGTCAAGGTCTATCATCTACAGAATTAGAGGTAATTAATCCTTTCATAAAGCAAAGTTTGCATCAGTAAGTGGCTCAATGCCTAAGTTAGGTACTTCAGTGGAAATAAGGAGGATATTAATTTATGATACAAGCAATAGAAGATTATAATAGTAATGCCTAAAATAAGTAGGCCCAATAGTAATAGTGACATTATCAGCCGTGTTATGCAGACAAGGTAATCTCTCCTAAAGTAATGCCTAAAATAAGTAGGCTCAATAATAATAGAGAGATGATAAGTTATATAAGGCAGCCTAAGTAATGTCTCTAGAGTAATGGAACTAAAGTAGGCCTATTAGTACTGTTCCTTAGAGTAATAAGACTATGACCATTATAGTAATGAAGCTAGTGATAAGTAAGCCTATTGTAAACACCAAAACAATAAGCTAAAGTAAGGCTCTACTTAGATGTTACATCACCTTTGGGCAGAAGTAACTAAGATCTAAGCAAACATGAGCATTAGGTCATGCAACACAACGCTTATCTTTTGACCTTTGGGCACAAAATTAAGAATCGTGTATTTTAGGCATGAAAAGAATCCCTTTGCTACACAAAACATATTAAATCACCTTTGGGCATAATTAATATACTAAGTGTTAATTATGCAAAAGAGAAAAGAGCGCAACATGAGAATCACATTTGACCTTTGGGCGCAAATGATGAAACCATGTACATTAGTGCGAAGCCCCCACACATTACGGGGGTCCGGGGGCAGCTTATTTCCCTTAAAGTGCTGTGGTAAAAACGCCTCAGAAAAAATTATTTTCTGAAAATAAGGGTCATTTTTTCCATTTAAACTTTAAGGTAAAACATAAGCACGAACTTGATAATCAACTAAGTTAATCAGTAATCCATGAAAAATAAGCATGGTACGAAGATAGTTAAGTTCGTAATAAGGATTAACTTCGTAAGTAGTGATTAACTTCGTAAGTAGTGATTAACTTCGTAAGTAGTGATTATCTTCGTAAGTAGTGATTAACTTCGTAAGTAGTGATTATCTTCGTAAGTAGTGATTAACTTCGTAAGTAGTGATTATCTTCGTAAGTAGTGATTAACTTCGTAAGTAGTGATTAACTTCGTAAGTAGTGATTATCTTCGTAAGTAGTGATTAACTTCGTAAGTAGTAATTAACTTCGTAAGTAGTAATTAACTTCGTAAGTAGTGATTACTTCGTAAGTAACTTACGAAGATAGCTTACGAAAATAGCACGAAATAGCTTACGAAAGATAGCTTACGAAAATAGCTTACGAAAGATAGCTTACGAAGTAGCTTACGAAGATAGCTTACGAACATAAGCAACGAAGATAGCTTACGAAGATAGCTTACGAAAATAGCTTACGAAAATAGCTTACGAAAATAGCTTACGAAAATAGCTTACGAAGATAGCTTACGAACAAAGCTTACGAAGATAGCTTACGAAGATAGCTTACGAAGATAGCTTACGAAAATAGCTTACGAAATAGCTTACGAAAATAGCTTACGAAAATAGCTTACGAAATAGCTTACGAAAATAGCTTACGAAAATAGCTTACGAAAGATAGCTTACGAAGATAGCTTACGAAAATAGCTTACGAAAATAGCTTACGAAAATAGCTTACGAAATAGCTTACGAAAATAGCTTACGAAAATAGCTTACGAAATACTTACGAAAATAGCTTACGAAAGATAGCTTACGAACATAAGCAACGAAGATAGCTTACGAAGATAGCTTACGAAAATAGCTTACGAAAATAGCTTACGAAAATAGCTTACGAAAATAGCTTACGAAGATAGCTTACGAAATAGCTTACGAAATAGCTTACGAAAATAGCTTACGAAAATAGCTTACGAAATAGCTTACGAAAATAGCTTACGAAATAGCTTACGAAAATAGCTTACGAAATAGCTTACGAAAATAGCTTACGAAGATAGCTTACGAAAATAGCTTACGAAAATAGCTTACGAAAATAGCTTACGAAAATAGCTTACGAAGATAGCTTACGAAGATAGCTTACGAAAATAGCTTACGAAATAGCTTACGAAAATAGCTTACGAAAATAGCTTACGAAGATAGCTTACGAAAATAGCTTACGAAAATAGCTTACGAAATAGCTTACGAAAATAGCTTACGAAAATAGCTTACGAAGATAGCTTACGAAGATAGCTTACGAAATAGCTTACGAAGATAGCTTACGAAAATAGCTTACGAAGATAGCTTACGAAAATCTTACGAAGATAGCTTACGAACATAAGCAACGAAGATAGCTTACGAAGATAGCTTACGAAAATAGCTTACGAAAATAGCTTACGAAAATAGCTTACGAAAATAGCTTACGAAGATAGCTTACGAAATAGCTTACGAAGATAGCTTACGAAAATAGCTTACGAAAATAGCTTACGAAGATAGCTTACGAAATATAGCTACGAAAGATAGCTTACGAAGATAGCTTACGAAAATAGCTTACGAAAATAGCTTACGAAGATAGCTTACGAAAATAGCTTACGAAAATAGCTTACGAAGATAGCTTACGAAAATAGCTTACGAAAATAGCTTACGAAGATAGCTTACGAAAATAGCTTACGAAAATAGCTTACGAAATAGCTTACGAAATAGCTTACGAAAATAGCTTACGAAGATAGCTTACGAAGATAGCTTACGAAGATAGCTTACGAAAATAGCTTACGAAAATAGCTTACGAAGATAGCTTACGAAAATAGCTTACGAAAATAGCTTACGAAGATAGCTTACGAAAATAGCTTACGAAAATAGCTTACGAAGATAGCTTACGAAAATAGCTTACGAAATAGCTTACGAAAATAGCTTACGAAAATAGCTTACGAAGATAGCTTACGAAATAGCTTACGAAAATAGCTTACGAAAATAGCTTACGAAGATAGCTTACGAAAATAGCTTACGAAGATAGCTTACGAAAATAGCTTACGAAATAGCTTACGAAGATAGCTTACGAAAATAGCTTACGAAGATAGCTTACGAAAATAGCTTACGAAATAGCTTACGAAAATAGCTTACGAAATAGCTTACGAAAATAGCTTACGAAAATAGCTTACGAAAATAGCTTACGAAAATAGCTTACGAAAATAGCTTACGAAGATAGCTTACGAAAATAGCTTACGAAATAGCTTACGAAAGATAGCTTACGAAAATAGCTTACGAAAATAGCTTACGAAGATAGCTTACGAAAATAGCTTACGAAGATAGCTTACGAAAATAGCTTACGAAATAGCTTACGAAAATAGCTTACGAAAATAGCTTACGAAAATAGCTTACGAAAATAGCTTACGCAAATCAAGGGATAAATTCGTAACGAGGCTCTGATACCACATGTTGGAATATAACATGATTCAATTCGTAATAAACACGTACCGGGGAATCCAGATCGTCCTGTGGAACCTGTAACAGCATAAAGCATGATTGCTATTGATTTCGGGTTCCCATAACAAGATGATTGATTTAGGATGGATTGATGAATTCATGATTAAGGAATTCATCAGAGGATGATGGACGAATTTGTTTTTGGGGAGGCTGTGAAATTATGAGTGATTAACTTAAAATTAGGTTAATTACTCTCTATTTATATAAGGAGAGTATTTTCACATTTAGTCCCTCTGGTGTTTAATTCGTGCCTCATTAGTCCTCTTAAGTCCAATCACCTAATGGGAAACCCTATAATACGTCTTTAAGAGTAAATACGTCCATCGAATATTTACTAGACATAGGGATTTCAGTTATCGTCAATTATCATATCAGGAAGGATAGATGATCAGTGACGGTCACACTAACGTGGTTCCAACATTTGACACGTTGATAGCCACTAAGCCAAGGCCCTATATTATTCATAAAATATAATGCCAAAGTTCAATGGTCTACTCTGATGACATACATTCTCTTTAAACTGTACTTGACTCTGAGAAAATATGTAGCCTCTAGTTATATTAATCCAAGTCACAATAGCTTAGGATATTTGTCCTCGACTCCTCATATACACCCGATACTTATGCCTCGTATAGTCTGTATCATTAACGGGTAGCTCTAAAACCACCACCAAGGTGGCCTAGTGGCCAGGCGCCCTGAATCCTAATGCCTTAACAAGAGGTTCCATACTTCCATGTCCGAACCTCACAAGGTTAACATCTGAATGGTGGCCAGATAAAAGCTCCAAAAATAGTCACGGGAAATCCCAGATTAGACAGCGTTCATCTAAGTCAAAAACTCAGGTTTCTGGGTAACGTGAAAAACGTCATCCAGTTACCTGTTATTTAAGTACTTAAAGTAATTGGCAAACGCTAATTGTTAAGTGGGTGAAGTCCATTAAATAGCAACTTACTTAATTTGTCCTCACTATGTACTTCGTAAATACTTTGTATTGAAACAAAAAGGGCAAATTAGTTTTAAAGGTATATTACTTGTCGCTTTTATCTATTTTAAGTATTAACCAAAAAAACCCTCTAATATAATATATAACGGTGTATATTTTTGCTAACCTAGGGACGAAAAATACCAGCCTTCATGTTTGGCTGTTTTGTCTTCTGTGGCATGCCATGTCGTTATTCCACTACATCGTATATATATAGGTCGATTGACCAGATTTATTTGCATCAAAAACCCTAATTTAATTAAACCCCCTTTTTTCCTTTTTAATCCCAAACGGTCCGAAACCCTAAATTTCATAAAATCCGTTCATGAGTTCTTCTTCTTCTTCCATTCGTTCAAAACATCAAACCCCGTTATGTTATTGTCATTGTGGCTACAAAATCTATCCACGTACATCCTGGACAACGAAGAACCCAGGGAGAAGATTCCTTTCCTGCCCGATTGTGGTAAGTAAATTCCACTTTGATGTAATCGATCCATTGTATGCAAGATCTTTGTAACAAAATTGTTGTTAACCAATATACTTTAATATTTATGATAGGATTCAAAGAAAAAGTGTGGGATGTACCAATTTTTGGATGATGAACTTCCATCTAATTATTACAAAGAGCTGGTTTTTGGGATGCACATGAAGCTACAAAGCATAAAAGAGAAAGATAACGTGGATATGGACTTAAAACATGAACACACCAGAAATGGTATCATGTTCCTCTGATTGTCTTTCTGCCCTAGTGTCACCACCCAGTTTAGGCAAATTTTTTTGTTTTGGTGACCTCTTAGCCTCAATTTTTCTAAGCCTGACCTGTCTAAGTTCATCATCTCCTTCAGACAGAAAATCAACAGATGGTGCCTCACTAGAACTATCACTATCAGAAACATGCTCACCATCCCCATTGTAATCACTATCATCACTGTCAGTATCAGCTACCACCTGGTCCTCATGAATTGCAGCATCTGCATCATTTTCATCTACCACCTTCTCTTTCCCCTTCTCTTTATCTTGAGACAACCTCTTAACATTAATGCCTGTCTCTTCATCCACCACCTTCTCTTTGCCCTTCCCTGTGTCTTTGAACAAACTCCTAACAATAGTTCTAAGCTCATCATGAACAGAAATGTTCATAGGATCATCATCATTACCTAAGTCCTCTACATCACCCTCCTTCCTAGTATCATTGTCTACCACTGGCTCATCCATGTCACCATCATCTACATCACCATGAAGAAACACATTTCTGTTTCTATCCGCAGACCTACTTCATTGCCCTACTTCCCTAACAGAATTGTCATCTATTTCACCAGTGTTTATTATTTCTTTGGGCTTTACAGCACAAAACTGATTCATGTGGTCATCCTCAATGTGGTTCAAGTAAACCTCAATTTTACCATAACAGTATGACAAATCAAACAAAGAGTCTAAGTCATTATCATCAGATACCTTTACCAACCCATTTTCAAACTCATTCCCAGGTAGTAGATAGTACAAACCAAGAATAATTGACTTAGTTACTTCTTCAAGATATACAGCAAATTCTTCATACGAAGATATCTTTTCAGTACATAAACCTAGTTCTATTCCACTAACATACCTCAATGGTTCATAAAAGAAAACCCCATCGAAGTGTATGTTGAATTCAAAAGCCCTAATCGACATCCTGGATCAACCACCAAACAAATAAAAAAAATAGATTAATATAAAAAATAAAAAAATATTAAATCCATGTATCTACGTGGTTGAACAAATACCCCCATGCAAGTTTTCCCATCTGATCACCAAAACAAAATTTTACCCCTAATTTTTTATTGTGTTTTTTTTTAACCTAAAAATCAACTGTAAATTAGGGGTTTTAATATCCATATATATAATGGTAACCAAAATCTAAAGAAAAACCCCAACTTTTTGCTACCCAACTTGAAACCCTAATTTCTAAATAAGAAAGAATAAAGAACATACCTGCTACAGAAATCACTGATACATGAATCCAGAAACTTTAGCAGTAGATTGCGATGAACAAATTAGGGTTTTTCTGGGTTAGATCCGATGAAGATTTTGTACTTGCAGACAAAGTGAAGTGGAAGTGGTGTTCGTGTGTGTGAAGATATATAAATGAGAAAGTGATAGATGCTTTCAGATGTAAGATATATATATGTATATTACTATAAAAAGATAAAATATATTAAATAAACAATTAAAGAAACAATATAATGTACTCGTACTTGTCGTGTGGGCCCCGCCATTATCCCGCCCAATTTTGGTCAACACGGTCAAGGGTCAACTTGCCATCGTGGCACGGTGACATGGAGCCAAAGTCAAAGGTCAAACTGATGATTTGGCAAAAAAACACACATATATACGTTTCCAAAACCGGATGGTGGTTTTACTACCCTAATTAGACGAAATTTACACACCCTTAGATTATATTAGAGGGTTTTTTTGGTTAATACTTAAAATAGATAAAAGCGACAAGTAATATACCTTTAAAACTAATTTGCCCAAACAAAAACTTTAATCAGAAAGCAATCTCTCTACCCTCAAACAGAGTTGACGGGATTGGATATTGTTATTGTTGTGACTGAATCATGACGGTGTGAACTATGACTTACGTAATATATAACTGATCAACATAAGACCATTCGTAACCGTTCATCCTTTCATCTACACTTTTTTCTGCCACATCAACGTCACCTTCTACTTTTCCCCTTAACCATTCACCTATCATTTGGTCCCCACTTTTCTTTCACTCTATATCCAATCAAAATAAAAGAAAACAAGAAAAAATATATATAAATAAAAATGAACCCCAAATTTTGTCTTTTTACCTAGGTGATCACAATCACCTTCACTCATCACCTACACCCCTTAACCATTCACCCTTTTCACCTTTACCCTTCACCTACCTCTTTCACTTACCTTTACAAATGGTCTAACGGGCAAAATAAATATGTTATTCATGCCTTCATGCTTCATGGCCCTTACCGATATATATAGTTGACACGCAGTAAAATATTGTACATAAAAAAATAACCGCCCCTAAAAATTATTTTCACCATTTTACTTCAAGTCAACCATAAGGCTATGATCAGCAAACTCCTATAGTCCTATGCAAAAACGGACCACAAGTAACTAACCTAAACTGACTAATTAGGGGGAAGAATTAATGGAAAGTTAAGTTAAAAATGGCAGTAACAAAATCAGTAAATAAAAAAGGTAAAAAGAGAAGAAACCGTTAGTTGAACATTGAGAAGCAGTGACAGCGGTGGTTGATAGGAAGATAGAAATTGGAAAGAAGTAAACGATCATCATCATCATCATCATCATCAGCTTCATCATATTGACATATGTCTATATGAGTGAAATTGATCAAACAGACTCCTCTAGAATACCGTGGTTTTTTGGAAAGTTTTACAATCTTTCTACTTTTTTTTTCTTTTTTTTTTTTATAATATGAGGAGTACAACAACTAACTAGTCATTATTTCACTTTTCCTAACTAACTCTTTTCTTATTTTATTACTCCTTTACAAAATTGTTGTTTAAAAAGTCAAAACAAAAAGAAACTCCTTTTAAAATTACTACTCGTAGCATTTTGTTACACACTGTAGCATGATTATAATTTTTATTGGAATACATTTTTATATTAGTGACGATTATTTTATTTATGTGTTGATTAGTTGTCATCTTTTTATAAAGTTTATATAACTTAGTATGCTTGTATAGACTTTGATTTTAGTTAATTAGACAAATTTACTTAGATATATTAGCCATGTGTGTGAATGAACAAATTGTGGTAACAAATTTAAAATTTTATTACTTGGTATTTGAGATTTATCTTTTAAATGGTTTTCGATAGCAAGTCCATAGTTATTTTGGGATATATTTTTAAAATGATTATAGATGGAACTACAAACGATACTTTTATTTTCTGATCATAGCATTTTAGGACGCTTAATATCTAAGAAAAACGTTGTATATATACATAATTTTCAACAGCAATATATAAAATATAGAAAAATGCTTAATGTACCCCTAAATTTCATTTGTGTCTTCTATATCAAAGTTCACTCTCTGTATTTCATGATAAGTGTACAACTATTTAATATAGATTAATTACGACTTTAAGGGTTGCGTTTAGTAAAATCCTAAGATATAAAACTTTATTGCAGGTTAACTATAATCTTAATGCTTGATTTCAAAAGGAAAAAAAAAAAAAAAAAAAAAAAAAAAAAAAAAAAAAAAAAAAAAAAAAAAAAAAAAAAAAAAAAAAAAAAAAAAAAAAAAAAAAAAAAAAAAAAAAAAAAAAAAAAAAAAAAAAAAAAAAAAAAAAAAAAAAAAAAAAAAAAAAAAAAAAAAAAAAAAAAAAAAAAAAAAAAAAAAAAAAAAAAAAAAAAAAAAAAAAAAAAAAAAAAAAAAAAAAAAAAAAAAAAAAAAAAAAAAAAAAAAAAAAAAAAAAAAAAAAAAAAAAAAAAAAAAAAAAAAAAAAAAAAAAAAAAAAAAAAAAAAAAAAAAAAAAAAAAAAAAAAAAAAAAAAAAAAAAAAAAAAAAAAAAAAAAAAAAAAAAAAAAAAAAAAAAAAAAAAAAAAAAAAAAAAAAAAAAAAAAAAAAAAAAAAAAAAAAAAAAAAAAAAAAAAAAAAAAAAAAAAAAAAAAAAAAAAAAAAAAAAAAAAAAAAAAAAAAAAAAAAAAAAAAAAAAAAAAAAAAAAAAAAAAAAAAAAAAAAAAAAAAAAAAAAAAAAAAAAAAAAAAAAAAAAAAAAAAAAAAAAAAAAAAAAAAAAAAAAAAAAAAAAAAAAAAAAAAAAAAAAAAAAAAAAAAAAAAAAAAAAAAAAAAAAAAAAAAAAAAAAAAAAAAAAAAAAAAAAAAAAAAAAAAAAAAAAAAAAAAAAAAAAAAAAAAAAAAAAAAAAAAAAAAAAAAAAAAAAAAAAAAAAAAAAAAAAAAAAAAAAAAAAAAAAAAAAAAAAAAAAAAAAAAAAAAAAAAAAAAAAAAAAAAAAAAAAAAAAAAAAAAAAAAAAAAAAAAAAAAAAAAAAAAAAAAAAAAAAAAAAAAAAAAAAAAAAAAAAAAAAAAAAAAAAAAAAAAAAAAAAAAAAAAAAAAAAAAAAAAAAAAAAAAAAAAAAAAAAAAAAAAAAAAAAAAAAAAAAAAAAAAAAAAAAAAAAAAAAAAAAAAAAAAAAAAAAAAAAAAAAAAAAAAAAAAAAAAAAAAAAAAAAAAAAAAAAAAAAAAAAAAAAAAAAAAAAAAAAAAAAAAAAAAAAAAAAAAAAAAAAAAAAAAAAAAAAAAAAAAAAAAAAAAAAAAAAAAAAAAAAAAAAAAAAAAAAAAAAAAAAAAAAAAAAAAAAAAAAAAAAAAAAAAAAAAAAAAAAAAAAAAAAAAAAAAAAAAAAAAAAAAAAAAAAAAAAAAAAAAAAAAAAAAAAAAAAAAAAAAAAAAAAAAAAAAAAAAAAAAAAAAAAAAAAAAAAAAAAAAAAAAAAAAAAAAAAAAAAAAAAAAAAAAAAAAAAAAAAAAAAAAAAAAAAAAAAAAAAAAAAAAAAAAAAAAAAAAAAAAAAAAAAAAAAAAAAAAAAAAAAAAAAAAAAAAAAAAAAAAAAAAAAAAAAAAAAAAAAAAAAAAAAAAAAAAAAAAAAAAAAAAAAAAAAAAAAAAAAAAAAAAAAAAAAAAAAAAAAAAAAAAAAAAAAAAAAAAAAAAAAAAAAAAAAAAAAAAAAAAAAAAAAAAAAAAAAAAAAAAAAAAAAAAAAAAAAAAAAAAAAAAAAAAAAAAAAAAAAAAAAAAAAAAAAAAAAAAAAAAAAAAAAAAAAAAAAAAAAAAAAAAAAAAAAAAAAAAAAAAAAAAAAAAAAAAAAAAAAAAAAAAACTACGATTAACATTTGCGCAGTTATAAACCTAGTATATACGAATTCTGAATTGACTAGAGGTTCCATATATTAAATATCAATTTTCACAATGCTTTTATATTTAATTGTTACATTAAATTATATTGATCATAAAAAATATTATTGGTGTACCCTAATATATGTGGCTATACTTAAAATTTCATTACATACAATGAATACCCGATGGAGTAGTTTATTACCTAACATAAATATTTTAATATAGTTTATTTCGAAGACCCTAATTAAACTCTATTATTAATATTTTAATATAGAGTTATGCATCATTTGTGTTTGTATGGGAACATAATACTTGGATATAATTGATGTAGTCACTGTGGATATTGTGGCCCATTAAGTTGGACCAGTTTCTTCTTGCATGCCCATGCTTAGGTCTGTTTACAGGCTTGCAATCTTTTAACCATGGAACTAAGGCCCGGTTTAATTTGATGGGAGTTTTTGCATTAATCAATAATCACGTTCACATCTCTCTAAATATGCGAAATAAAAAAACCTAAATACTTATTGACAGCAATGACAATATAGATTCAATTATTCAAAGATCTTTGTCTTGATTTTCTATTAGATCATGTGTAACGGAGACCATGGTTGGGCGGCATCGTGCTTAACGATATTGGTTTTCCGATGTCGTCCAAGGGTTGTTTGGTTCTTCGTCATTGGAGTAAAAGTGAGTGTAACTATGATTTATTTTCATTCACAGAGATTAATAAATGGGTTAATTATAAGTCCATACGAATAAGGTTGGTTCACAACAAGGACCAAAGGGGAGTGTTTGTGAATACGTGATGTGATAAAAAAATAAAAATGATACGATACTGATGTCACATTCATGATCCTCCAGGTCACCAATTACTTATCTGATGTGCTTACCAATTTTTTTAAACAATCATTTTAAATAACTTTCTGTCCCTATAACATAAAATTAATATTAACGTCTACACTTCACATTACTCTCCCCTTAATACTGTTTTAAACAGTGGTATTATATTTTTTTGTTGAATTTCTTGTATCTATATGTTGTCGACTAATAGTTTGTGATTACAAAAGTATATAACTAATGCTAAAAGAAAGCTAACTATATAACAGAAAGCATAAAAATAACTATAAGTACATAGCTGTTTACGGTGATCTTCAACCAAACTAATTATAAAGTGTACGTAGAAATGACATGAGAATGTAAGTTTGATGTCTTAACAAAACAATTAACATATGAAAACTACTATATAACTTTGTAGTAAAGGAACAAACAACAAAAAAAAAAAAAAAAAAAAAAAAAAAAAAAAAAAAAAAAAAAAAAAAAAAAAAAAAAAAAAAAAAAAAAAAAAAAAAAAAAAAAAAAAAAAAAAAAAAAAAAAAAAAAAAAAAAAAAAAAAAAAAAAAAAAAAAAAAAAAAAAAAAAAAAAAAAAAAAAAAAAAAAAAAAAAAAAAAAAAAAAAAAAAAAAAAAAAAAAAAAAAAAAAAAAAAAAAAAAAAAAAAAAAAAAAAAAAAAAAAAAAAAAAAAAAAAAAAAAAAAAAAAAAAAAAAAAAAAAAAAAAAAAAAAAAAAAAAAAAAAAAAAAAAAAAAAAAAAAAAAAAAAAAAAAAAAAAAAAAAAAAAAAAAAAAAAAAAAAAAAAAAAAAAAAAAAAAAAAAAAAAAAAAAAAAAAAAAAAAAAAAAAAAAAAAAAAAAAAAAAAAAAAAAAAAAAAAAAAAAAAAAAAAAAAAAAAAAAAAAAAAAAAAAAAAAAAAAAAAAAAAAAAAAAAAAAAAAAAAAAAAAAAAAAAAAAAAAAAAAAAAAAAAAAAAAAAAAAAAAAAAAAAAAAAAAAAAAAAAAAAAAAAAAAAAAAAAAAAAAAAAAAAAAAAAAAAAAAAAAAAAAAAAAAAAAAAAAAAAAAAAAAAAAAAAAAAAAAAAAAAAAAAAAAAAAAAAAAAAAAAAAAAAAAAAAAAAAAAAAAAAAAAAAAAAAAAAAAAAAAAAATAACACACGAATGAAAAAATAAAAAGAAACTATATATATAATAAAAAAAAAACACAAAACTGATAAAAAAAAAAAAAAAAAAAGAAAGCTAACTATATAACAGAAAGCATAAAAATAACTATAAGTACATAGCTGTTTACGGTGATCTTCAACCAAACTAATTATAAAGTGTACGTAGAAATGACATGAGAATGTAAGTTTGATGTCTTAACAAAACAATTAACATATGAAAACTACTATATAACTTTGTAGTAAAGGAACAATCTGTTGGAACCACGTTAGTGTGACCGTCACTGATCATCTATCCTTCCTGATATGATAATTGACGATAACTGAAATCCCTATGTCTAGTAAATATTCGATGGATGTATTTACTCTTAAAGACGTATTATAGGGTTTCCCATTAGGTGATTGGAACTAAGAGGACTAATGAGGCACGAATTAAACACCAGAGGGACTAAATGTGAAAATACTCTCCTTATATATATAGAGAGTAATTAACCCTAATTTAAGGGTTAATAACACACATAATCACAGCCTCCCTCATATCTAATTTCGTTCTCCATCCTCTGATGAATTCCTTAATCATGAATTCATCAATCCATCCTAAATCAATCATCTTGTTATGGGAACCCGAAATCAATAGCAATCATGCTTTATGCTGTTACAGGTTCCACAGGACGATCTGGATTCCCCGGTACGTGTTTATTACGAATTGAATCATGTTATATTCCAACACTTCTTCTATGTGGATGTATAATGGAAATATAGAGTATGAAATATAATGATGTGCATAATAAACACAACTGAATTTTTCCTCAAAATCCCTTAAGAAAAATAGGTAAGACAAATGCCCATGCTTACAAATGTTGTGAACTATGCCTAATTATAGTTGCGTATAAGACTACACTTTAGCATCACCAATTTATCATCGTTTTCAGCATAAATTTCATCACAAATTTACAGCAATAATGACTACTTTATTAATTAATTCAAAGATAATGCGTGTTAAAAGTAAACCATATAAGAATAACTTATAGTGCATGTGGTACGCATTTTTATTAAACTTTGGACATGTTGGTAAAGTTTGTGGATAAGGCCTATGCCAAATTGCCAACGGACCTCATGGTTGCAACCGGCGAGCTGACATCGTTGGCATGGCCTCGTCGGTTGTGGCATTCGATCGGTTTGACGACACGAGAAAGTGACGAGTTGGGGTCCTTTGTGACCGCTGTAATATTGGATTAAAATATGTAAATATTGGATTAAGAAATGTGAATTATTACTATATATAAAGATGTGATAGTTTGTTTATTGCAATTGCACTGAACATTTAATATCACGTAATTGATAGTTCCTACTGTGTATATATTTAACTAAGAATTGTAATTTACTACCTAACGTAAATAATATTATAGTTCAAATACAAATTTGATTTACATTACTCGGTCGATAGTTACATGTATATAGAGCCGGCAATTTCTGACACGGACCTGTTAGCACGACACGACACGACCTGATTTTTTCGTGTTTGGCCTTAACGTGTTTCGTGCCTTAACAGGTCCGGACCTGTTAAAACACGATAAGACACGGTAAGACACGATAAGATACGTTATCAGGTCCCTTAACAGTGTGTCTTAACAGGTCCGGACCTGTTAAAACACGATAAGACAAGTAGTATATATATGGACATGTTAAGACACGTTAAAGACCGTTAAAGACACGTTAAGACACGATAAGATACGTTATCAGGTCCCTTAACAGGTCCCTTATCGTGTACCTTTTAACAAGTCCCTTAACAGGTCTCTTAACAGGTCCCTTATCGTGTAACCTGTTAAATATCGTGTCGTGTTCGTGTTTCGTGTCTTAACAGGTCCGGACCTGTTAAAACACGATAAGACAAGTAGTATATATATGGACATGTTAAGACACGTTAAAGACCCGTTAAAGACACGTTAAGGACACGTTAAGACACGTAAGACACGTTAAGACACGATAAGACACGTTAAGACACGATAAGATACGTTATCAGGTCCCTTAACAGGTCCCTTATCGTGTACCTTTTAACAAGTCCCTTAACAGGTCTCTTAACAGGTCCCTTATCGTGTAACCTGTTAAATATCGTGTCGTGTTCGTGTTTGAAAAAACTGACACGATTAACTATCGTGTCGTGTTCGTGTCTTATGTCGTGTTAATGTCTTATCGTGTAATGTCTTATCGTGTCGTGTCGGACACGATATGCCAGCTCTACATGTATATATAGAGAGACATAATTTTGGGGCCTTAAAAATTTAGAGGCCTAAGCTTGTTGGTGGATTTTGAAGGTTGTAAACAAAGCTCCGATTTTTCTTCTTAATACTTAAGAATTTAATTATTTAGTTAAATTTAATGTTTATTTTTTGACTTAACAAACAAATATAACCGTCAGTTACTCACTTTTTACTTGATACATATAGACATTTTTTAAGTATTTAACCATTTAATACACTTAACACTTAATAATAATTAAAAAAAACGGACGTGATAAAAATTTTAAGACTTCGTAAATAATAAATACTTCATGTATACAAGTGTGAGGCGGTTCCACTTATATGGTATGGGGGTCCGCTGACCACCCTTGGAAAATATTTTTACCAACAGAGCCCATATAAATTTTTTATGGACCATCCTTGGAAATTTGGCTTGAACCCCCTTGGAAGAAAAAGGCCCAATAAATTCAATAAAACAAAAATAAAAGAAACAAAATAATGAGTTTCTCCATCTTTTCTTCCATTTCATAGTTAAGTAGTTCTTCAATATCCATTTAAAAGTAATAACTGATTCCTTTTTATACTTAATTGTGTTTAATGATGATGACTGATTGAATATTGATTGTGAAAATAAGAAAAATAACACTTACAAGTTACACCCACTCGGCCACTCCCACCGTAAGCGTTTTCTATCAGAAACTATTACACTGTATTGTTTAGTTTATTTAAAGGTGGAAAGGAAAGAAGAGGAAAAGAGAAAATTATAAAATGCATTCTTAAGATTTTTTTAAGTGTGGAAAGGGAAGGAGTGGAGAGGATTAGAGGGGAAGTGTAGTTATTTTTTGTTTCAAAAGTTTTCCCCTCATTTTTGAGGTGATTAGGAAGGAAAACTTTTCTTCCCTTTTTTCTTCTTTCCACCCTTAAGTTAACTAAACAATACAGTGTTAGAGTATGTAGATATTAGAAATTGGGTTTTGTTGCTAATTGTGCAAAGTAAAGTGACTCAATGTTTATAATAAAGTGGTCATACTTATTTGATAGTTGAAAATGACGGTGGTCTGCAAACAAAGGCAACAAGTTTCAATTATTTATGCTTGCCACAACTTCAATTTATTACTCTTATGTATATGTGTAGTGAGTTTTTTTTTATAATTAAAATGGCTAATTTTATTGGCATATTGTTTTCCTTATATATTTATTGTCATATATTTATGAATGACTTATCCATTTATGAATAATTGTTTAGTGTCATACATTGGGTAAAACATATTAGATTGATAATGAGCAAGTTATATGACCAAATTTCAAAGTTCAAAACCTCGTCGAGTAGAATTGTAATAATGAATACTCTCTAATAGTACTATTAATCTACTCCCTCCGTCCCAATTTAAATGTCATAGTTTGACATTTTGGGTTTTTTATGTTTATCTTTGACCGTCAATATATTTGTTTGTGTTATAAAATACTTGATGTAAAATATATGAATAGATAGGGTTTTAAACGTATTTTACATTGATATAAT
Source organism: Erigeron breviscapus (assembly GCA_034093135.1). Lineage (NCBI taxonomy): Eukaryota > Viridiplantae > Streptophyta > Magnoliopsida > Asterales > Asteraceae > Erigeron > Erigeron breviscapus. The sequence goes on from CM067171.1 coordinate 25,671,361, forward strand.
TTTCATCAAGTATTATATAACACAAACAAAATTATTTACGGTCAAAGTTATGAGAGAAAGACTTGACAAGTCAAAATAGGACATTTAAATTGGGACGGAGTATGTTTCTATTGTATTTGTGACCCGACCGATCGACCCAAACCATTCTAATTTTTTTTCCGCACGACCTAAGTCACAATGCCAATCTCAAGGACCCCTATCTAATGTAACTCAACACCATCTAATATTCTAATTGTATATCCATATACACCGGCCTTCAATCAGATATTAAAAGGAAATTAAAAAAATTCCAGTGAAATTATTATGGCTTAGAAAAGCAAACAGTTTGTTCAAATAATTTAGTTGACAATACACAATTGTCCAAATTACTAATTATGTGAACGTATTTTTTTTTAAGTTAATGATTAAAGTAAAGGGATAGAGGTGGGAATAATTGAGTTTGATTATGACAGAGGATACCATGCATGATATTCTTTCTTTCTGTGCGAAGAATCTTGACTCTTGTTTTCTAAATTTCTGTTTTTTTTGTGGTTTTTTTTATAGACTTTTTATCTTGCATGTTTCCCTTTTTAAAAAGGTAAATATCTTATGGGGGAATTAAAATGTTTGATCACTAAAGTTTAGTGATCTAAACCCCTTTCTGATATTGGGTATTTAGGTTTTTTAATTTAAAGGTGAAATTTCATTAATATTCACAAATGTACATAGACTCATAAAAACATAGACACAACCCTATACAACAGAAATTCATACCCTAGCCTGCATACAGACCCAAACAGTTCAAAACAAACACAATTCAAAAACAGGAAAAGCAAGGCCATTTAGATTAATGCTAGAATGAGACCAAGAAGCGTCATCTTGCACCGCTCTCTATTCTCATTCGCATACACTAATCCAAATACCTTTCAGGCATTAAAACATCTTCAATCTTGCTCAGAAACAGCAACCAACACATTATTTCTCCATGCCAAATTCCATCTTTTAGCCACTAATTCCACTGTCCTTGTGTTCTTTACACTTAAAGAAAGCAACTTATATTTGATATTTTCCTTTATAATTCTGCATAACAGCTCCTCATTTCTTTCTTCTTTTCTAAACACTCTCCTATTCCTCTCCTGCCATATAAAGTACACAGTTGCAGCCAACAACAATTTATTCACCACCACCACAATATTATTCTGAATTCTGTTCCTTGCAACCTCATTCACCAAATCCTGCAGATTAGTACCATTCTGCATCATTGGAGCTAATACTGTCATATTAGTCCAAACCTTCTTTGCATATGCACACTGGAAAAACAAATGCTCATGGCTGTCTTCTCTTCCTTTACACAATGCACACTGCAGAGCTACATTTTGTTGCCATTTGAGAATTTTATCCTAAGTCATCAACTTTCCTTGTACTGCTAACCAAATAATGAATGCATGTCTTGGTATCATTTGACTGAACCAAATCACATTCTTCCACACCACTTTAGGCCAGTTTCCTCTTAAATCCTCCCTAGCATTTTTGGTGCTAAACTCCACTAAATCCTCTTTATTATTTACCCACTGTACACTATCTTTCTTCTCATCCTGCAAGTTAGGTACTTCAGTATTCCTAAAAAATTGAAATTTATCCATCCACACAGCAGGCCATATCCACACTCCATCACTTATCAACTCTGCAATTTTAATATCATCACACAATCTAGCCTCATCTATAGATTTTTTTGTAATTTTCTCACACAGTGGTCCCTCCTTACACCATTTATCATACCAAAGTGATATTTTCCTCCCATTTCCAATCACATATTTCACATGTCCTCTAATCATATCTCTAATATCCAACATTGTTTTCCAACCCCAACTGTCCTGTTTATCAACAATGACAGTCCATATGCTGCTATGTTTTAATTTCACCACATTCACCCATCTAGCCCACAAAGACTCATTATCTTCCAAAATTTTCCAAAATTGTCTTATTAAAAGCACCTCATTCCATTTCCTCATATCCTTCAAACCCAGGCCCCCATGTTTTTTTGGTTTGCATACATTCTTCCAGGCCACTCTGGCTTTTCCTTTAGTTGATTCACCAGAATTCCATAAAAAACTTTTAAAACACTTTTCAATTTCTTTAATCACTGCTATAGGTAGCATGTAAACTGATGCCCAATACAATTGCATAGAAGCCAAAACAGAGGATATTAACTGAATTCTTCCAGCATAAGACAGACTCTTGTTTCTCCAACACTCAATTTTGTCCTTAACTTTCTCAACTAAGACTTTACATTCTGCTACTCCTAATTTTTTGGCCAATAAAGGAACACCCAAATATCTCACTGGAAATTTGCCATATTTAAATGGCAGAATATGTAATAAATCTTGTTTATCTCTATCTGCAATACTTCCAAAGAAAATAGTGCTCTTTCCAAGGTTAGGAATCAAACCTGAGACTCTTGAAAAATCTTCCAAGGTCTTTTTAACAACTTTAACTGGACTTACATCACCTTTACACAATATTAGTAGGTCATCCGCAAAGCACATGTGAGACAACTTCAACTCCTTGCATCCAAAATGATATCTATAGTCTCTTGATTCCTCTATGTTCTTACACATGATCAAATTGAACACTTCCATTATTAGTGTAAATAGATATGGAGAGAGTGGGTCACCTTGTCTCAAACCTCTGCCTCCTTTAAAATAGCCATGCATTTCTCCATTAATGCATATAGAAAACTTGGTTGTTGTGACATAAGTCATAATCCAATGCACCATCTTCTCATGGAAGCCAATATTCTTTAAAATTTCTCCCAACTAACTGTATCATAAGCCTTTTGTATGTCAATCTGCATAGCACACCTTCTTGGCCCACTTTTCCTGTTGTACCCTCTTAATAATTCCTGAGCAATTAAGATATTGTCTTGTATGTGTCTTCCAGGCACAAAAGCACTTTGATTTATACTCACAATTTTACCAAGTCCCTTCTGAATTCTCTTAGTCAGAATCTTACTAATGCACTTGTAAAGTACATTACAACAAGCAATGGGTCTAAAATCAGAAACTCTATTAGGTATGGCAATTTTGGGGATTAAAGCTATAAGAGTAGCATTCATTTCACCCAACAATTTACCATTTATAAAGAATTCCTTTACTGCAGAGCAAACATCTTTCCCCACCACACTCCATGTTTTTTTAAAGAAACCAGAGGTGAAACCATCAGGCCCTGCTGCTTTATTGCTATCAATGTCAAACATAGCCTCCTTAATTTCCTCATCAGTCACATTTCTCACCATTTCATTAGCTTCCTCATTACTAAGGACATCTTTAAAAATAACTTCCATTAATGGTTCAACATTAACTGCTTTCCCAAGAAAATTTTCAAAATGCTTTACAAATTGTGCAGCCACCTCTTCTCCTTCATATCTATTCCCCAACTCATCACAATAACCTCCACTTTGCTCTTATTTCTTCTTGCCTTCAGAATACTATGAAAGTAAGCAGTGTTTCTGTCCCCTTCCTTTAGCCATTGAATTTTCACTTTTTCTTGCAGAAGCTTAAGCTCATCATTAGCAGCAACCATATAATCATTTAGAGTATTAATAGCTTCTCTTCTAAGCTTCTCATTATGTGGATTTTATCACATGCTTCCTGATCTATCCTTAACTTCTCCTTTAATATAGACACTTTCTAAAAAATATTCCCATTATGCCAACTTAATCTATTTAGAGTATTAATAGCTTCTCTTCTAAGCTTCTCATTATGTGGATTTTATCACATGCTTCCTGATCTATCCTTAACTTCTCCTTTAATATAGACACTTTCTAAAAAATATTCCCATTATGCCAACTTAATCTATTTAGAGGCTTTTTAAGCTTCTTCAGATTCTGCACAAGTCTATACATATAAAATCCTTTTCCATTTCCATCCCATTCCTTCTGAATCAACTCTAAAAAAACCCTCCTTTTCAGTTATGAAATTTGAAAATCTAAAGGATATCCCCTTTCTGATAACATCATCCTTGAACACTAATATAGCAGGGCTATGATCAGATATGAGGAAAGGCAAAAATCTCCCATGTGCTTTAGGATACATGTTAATCAACTCTTCATTCACCATAATCCTATTCAGCTTCTTTAAGATACTACATTGTTTACTTTTTAAGGATTTTGTCCAAATAAAAAACAAACCACTACTCCCAATATCATCAACCTCTAAACTATTGATAGCTTCTCTAAAATCACTCATATCAGTGGTGACATTGGAACCCCCAGCATAATGCTCATTTATATTAACAGTAACATTAAAATCTCCAATAATAGCCCATGGACATTTTCCTGCAAACTGCTTATGCTTTACCAGTTCTTTCGACAAAACTCTTCTTTCAATTCCACTATTACTAGCATATACAATACTACAATAGAATTTAATCTTTCCCTGACAAGCTTCAATAAAACACAACATATTTTGGTTATTCATATCAATAACCATTATCTTGACATCTTTTGGATTCCACCCAACCAGTATCGTACAACAATTAGGACTATATTGAACATTAGAAACCCACTCCCAATTTTTAAATACTTTATTCCCAACATCCCAAACTTTTCTTTACTAGTTGACTAATGCCGTTAAGTCAATAATGTGTGTATCGTTAAGTCTATTCTAGATTTAATGCTTATATGTAGTTAATGTGTGTTATGTGTGAGGCTTGTAAGCCTAAATGTTAATGTAGTATAAATGTGTGTAATATGAAGGGTAATGTCTATGTAGTGACATTTAATGAAGGATTAATGTTGTATGTGGTCAATAATGTAGTTTGTGACCAATAATGAAGGATTAGGAAGCTTAGGGGTTAGTTTTGACATGTGTGCAAAGTCAAAAACGGGTTTAGAGGTTTAAGGGTTGTCATTAAGAACTTTATGCAGATTTTCTTACCCTCAAATAAGCCCTAGTTGATCCCCTCCCTTCCCTCTCTAGTTTCTCTCTAGATCTTGTTCGTTTTGGAGCCGAATCGATCGTGTATTGCGTAGATCTTGGATCTTTATCACCAAATACAGGTAATATAGGTATTCCTCAGTTGAGAGTTGATTGTGTGAGTCTTATATCAGTCTTAATCCAGGCCATAAGGGTGTGGGTTGGGTTATTTGATTAAACGTTCGTCAATTTCATGTTATTTGGGTGATTAAATGGTTGGTTTATGATGTAAAGGATTTAGGGATTAATAGGTTGATTAAAGGTAATGAAAGTGCAATTAAAAGGATTAATTTTAAGTCCCCAGGTTGGATTTGGGGTATGGGTTCGTATGGAATTCGTTTGATCAAAGTGTAAAATTTAGTTGCTTGTCTGCACCCCTGGTGCGACGCACCAAAGGGCTGGTGCGGCGCACCCATTATGGATATGAAGTTTCTGGAGAGTTGGTGCGACGCACAACGTGGGAGGTGCGGCGCACCACTGGCCAGTTTGGTTTTTGGTACACCCCGATATGCGACGCACCAAAGGGCTGGTGCGGCGCACCCATTATGGATATGAAGTTTCTGGAGAGTTGGTGCGACGCACAATGGAAGGTGCGGCGCACCATATGCCCAGATTTCACAAAATGTGTCGCTTAGCTTATATTTCGATCTTATACTTGTTCTAGGTTATTGGAGACACCTAGTCATCGTTGTATTGTGCTTGTAGCTTGTTGTTAAACCGTATCGAGGTAAGATACACTACTTTTGTCACACTGAGGGTTCAACAAGCAAAGGTTTCATACTTATAACTTCCTTAACGGTAACTTATGATATATGTGGGTATCTCGGGTTACACGGGAGGTATTATGGGTTATGTAGTTGACCATGAGACCTGAAATGCAGTCCCTAATGTAGTGAAATGAAGTATAATGTAGCATGTGTTATGAAATGAAGTATAATGTAGTATGTGTTATGAAATGAAGTATAATGTAGTATGTGTTATGAAATGAAGTATAATGTAGTATGTGTTATGAAATGAAGTATAATGTAGTATGTGTTATGAAATGAAGTATAATGTAGTATGTGTTATGAAATGAAGTATAATGTAGTATGTGTTATGAAATGAAGTATAATGTAGTATGTGTTATGAAATGAAGTATAATGTAGTATGTGTTATGAAATGAAGTATAATGTAGTATGTGTTATGAAATGAAGTATAATGTAGTATGTGTTATGAAATGAAGTATAATGTAGTATGTGTTATGAAATGAAGTATAATGTAGTATGTGTTATGAAATGAAGTATAATGTAGTATGTGTTATGAAATGAAGTATAATGTAGTATGTGTTATGAAATGAAGTATAATGTAGTATGTGTTATGAAATGAAGTATAATGTAGTATGTGTTATGAAATGAAGTATAATGTAGTATGTGTTATGAAATGAAGTATAATGTAGTATGTGTTATGAAATGAAGTATAATGTAGTATGTGTTATGAAATGAAGTATAATGTAGTATGTGTTATGAAATGAAGTATAATGTAGTATGTGTTATGAAATGAAGTATAATGTAGTATGTGTTATGAAATGAAGTATAATGTAGTATGTGTTATGAAATGAAGTATAATGTAGTATGTGTTATGAAATGAAGTATAATGTAGTATGTGTTATGAAATGAAGTATAATGTAGTATGTGTTATGAAATGAAGTATAATGTAGTATGTGTTATGAAATGAAGTATAATGTAGTATGTGTTATGAAATGAAGTATAATGTAGTATGTGTTATGAAATGAAGTATAATGTAGTATGTGTTATGAAATGAAGTATAATGTAGTATGTGTTATGAAATGAAGTATAATGTAGTATGTGTTATGAAATGAAGTATAATGTAGTATGTGTTATGAAATGAAGTATAATGTAGTATGTGTTATGAAATGAAGTATAATGTAGTATGTGTTATGAAATGAAGTATAATGTAGTATGTGTTATGAAATGAAGTATAATGTAGTATGTGTTATGAAATGAAGTATAATGTAGTATGTGTTATGAAATGAAGTATAATGTAGTATGTGTTATGAAATGAAGTATAATGTAGTATGTGTTATGAAATGAAGTATAATGTAGTATGTGTTATGAAATGAAGTATAATGTAGTATGTGTTATGAAATGAAGTATAATGTAGTATGTGTTATGAAATGAAGTATAATGTAGTATGTGTTATGAAATGAAGTATAATGTAGTATGTGTTATGAAATGAAGTATAATGTAGTATGTGTTATGAAATGAAGTATAATGTAGTATGTGTTATGAAATGAAGTATAATGTAGTATGTGTTATGAAATGAAGTATAATGTAGTATGTGTTATGAAATGAAGTATAATGTAGTATGTGTTATGAAATGTAATGTAATAAAGCAGTTAAAACGTAGTAAAGCAGTCAATGTAGAAAGCAGTTATGTGGTTAATCGTGTGTAATGAAGTAATGCAGGATAGGCACATTTAGGATGATATCCTATTTGATATGAAGTTGATATGCAGTTTTGTGGGTTGTGTGTGGTGCCTAATGAGCTTGTCTAATAATGAAGAAATGTTTTAATTGGACAAATGCTTTTAAATAAGTGTGATCTTACTTAGCTATTCTTATAGCTAACACTTGTTTCTTTAATGTGGTTGTTCCCTCAGGTTTAGCTTGATGGACTAGTGACGCAGGACTTGTGAGCTTGGGTAGATGCAATGAAGGAGCCTTAGCTACCCATAGACGATTCTTTCTTAGACATTTAGTTACATTTCGTACTTAATGTTGAATTTATGTAGTGTCGTGTGAACGGTTGTTTTATGTTGGGCAACCGTTGGGTTTTCATATGAACTATTGTTTGATATGGCATGTAACACCAACAAAACGCAGAAACCGAAATGTTTTATCGGTTTTGACTTTTAAAGTCTTTTCTTCCGCAATTTGACACCGTTAGGTGAAAGTTTTTGAAAACCCATATTTTTAAACGTCGGGTGTTACAAGTTGGTATCAGAGCATTGGTTTAAGTGAACCAAAATTCGACTTATGCCGTAGGATTTTGGACTTAGACCGACGAAGACCGTGTTAGGCTTAAGTAGGATGCATAGCTTTGAGATGAAGTACTCTAGGACGGGTTGGGATTGAGTGAGAGTGTAGGATTAAGGCTATTTGATGTGTGTTATTGATATGTGGATATGTGTTTTAGCCTTTATTCTTTCGTTTCTCGCTCCTCCGTCGCTAGTTATCCTATTGCTACGATAGAAGGTCCACGAGGTGATGTGCCATTCTTCCAACTGAATTTGATAAGTGTGCGATGTAGTTTATGTGTGAAGTGTTGGAAATGAAGGAATGTTGGAGAAGTTGATGAAATGGTATTCCATTAATGTCCAACCCATGGGGTTTGTGACATGGATCGTAAAAGAAGTGAGATGCATATGTGTGAAGATGTTTGCGTGAATGTAGTTGGTGATGAGAAGGCGATACACAAATGCGGTAACGAACATGCAAGTGAAAGGATACAATTACAATTATGGTCCGGAACATAATTGCAAGCGTATCACGACACGAACTTGTTTGTATAGCCGTACTTGTGTTGACCGGTGTGCAAAGTAATGAAGTTGGAGAGGTTTCTATGTAGTGAACCTTTTAGTGTCGAAAATAAACATCGTATAACAACTTTAATGACGTTGATGTCTCGTGTGTGTAGAAGTGTGTGAAGATCAATGAAAAGTTATAGCCGGTTAAATGTGTAAGATGATTATGAAGTACATGAAGTTAAATGAAGTTTAAAAGTCGGTGAAGAGTGAAGTGATTGGTGGACAATGATGTTGAGTCTACTAGTTCATGGGAACATGGACTTGAACCTAACAAGTAGAGTTAATGTTGGATATTTGAAGGGTGATAAGTAAGTGATGCACAGAAGGGTTACCGGCACACGTATGAAAGAATATAGTTACAATTCCGGTCGCGAACGTAATTGTAAATGTATCACGACATGTGTGTGTTTGTGAGACTGTGTCTGTAATGATCCAAATGAAGTGAAGATGACAATGGTGGACTCATTGAATGGTATCCCATTTAGCCATGTGAAGAGTAGATACGTACGAATACAGTAAAGGAGGACAAAGTTGAGGCAAGTAAAGAAGTCAATTCGATGGTGAATTCAACCCTTAAACATGAAACTCATCCATTCCAAGAGCACTATGATATGATGTGAGGTTTTATTCGAGCTGCTAAATGTGAAAGTAGTGCTTGGGAATAAGATTGAATGTTTGAGTTCGTATGGAATTCAATTAGAGGATGAAATTTGATGAAAGATGTGGCGCATACTTTGGATTATTTTGGGAATTACGACTCGTTTAGTTTTGATTTTGTTACGGGACGATGTGTGACAATTGAGACGAGTACCTACGGGGGAGATTCTTCCTTATTACATGAAAGTATAAGTGATGTTGATATCCTGTATTTGTACGGAATCTTATGTATGACTGTTTCTCAAGATGAAGAGTTTTCCCTTAAGAAAGGAGTAAAAGTATAATGATGGGAACATTTATAGCTTCCTAAAGCATATGAAGTAAAAGCATTCAAGAGTATTTGATTTCGAAGTGATCCGCTAATGCAAGGCGAAGATTATACTTCTAAAGTCGAGCCTACTCGTAGTTTGAGACGTTCTACAAGGTTCTTAGTTTTGTTGCGAATGTGAAGAAAAGCCTCCAAGTGATGCGTGTCTAGTGTTACTCTCGTGCAAGCGCGTACTCCATTTTAGTTCTCCGTTATAGGAGGAAGTTATTGTCTCCAATGGCGGGATCTATTTAATTTTGAAGATAAAATTACGATGTTGTTATCCTTTGTTTATAATGAAAGTTCCGATGAAGTTATGCATACACTCATTATGACGACCCCATTGAGTTTCTGAAAATGCTTTATGATAACTAAAGTCCTCGTGAATGAAGTTAAGGGATCAAGTTTGGAGTATTCTCTAGATCGCTCAGTCGTCATGTTAGTGATGACAATATTGCCTAGTCTAAGAATGATGTAGGACATCATATTGTGTAGAGAGTGTGATTACGAATTTCAACACGAAGAGGCTTAGTTTTAAATTCGTCAAAAGTGAGTAAAAGTTGAATGAGCAGCTGACATGTTATGTTGAAAGGAGCAAAGTTTTATTTAATGGCTAAATCCGTGGTTGTGAGGCTATGGTGAGTGCTTGACTACGGCAAATCAGCTCAAGGTAATGTTCTTTGAGACAAGAATGTAGTAGAAATGAAGCATAGTCAGAAGAGGTGAGACGAACCATCATGAAGCAATACGTTTAAAAGTAAGATTTCTGTATCCGAAAACGAAATGACCAAAAGTGGTACTTAAGGAGACTTGTGAACCGTGGTGACATGCTCATTTGAATGCCGTCAGTAATGTGATAAAATCTATTATGATACGAGGTGTAGGAAGATACTTGTCTTTTATCACGTTAGAGCCACAACAAAAGTAGTTTTCTTTAATTAACCTGTTAACTGGATTATCTTATGTGTGTTGGGTTTCCGAGTTATGCGGGAGGTTATGTGGGATTGTATGAAGGATGAAGTGGCTTACTATGAAATGATGACGTTTAAAGTAAAGTGGTTATATGTATATGGAGTATGTCGATTATATATGCCGCCATGAAATGATTGTTGTGTGATGACTTAATGTGTGGGGCTTAGGTGTGGAGTATCTAGTTCACTAGATACATGTAGGAATTGTTATGAGCTGTGCACGTTAGTGGGATTAAACGTTAAAGTAGATGTGGGACTAGTTAGGTATTATATACATACCTAATGTTAAAGTAAAGTGTGAAATGTGGGAAAATCGTCCTAGCCTTAGTGCTAGTGCGTAAGACGTGAGAAATCATGCTAGTGGTAAAGCTAGTGCGTAATATGTAAGTGGTATGAATATGTTGATAAAGATGTAAGACGTGTGTAGTATGAGGTATCGTTGAAAGGCATAATTAGGAGTATATACTCTGCATGTGCTAATATAAATACGTGTGACAAGTTTATGTGCGATATGCCAAAATGTGATATGAAGTTACGTTTAAGTGGTAAGTCTATGTTGGTATGGGCAGGAAGGTCACATCCTTCAAATGAGTAGTCTTTACTGAATGTAAAATGGGGTGATACCTGATTTGATTTAAAGATCGAATCAAAGAAATGCCGAAACGGATGAAATGTAAGGTGAAAGAAGAAAAGACTATGAGAGAAGTTCAATGAGTTGGTCATGCTAAGTAGAAGAGACCATAGGTTCTCATAGCAAATTCACCCAAGTAGTGCAGGGGTGCTAATTTGAAGTCCACTTTGTGATGGCTAAATAACGAAGGACATAGTGGGTGTGCAAGAATGTGTGACTTGCACACAAGTCAAATCTGAGCACCGAGCGCGATATGGAGAGATGCGACAATCGGTTATTTCGAAGCAGAAATGTATTCATATGACGACTATGGATTATGTGACAAAGTGGTATATGTCCCCATTGGGGCAATGATGTGATACGAGTCAGTGTAGTCTAGTTGATATAAATGCTTCTTTTCTCGTCACTCATGAGTATGCATGTGTGGTGAAGCTTGCCGTCTTGTATATAAATGTAGTAAGTAGGGAGTTCCGTTAAATGTTGTGTGGTGGAAAGTGTAGGACCCCAAGTTGTTGGATGGAACCCGGTGAAAAGCAGTTGACCGGTCCTGAAATTGATGAAGTTACGGCTAAAAAAAGTCAATGTGGCTAAAGAAGATTTACGTGTGGCTAGAGAAAGGCAGAAAACTTATGCAGATAAGAAAAAAGAGACCAATGGAGTTAGTGTAGGTGACTTAGTGATGCTGAAAGAGTCACCATGGAAAGGAGTTATCCGGTTTGGAAAGAAGGGCAAATTGAGTCCAAGATTTATTGGACCTTTCAAAGTGTTGAAACGCATAAAAGATCTAGCTTATCAGTTGGAATTGCCTCCAGAATCGGATGGAATTCACAACACCTTCCATGTATCCTACTTGAGGAAATGCTTAGCGGAGGAGTCAAGTGTGGTTCTTATTAAAGATGTGAGCATCGACCCGAAGAAGAGAATAGTAGATGAACCGGGGCGATACTTGGAAGAAAACAAAAGAAGTTACGTAGAAATGTGTTAGATCTTATCTTGATAAAGTGGAAGCATAATTACGGAGAAAGCTTAACGTAGGAAACTGAAGCAGTAATGAAGGAAAAGTATCCCGAGTTGTTCCTGAATGAAGAGATTCCGGGGACGGAATCCTCTTAAGGGGGAGGTAATTGTAACATCCCAAACTTTTCTTTACTAGTTGACTAATGCCGTTAAGTCAATATTGTGTGTATCGTTAAGTCTATTCTAGATTTAATGCTTATATGTAGTTATGTGTTATGTGTGAGGCTTGTAAGCCTAAATGTAATGTAGTATAAATGTGTGTAATATGAAGGTTAATGTCTATGTAGTGACATTTAATGAAGGATTAATGTTGTATGTGGTCAATAATGTAGTTTGTGACCAATAATGAAGGATTAGGAAGCTTAGGGGTTAGTTTTGACATGTGTGCAAAGTCAAAAACGGGTTTAGAGGTTTAAGGGTTGTCATTAAGAACTTTATGCAGATTTCCTTACCCTCAAATAAGCCCTAGTTGATCCCCTCCCTTCCCTCTCTAGTTTCTCTCTAGATCTTGTTCGTTTTGGAGCCGAACCGATCGTGTATTGCGTAGATCTTGGATCTTTATCACCAAATACAGGTAATATAGGTATTCCTCAGTTGAGAATTGATTGTGTGAGTCTTATATTAGTCTTAATCCAGGCCATAAGGGTGTGGGTTGGGTTATTTGATTAAACGTCCATCAATTTGATGTTATTCGAATGATTAAATGGTTGGTTTATGATAAGGATTAGGATATGGTTAAAGATGATGAAAGTGCAATTAAAAGGATTAATTTTAAGTCCCCAGGTTGGATTTGGGGTAGGGGTTCGTATGGAATTCGTTTAATCAAAGTGTAAAAATTAGTTGCTGGTCTGCACCCCTGGTGCGACGCACCAAAGGGCTGGTGCGGCGCACCCATTATGGATATGAAGTTTCTGGAGAGTTGGTGCGACGCACAATGTGGGAGGTGCGGCGCACCACTGGCCAGTTTGGTTTTTGGTACACCCCGATATGCGACGCACCAGAGAGTAGGTGCGGCGCACCCTTTATTGATAAAAATTCCCTGGAAGATTGGTGCGACGCACCACATGGAAAGTGCGGCGCACCATATGCCCATAATTCACAAAATGTGTCGCTTAGCTTACATTTCGATCTTATACTTGTTCTAGGTTATTGGAGACACCTAGTCATCGTTGTATTGTGCTTGTAGCTTGTTGTTAAACCGTATCGAGGTAAGGATACACTACTTTTGTCACGCTGAGGGTTCAACAAGCAAAGGTTTCATACTTATAACTTCCTTAACGGTAACATATGATATATGTGGGTATCTCGGGTTACACGGGAGGTATTATGGGTTATGTAGTTGACCATGAGACCTGAAATGCAGTCCCTAATGTAGTGAAATGAAGTATTGCTTAATGTAGTGTCTTGTTATGCAGTTTATGTAAGTATTACGAAGTCTCTTATTATGCAGGAAATGTAGAAATGAAGTATAATGTAGTATGTGTTATGAAATGAAGTATAATGTAGCATGTGTTATGAAATGAAGTCTACATGTAGTATGTGTCTGCCACTCCCGTTCCTGTCGTCATGTGTTATGAAATGAAGTATAAAGTAGTATGTGTTGTGGTAAGAAGGGTAACGTAGTGTTTTTATATGAAGTAGCATGTAGAATCTTGAAATGCAGTATGACGTAGTTTATGTTATTGTGTGCATGTATTAATGGCTTGCTCATCTAGTTCACTAGACTTGTTAAAGTTGCCATGACACGTGCACGTTTAAGGGCCCAAAACGTAAAAGCAGTAAACGTAGTAAATGTTTAGGTAATGCAGTCACCTAAACTAAATAATGCAGGATCGAGCTCGTTAAACTTTGATGCAGGAAAGTGTTAAGCTTAACCCGTACTTGCCCTAGCCCGGCTACGTGCGTTGACGTAGTTGTTGCTTGGGTGGCTCCTTGCAACATGGTCTTTATAATGCAGGGCGAGTAATACGAGGGGTTTGACCAACCTCCACATACGGATTACTCTTGGATTGGCTTGCCATTCCTTAACGACGCTTGACGTACAACCGTGTGGGGTTTGTCATCTAGTCGGGTGTAACTTATGTTACACATTAACGCAGTTAATAACGTAGTAAAGCAGTTAACGTAGTAAAGCAGTTAATGTAATAAAGCAGTTAAAACGTAGTAAAGCAGTCAATGTAGAAAGCAGTTATGTGGTTAATCGTGTGTAATGAAGTAATGCAGGATAGGCACATTTAGGATGATATCCTATTTGATATGAAGTTAATATGCAGTTTTGTGTGTTGTGTGTGGTGCCTAATGAGCTTGTCTAATAATGAAGAAATGTTTTAATTGGGACAAATGCTTTTAAATTAAGTGTGATCTTACTTAGCTATTCTTATAGCTAACACTTGTTTCTTTAATGTGGTTGTTCCCTCAGGTTTAGCTTGATGGACTAGTGACGCAGGACTTGTGAGCTTGGGTAGATGCAATGAAGGAGCCTTAGCTACCCATAGACGATTCTTTCTTAGACTTTTAGTTACATTTCGTACTTAATGTCGAATTTATGTAGTGTCGTGTGAACGGTTGTTTTATGTTGGGCAACCGTTGGGTTTTCATTTGAACTATTGTTTGATATGTCATGTAACACCAACAAAACGCAGAAACCGAAATGTTTTTATCGGTTTTGACTTTTAAGTCTTTTCTTCCGCAATTTGACACCGTTAGGTGAAAGTTTTTGAAAACCCATATTTTTAAACGTCGGGTGTTACAAGTTGGTATCAGAGAATGGTTTAAGTGAACCAAAATTCGACTTATTTACTTTTTCCTTTTTTATAATCTTATAACTCTTCTGCTTAACTTCTTCCTGTAATTCACTTCCTCTACATATTCCAACAAGCAATTTTAAAATCCATTGCTAATTATTCTGACCAGCAATACTCAATTTAATAATTGAGTATCACCCCCACCAATCTCATCTGCAGCCAAATTCTTAACTGCTTCATTCTCATCCTCCAATATATTCTCTTCCTCTTCATTTTCACATTCCTTATGTTCTGCTTCCCACCTCTTCTTAAAATAGTCAATCATCCTCTTTGACCAATCCTTTGTAATTTCCATTGATGGTTGTTGAAACATCCCAATGTATTTTTCAACTATCAATTTCTCACCATACCCAATTCCATTATCCACATCTTCCTCTTCTACAGCTAAAGCAGCATATTTATTATTATTATGTTTATCTTTTTCTGCTTTATCATTCAGCTTAGGTCTATTCTCCTTATGATTCTCAGTCCTTTTATCAACTTTAGTCTGCCATATTTTCCTAGACTGACCATTTTCCCACTTTTTGTTATTATTTATCCAATTATTACTTTTATGAACATCATCCCTTTTTCCTCCAACCTTGAAAATCTCATATTCCTTCTCTTCATGCTCTTTCACACTATTTACCAATTTCTGACTTTTACAAACAACACTAGAATGGCCAAAAACTTTACAATGATCACACATATCAGGCTTCCAACTATATTCTACATCAACAAATTTAGTTCTCTTTATAATATTCTGTCCATCCTTATACACCACCTCTATCTTATCCTGCAAACTTTTACTTGCATCCACCTCCACAAGAACTCTAGCATATCCTAATCTCCCTGTCCCTTTGTGGCACACAGTAGTAGTCATATTATCCATCTTCATAGGCTTTCCCAATCTACTAGCCAAAGCACTAATGCCTTTTAAACTCCATGCCTCTAATGGCACATTCATCAGTTTTATCCACAAAGGAATCTTACTGTGTTCAGTCTTATTGATGTTAATATCAACATTCCACTCTTGAACCACAAGAGGCTTGCCATTCACCATCCAAGGGCTTTGTTCAATCACCTTATTCATACCTTCTACACTCCTAAATTTGAAATAACATATTTCATTCAAATCTTTCAAAATCTCCCCAACTCCATATTTTCCCCACATTCTTTTCAAATGATACCTCATTTCATTCAGGTTCATCTTACATCCCACAAAAAATCCACAAGCAGTATGTTGTCATTTCTTACTTCCCTCAGCCACTAATTCATCCTCAAATATGACAGCCTCTTCTCCTAACTCATTAATCTCAGTAGGTACAAAGAACAAGTTATTATCTAATTCTTTACTATTACTCTTAGCAATTTTAGCATAAGTAACATTTCTATCCTTTAAAGCACTTTTATCAATAGTTTGAAAAGAATTGTTACCTAAACTGCTCAGATTTGCATCATCAGCACAGTCCTCCTCCATCTTCTCATTGACTCCTTGATTAAGTTTTGCCTCCTGATACTCCTTTGTTCCATTGCTTTTGCTCTCCTTTTTACTCCCTGATTCATCATTAATATTGCATCTTTTGCCATTTTCACCCTCCAAACCATATTTTTCCTTCATTAAGCTGACGTCGTCTTCCTCAGAATTGCAATTCACATCATTATCAGCTTTCTTTTGGCTTTTATTCTTATTCAGTATATAATCACCTAAATTTATTGGAGTTTTAGTCTTCCTTCCAGAAGATCTTTTTTTAGGCATTTTTGAAGAAAATCCCAAATTCTAGGGTTTTTATTTCATCAGAAATTCTTCGAAATTACTCCAACGGTGAGATGCGGAATGTATAATAGAACAAAAATAGAAGAAAAACGAAGAATTTTGATATAAAATTGATGAAGAATTGAGGTATATTAATGGCGAATTTTGAAACTAACTTTCCCGCCAGAATCGCCTAGCGGGAAGAGAGAAAAAGGAAATTGAGATCGAAATAATATCGAAAAAGGAAATTACGTTATTAGTTTGACAATGGGATAAATATCGATATATGACCAATGGCCTTTGGCCTTTTGTATCTATGATTGCCCATTATTTCTTCTTAAATGCAAAACAAAAAGGTTATCTTACGGAAATAAAAGCATAACAAAGTACTTTCCTATAATATGAGTTTTTCATGTATTTAAGACTTTACGTCTTGACCCGAAAAGAAAAGGGACATTTCCTCTTTATTTTTATTTTATTTTATTTTTTAAAAAAGCACGAAAAGGGACATGTATATAGAACAATCAATCAACATGTTTTAGATAAAATAAAACAAGTATTAAAGTTAAACAAATAAAAAAAAAGGTTTTTCTTCACTGAAAATCATCGTGCATCATAAAAATCATCGTGTATCAATTGCTTTGTGAATCAATTTAATCATGATCTAAGAGTAAGCTATTTCAACTTTTAATTAACAAAATCGAATAAAGTATGTAGTGACAAGCAAAAGTGTAAGTTTTTTTTCTTTCAATTTTACCAAGTCAATTAAAGGTGGTTTTTTGAGAAGAAGGCGTTAAAAGGTATTATAATGATAAGTTGTTGGTGCATATGGAAGGCGAGGAACGATATTATCTTCTCTAACTCTAATATCAATGCTACGGAAGTTATTCAAAATATTAAGTCGTTAGGCTTTTTGTGGTACAAGAATAGAGGGAAACATCATAGTATATCTTGGGGAAATTGGTGTAAATTTAATTTATTTGTATATTATACTGCCGGTGATTTGCCGGGGTAAGTGTGAATATAAAGTTTACTTTTCAAAAAAAATTAAAGGTGGTTTTGTTTTTAAATTTATTTTAAGATAATGATAAAAAGAAGTGTAAGCTTAAAAAGGAAATAGCAATGAATGTATGTGTAGTTAAATGAGGCAGTAGATAAGGTCCCGGTGACAATGCATTGGAGAGGCTTACGCCGTATTTCAGGTGACGTGGCTTCCCGTGCAAGAATCCCATTGGTTTTTCACTTTTTCTTCCTTCAAACAATCTTAACTTTGAATCTAATGTGAAGTCATATAATTTAAAGACTAGTGTTCTAGATGACAATAAAATTAAATGTAAGTTAGCTGAAGTTATGTTAAAAAAATAATAAAAGTTCGATGAAGATATATCTATATTTATCGGATGAAGATGTTAAATGGCTATTTTGTTAGATGTCGTACTAGGAAAATCAGTTTAGTATGACACTTATGGCAAATTTGTTTTTAACTATTTCATGTAGTTGTTTTGGTGTCTTTCTGGTTTTTTGCTTAAAGTCCCTTTATTATTAATATAAAATGTTGTTTCCAAAAAAAATATATATATATTTACTTAGGAAAAAGTTAAATTAGAGACTTTTAAATTAGGGACACTATGGACACTTCTTAATCATTCATTTTTCACCATCTCCGACCACCACCATCACCACCACCACCACCATCATCTCCGATCACCACCATGATCCTCCGGCGACGGCGACCACCGCCACCACGACTTACACATGTGTAAGTTACAACCACCACCACCACCACCACCATCTCCGACCACCACCATGATCCTCCGGCGACGGCGACCACCGCCACCACGACTTACACATGTGTAAGTTACAACTTACACATGTGTAAGTTACATGTCCCTGATGGTCCCTAAATTAAGGAGTCCCTAATCTAACCCAACCCACCCCTATATATATATATATATAAGAATAAAGGGGTGGGATAAATTGAGTCCAGCTTAATTTGAGTCCAAAAAAGGTCCATGTAACTTACACATGTGTAAGTTACTTACACATGTGTAAGTCGTTGTGGCGGTGGTCGCCGTCGCCGGAGGATCATGGTGGTGGTCGGAGATGATGGTGGTGGTGGTAGGAGGTGGTTGGAATTTGAGGACATGGAAGAAAATCAATGGACTCAAATTGGACTCAAAATAAGCTGGACTCATTTTATCTTTTTCATATATATATATATATATATATATTATATAATATCTATCTATATATATATCTTCTATATATATAGATATAGTATATTATATATTGTAGAAAAAGAAATCCTTTTGTTAACAAAATATTCCTTTTCAGATGAAATTAAAAAGTTATTATCAATCACCAATAAAGTTAAATAAACCAGACAGTAGATATAAGATTTTTAATTATTTTCACATTATATTTTCATACTTGTATACATTATGAATGATTAAAACATGTAATAAAGATATCACCTTCGTATAAAATAACATCCCTGAATATCTTTGTTATCAGCAATAAAATAATTAGATAATCTACTATAGCTTAGCCATATTAATTATTATATTTGTTTCAAAGAGATCAATTTAAATAAGTAGTTTGTTCAAACAAATTGCTTATTATATCAGCTTGTTCAACTTTTTTAAAATGAGGGTGACTCAAGGACGACATTGCCTAATTAATAAGTTTCGCTCTAATCACATAATTGTACTACAGAAACTATACAAGTGCCATTAAAAAACAGTGCCTAGAAAATAAGAAAAATAATATCTAATTGCCATATGGTTCATAATTTATTTTACCTTTTCCTTACATGAAAAATACAAAGCAACTTTCTTACTTTAAGAGTTTCAGCTGAAAACTTTATTCACGCACTTTAATTCCTTTGATACATTGGGCTTTACCTTTTCTATTACAGTAATTGTTTAATTTGATAAAATTAAAGTAGATATTACCATTGTTGTGTGGGCAATGGTCATTAATATAAATGAATTTTTTATAGTAAAAAACGTTTTTAATTAAACAAATAAGAAATAGGTTAAAAGTAATATTTCTTTTTATTATAATAATAAATATTCTACCCAAAACCAATATTATTCACAATTTATAAATACATTTTAAGATTAAAACTTATAAATTTTAGTTAATAGATCTCGTGTCACACAAAAAAAAATCAATATAATATGATATAAAAATCATAGAATATGATAAGTTTATCAAAATTGATGATAAGAAAACATCTAAAAGTTATAATAATAATTGTGATTTTTTTCTTCTTTTACAATAAAGAAGTAATTTTTATTTTGTTAAAATATCAAAAGTGAAAATGAGACGTTTATGTTTCAACCTTGAATCAAATCGATATTATATTTAGTTGTTGGATTTCACATTTTCCAAACAATATACTAATAATAAAAATCTATTAAGTTAAATATTTTAACAATTTTCCAGGCTTCTTATTTCTTCTTCTCAAGGGAGCAGTTGGCATCTTCCTTTCTCTTTCTCAATCCAACACAAAGACAACAAGAAGAATCTCATCCAACTAACTTTTTGAAAAAAACATTATTATACTATTATATTATAGATATGTTATATATTTAATTAAAAATACTTTAATAATATTCTTAAGGGTTAAGTATCTCGGAGTGTAAGTAACTTTGCAACTTTTTCTATTGTGTGTATGCATCAAAAATTTGAACATTGTATGTATGTATCTCGCTAAATTGAATGCATAATGTAAAAATGTATACGTGGCAACTATATGAGCTGCCCACGTAAAAGTTTTTCATTGGTCAACGTAAAAAATTTACATTAAGTGTTCAATTTAGCGAGATACTTACATAAAATGTTCAAAATTTTTGATGCATACACACAATAGAAAAAGTTGCAAAGTTACTTACACTCGGGATACTAAACCCTTATTTAAATATTAAAGTAAACAAATAAGACAAGATCTTGACCCTTAGATCATGATAAATTGATGCGAAGACACGAAACACAAGTATATATATTCATGATGCACAATGATTTTCAGTGAAAAGAAACCTATTATTTATTTATTTTGTTTTCCATATTATTTAGCATTATTAATTATAAATAAGGATTTGCTAACTAATGCAATTGGACATCAGTTAATAGGTATTTGAACTCGGAGTTTTTTAAATTATTGATAAACGTAATTCACGCTTATTAAAAGTGTTTAAATCAAGTTAATTTTTATCACTTTAAACTAAATCATACATACATATTCATCTATTTTAAAAAACTAAGACTTTATTGAAAACACGCTAACTAATTTCCTGGATACACTAGTTAACCAATCTCTTATAAATATTTATTGCATTTCTTCTTTAACTCATATAGTCATATGATCGGTACAACATATCTTTCTAGCCATATATCCTCAATTATGTTTCTAATTATTACACAATACAACAACTTAGTGTTATATGACTAACAAATGACTGTATGTAGATCATTACCTTGGACATACTTCATCATGGTAGTGCGAACATTACTTATAAGTTATAACTCATTTATATATCGGTTGATATGGTTTACACGAAAATGAATAGGATGCATGCGAGTATGACCCATCAAATAACATCACCAAATTTAGTTTACAAATCTTATACGGTCGTAAAGAAGTATCGTACCAAATTACTTTATTAAATGACATGTGCTAATAGTGCTATTACAAAAGATTACTCCGATGCGTGATGTTATCAAGGTTGAAGGATGCATGCTTAAGCTTATTTGAACACCTTATTTATATCTATACTACTAGTTTCAATACCCGTGCGATGCACGGTTTTTATAAATATATTTTATATATAGTGATTTTTTTGGTAAATATGTATTTTATGTTTTTTAAATACTATAAGTATGATTTTCTATATTTTCAAATTTTTAACAATCAACTCATGTTTATGTTAAAGTTATTCAATGATAATAAACATACATTCATGTTACATGGTTAAAGAAAACATTATACCATTTTTTCTTCCGATGAACAACTATATGCTACCTTGAAAAATAAACATTCCGGCTCAAAATTCGAGCTTTTGAATTTATCATATCAATACAACTTTGTTTGACGTAATATGTATGTCGTATCATTATTATAGCTTTTTATATAATAAATAATATTATAATAATATTTAATATAAGAGTTTGAGTCATACTAAAAATCTATATCTATATCTATAGAATTAATTAATTAAAGTTAAATATATTTATTATTAATATAGATTAAAGAGACACATGTCGTGTAAGGAACGTGCCAAGTGTCGTTTAAATAATGTTGCAATCCTGTTTTAGTTTATTGGTAGATATTATAGAGCAAATAGCATTTTCTTAGTACTTGCAAAAGTTTTGCTTCAACAAAAAGAAAAGCTCAAAAAAGTCATTTTAATAAATTTTAATAGCAAAACAAAGAAAAAAATTGTGTTAAATTCTTCCAATGACTTGAAGATCTTCAACCTATTAAAAAAAAGGTATTTCACTTCAATGAGAATAAGTTTATAATGCAGTTACAATTACAAATAGCTTGTCTCTTTTACACCCTTTATACGTTTTATTTTTATTTTAGGAAAATATTAAACGAGCATAAAAAAATTGTATCTTTATAAATTAAAACTTTGCCATCTGAAATTTATGCTAGGTGTGGAAATATTTAATTTATTTTCACGAAAACCCGGTATAAAATATGAATAAAATATTTTATTTATGATGAAGGACCCTCTAAATTATTGCCAAATGTCGCCTGGATTGTTTTCCCATAAGACTCTCTTTGTTGAAATGCACATATCACTAGTAACAAACAAACATAAAAACCTCTTTGCTAAAATCCCACTTTAAACAAACTCATAAAATCCTATCAAAATCAGTTCTTAAATTCATATTTTCCAACCAAGATTTCTTTTTCCATGTTCATTAAAAAACAGCCCACAAACCAAAACTTCAAAAAATTGCAACTTTTTATTGATCACAAATTGTCCAAAAAAACAGAGGAACCAAACCCTGAAACAGGGCCAAGTTTCCTCTGTAAAAAACATGCTGAATATATTCAATAAAAGTCTCCGGCGACTTTGTAACAAGTTCCGGTGGCCGGTGCGCCGCCGTGCAAAGTCAAAAGTGATCATAAAAAGATTTGGGAAAACAAATTCAAGAAGTCAAGATTCATTAAACACAAATGGGTCAGCTACAATTCATCCAAATAACCATTTGGGTCATTCCAAGCCCGAAAACCCAATTCGAATTGCAACGTTTAATGCTGCTTTATTCTCCATGGCACCTGCAGTACCTGAGCTGACTGAAAAAGGGTCAAAGTTTGACTATGGTGAAGAAACTGATTATAATGATCAAGAGGTAAAAAAGTCAAATTGCTCTGTTTCTTATAATAGCCCAAGATCAAAATCAATGGTGGATAGGCCTAAAAGTATATTGAAACAATCACCATTACATTCAAGTTCAATAAGTAGTAGCTCAGAAACATTAACAAAACAACAGAAATTTGCTAAATCAAAGCTTAGAGTATCGATAAATTTACCCGATAACGAGATCTCTTTGAAGAGAAGCGGGCAGTTGAGCTTTGTTATAGACGAAACCGAAACCGACCCGAGTTCAAAAAGTAAAGGAATAAGTAAGATTTTGAAAGGAAAAGGTGTTTTAAGATCACAGAGTAGTTTTTCTTCATCAAGAGGGTTTGAAAGTCAAAGAGGGAATTATAGGTCAACAAAGACTGTTCTTGAGGTATTAAAAGAATTGGATGCTGATATTTTGGCTTTACAAGATGTTAAAGCTGAAGAAGAGAAAGAAATGAAGCCTTTATCTGATTTGGCTGCTGGTTTGGGTATGCATTATGTTTTTGCTGAGAGTTGGGCACCCGAATATGGTAATGCGGTCTTGTCTAAATGGCCGATTAAACGATCAAAGGTTCAGAAGATTTTCGACGATTCTGATTTCAGGTTTGAGTCTTACCCTTTTGCCCATCATCGAAAATAGTTTAAATGTGTGTTTTTAAAGTGATTATCTGATTATTTTATTTAGATGTTAAATATTGAATTAGTCTCAACAAAACTGATTATTTAACTTCTTTTTAAAAAAGGAAAAGAAAACGAAGTCATATGCATGGATTTGCTGGTCACGGACTAGAATCTATAACCTTTTGTAATAGTATCTTATTTTACATTTGATTACATGATTCTGATTATATAATATCTACATAATTTCTTCTAAAATAAACATAGAAACACAACTTTGAGAAGAAAGATTCTTTTGATTATTGGATTTGTTCATGTTTGCACTGATGTTGTTTAACTTAATGATCTTGTCAATGTCATCAATTAATAGTCTTTAAAACAAGAAAGAGAAGATAATATTTTTGGGACAATCATGCCTTCTACTAAGGAGGGCCATGACCCCATGACACCTCATCTATACTGTATTATAAAGCAGATTTCCCCGTCTAACATTTTAAGTTTCAACATTTAAAATGCCCCTTCTATCAATTATATATTTACCAAACACCCTTTCTCTCTCCTCAAATCTCAACCAATCATCTTTTTTCCCTCTCCTCCATAAATCATTTATTCTTCCAATTCATTCAAAATCTTTTATCTCACAAACCGTACATCGATAAATTATAAAAATTATATGGGTGTTCTTAAAATTTCATGCTCTTTCATTAGAGATGTCATTCGATATACTTTCGACGAATTTTAAATCCGAGGGCGGAACCCGTACGGTTAAGGCATTTGACTATCACACTCTATGACCTATCACACTTTATGGCCTATCACCCCCATCATCTCACCGCCGCAACGCACGGATACTTACTCTCGTTTTCCTAGAAGCAAATTGTATAAGAATTCCTTAAGGGACAGGGCACATATAGTACAACAGCATAGTTACTATGAAATGCTATAAATAGATCCTTATTTAACCTCTAGTACACAAATAAAAGTAATATTGTATGTTAAAAGATTTCATTCTTTCTTTTACATGAAAGTGAATTAACTTAGATCTTTTAGCCATTTTGTGTTTTATTGGTACATTAAAATAACTATATGAGTCACAGTATTTACAACCTTTTATGTTGTTTTTATTTTAAGAAAACTCAATGACTGTTTTAGTAATGAAATTCCTAATCATTATTAATGTAGGAGTAATATGCAATTAGAACATACAAATTAATTTTCATTTTTCACACTACAATATTTTGTCTTAAGAGGGTAAAATTTTTACCATTTACCATTTATTTAGTAGTGAGTAATACTTTTTTGGTTTTTGTACTTTTTGTGCAATTATAACAACATGGAATGGATGGCTCTTACTTCTTAGCATTTGGAGTGGGGGTGGGGTGGGGGTTGTTTTCTTAGTACTTGCAAAAGTTAGATACTAATCTTTCTAAATCACCAAACATTTTCATATTTCTAATAATTTATGTAACACAATTAACAAGTTGAATATTAGTGCTGTTTGGTTTCATGTTTGAAAACAGCTGTATGGAAGAACAAAAAGTTTAACTACTACTATAAAAAAAGCCTTTTCAAACATCATTTTAGAGGGCTTTTTGGCATGTGATTGCATATTTTACATCTTTATTGCTATTGAAAATATAACTTAATATAGAACTTATGCATACTTTCTTATGTATTAATGTCATTTACTCTCTTATCAGTTTGATGTTGAATATTGAACATTGTTAGTAATTAGTAATGACAGTTTTTATGGTGGCCCATGATTTGTTTTTATGTGGGCTGGAATTTCTTGGGCAGTTTAGTTCTCATGATTGTATGATAGTTAGTAAATCTGTTACTGTTATATTTCCTAATGGCACTAAGTTAGGTCCACTGTGATAGATGTACTTAACGGTCTGTGAAGTTTAATCGGGAGTACCCTAGATAAGTAGATAGTGACCACTTGCTGGATGTACATTGATCGAGACGTTTCTCAAAGGTTTTGTAGTTGTACGACATTACGTATGTCACAGCAACTTTACTTCCTTTATTCATACCAGGACGGATAAATGAAAGAAACAATTAGGAGAAAACCGTTGAACGTCTTTTAGAGAGAATGAAACAGTCTAACTGACTTCCATTAGTAGAAGAAATATTAGATATACAGTTTTGTAGGTGCTATTTAAGATGGCACAAGATTGCGAAACATTAGTTAATGGTTCTTAAAATGGATGCAGGAATGTTTTGAAGGCAACAATTGACGTTCCTCATACAGGAGAGGTTGATTTCCATTGTACACTTCTCGATCATCTTGATGAGAATTGGCGTATGAAGCAACTAAATGCAATAATCGAATCCAATGAGAGACCACATATCTTAGCCGGAGGCATCAACTCTCTTGATGAAACAGATTACTCACCTGAAAGATGGACAGACATTGTTAAGGTACATTAATAATTAATCTTCCTATCATTATACTAAAGAGTTCTAGATATGCCAATATGGACAGACTAGGCTGGTTGGGTAATGGGTCAATATGGGTAATCTTTTGTATGGGTCGCTTGACTGTTGACCCAAATGATTGTTACCCTTTTAGCTAATTTTTTTCTAATTTGACCCGGATGAGATAAATTACAACCCTCATTAACCCATTCATAAGTAGATGGGTAGAAATTGAGACTACTAAAAATCAAGGAAACACATCAATACTAACACAGCCAATGTGTCATTTCAGTACTATGAAGAAATGGGAAAGCCGACACCAAAAGTTGAAGTGATGAAGCACCTAAAAAACAAACAGTACACTGATGCTAAGGAATTTGCAGGCGAATGTGAATCCGTAGTCATTATAGCTAAAGGACAAAGTATGAACCTTAAATTCTGTCTCCAATAATTTTACACCTTTTGTTTCATTTAAGAATCTTGACTATAATAACTTTAAACGATTGATTGCAGATGTGCAAGGTACGTGCAAGTATGGTACAAGAGTAGATTACATATTGGCATCCCCGGACTCTCCTTACAAGTTTGTTCCCGGTTCATATATGGTTTATTCATCAAAAGGTACTTCTGACCATCATATAGTCAAAGTTGATGTAACGAAGGTAGAGGTATCTGGTCAACAACGGTATGTTAGGAAGCATCGACATCCTAAACAAAAGGTTGTGAAAATAACAAATTCTAATTCATCAAAAGGGGTATGGAAAATGCAAACATTAGATAGATAGTAGTAATACAGACAGTGAAAATTTTCTATATATGTATACATATACTGTTTTTATTCGGTCTTTTTGGTTGGAATGTGGTTTGTGTTTGTTTAGGAAAGAGGAAGAAGAGTATCTTACCCATGTAAAGTTTTATGAAATTTGTGTAGTTTATTATATGTATATGTATGTCTTATTTTTGTTATCTCTTGAATTTTTTGTATATTAAAGGGAACATAGACGCTTCTTTAACATCTTCTTATTCTAAATTTATTTAAATCGAGATCTACTTTATGTTTGAACGGTAGGACGCGTTTCAATAGCTATTGGGAAAATGTCATTCCTATGATGTGGCCTGTGGGCATGTGGCATTTTGGTCTTCTTATCATTGGTTTTTAGACTTTAGTCATTTGCTATTACTCTTGAGATATTGGAAGAACCAAAACATGTTCCTTCATTTGTTAAAATTCACTTGCTAGAACAGTTACTAAACACAATTTGATCTGTATCTCATAATTTTTAGAATAGGAATGGAGAGTTGGGTTTGAAATACAGCAAATTTTGCTTTCATTTTTACCTTTCTTATGCACAGAGCATTTTCATTTACCATATTCCTTTAAGTCTTGTTATGTTGCCATTTCTCCTCCTTTCTTAGCATACAAATATGGCATATTTTGCTTTCATGTCTACCTTTCTTAATACATATTGACCAATATTGCCTCTCAGCCCTCTCGTATCACCGTTTATTCATGATCAATGCTTAGGGATGCACATGGGCTGCGGACTGGATCACACCCCTAAGGCAATACTAGATATGTTACGATGGGCGGGTTGGGTTACATGTCAAAACGCGAGAGTTAGTTGGATCAGTTGAAATGGGGCAGGTCAGGTTGATGCACAAACACTACTTTTTTTCCATTATAAACATATAATACATGAACTATAGTCATCATACAAAACACTTCTTTTTTAGATTTGCGGTTTGAGAATTACACAAACCGAAAATTGACCCATTCATAAGTAGATGGGCACTTACTCCCTAACACTTGTTTAATAACAGACTTGTGTTGAACATTTGTGTCACTAATGATTAATGCCAGCTTGTATCTGTTCCAAAGTTTGTCTTTTCGTTTCCGGTACCAACTTGATCACAAACAGAATACAAGCTACATTTACTGCTGCATAAAGGAGGAAAGTACCTGAAACAACATAACATGTTAATATTCATTAACCTAAAAACAAGACATTTATTGACAAATTACACTTACCATAAGAACTCCATGTAAAGAGAAAATTGAAAGTGTATGAAACAGCCCATGCACCAGCCCAGTTTACTAGTGTCACGAGTCCACCAGCTGTTCCCTTGATATCAATGGAGAATATCTGGAAACATCATATTCGCCCGATTAGTGATGCTAAAGCTTTTAAAAGTGAAGCTGGGTAACGGGTCAACAATGGTAGTTTTTCTACATGTTGAAACGGACTGGGTCAGATTTATCCAAAACACGTGTGTTAAAGGTTTATGCCAGGATTGAGCATAGTTATTGCTGTACTTGGTTTGTTAAAGAAGCTTACATTTTCTGTTATAAGCTAATTTTTTTAATTAATGAGTGATGGATGAGCTTTCAAATTTTGAAAATACAGTAGTCAAATACTCAAATTATGTTAAAGCTTGGTATCAGTCAAGTTGTCGAAAACAGTTTTTGTCCAACAAATTCAGATTATTGTTATAATAATTTGGGTGAAAAGAATGATAAAAATTTTTATACTTATTCAACAATAATCTAACTTTTTCAGAGTTTTAATACATTGATCAAACATTTTATGATGACTTTTGATCGATTTCCTATTGAAATAACATTTTTAGACTTTCCCCTTTTGAACTCAGAGATGAAGCACAGGCCGGATCAACACATTATTAACTAGACGAGTCAAAACTGGCACCTCTAAAGTTGCAAAATCGTATTGAAGTATATATATATTTACCTCAGACATTATGACCCATGGAACTGCTCCCATCCCTAGCGAATATCCCGCTATATACAACTGAACTTAGAGAAAAATGTTTTCAGAATGCATATATATGTTTGAAAATCTAGTTTTGCAAGTGATTTAATATTTACCAGTATGCCAGTTACGGCTAGTGCAGGTGCTGCTGCAAGAGCTATTTGATAAGTCTGGTGTATAAAACGATCACCAAACAATAAATAATGTCAGGTACTAATAGATAATGAAGTTTTCATTCTATTCCAAAATGAATATATCGGCCACAATTTTCCTTTATCTTCAAAATTTATACTGACAAACGCATTGTAAAGATGTGGTCTCTGACAATTACCTTCATGTAGAAAGAAGTTGCCGCTAACAGGCAGCCCAAAGCCATCCCAGTAGCAGAAACCTGAAATATGAATGTAATTTAAAATCGGGCCTTTTAAGGAGGTGTTGCTAAGTGATAGAATGTTTTGTTGGTATACAGTACCAAAAGTTTACCAGTAATAGTGGCTTTCTACCGGCTTTGTCTATGAATAGTGCATTTATAACGGTAACCACAACCTGCAAAAAAAAAGGCAAGGAACACTATGTAACTAGTATTTCATCACAGGAGAGTTCTATATCCATGAATCTTGAAATGATAATAACCTGAAGAATGGCATATATTATGGTACCAATATCAGCGGAGAATCCTGAAAGTAATACAATAAAATTGCAAAAAGGTTACATAAGCTTGGATATCAATTGTTGGTGTTCATACGGGCACATGGCTACTGTATTTTCTTTCCAGGGCTGTCGAAGGTGGCAGATCCCGGATTTTGTGCTGGTGAATTAGTACCATAACAAAAAGAAAGTTTCAATATATGCACGTGTAAACTCGCATCTGCTAGTTTGGTTGTACTCAGTAGTAGCATGGTGAGGGTGGGTCAAACATCAAAATGGGTGGTTTTCTATATGGGTCGCAGATAATGGTAGATTGACCCGAAAAACTTTTGTCAACATTTATTAAACTTAAGTGCGAGACAAATATGTCTGAAAAATTGTTTGGGGAAGTTTTAGCATTTTATCATGTATTAAAATTAAAAATACATTTTGCGAAATTTCTATCAGTGTAGCTCGCTATCCTTAAAAATAAAGTTTTACAGTATGTATGTCATATTACACATTTGACCTGTTAGAAGAAGAAAGACTAAAAGAGACCCCGAATCAACACATCAATATTGCAGAATTAGTAAATAAAAGGAGTAGTTTTATTTGTAAGAAACATAACAGAAAGTAATTCAAGCTTCAAGATGCATACCTGCTGAAGCAAAAATGCTGGTCGCATAAAAACAGATTCCATTTATTCCTCCGAATTGTTGAAAGATCATCAATCCTACTCCTATCTTCTCATTAGAAACGGAGAAAAGAAAGAAGATTAGCATCAAACTTCGACATTTAAAGTACATTTCTCGATGTGATCTACAAGATCTGGTAACAACAATGCTTGGCAAGAACACAACTTACAATTACAGATCTCAAATATCTTCTCTGAAACAAATCAGTTAGTCTGGCTTTTGGGAGCTTTTCTAGTGTTTCTATGTACTCCTGTCAAAAGTTGCAAAATTTGAGAACCATCTCAAATTTTTGTAGATTCTATATGTGGAATATCAAAGTTGAGAGCTGCAAAATGCAAACCTTGATTTCCTCCGCTTCCTCAGAAACATCTATATCCTTCCCACGAAGTTTCTGTAGTGCTAAATCAAACTCTACTTGGTTTCCTATCTTTGCCTGCATCCATGACAAAATTTCTTACACCTTCACCATTTAGTACTTAGCTTTTCCCTAAAGGTGATGAGATATGTGAGTCTGTAGGATTGCGTAAGGGGTGAAAAAGATCTTGATTGAAACACATCATTTCAAGTACGGGCGATATAGGCCTGACCAATCAGGTTTGCCTGGAAAACACTATTCCCATTTCAAAGTTTTTATTAAAAAAAAGATGTAATTATGATAACAAAACAATGTTACTACAATCATAATCTGAATCTTTTGAATAGAAACATTTAGGAGTTTCTATGCATTATATATACTTTAAACACGTTCCAACCCATTCGACCTACTCAGCCTGTTTAAAGTAAACGCATCCCAAATCGACCCTTTCATAGATACACGGATAAAAGATGCCTATGCTTTTTTAGACCTTACCAGCCATCTAGGCGACTCTGGTATAAAAAAGAGCCCAACTAGTAAAACAGCACATGGAATCAATCCTGCAACCAAATAACTGGAATCCGTCAACTGTCACAAGTTTATGATAGATGATTTCTATATATTAGATGTCACCTTTATGGACTATCATTTTTATCTCGTCCAAGAGTTAAGACTCATAGTATTCTTTTGTTAAGTTGACAAGCTTTTCTTTCTTACTTGCTAAAAGGAAAACGAAGCCAAAAAAAAAAGGTATTGATGATGATTTTTATAAGAAAACCTGTCAAAGCCATGGTTCTCCAATGTAGCAGCATTCCTATTACAAAGGAAACCGTATTCCAGTAGCAATCAATAACTGCAAAGTAGGAACTATTGGTTGAGAAATTTTCCGCCTTTTAGAGCACAATGTCTGTATGTGCGTGGTTTGGTATATAAAGTTTAAGTACTAATAGGATTGTTACCTGATTTGCAGCTGTTAACAAACCTCGTAACTGTCTGGGTGCTATTTCAGCTATGAACACGTGTACCTTGTAACATAGAACATGTATATATACCAAATCTTTCAAAGTAAATACTATGTAAACAAAAGGCTAAATCATACGGAGTACAATACAATTTCGAAAAATTAAGACTTGAGGCAGGGCGGCCGAGTGATGTACCACATATGAAAAGACTCCCATTCCATATCCTGTTGCTAGCCGTCCAGCGTCCAAAGGCACAGGTCCCTTTTTTCATACAAAAAAAAACTAATTCTTCATTTTGTTTTAGATCGGAGCAAATTTGAGTTAAATCTTGCATACCTGAGCAAGGTAAATTGCAAGCCACCCTCCTATACAGAAAGCACTAGATATCCTCAATGCCTATACGATAGTCAATTACAAGATTTAGTTGATTGAAATTGTAAAAGAACTAGTGCTTTCTTTAAATATCAATGGCTAGTGATATCTAGTCTCTTTCTCAGCTTACCCCTTTACGGCCGAAGAAATCAGACATGGGTCCACTTGCAACGGCACCAATCATCGCGCCAAATGTCAATATTGAGCCAAACAAAGAATACTACAAAGACACAAAAAAACATATATGATATATACATTCTTAAAATGTATTTGATTAGTATATATGTTTGCTTTGAGTTTATGTTTCAACAGAAAATACGATGCACTTTTGCCAAGTGCTGCTAAAGCTAACCTGTGCTATTCGTTAAATTTAAATCTTTCTTGATGGAATCCTCGGTAGGAGACGAATAACCAACCTGAAAAGTGAAAACAGATAAATCATAGTGCAATGACAAGAAGATTTTCACATGTTTTACTTCTATAAGGTAGTATGAAATTCAACACCGAATTCAGCACTTACACCTGTTCCAAATGAAAAAGAACCACATACTGCAACACATGTGCTGAGGTAAACCATAAAATTGTTCTCTTTTCTTGTTTCATCTTGAGATATAAGTGGAACTTTACCATCTTGAGCTCTGTCGTCGTCGTCTCTTTTCTCTATATCCCTTTTATTAATCATGTTTTGAACCTGTTCCGCTTAGTATACTATCTGTAAAGTACGTACACATAAATCAAACGTTGAAGTTAAAACATGACAAATTCAGATTCTCATTAAAACTGCAAGGATTCAGTAGTATATGTAGTTAAGTCATAGGTGGACATCGTGTCTTCACAGATTGTAAAATGTCTAAAGAGACTATGTTACAAGCTACAATGGTACCATACTGCGGATATTAGAAACAAAAATCACTATCATCAACTATCTTACAAGTACTTGTTTATACTAATCATACGTACTCAAAAAAAAAGAAAAACGAAAAACTCATCACACTGAAAAAAATTGACGTACATCAAAAGCTAGCTAACTAATTCAGGATGGTAGAGTTATTAATTTCCTTAGTGATTAATATTGTACGGAAGTGGAAATGTGTGCATGAAATAATGAAATATTGATACTTAAATACTTTATATATGTGGAACCAATTAACATGTATATCATCAGTAGTTTTAGTGGATGGTAGACCCGATTGCTACGTGTGTGTGTAGTGTGTTGTAAATGATACTGGAAATCTTAAGAACGTTCTTGTTACCTTTTTCTCATTCATAAATATTATATTATATATGGAAAAGTAAATATGGGGTTGTCCCCCATCTAAGCTGAGATCGGAATCCCTCACATTCAAATATTTTAATATATTTTTGTATTTTAAATAAATCATGGGCCCTCATGAATTTTATGATTAAAAAAACAAGAGTAAATTACACTTTTCGTCCCTAAATTTGGCACGTTTTTCACTTTTCGTCCCTAAAGTTTAAAAATTACAATTTTGACCTTAAACTTGGCAGAATTTTGCAATCGACGTCCTTTGGCCATACGGCGTTAAGTTTCAGCCGTTAAGTCCCACACGTGCAAAACACGTGAGGGACTAAAAGTGCAAAAGGTGACTAGTTCAGGGACGAAAACTGAAATTTACATTATATATTGTCATCATCTTCATCTTCTCCGGCTGAGTGGCCGAAAAATTCGCCGAAAAACTTAAAATGCCGATATCTCACTCGTTTCTTCGAATTAGAGCATCTCCAATGAGCAAAAGCTTTTAAAAGCTTTTTATCTTCCCAACCAACCAATCTATTAATTTAAAATAAGAAAAAGTCATTGTCTTCAATGGCAAAAGCTTTTTCTAAAGCTTTTTCTAAAGCTTTTGTGTGTGACTTCCAAAAAAAGCTTTCCTTCAAAGACTTGAAGATTGTCAAGCTTTTGATAAAAAAAGTCATTGACTCCAATGGTATCAAGTCATTGAAAGACTTTTTTCTTCCAAAAAAAGCTTTCCATCAAGTACCATTGGAGGTGCTCTTAGACCACGAAACCACCACCAAACTTCTTAAAATTAATTTCCGCATGAATCCTAACCAAAAGATTTCAGATTCAACACTTGCCGGAAAACTCAAAATACCGTGGTCACAAAAACCGAGCGTAATAGAGTAACTCGCCCTCCAATTAGATAAAACTGAGGTCTTCCATAACGAGAGTCGTGCCTCCACTAAATCAAATACTGGTTTCCAACTCTTGAATAAATACCTTAAGACCCAAATACGTGAAATGAAAAATATGACTTACAATGTAGTTTATCCGCTAGCTCAGAAATTTCGGGTCATCAACACTGCTTCCATAAAGATTAGACTTGTAGAAATTGATTTTTAACCCCAAAACAAGAAAGAAGACTCTCATAAGTCTAGTGATACACTCCACATTGGATTTAGATCAAGCAACAAATCGTCATGGTTTCATGTTACTGATCCTCTGTCTCAAATCGATCTGGAAATCACAAGGTTTTATTCGCGATAGAATTCTGAGCATGTTGATGTGATGATTTCTTCATTTCGTTGAGTTTGGTCGGCAGTTCGTTTTCCGGCGAGATTTCGAGTTTTCCGGCAAGTGTTGAATCTGAAATCTTTTGGTTAGGATTCGTGCGGAAATTAATTTTGAGAAGTTTGGTGGTGGTTTCGTGGTCTAATTCGAAGAAACGAGTGAGATATCGACATTTTAAGTTTTCCGGCGAATTTTCCGGCCACTCAGCCGGAGAAGATGAAGATGATGACAATATATAATGTAAATTTCAGTTTTCGTCCCTGAACTAGACACCTTTTGCACTTTTAGTCCCTCACGTGTTTTGCACGTGTGGACTTAACGGCTGAAAATTAACGCCGTATGGCCAAAGGACGTCAATTGCAAAATTCTGCCAAGTTTAAGGTCAAAATTGTAATTTTTAAACTTTAGTGAAAAACGTGTCAAGTTTAGGGACAAAAATGTAATTTACTCAAAAAACAAAATGTGAGGTGTTCCACATCTAAGCTTAAATGGGGGACAACCCCATATTCACTTCCTCCATTATATATATATATATATATATATAGACTTGGAGATTGTTAGAGAGAGATAACTTGAAATAAATGTCACAATCTCTACATCGATCTTACCTTTTTCTTATTCGTGTAAACGACATGACGTAGTTTGGGAGTACAGAGTGGTTTAAAAAATAAAAAACATGACACACATATATTTGTAATTTAATGTTTTTATTTGACACTAACACTCAGCTCTGGAAGCAGCATTCATATGAGATCATCTATTCTCTAAGTAAATTAAGGCGGTACTCTGATTAAAGAGCCGATAAGCAAAGTTGCTTATGAGTTTGCCTATAACCGCCCTCTGTTATCCTCTCAGAACAAGATTTGTGGCAGTTGAATTGAGATTGGAATTCTCTTAATTCTGCAGTAATGTATGTATTTGCTTTTTTTAAATAGAAATGACAAGAAAAAGTGTTTGACCTTTTGACCTGATGTGTTTCAACCCGTACTATAATGTGACATTTTTCAACCCGAACCAGTTTTGACATGTAGCGCACCCAACCTACCCATTTTGCCACGTCGGGTAACTTTTGA
Organism: Erigeron breviscapus; assembly: GCA_034093135.1. NCBI lineage: Eukaryota > Viridiplantae > Streptophyta > Magnoliopsida > Asterales > Asteraceae > Erigeron > Erigeron breviscapus. The sequence continues at coordinate 25,706,813 of CM067171.1, forward strand.
CCATCTTTGCAGTGCCGTAACTGAGATTTTTGGAGGCACCTCTGATTGTGAAAATCAAATCGCAAAATAAAAGGTTTCATCACTTGAAAAGACTCAATGACCCTAAATTAAAATGAATGGTTTCATTATTCAAAAAGATACAATAAATATAATTGTAGTGTCATCCTTCTAGCATTTTTAATTGCAGATTCTTCAATCAAATATATGTAGTGAATATTGTATATATAGTGTTGCGTTTAAATGAGAACGCAGCGTTGTACCCTATGTATATATAAATAAATTTTGGAGGGCGTATGCAGTTATCCACCTCGCATACCCTCATCAACGACTCTGTAATGTGAGAAAGCTACCATGATGATACTTTGGGGTCACTAAGTATTAATAGCAGCTTGTATCTGCTCCAAAGTTCTTCCTTTCGTTTCAGGAACCATGACTATAATAAACATGATACCAGCTAGGTTTATTGCTGCGTATACAAGAAAGGTACCTGGAAAAGCGTATATATAAGATGTTAATCTTGATAAATGTTAAGTAAACTCGACATCGTGAAATGTTCATGAACTAATTAAACTCACCATAAGAACTCCAGCTCAAGAGAAAATTGAAAGTGAACGATACAGCCCATGCGCCAAACCAGTTAACTAGCGTTGCCAAGCTTCCAGCAGCGCCTTTGATGTTTATAGGGAAGATCTACATACAGAACATATCTCTCATTAGAAAAGGCACTACACCAACTATATAGGAAAATTGTCTTTTGATGTTGAGTTATGTACCTCAGACATTATAATCCATGGAACGGCTCCCATTCCTGCTGAGAAAGAACCTATATACAACTGCATTCATGAAACTGTATAAGGACTTGTTACTTGTATTTTCATATTTTGGTCTTGCGAATGGTGTATATTTACCAGTATGCCGGTTACTGCCAGCGCTGGTGCTGCCTGTAGTCCTATTTCATAAGTCTGGTGCACAAAATAATCATCAGAAGATAGACATTTCAAGATCCAAAAATTGACCTATAGTAAAAACTACACATTTATACCTTCAAGTAGAATGAAATCGCTGTTAGTAAACATCCGATAACCAATCCAGCACCAGAAACCTTCAAGAAATAAAATTCTTATGCTATAAATTAAGAACCATAATATAGTGGATGATAAAGGATTCTGATGTTAAATACTACACTTTACCAGTAACAGTGGCTTTCTACCGGCTTTGTCAACAAAGAGCGCATTTAAGGCAGTCACGATGACCTGTAGAAGAAATAAGAACAGGAAGTTAACAATTTGTAGCAAGCAATTCGTCCAACATGAGAGTTAATACATTCGAGCTTCTTTGATTTGAACTTCCATATAACCTGAAGAATGGCATAGATTATCGTTCCAACATCAGCTGGAAATCCTGCAGATTCAAAAATGCTGCTTGTGTAAAAACAGATCCCATTGATTCCTCCGAATTGTTGACAGACCATTAATCCAACTCCAATCTTCTCAATTGAAATGGCCAAAACAAGAAAGAGTAAGACTATAGTTTTTGTCGATTAAAAGAAGTCTTTTCGGGTTATGATTGGTAGGAAGATACACTTACAGTGACAGATCGCAGATATCTTCTCTGAAACAAATCGAAGAGTTTGGCTTTCGGGAGCTTTTCTAGTGTTTCTATATAATCCTATCAACAATTACAGGACCTTATTAATGACCAACAAAATTCATATAGTTTAAGTTAGCGGGAGAAAAAGAAGGTTTGAGTGCTTTGAAATGTAAACCTGGATTTCATCCGCCTCCTCAGATATATCGGCGTCCTTACCTCTAAGTTTTCTGAGGGCAACTTCAAACTCCTTATGTTTTCCTATCTTAGCCTGCACCCATGTCGATCATAAATTCTCGAATGTTTTCTTGAAAATTAACCAATATAATGATAGTTTATAGGTATCAACAAAATCTTACAAGCCATCTTGGAGATTCTGGTACAAAAAACAGCCCCACTAGAAGAACAGCGCATGGAATTAATCCTGCAGCCATATTACTTAAATTCATTACTTATCATGGTTTAAGGAGAAATATCCAGAGTATTTCTTTTTCACGGGGTTATACTTTCCAAATCTTCGATAGGTTAAACTTATGTTCTTCCCCTTGTATAGTAGGTAAAGGTTTTACTCCCCATTTCCCTAACACTCTAGAGGAATGAGCCCGTATAGTGTAAGTGTGTAACTATCATGTGCCATTACACTGTTTATAACCAGGCCACTTGTGGACACCAATGCCCTTAGTGGCTAAAAGACCATCTATGAGCTTATTAAAAGAAGTAACCGATGTACATAGGTCAGAATAATTTTTGGAAACCTGTCAATGCCAATGTCCTCCATGTTAGCACGGTTCCTGTTATGAAAACGACAGATACTCCAGCACAGATCATGAGCTGCAGAATTGGAATAGTCAGAAATATTTCAAGATTTCTTGTACTAACTTTTCGATGCACAATTTGAAAGTTAAATAATGTTTGTATATAAAACCAGTATAGTGATATCGTTGCTACCTGATTTGACGCTGTTAATGCACCTCTTAAACTTTTGGGTGCTATTTCAGCTATGAACACTGGTACCTTACAAAAAAAACTTGTCAATGTCAGGCTACTCGGGAAAGTAACTTTTAAAGAGAAAAAAAATCATATATGTTTAATAAATTTGGACTTGATTGTAGGACAGACTAACATACCACATAGGAAAAGACTCCCATTCCGAATCCTGTTGCTAGTCTTCCGATGTCCAAAGGCAGAGACCCCTTTCATAATAAAACGACTTTTGTCTGGCCCTTTGGTTTTAAATTGGAGTAACATAGATATAATGGACTCTAAGACTAAAGAGTTATGTACCTGAGCAAAGTAAATAGCTAGCCACCCGGCTGTACAGAAAGCAGTGGATATTCTCAATGCCTGTTCCCAATGCAAGTGAAGAATTTGGTTGTTTCAGCATCCACTGAACACCATTAACGGTGGTTGATAATGTAGAAAGTATTTATAGCTTACCCCTTTGCGACCAAAGAAATCGGCCATTGGCCCACTTGCAATAGCCCCAATCATTGCACCAAATGTCAATATTGACCCAAACAATGAATACTACAAAGAAAGAAAGTGTAGGCTCAGCAGTCATTAAACCAAAACTAAAGAACGAGTTAAACAAAGAATACCAAGAAAAAAACAAACAATATAGGTTCATCAAAATTCGAAGAATTTACTTTCTTTAAATCTTGTCCATGTGCAAGTTTGGTTTGTTTACTTAGTTATGTTATCATTTTTTTATTTTAACAAAATTTCCGTGTTGTTGTGTGATATTCTTGAAAATGCCTTCATAGTACTAAGGGAACGATAAGAAGAAGACTCTGGTGCTTATACGTGTCTAATGCACTTTTCTACATCTTGACACTATTATTTTACAGAAAAAGATGTACAATTGTGTAGTTGGGTCAAGTGTGGTTCATACTTACCTCTGCTAGCGACAGATTAAGATCTTCTCTGATGGCAGACTGAGTTGGAGATGAGTAACCTGCCTGCAATGAGTGAAAGTCAAGCAAATCCCTATAAACATCAACAAAAAAATTCCATAATCCGAGCCTACGTTTTGAATCATACTATATGATAAAAAAAATAATAATCTAAAATCGGCAGTACTTACGCATGATCCAAAAGCAAAAGAACCACAAACTGCAACAAATGTACTCAAGTAAACCATAAAGTTATTCTCTTTGCCTTTTTCATCTTGAGCTATCAATGGAGCTCTTGTCTCTTCTTGAGCTATGTTTTCGATTTTCTCCATTTTACTATTCAATTACCATAACAACATAATCTATCAAACAAAACCGAATAAATTACATATTAACAGAACTTACAAAAATGCTTATCATACTAGTAACTACTCATCCAAGGTAGGATGTGCAACAGTCGAAAACCGAACCAACCCAAAACTAAGAACTTGATAAACTTTATATTTAATTAGTATCTCATACATGTACACTATTGTTTCTCTTTTATTATATCCTCACAATTCAACAAAACTTGTCAAAAACTAATCCATCCATTTACAATTGTCATAATATATATAACTTCAGGGTAAAATAGATACATACATACATAAACAAAGTGCATGTAATCAGAATTTGCAGTAACATTTATAAATCAAAATGGACATCATATATATATAAAACAAGAAAAAAGCTAGCTATAGCAGATGAACATATATATACTAGATCTTTTTTTCTTCTAGTTGAATGGAACATACCCACGTACGTACGTTAATTTAGTTCCTTGTTAAAGTGGAAAACAATTATAGGCTGGTATGTAGAGTGAGTTTTTGTGGTGGTTGTAAGAATTAAGGCTATCTCGAAGGGGGTGCCTTTGGGTGCCTTCGGTCCCCTTGGATATCCTTTGCCGTTGAAGCTCATCTAAACCTAAGATTTATTGTGCCCTTGGATATCCTTTGCCGTTGAAGCTTGTCCAAAACTAAAGATTTACCTAAGTGCACGCCCTGTACTTGTCCTTACATAATATATTTTTGTTTTTAGTTGGAGGTAAAAGGATATGTAAGGATATGTAAGGATGTTTGTATGGTTGGAGATAAAATTATAGGATTTGAAGGATTTATAAGGATGTGTAAGAATATATAAGGATTTATAAAGATATGACGTGGCAGCTTAAGGATGCATGTCTTTAGCATTGGAGATAGGCTAATGATGACAGGCACGTAGATAGTGAAAGACCAAAGATGTCTGTTTTTTTTCGATCTCTTTGACAACTTGTCCTTGGATTTTTTTATTTTTAATAGATATATAATAATTTAAAATTAATATTTTGTCCTACTTTCTTTTTTCTTTTTACATACTTTTTTATTTTTAGTTTATACATATTTTAATAGAATTAGAGCACTGAATGAACACGACATTGGGTGAGTTAATTAAGTGTAAACATAGTCCTTTTATATTCGATATTATTATTATTATATTATATTATTTACTAGTATTTTTTTTTTGAACGGCAAAATATTATTTACTAGTATTAATACGTACGATGTACGACTTGTTTATATACATATCGTAAGATTGATTTTATATAAAATATTTAATCATGATACATCACATGCATTCTTCTTTCAATAGTAGTCTAAAAGCGAAAGACATTTTTCATAAAAATATTGTTAAGATTTAATATTACTTCTATATTGGTAATAATTAATCTAATCTTATGATATAAATATTCATGTCGTTTTAAAATTTCCAACCACGTTCTTTTAGGTTAGTAGATAATTATAAGTTCGAAACATAAATATACAGTTTTTATCTATTAATTAAATTAACATGTTTTATGGATAAGAATAAATAATTTTCTATATTTTATGAGTAACATCATATTCTAAATTATAAATTTTTAGCATAAATTTTGTCTCGATTTTGCCCAACTTTCTGATCAAAATTCACTTGATACATGCGCCGCATAAAACTAATCTTCAGCATAACCTTGTATTTTTCATCTTAACTTCACACGAACTCGTCCACGAACCATCCTAATGCACCTTTTAGCCATCCAAAAGCCATTTCTAACCATTTTACCTGTTCTAAGCCTGAAATCACTAACAATACCATCAAAGCATCGAATATACATGTAAATTGCACATAATTAAGCTTAAAACGACTTAAAAACGATATGGGAATGTATATATAAATGGACATATCAAATTCCTCCACACTTAAGCTTTGCTTGTCCTCAAGCAAATTCAGAATTCAAAACAATCTTTCCTTTGGTTCTTGATCGCAAAAACATGACAATAATCAAAAAGAAGCTAAACCATGAAAGTTAGAAAACAAATGAGAATGGTTAAGCAGTTTTAATCTTAAATGAAAATTGAAATGTTTGATAATATTTGAATGATCCACAAGCCTCGAAAACACGACTAAGCACTTTAATCAAATGAAAGAAGAACATCTCAACTAACCTACTCCAACTAACAAACTCTTAGGGTTGAAATATTGTATCAATCACTCAAAGCCTAGTCGTGATGCATAGTATTTTACCATAGGCTTGTTCTAGAATCAAATCTCCACCGTCATGGCGTAAGCACCAAGCACAACTATCAAAAGAGGTCTTTAAACGGCTGTAATGTACAATTCTGAAGGCTTACAAGGGTCATTAACAATTGTGTATGGAAATTTGGGATATAATTGGTGTTAAAAAGAAATAACACAACAATTAACAAAGTTTTTACATATAGTCTAGTCCAACACAACCCATATCACTAGTTGCCATCTATCCAAAGCCCAAAAGACGTTATCCCGACACTACTCCCCAATAGACCGATAAAAACCGACACCATTGTGGTGTAATACATTCAAAACGACTTCTAACCCACCACACTGTCTTCCATAAAATAAAAATAAAAACTAAAGCTAAAGAAAGAAAAGTAAATTGTTTAAGCGCCAACAGAGGCGAATACAAACCAAATAAAACTAAATGAAATGAGATATATAGTGCAGTCAAACAACTCCCGAATGTCATAACCAAACTGAAATCCAATCAATCACTGATGACCCAATGCCCACGGAACCGGCACCGCCATCCAACAACTCGCATCATCAAACCAACCAACAAACTCTAAGGAGGAGGAAAAACTGAAGGAACACTCCCTCCCTCGTGAGCACCATCTTGCTGAGAAAAGAAATCACCACCCGGAACAATATTAGGCGTACCCGAAGTCTCCCTACCACCAGCCTCATCACCCTATGGAGTATAGTAACTAAAATAGTTACCACTGTATCGCTCGGCACCGGTATACATGCCATATCTGGTAGGCTGTGTAGTAGGGTCATACGCCGCTGGCTGATAGCGATACTACTCCTGCTGATAAATAAAAAGAAAAACTAAAGCTAAAGAAAGAAAAGTAAATTGTTTAAGCGCCAACAGAGGCGAATACAAACCAAATAAAACTAAATGAAATGAGATATATAGTGCAGTCAAACAACTCCCGAATGTCATAACCAAACTGAAATCCAATCAATCACTGATGACCCAATGCCCACGGAACCGGCACCGCCATCCAACAACTCGCATCATCAAACCAACCAACAAACTCTAAGGAGGAGGAAAAACTGAAGGAACACTCCCTCCCTCGTGAGCACCATCTTGCTGAGAAAAGAAATCACCACCCGGAACAATATTAGGCGTACCCGAAGTCTCCCTACCACCAGCCTCATCACCCTATGGAGTATAGTAACTAAAAGGACAAACAAGCAAAAATTTCAAATTCTCCCAAAATTCACCCGACTTTTTCCTATTGACCTCTCCCCACACACTTGAATTATACAATGCCCTCAATGTACAATGAACTAAAGACAATCTATGGGAAATAGGGAAAAGTAAAAAGAAAAGAAAATAAAAGATCATGAGAACTTGCCGGATGTTGGTAAATGTTCTTATGCTCGGTAGAATCGCCGAAAATGAATGGGCGCTGAACTTACTGCCAGCATATGCACATAAATTGCTACCTTCTAAAATGCATAAAACAAAACCAAAAGAAAACTGCAATATTAACATTAGCACAATAATAACCAACCCCCCACACTGTCTTCCATAAAATAAAAATAAAAACTAAAGCTAAAGAAAGAAAAGTAAATTGTTTAAGCGCCAACAGAGGCGAATACAAACCAAATAAAACTAAATGAAATGAGATATATAGTGCAGTCAAACAACTCCCGAATGTCATAACCAAACTGAAATCCAATCAATCACTGATGACCCAATGCCCACGGAACCGGCACCGCCATCCAACAACTCGCATCATCAAACCAACCAACAAACTCTAAGGAGGAGGAAAAACTGAAGGAACACTCCCTCCCTCGTGAGCACCATCTTGCTGAGAAAAGAAATCACCACCCGGAACAATATTAGGCGTACCCGAAGTCTCCCTACCACCAGCCTCATCACCCTATGGAGTATAGTAACTAAAATAGTTACCACTGTATCGCTCGGCACCGGTATACATGCCATATCTGGTAGGCTGTGTAGTAGGGTCATACGCCGCTGGCTGATAGCGATACTACTCCTGCTGATAACCATGCTGAGGGAAGAAGAAATTAAATGCAGGTTCACTGGGAGGAATGATCTGTGGAGGATTATAGGCAGGAACCTCTGGACGAGCACTCTCTGGAATATGAACATACTGCTGCTCATGCTGCTGCTCCAACTGCCTCTGCCATAATGGACGATAATGCTCCTGAGTATCCAAGTCCCGATGAAGCATACTAGTCATCGACCGCGTCTGATCAAGAATCATGTCAGTAGTACCCTGCAAACCAAAAATGGAATCCTGCATCGAAGATAAATCAAAAGCAGAAGAAGATGATGAAGAAGCACCACCAGCAAACCTAGGCTCACTAGTCCCATCATCCCGACGCCTCCTCCTATCAGGCCTCTGCTCCTCCTCAATAGTCCCAATAAAAACATCACGGTTATTAACCGTGACAACCAAACCGGCCCTCTTCAAGTCATCCAACCCAAAAGTAACATAAGGCACATGATTAATCCCCCGACTCTGCCTTGCTGAATCCAAACCCAACATCAAATAAATCAAGTAATAAACTGCCCACAAAACAAATCTGGATCCTTATGTGTGGCCATGTACCTAGCCAACACATATGGAGCACATGCATATCTATAGGGCGCTCCCTCATGAAATAACCTCATCAACCAAACATCTAACGGGGAAACCTTATCCGTATGATCACCATGGGCTAAGAAACAATGAGAAATCATCTTATGTAACACCCGCAACAAAGGATCAACAATCTCAACATGCCTACTCGAAGACATTTGCAACTTTCCACTTCCCTCAATCTCTTCCCAATAAGTCTGAAGAGATTTATCATCATCAAAACCAGACCTAGCCTTATCCAACACTCCATTACACAAGAAATCATAACCATCTATATCACCTAACTCATTCTCATCCATCATACCCGTCAAGTATGCAAACTCGGGCACAGAACAGTGCCTCTGAATACCCCCAGCTCTAAAATGAATCACTTTCTTGGTGTTAAACTCATTCCTTGTCAACCTAACATCAACCCGTATAGTGCTAAGAAATTCTAAACACCATTCCCGAACCGGCCCATGCCTACAATCAAAAACCTCAAACCACATCTTATAAGTTTTAATTTGGCCATTTTCATTCCTATACTTACATACCAACATTTCTTTCAATTGATGAGCAATACCAACCGATGCAAAATCCCTCCAAGAAACTATCTTAGGTTGCATAACACGATCATACCTTATTTCTTGGAGTTTATTCAGAAAATGGGTCCTTTCATGGCCCGTAGAACCTGGAAATTGCAACCAAGGATGAGAATCAACAGGCAAATTCTTGGCATCAGCATCCAAGGGAACATCCTTGTACTTGTATGGATCACACGGTTCCGGGTTAGTATAGTCATAACCCTCTTGAACACCCGGAACAAACGCATCTTCACTTGAAGTTGCAACAGCCTTACCTCTCTGCAAAACACACAAAACATTCATAAAAACACAATAGAAACATCAAACATACCTCAAACAAACTACAACTGAAAGTTAAAAATCAAAAAATTCAAACAGAACAGAATATGCGGCGCATAGAAGCATCATGCGGCGCATAAATCATCCTCAAAATCTGTTACTGTAGCAAAAGCAGTCCGTTATGCGGCACACGGAGGATCTGTGCGGCGCATAACTCAATTTTCCAGAAATTTTTTTCTTTTTAATCCAATGAAACAACTTCCCACCAAAATTTAAACACTATTTGTTAGGTCCAGTTCACCTGGAACTGGCCAGTCACCAGTTCACACTGACCAGTTCACCAGTTGCATCTGGTGACCAGTAAACTGGTGACCAAGAAGATTTGTCGAGAAATATATTGAAGTCCAGTTGCACCGTACAGTTAACGCAACTGAAGACTTCCTCCAGTTGAGAACTGACCAAGTTGAAGAAACATTCCAGTTGGAGTCGAAGACAACAAATGGAAGAAAGAGAATGACAATGGCAGCGAAGCCCAGTTGACATTCTAGTCAGTTACAAACTGGAGACCATCAGTGGAAAGCCCTTACAAAGCTTTACACTGATTACGAGGAATTGACTTGTATACTTTATGTACCTTTACCCGGATAATAAGCCTTATCTTATTATTTAAGTATTAAAAGGTACATAAAGGTGGTTGTGTAAAGTCACTTTAACATGCGACTTTACAACACTTTTTAAGGAATTAAATGCTATTCCTTAAATGCTTCCAACCACATTTGTACGGCTAAAGTTAACATCCCAATGTTAACTTTGCCTATAAATACAAGTCATTGCACAACCAAGAATTTAAGTATTCGTTCTCTCATAAGTTATTTCACACACAAACGAATAACTTCATACTTTGCAAACCTGCAATATTCTTGGTAAACTTGTGCAATATTCTCTCAATCGCTAAAAGGAACATTTCACTACTTTAAGTGTTTCGATTGTAGAAGAGAAATTCCGAGTATAGATCAATTGTATTTCATAGGTTGTTAGGATATTTACATTCGTGTATTATCTTGGTTCCGCATCAACCTTGTAATTTGTTTAATATCAATAAATAAATTACACTTTGAAAACTACATATTGTCTCATCAAGATTGTTTACAAGTTATTTGTATTATTGCATTGTTCTTTACTTATTGTCTTTTATATAAGTAATCTATCTAGAACTTGGTATATACTTATCTAACTGGTCGTCTCCAGTTTAGCAAGTATATTGCAAAGTAACTCCATCATCGACATAGAGGTGTCTTCAGTAGTACCATCTAACAAGTTGGGACTTACAAGTGGTATCAGAGCAGAAGGCTAATAAACTTGCCTAGATCTGCAAAGATGAACACTACTAAAGGTGGAGATGGTTCTGGTTCAGGTGAAAACCCGTCGAACACTAATGCACCACCTTTTCAAAACGTTAACACCAACCCTCCTCCTCCTTCTACCCCAAACCACGTCCATGTACATTACTCTAACACTCCTGTTCCAAAATTTGATGGAAACAGTGAGACCTTTGGTACATGGAAAGCTAGAATGCTGTTGCATTTTGGTGGTATTGAGAGGTATATGTTGAAAATCCTTAAGGATGGACCATATATACCTATGTCTATTGGGGTGAGTCCTCTTCTTGATCCAACTGGAAGAAGAGGCTCAAGGGAAAAGCCAGAAGACCATTGGTCTGATGAGGATCGCAGGCTGGTGGACTTGGACACCAGACTGAAAAACATGATCCTTGGGGCTGTCCCTGAAGACCTAATTCCAACACTTGTGTTGTTTCCCAGTGCCAAGTCTATGTGGGATGAATTAGTGATTCAATTTGAAGGAGGTGATGACACCATTGTCACCAGAAAAGTTGCCTTGAACAAGAAGTATGAATCCTTCTTTACCTTGCCCAATGAAAGTTTAACTGGTACATATACCAGATTTTCTAGCCTCATCAATCAATTGAGAGGTTTGGGTGTAGAGAAGGATAAGGATATTCTTCTTGAGAAGTTTTGTGATATCCTTCCTTCCAAATGGGAAAACATGGTTCTTGTCTTGAGACAAGGTAAAACCTTGCACTCTCACACTCTTGCATCGCTCTATGGAGCCTTCAGATTCACTGAAGATAATAATGCTGCAAGACTTGTGGCTGAGCAGATGCCATGAACCATGCTCAGAGTCCCAAGGTTGCTAATGCAATTGAGCGACCTTGTGCTGCTTTAATGTCTGCTGAGAGTGTCCAGGCACACTCGATGAAGGAGATGTTGAACAGTTTCTTAAACTCTGGGCTGACCACTGAAAACAGTGAAGGTTATGATGAAATTGACGATGATGATCTGGTCGCCATGATTGCTAAAACCTTTAATAGGTTTAAGCATAAATCTAAAAGTATTTAATGGCCCCAACAATGCTTCCAGCTCCAGCTCTCTGGATAAGACCAATCTTACATGCTATAAGTGTGGCAAGAAAGGTCATTTTATGAAGGAATGCAGATCTAGTCAGTTGAATAACCAAACTGGCCCCTCTGTCCCTAATTACAATCGGCCTGATGATAGCTACAAAGCTAAATACAAGCAGCTTAAGGCCCAGATTGCCCTCCTGTCCATGCAAAAGGAAAAGGATCAGTGCTTAATAGCACAAACTGAGGGAAAATGGGAGTACTCTGATGACTCATCTGAGGATGAAGAAGAGGAAAGGGACATGTGTTTCATGGCCTTGGAAGATCAACAACAACAGCAGCATGTGGTGAAAGATGATGTCGTCTCTGGAAGATGGGTGGACATCATACTGAAAAAGGTATGTGATTATGATCACCAGGTTGACCCTGAATTAAAACTGGACTTAGCTGAATCATTAAGTGGTGATTTGGCATTTGTAGAAACTGTTAGAGCTGATAGTGAAAGATATTTAGACACTATCTTAATTGAACTGAACAATGTCAAACCACAACTGAATGATTTGCAAAGTGTCCAGTTGGCTCTCAAGGAGTCAGTTTTAAAGATTGAGGCATTAGAACTTGATAATCAAAAACTGTCTTGTGATTTTGAAAAAGCTCAAAAGATTATCAAGTCCTGGGTAAAAGCATCTGGCAAAAAACTATGATGCATTTTCAAGAACTATCGATGCCCAGAAAAATGCATGGAAATCTGAAGATCTGGAGATGGCAGCTCTTATACCAGATCTTCATGCATTGCCTCCAGCTCTCCAGGTTGAAACACCTTATGATCAACCTGAAGCTGTTGAAACTGAAACCCATGAGACCACCCCCATTGAGGTTAAAACTGGAGCCAAACAGGCTAAAGCTCCAGTCAAAAAGGCCACTGTTAACAAGCCTTTACCTCATAAGTCTAAGGAGCCCAAGACCCGAAAGACTAAATCCCCAGTTGAACCAATGTCCAAGGTTCAACTGCCTGAACAAAACTATGTTTTGGTTAATCTGGAAAGGCAACTCCAACTTTTGTCTCGGCAGGTTCAGAGTTGCACTGCCCGGATTAACAATCTGGAAGGAGGTTCACCACCTCCAGTTTTAAAACAAAACATTAAATCACTCCCTTCTGTACCTAAACAAAAGAAAGTTCCATCTGGAACAAAATCTGGTAAACTTAAGGTGAGTAAATATCAAATACCAATCGTTTTTACTTCTGCACCTGGAGCTGGTGATAATGCTCCAGATGTAGCCTCCAGTTCAACACATCAACAATCAACTGTGGCTTCTGTAGAGAAGTCCAGTGGACTCATCAAGAAAAGATGGGTTCACAAAAATAACTAATGATTTTTGTGTGTGTGTAGGGCGATCGAAAGAAAAATATCTGGTATCTGGACAGCGCTGCTGGCCGGACTATGACCGGAAGTAAGCCCCTACTGGAAGAGTTCACTGTCCAAGATGGACCGACAGTGACGTTTGGTAACGATCAATCTGGAAAGACTGAAGGATATGGTGTGCTCAATAATGGACAAGTCGAATTCAAAAAGAGTTGCATTTGTGAATGGTTTGAAATATAACTTGATCAGTGTAAGCCAACTTTGCGATGATGGCTTCAGAGTATTGTTCGATATTGCACAATTCACCATATTTAACAAGGATTGGAAAGTGGTGATGATTGCACCAAGAAAAGGGAATGTGTACATCATGGATATGGAACCAGCTCCAAAAGAGCAATGTTTCTATACCAAAGCTGATGAGGACACCAACTGGCTATGGCATAAAAGGTTATCCCACCTTAATTTCAAGAACATTAACAAGTTGTCTCGCAAACAACTGGTTGATGGGATACCCCAGATTTCCTTCAATAAGGAAAAGCCATGTCCAGGGTGTGAGATGGGTAAGCAGAAGAGAGCCAGTTTCAAAACTAGGCAAAATTTTAGCATCACTGAACCTCTTCACATGCTTCATATGGATCTTTTTGGTCCAGTGAATGTTCAAACTAGAGCTGGAAAGAAATACACTCTAGTTGTAGTTGATGAATTCACCAGATATTGCTGGGTGGTATTCATCAGATCCAAAAGTGATGCACCTGCTGAAATCATCTCGCTTATCAAAAGAATTGAGCTCAAGTACACTCGAAAAGTTTGTCAGTTGCGAAGTGATAATGGTACTGAATTCCAAAATAAGGTACTTGAAACATTTTGCACTGACACTGGCATTTCTCAAAACTTCTCATCAGTTCACTCTCCAGAGCAAAATGGAGTTGTGGAAAGAAAGAATCGTACACTGATAGAAGCGGCCAGAAGCATGCTATCTGAATCTGGTCTTCCCACCAGTTTTTGGGCTGAGGCAGTTGCAACTGCTTGTCACACCCAAAACCGGTCAGTCTACATCAAGAGACATAAGAAGACTGCCTACGAAGTACTCAGGAATCGAAAACCAAATATTGGATACTTCCATGTATTTGGTTGTCCAGTTTATATACTGAACGATTCCAGTCAGCTTGGAAAGTTTGATGCAAAAGCTGATGAAGGGGTATTTTTAGGCTATTCAGATATTCGAAAGGCCTTTAGAGTTTATAATTATAGACTCCAAAAGGTGCATGAGACAATTCATGTCACATTCGATGAATCAACTGAAGCAATCAACAAGAGACCAAGCCTTGATATTTCTCCAGTCATTCCAATCAACTTTGGTGAAACTGACCAAGTTTATCGGTCAGTTGTTTCACCAGAAGATGCTTCCAGTTACAACAAACTGGAACCAGTCAAGAAGAAGAAAAACACTAGTGACACATCATTTTATCCCTCCATCAATTTTAACTTACCACAAGAATTGGTGATTGGATCAGATGTACGTGCCACTCCAATATCAGCACCAGTTCAAGCCCCTACTTCTCCAGTTACTCATGAAATACCTTCAACTGAGGAATTTCATGATGCCAATCGAAGACCTCATTGACTCTGATGAGGATGTAGAAGCTGTTTGGACTGATCCTTCTCCAGATGCTGTTGCAACTGAAGAAGATCGCCAGGTGACTTGCACTGATATTGTAGTTCACCAGCCTAGTCAATACACTAGATGGACTAAAGCCCACCCAATTGAACAAATTGTGGGTAATCCAACTAGTGGGGTTCAGACTAGAAGAGCCACCAGTGAGCAATGCTTAAACGTCACCTTCTTATCTTTAATTGAACCAAAGAAGATTGACGAGGCTATGGCAGACCCAAGCTGGGTGGAAGCTATGCAAGAAGAGCTCCTCCAGTTTGAAAGGAACAATGTTTGGGAGCTGTTCCTTGTCCACCAGGGTTAAAGAAAGAACCTATTGGTACCAGATGGGTCTACCGAAATAAAATGGATGAAGATGGCCATGTTGTAAGAAACAAGGCTAGATTAGTTGCCCAGGGTTATTGTCAAGCAGAGGGCGTTGACTTTGATGAGACTTTTGCTCCAGTTGCAAGACTTGAAGCCATTAGAATATTCTTGGCTTATGCAGCCATCTGCAGTTCAAGGTCTTCCAGATGGATGTCAAAAGTGCGTTCCTTAATGGAACATTGGAAGAAGAAGTTTATGTTAAGCAGACTCAAGGTTTCATCGATGAGAAGCATCCTCATTGGGTTTATAGACTGAACAAAGCATTGTATGGTCTAAGACAAGCCCCAAGAGCCTGGTATGATACTTTAACTAAACATCTTCTTAAAAATGGCTTTCAAAGAGGTTCAATAGATAATACCTTGTTTATCTTGAAAGAAAGAGGTAATATCTTATTGGTACAAATTTATGTTGATGACATTATTTTTGGTTCAACTGATGATGCAATGTGTAAAAAGTTTTCTAAAATCATGTCATCTGAATATGAGATGAGTTTAATGGGTGAATTAACATTTTTCTTAGGTCTTCAGATTAAGCAAACTGAAAATGGAATTTTCATAAACCAAGGAAAATATGTCAGAGATTTGTTAAGAAAATACAAATATGATTCAATCCCATCGAAAAACACACCTATTGCAGCACCATTGAATTTGGACTCTGACCCAACTGGCAAACCAGTTACATAACTGACTATAGAGGTATGGTTGGTTCACTGATGTACTTAACTGCCAGTCGACCAGATATAATGTTTGCAACATGTTTATGTGCCAGGTTTCAGGCTAACCCTAAAGAATCACATTTGCACGCTGTAAAGCATATCTTTAGATACCTGAAAGGGTGTCCTAATCTTGGTCTTTGGTACCCCAAAGGCTCAGGATTAGATCTAATGGGTTATTCAGATTCTGATCATGCAGGTTGTAAGATTGATAGAAAATCCACAACTGGTGGTTGTCATTTCCTTGGAGGAAAACTGGTGAGTTGGACCAGCAAGAAGCAGACTTCAGTCTCTATGTCCACTGCTGAGGCAGAGTACATTTCTGCGGCCAGTTGTTGTGCCCAGATTCTCTGGATCAAAAACCAGTTACTAGATTATGGTCAGAAGTACACCAAGGCCCCAATCTTTTGTGACAACACCAGTGCAATTGCTATCTCTCACAATCCAGTGATGCACTCAAAAACAAAGCATATTGACATCAGGTATCATTTTATTCGTGATCATGTTATGAAAGGTGATATTGAAATTCATTTCATCCCCACTGACAAACAGTTAGCTGATGTTTTACTAAACCTCTCGATGAGAAAACTTTTAAACATCTCATCAGCGAACTGGGAATGCTAAACCCTTAACTGGAGCTTTCTTTGTTATTGAACGCGTCAGTGACACTGATGAAGTTCTCCAGTTGAGGAGGTCCAGATTATCTTTGCTCGCCAGGCTATCGAACGCCTTTGTGATACTATCTTGGTACTAATTGATATCTGGATCATCATTTTAGGGGGAAAGACTCAAAACAATTTTCTGACTAAAATTCGTTTTTTTTGTTTGAAAATGCAACTGGAGAACTCTTCAGTTGGAACTGGAACTGGATTGATCCTCCAGTTACCAGGTTCGGTCTTTGTCTAATTTTCATAACGTTACAAATACTTGGTCAATTTATGTGACACGTGATGATACTCGAGTGTTTTTAAACTACTTGATATCGTGATCTGACGTGTTGAAACCATTTTTAGTACTTTGACAACTGTTTTTATTGGGATAACAAAAAGCGAGTGGGGTCATGGGTAAAGTAAGCCGTCGTAGCATTTAATGCTGACATGGTAACATTTAATGCTTACATGGAAAATTATACTTTATTTTCAAAATATCTTCGAAAATATTTTGGTTTAATAAAATATGATTTGTGGGTTTACATTGGGATCTTGAATCCCCTTATAAATACCCTTATTTACTTCATAACACATTTACTTTCTTTTTCATTCTCTTCATTTACTCTCTTCATTTACTTCCAATCATAAATTTCAATTTCATTCTTCTCTTTGCTTCTCAATTCAAAACCCTAAAAATTCCTAAATTTCAATTTCATTCAATGGCTCCTAAATCTTCCCGTTCAAGAGATGTAAATCTCTTGACTGCTCCATACAATCCCTCACCAGATGTCTCCCAGGCACCTGGTGCTCCTTATAGTGCAGCCCTAAAATTAAACCCAAACAATCCTTTGGCTAGCCTACAAGGCTCTCAAGGGTCTAAAACCCTTATTGGTAGAATCAGAAAGTTTTTAAAGGATTCTCCAATAGGACCCTTATTCACCAGGAACCCACGCAAGATGTATCATGATTACTTGTGTGAGTTCTGGTTCACTGCCACACTTTCTTCTGATTGTTCATCCATCAGTTTCACGTTAAAGGATGGAACAATCAAATGTACTTTGGATGTAGAAGTGTTGAGGGATGCTCTTCACCTCAATTACTGGAGAGAAGGTGAGTCTCCAGTTGTTTTAGCCTCGAATGTAAATTTTCGTCAAGTACTCCTTGAGATGGGTCATAAGGAGTGCTTGGACAATGATGGTGTGTTGAAGACCAAGGGGGCTATGACCATGAAGGGTCTTACACCTTCATGGAGGTTTTTCTTTGTACATCTGGTCGAAAGTCTAGGTGGTAGTTCAGGTGGTCTTGACCAGATCAACTCTTCACAAGCTGAGATGGCTTACTGTTTGTGGAAGGGGTTGAGGGTGGATTTTGCTGATATACTGTATAGGAGTCTAGTGCAAAAGCTGAAAGGCTCAAGGGGTGTGTGTATCCCCTTTTCCAGATTTCTTTCTTTATGTTTCAGGCAAATTCTGGGTGAAGAAGAGTATAGAAATACAGACTCTCCGTTCACAAGGCCAGATGTTTTGAGGAATCTAGACTCACTAGTATCTGAAGCTGGTGAGGTTGAAATTCCTGAGCAGATGCAGCTGGCGTTTGCTAAAACTGGTGCACCTTTGGAAAGTGAACCAGAAAGACAACTGGGTGGGCCTCAAAATAATGAGGGACCCTCCAGTTCGTCTCCAGTTGTGGTTGAGGATAGAACAACCATAACTCAAGCCATTCCTATCACGTCTATCCCTGGTGAAGATGTTCCGGCATCTGATCCTTCAACTGATGAAACCATCCAGGTAACTGGAACTGGTCATCAGGAGCCTGAACATGATGTTCAGCCATCCCTATCATTTATGGATCTAGGCATAAATGAGGATGAGTTTCATCTTGAATCTTCGGATTCAGAAGAAACACAAGCTGATCAAGAAATGGTTGATGCATCTGTACATGCTCAACTCCCTTCTTTCTTTGATCAACCCCTAGAACACCAAGTTTCAGTTTCCCACCAAGATACTCCTACAAATATTTCCCCACAAAGAACTCAATCAACACCACCGTCGCCGTTGGTCATACCTGAGCATTCTCAGCCTGACCAACACATTGTTTCTCCTCAGCCTTCTTTTTCACCCCCCATTTTTCCTTCTTCTGCCACTGGAACAACTGGAGAGGCTCCCTTTGTTTTGCCTCCTTCAGTTGAACTGGTGCAGCCTGCTACTGGTCCAGTGACAACTGCCCTTTGTCACTGGAAGCTCAATTTGTCTCTTTCTCAACCGATATCCAAAACCTGATCAAACGGGTGGAGGGTGTTCATAAGACAATCGAGCAAAATGCCAAGTCCATTTCCAGATTCAACAAGGAAACAATTATAAATTCAAAGGTTGTTGATCTGGGAATCAATAAGTTTGCTGCAAATGAAGACTTGGTATTTAGAAAGTTGAATGAGTTAGTCTCAAGCTGTAACAATTTGTCCACATCCTTAAAAGAAGCTTTTGACTTAACCCATTCAAATGTCAATACATCTATCTCCAACCTCTTAAGCAACACTGTTCGATCATCAGAGGTGGATCTTAAGGAGATAGAAAGGCAGGTCAAGGAGTTGTTTGAAAGACCTGGCCTTAATGTAAGTGATATTGGACAGCAGGTAGCCTCTTCTGTTGGCCAGATGATTGATGAGAAACTGGCCAGTCGAGAAGATGAACTAGTCAAGAAGGTTATGGCTGAATTTGCCAAGCTCCCACCTCCTCAGATTAATCTGGAGCCTCTGGCACTTGAAGTTAGGCAGTTAAGGGGTGCAGTTAATGCAGTAAACACTCAGTTGGCTTCCCACACTTCTTCTATCAATAAATTGGCAACTGAAGTGGAGAACTTGAAGAAGAAAGATGATGAGGTGAAGGAACAAGTGGTTAAAGGTCTAGCTGAAGACTCAAAATTATTGAAAGACTTGAAGACTGGACAGGACCAAACTGCAGCAAATGTATTGGTCCAGTCTCAAGAAATTAACCACTTGTGGAGATCCTTCCGCATGATATGCACTGTTTTTAGAGAGTGCAAGGATATGCAATCGTGGCAGCCTCTAGCCCGTTTGCCCTCAAGTAACGAAGACTGGGCAGCCATTCGTGCAGGTCTCGATGCTGCCAAGGGGGAAAGGGATAGAAGGAATATCCTTGCACCTGGACCAAGACTGCCAGGTCCAGTTAGTGCAAGACAACTGGTAGAAAGGACGGTTGTTGGGTCGGATGAAGGTGATGAGCAGGTGATTGAACAGTTTGAAGATGTCGTTGATAGGGGGAATAAAGGTAAAGGAAAGGAAGTTGGGCCGGCCACTGGTGAACAAGCAAAAACAACTGGTACTGAAGCCAGTGTGTTAGAAACTGGCAACATTGATCAGCTTCCTCCAGTTTCAGAAGATGTTAGTAGGCAGCTGGCAAGGCTTGGAGATGCAATCAAGGAGAGGAAGAAACAAATGAGGGTGAATCAAGCAAAAGATAGAAATACTTTAGCCCCAACTCTTCTTGATATAAGTGATGGTCGTCTTCTGGGCATGACACTTGCAGAGTATGCCAAAGTCAAGGCTGATCCCAGAATTATTAATGCACTGAAAGAACAACTGGAGATTGAGCTTGACAAACATTATAGGGAGGATGAGGCTGAGTATGATGCCAGGTGTTTGAATATCACAGTGGAGAAGGCCAAAGAAGTTAGAACTGAAGGAATTCTCAGGAGAACTGAACATGTCAAGAAGGTGGTCAAACAGGTGATGAATCCACCTAAGTCCAAAGGTAAACCTAAGATGTTGCCAAGAGATGCTGACCTTAGGACCTGGGTGGATACAACTGAACCCTCAAGTGAAGATATCAAAGCTGCAGTACATAGTATGAGCACTGGCCAAATCAAACTGGCCAATGAATCTGAAGCTAGAGAGTATTTATCTGAAGTGCAGCAGCGGAGATATCACCCTGGTAAGATTGTTGATATGAAAGTTTTTATCAAACCAGGTACCAAACACTTCACAGTTGGGGTTCAACATCTGGATGGACCCTTAAGGCAAACTGAGAATCCTGATGTACTTTCTTATGGTTACTCGGAACTGGTGGAAATGGCAAAGCTGTTGGAGGCCAAGCAACAAAGGAATAAGGTTGAAAGAGGATGGATGTTTGTGCTTCAAAGTCTGCTCAAGTTTAAAGAAAATATTGAAGAGAGACTGAATGTTGATCCTGAAGACAAACAGCCCATCTCTACAGTTGCCAAAAGAAGAAGAACTGGCGAAGGGCCATCAGTTTAAGTTCTTTCTTCATTTTATCTTCTTGTAATTTGTTGTACATTCTGTTGTAACTTGTGTAAATTTCACTCCTTGTATAAAAGAAGTTACCAGTTTGTAACCACAAGGTAGATAAAAGATTAAAATCTAACAAACACAAAAGAAAAACCTAAGGCATTTATTGATCTATAAAAATGCCCTAGATATCTTAGATAGATTTAAATCAAACAAGTCTCTATAGTTCACACTTGTATAGATACAAAAACTAGAAAAAGACTTAGACTATATTTCTAGACAAATAGGGGGAATTTGTTAGGTCCAGTTCACCTGGAACTGGCCAGTCACCAGTTCACACTGACCAGTTCACCAGTTGCATCTGGTGACCAGTAAACTGGTGACCAAGAAGATTTGTCGAGAAATATATTGAAGTCCAGTTGCACCGTACAGTTAACGCAACTGAAGACTTCCTCCAGTTGAGAACTGACCAAGTTGAAGAAACATTCCAGTTGGAGTCGAAGACAACAAATGGAAGAAAGAGAATGACAATGGCAGCGAAGCCCAGTTGACATTCTAGTCAGTTACAAACTGGAGACCATCAGTGGAAAGCCCTTACAAAGCTTTACACTGATTACGAGGAATTGACTTGTATACTTTATGTACCTTTACCCGGATAATAAGCCTTATCTTATTATTTAAGTATTAAAAGGTACATAAAGGTGGTTGTGTAAAGTCACTTTAACATGCGACTTTACAACACTTTTTAAGGAATTAAATGCTATTCCTTAAATGCTTCCAACCACATTTGTACGGCTAAAGTTAACATCCCAATGTTAACTTTGCCTATAAATACAAGTCATTGCACAACCAAGAATTTAAGTATTCGTTCTCTCATAAGTTATTTCACACACAAACGAATAACTTCATACTTTGCAAACCTGCAATATTCTTGGTAAACTTGTGCAATATTCTCTCAATCGCTAAAAGGAACATTTCACTACTTTAAGTGTTTCGATTGTAGAAGAGAAATTCCGAGTATAGATCAATTGTATTTCATAGGTTGTTAGGATATTTACATTCGTGTATTATCTTGGTTCCGCATCAACCTTGTAATTTGTTTAATATCAATAAATAAATTACACTTTGAAAACTACATATTGTCTCATCAAGATTGTTTACAAGTTATTTGTATTATTGCATTGTTCTTTACTTATTGTCTTTTATATAAGTAATCTATCTAGAACTTGGTATATACTTATCTAACTGGTCGTCTCCAGTTTAGCAAGTATATTGCAAAGTAACTCCACCATCGACATAGAGGTGTCTTCAGTAGTACCATCTAACAAGTTGGGACTTACACTATTCAATCATCTTTAAGAACAAAACTCAGGTCAACAAAAGTCAACATGACAAATTTAAACAATGTAGACTCAATTCAACAAATTTGATCATGTTAAACACTAATTAAACAAACCCAAGCCTTCAACTTCATCATATCATCATTACAACAATTTCCCCCAAACTTAATTCATACTCATGAACCCTAATTTCAAATTCGAACCTAAAACATGCAAATAATCCAAATTGAAACTAGATATAAGCAATTAAAACACATTCAAACCATCCCCAAGCAATAACAATCAAAAGCCCCAAATCTATTTCGAATTCCTCATGAACCCTAGATCCGAAAATTTCAAATTAAACACAAATTACTTGTTAAAATCAAGTGTAATCATCATTAAACACATAACCCATATCAAAGAATTAAGTAATTTTGTTTTAATTGAAATTAATTTGAAAAATATTGAAAATTTTCGGATCAAATCACCCACCAATGCAAGAAACAAATTGAAAGAGAGGATAGATAAGAAACATACCCTTGATGGACGAACCATGATGATCAAACAAGAAAAACTAGAAGAAAATCCGAAAAGAAAGGGTAGAAATCGGTTTGATTTTGAGAGAAAAAGAAAACTTTTAGTTTTGAATGTTTGTTGTGTGTGTTTTTCGAATCCCATGACCCAAAACTAAAAGAGAATGGCCAGATTTTCATGGGCCCCACTTATCTTAACACAATCCAATCCAATTCAAAAATTTAAGTCAAACTGGGTCAAAGTTAGTCAAGGCCTCATATATGCGGCGCATCATCTAACCATGCGGCGCATAAAATAGAAGTTCAGAATTTGGAAATTTTCAAAAGCCCGATATGCGACGCATACCCTTTATATGCAGCGCATATCTCATTTTTTCTGAACAGAAAGTTTAGCCAATTTTGCATATGCTCCGCATAAAAACTCCATGCGGTGCATTTTTGACCTCCCCCACACTTGAAACTTACCTTGGCTTGTTTTGACTTACCGTAACACATCTGGACACTTCGGGACCTGCACATCTCAACAAAAAGCTATAAAAACGAAAAATAAACATAACAAAACTAAGAAAACAAAAATCTTTTTGGTTTTTTCGATTTTTCAAATGTTTTTGGATTTTTCAATATAAGAAATGAAAGTAAAAATAAAAACACACGGGTTGCCTCCCGAGAAGCGCTTAATTTATTTAGGAGTCGTTAGCTAGACTCACCCTTCCAATTACTTATCAATTGCAAAGAACGGGAGTTGATCAACCACAACTCCCTCATCACTAGCCTCTTCATTAAACACTTTCAACCTATGACCATTGACTATAAATGTCTCCCCATTTCCCTTATACAATTCCACATATCCCGAAGGATAAATATGCTTAATGACATAGGGTCCCATCCATCTTGAAGTCAATTTAGGTTGTTTCAACTTAAACTTTGACATAAACAACAAAACTTTGTCACCAACTTTAAATTCTTTATTTCTTAACCTACGATCATGCCATACCATTGTTCTTTCTTTATAAAGTTTAGAATTTTCATAAGCATTTAACCTTAACTCATCTAACTCATTCAATTGCAACATTCTTAATTCACCACTTTCAATTAAGTCCATATTACAATTTCTAAGAGCCCAATAAGCTTTATGCTCTATTTCTAAAGGCAAATGACATGTCTTCCCATACAATAACCGATAAGGTGTAGTCCCAAGTGGAGTCTTAAATGCGGTTCTAAAAGTCCACAATGCATCATCCAATTTTTTAGACCAATTTTTAGGATTATCACCTATGGTTTTCTCTAAAATTCGTTTTAAAGCCCTATTAGTATTTTCTACTTGGCCACTCGTTTGCGGGTGATAAGAAGTAGAGAAACGATGATGAACACCATACCTCTTTAACACCTTAGCAAGTTGGTGATTCACGAAATGAGTTCCACGATCACTAATTAAGGCCTTAGGACAACCAAAATGACAAAACAGTTGCTTTAAGAAATCTATGACAACCCTTGCATCATTAGTTGGCAAGGCCTTAGCCTCGGCCCATTTCGAAACATAATCAACCGCCACTAAAATGTAAAGACACTTATGTGAAGGCGGAAAGGGTCCCATAAAATCTATACCCCACACATCGAATACCTCACAAACCTGAATGAAGTTTTGTGGCATCTCATCCTTCTTGGTGATGTTCCCTTGACGTTGACAAGCTTCACACGTCTCCACCAATGTTTGAGCTTCCTTAAAAATGGTAGGCCAATAAAAACCTGCATCAAGTACTTTCTTACCGGTAACAGAAGGTCCATAATGACCACCGGTTGGCCCTCGGTGATATCCATCCAAAATCAAACGAGTTTCTCCTCCCGAAACACATCTTCTAATCATTCCATCTGCACAAACACGAAACAAATATGGTTCCTCCCAAAAGTAATGTTTCACATCGGAAAAGAGCTTTTTCCTTTGTTGATGTGTCGATCCTTTTGGAAGTACTCCTGCAACAAGATAATTAGCTAAATCTGCATACCATGGAACATTAGATTCAACACTCATTAAATACTCATCCGGGAAGGCATCATCAATATCCTCTTCCCTCAATTCCTCACGGTGAGGATCCTCTAATCTACTTAAATGGTCGGCCGCCAAATTTTCAGCCCCTTTCTTGTCCTTTATCTCAATGTCAAATTCTTGCAAAAGCAAGATCCAACGTATGAGACGAGGTTTAGCATCTTGTTTAGAAAACAAGTACTTTAGGGCTGAATGATCGGTAAAAACAACGGTCTTACTAAGCACTAAGTATGATCTAAACTTGTCAAATGCATAAACAACCGCAAGCAACTCTTTTTCAGTAGTGATATAATTCTATTGAGCACTATTTAGAGTCTTGCTAGCAAAATAAATAGGACGGAAATGATTACCTTCTCGTTGTCCTAAAACAGCTCCAACTACAAAATCACTTGCATCACACATTAGTTCAAATGGTTGAGACCAATCGGGAGAAACCATAATGGGTGAATGAGTCAACCGGTCTTTGAGAAGTTCAAATGCCTTTAGACAATCCGAGTTGAACTCGAAAGGCACATTCTTCTCAAGCAAATGGGTCATAGGTCGGGTAATTTTAGAAAAATCCTTAATAAACCGACGATAAAACCCGGCATGACTGAAGAAACTTCTAACGGCCTTTACATTTGTAGTTGGAAGCAACTTAGCAATTACATCAATTTTAGCTTTATCTACCTCAATCCCCATACTAGACACGTTATGCCCCAAAACTATGCCCTCTCTTACCATGAAATGGCATTTTTCCCAATTAAGAACAAGGTGTGCCCGCTCACATCGCTCAAGCATCTTATCCAAGTTGGAAAGACACTTGTCAAAAGAATCACCAAAGACCGAGAAATCATCCATGAAAACCTCCATAGATGTCTCCAACATGTTTTGGAATATCGCGATCATGCACCTTTGAAAGGTGGCGGGAGCATTACATAATCCCAATGGCATCCTACGATAACCATAAGTGCCAAAAGGACATGTAAAGGTCGTTTTCTCTTGATCGTTGGTGTCAATGGGTATTTGAAAGTACCCGGAGAAACCATCAAGAAAACAAAAATACTCGTTTCCGGCTAACCGTTCGAGCATTTGGTCAATGAAGGGTAAAGGAAAATGGTCTTTACGGGTTGCATCATTTAATTTCCTATAATCAATACACACCCGCCACCCGGTAACTGTTCTAGTAGGTACTAATTCATTACGGTCATTGGTCACAACGGTCATTCCCCCCTTCTTCGGTACACAATGGACCGGACTCACCCACGGACTGTCAGAGATAGGATAAATAATCCCGGCATCCAAAAGTTTAATTATCTCTTTCTTAACGACATATTTCATATTCGGGTTTAGCCTCCTTTGTCTTTGAACACTTTCTTTAAAATTTTCATGCAAATTTATTTTATGCTTACAAAATTCGGGGCTAATTCCGGGTATGTCTGATGTACGCCAAGCGAAGGCCCTTTTATGGGACCTTAAAACAGTCATCAACTTACCTTTTTCATCATCCGAAAGTGATGATGAAATGACAACGGGAAGAAGTGACTTACCTTAGAGGAATGTATAATCCAAGTGCTCGGGAAGTGGCTTGAGCTCCAAATCGGTTGGTGGATTCTCCACCGAAGTTTCAATCTTCAAACCATCCCGTTCAATCTCCTCAAAAGTCTCATCCTCCGGTGGTGTCTCATCGGTGCTTAATTCCATGATCTCTCTCACCATCTCTTCAACCATCACTTGCTCTTCTTCACTACAAGCAAGCAAAGCTTCTCCTTCATCCGTGTCCAAAAAATTTAGCAACTCCATCTCCAAAGCTTCATCCCCTTTAATCACATCAATCTTGAAACAAGAATCATCATTTGAGTAAGGATGTTTCAAAGCTCTATCAATGAAAAACGAAATTCTATCATTTCCTATCCCTAATGAAATGACCTTATCTTTAACACGAATAATAGCATCGGTCGTATACAAGAAAGGACGACCTAAAATAAGAGGCACCTTGGTGTCCTCTTCCATTTCAAGAATCACAAAATCGGCCAAAAAGACAATGTGGCCTACTTTAACACATAAATTTTCAGCAATCCCCATGGGATACTGAAAAGAATGATCGGCGAGCCTAATGCTCATCCGAGTTGGCTTCAATGCCGCTAAAGATAGTCTTCTATAAACTAAAAATGGCATTAGATTAATGCTAGCACCAATGTCGGCTAAAGCATCACAAGTAAACTTAGCATCAAAAGAACAAGTAATCAGAAAACTCCCTGGATCTTCTAACTTAGAAGGAATCTGATTCTTCACAATTGCCGAGCATTCCGCATTAAGGAAAGTAGCCTTAGCTTCCTTTTGTCCGTCACAAGCTCCTTGATGAACTTGGCATAGTTCGGCATACCTGAAAGTAATTCAACCAAAGGAACATTAATATAAACCGATTTAATCATGTCAATAAACTTACCATATTGTTCCTTGATCTTGTCCTTCCTCAATCGTTGAGGAAATGGAATTTTAGGCTTGTAAGCCTTGACTTCAGGTTCAACAACCGCCGGTTTCGCAACCGGTGTAGGTGTAGGTGGAACGGCCGGTGGTGTCACGGCTGGGTTCGGCTCCACTACAACATCCTCATCTACTTGTTCATCTTCTTCCTCCTCACTATCAACCTGCATAGAACCATTAGTAGCACTAGAAATAGGAGTAGGAATAGGAGAATTAACTACCTTACCGGATCGAGTAGTAATGGCATTTACATGCTCATTCCTAACATTAGGGTGTTGATACTTATTACCTCCATCATTTGAACCGGAAGGCTTAGGATTTTGTTGGGTATTACTAGGCAAAGAAATGATTAGAAAAAAAAAAAAAAAAAAAAAAAAAAAAAAAAAAAAAAAAAAAAAAAAAAAAAAAAAAAAAAAAAAAAAAAAAAAAAAAAAAAAAAAAAAAAAAAAAAAAAAAAAAAAAAAAAAAAAAAAAAAAAAAAAAAAAAAAAAAAAAAAAAAAAAAAAAAAAAAAAAAAAAAAAAAAAAAAAAAAAAAAAAAAAAAAAAAAAAAAAAAAAAAAAAAAAAAAAAAAAAAAAAAAAAAAAAAAAAAAAAAAAAAAAAAAAAAAAAAAAAAAAAAAAAAAAAAAAAAAAAAAAAAAAAAAAAAAAAAAAAAAAAAAAAAAAAAAAAAAAAAAAAAAAAAAAAAAAAAAAAAAAAAAAAAAAAAAAAAAAAAAAAAAAAAAAAAAAAAAAAAAAAAAAAAAAAAAAAAAAAAAAAAAAAAAAAAAAAAAAAAAAAAAAAAAAAAAAAAAAAAAAAAAAAAAAAAAAAAAAAAAAAAAAAAAAAAAAAAAAAAAAAAAAAAAAAAAAAAAAAAAAAAAAAAAAAAAAAAAAAAAAAAAAAAAAAAAAAAAAAAAAAAAAAAAAAAAAAAAAAAAAAAAAAAAAAAAAAAAAAAAAAAAAAAAAAAAAAAAAAAAAAAAAAAAAAAAAAAAAAAAAAAAAAAAAAAAAAAAAAAAAAAAAAAAAAAAAAAAAAAAAAAAAAAAAAAAAAAAAAAAAAAAAAAAAAAAAAAAAAAAAAAAAAAAAAAAAAAAAAAAAAAAAAAAAAAAAAAAAAAAAAAAAAAAAAAAAAAAAAAAAAAAAAAAAAAAAAAAAAAAAAAAAAAAAAAAAAAAAAAAAAAAAAAAAAAAAAAAAAAAAAAAAAAAAAAAAAAAAAAAAAAAAAAAAAAAAAAAAAAAAAAAAAAAAAAAAAAAAAAAAAAAAAAAAAAAAAAAAAAAAAAAAAAAAAAAAAAAAAAAAAAAAAAAAAAAAAAAAAAAAAAAAAAAAAAAAAAAAAAAAAAAAAAAAAAAAAAAAAAAAAAAAAAAAAAAAAAAAAAAAAAAAAAAAAAAAAAAAAAAAAAAAAAAAAAAAAAAAAAAAAAAAAAAAAAAAAAAAAAAAAAAAAAAAAAAAAAAAAAAAAAAAAAAAAAAAAAAAAAAAAAAAAAAAAAAAAAAAAAAAAAAAAAAAAAAAAAAAAAAAAAAAAAAAAAAAAAAAAAAAAAAAAAAAAAAAAAAAAAAAAAAAAAAAAAAAAAAAAAAAAAAAAAAAAAAAAAAAAAAAAAAAAAAAAAAAAAAAAAAAAAAAAAAAAAAAAAAAAAAAAAAAAAAAAAAAAAAAAAAAAAAAAAAAAAAAAAAAAAAAAAAAAAAAAAAAAAAAAAAAAAAAAAAAAAAAAAAAAAAAAAAAAAAAAAAAAAAAAAAAAAAAAAAAAAAAAAAAAAAAAAAAAAAAAAAAAAAAAAAAAAAAAAAAAAAAAAAAAAAAAAAAAAAAAAAAAAAAAAAAAAAAAAAAAAAAAAAAAAAAAAAAAAAAAAAAAAAAAAAAAAAAAAAAAAAAAAAAAAAAAAAAAAAAAAAAAAAAAAAAAAAAAAAAAAAAAAAAAAAAAAAAAAAAAAAAAAAAAAAAAAAAAAAAAAAAAAAAAAAAAAAAAAAAAAAAAAAAAAAAAAAAAAAAAAAAAAAAAAAAAAAAAAAAAAAAAAAAAAAAAAAAAAAAAAAAAAAAAAAAAAAAAAAAAAAAAAAAAAAAAAAAAAAAAAAAAAAAAAAAAAAAAAAAAAAAAAAAAAAAAAAAAAAAAAAAAAAAAAAAAAAAAAAAAAAAAAAAAAAAAAAAAAAAAAAAAAAAAAAAAAAAAAAAAAAAAAAAAAAAAAAAAAAAAAAAAAAAAAAAAAAAAAAAAAAAAAAAAAAAAAAAAAAAAAAAAAAAAAAAAAAAAAAAAAAAAAAAAAAAAAAAAAAAAAAAAAAAAAAAAAAAAAAAAAAAAAAAAAAAAAAAAAAAAAAAAAAAAAAAAAAAAAAAAAAAAAAAAAAAAAAAAAAAAAAAAAAAAAAAAAAAAAAAAAAAAAAAAAAAAAAAAAAAAAAAAAAAAAAAAAAAAAAAAAAAAAAAAAAAAAAAAAAAAAAAAAAAAAAAAAAAAAAAAAAAAAAAAAAAAAAAAAAAAAAAAAAAAAAAAAAAAAAAAAAAAAAAAAAAAAAAAAAAAAAAAAAAAAAAAAAAAAAAAAAAAAAAAAAAAAAAAAAAAAAAAAAAAAAAAAAAAAAAAAAAAAAAAAAAAAAAAAAAAAAAAAAAAAAAAAAAAAAAAAAAAAAAAAAAAAAAAAAAAAAAAAAAAAAAAAAAAAAAAAAAAAAAAAAAAAAAAAAAAAAAAAAAAAAAAAAAAAAAAAAAAAAAAAAAAAAAAAAAAAAAAAAAAAAAAAAAAAAAAAAAAAAAAAAAAAAAAAAAAAAAAAAAAAAAAAAAAAAAAAAAAAAAAAAAAAAAAAAAAAAAAAAAAAAAAAAAAAAAAAAAAAAAAAAAAAAAAAAAAAAAAAAAAAAAAAAAAAAAAAAAAAAAAAAAAAAAAAAAAAAAAAAAAAAAAAAAAAAAAAAAAAAAAAAAAAAAAAAAAAAAAAAAAAAAAAAAAAAAAAAAAAAAAAAAAAAAAAAAAAAAAAAAAAAAAAAAAAAAAAAAAAAAAAAAAAAAAAAAAAAAAAAAAAAAAAAAAAAAAAAAAAAAAAAAAAAAAAAAAAAAAAAAAAAAAAAAAAAAAAAAAAAAAAAAAAAAAAAAAAAAAAAAAAAAAAAAAAAAAAAAAAAAAAAAAAAAAAAAAAAAAAAAAAAAAAAAAAAAAAAAAAAAAAAAAAAAAAAAAAAAAAAAAAAAAAAAAAAAAAAAAAAAAAAAAAAAAAAAAAAAAAAAAAAAAAAAAAAAAAAAAAAAAAAAAAAAAAAAAAAAAAAAAAAAAAAAAAAAAAAAAAAAAAAAAAAAAAAAAAAAAAAAAAAAAAAAAAAAAAAAAAAAAAAAAAAAAAAAAAAAAAAAAAAAAAAAAAAAAAAAAAAAAAAAAAAAAAAAAAAAAAAAAAAAAAAAAAAAAAAAAAAAAAAAAAAAAAAAAAAAAAAAAAAAAAAAAAAAAAAAAAAAAAAAAAAAAAAAAAAAAAAAAAAAAAAAAAAAAAAAAAAAAAAAAAAAAAAAAAAAAAAAAAAAAAAAAAAAAAAAAAAAAAAAAAAAAAAAAAAAAAAAAAAAAAAAAAAAAAAAAAAAAAAAAAAAAAAAAAAAAAAAAAAAAAAAAAAAAAAAAAAAAAAAAAAAAAAAAAAAAAAAAAAAAAAAAAAAAAAAAAAAAAAAAAAAAAAAAAAAAAAAAAAAAAAAAAAAAAAAAAAAAAAAAAAAAAAAAAAAAAAAAAAAAAAAAAAAAAAAAAAAAAAAAAAAAAAAAAAAAAAAAAAAAAAAAAAAAAAAAAAAAAAAAAAAAAAAAAAAAAAAAAAAAAAAAAAAAAAAAAAAAAAAAAAAAAAAAAAAAAAAAAAAAAAAAAAAAAAAAAAAAAAAAAAAAAAAAAAAAAAAAAAAAAAAAAAAAAAAAAAAAAAAAAAAAAAAAAAAAAAAAAAAAAAAAAAAAAAAAAAAAAAAAAAAAAAAAAAAAAAAAAAAAAAAAAAAAAAAAAAAAAAAAAAAAAAAAAAAAAAAAAAAAAAAAAAAAAAAAAAAAAAAAAAAAAAAAAAAAAAAAAAAAAAAAAAAAAAAAAAAAAAAAAAAAAAAAAAAAAAAAAAAAAAAAAAAAAAAAAAAAAAAAAAAAAAAAAAAAAAAAAAAAAAAAAAAAAAAAAAAAAAATCACTACAACATCCTCATCTACTTGTTCATCTTCTTCCTCCTCACTATCAACCTGCATAGAACCATTAGTAGCACTAGAAATAGGAGTAGGAATAGGAGAATTAACTACCTTACCGGACCGAGTAGTAATGGCATTTACATGCTCATTCCTAACATTAGGGTGTTGATACTTATTACCTCCATCATTTGAACCGGAAGGCTTAGGATTTTGTCGGGTATTACTAGGTAAAGAACCTTGTTGACGATTAGAGTTACCCATCCTATCAAGCCTCACACCCAAATCTTTGATTGCCGCTTGTTGATTCTTGATGTTTTGATTCATCTTCTCATTCAAAGCGGTGATATCAATGCGGTAGTTATCATTCTTCTTCTCTTGATCCGTCATGAACTTCTTCACAAGCTCCCTAAGCTCGGCATTAAGATCAACAACTTCAGAAGGTTGAGCTTGATTTTCTCCTTGATTGCCTCCTTTCCATGATGCTCCTAATCTTGACCTGAAATTTCCAGCACCATTAGAATTAAAATTAGAATTAGAATTACCTTGGTACCGGTTTTGATAAGCTCCATTCCTTTGAAACAGCCCCCGCCTTGCAATAGGAGGTTGGTATTGGGTTTGAACATAGTCAACTTCTTCATTTCTTGGCACTTTATCACTATCCTCCGTGTAATGTCCATCACCACAATGATCACAACCCGCAACGGCAGTTTTCAAATCCTTCTCAAGCATCCCAAATCTACCATCCATAAGAGCAAACCTCTTGTCCATATTACTCGATAAAGCCTTAATTTCAGCTACAACATCATTACTTCCACCACTATCAACCCGAGCAACACTCTTCCTACCCGCCTTAACAAGTTCCGGTTTAGTCCTACCCGCCTCTCGAGTCACACTAGCCTTAACCATGTCCTCCATAACCTTATAGGCTTCATTGTAGGTAACATTATTAATATTACCCCCACAAGCCCAATCTAATTCCCTTTGAGTATGGCGATCTAAACCCCTAAAGAAGATAAGAATGTGCTCATTCAACTGAATACCATGACCCGGACACTTCCTCATCAATTCCTTCAACCGTTTCCAAGCATCAACCAAATACTCATCCGCTCTTGCTTAAATGCCCTAATTTCAAGCTTCAAAGTTTCAACCAATTGAGTCGGAAAGAACCGCTCAATGAAAGCTTCCCTCATTTCATCCCAAGTTCCGAATATGTTCTCCTTAAGCTCATCATACCAATTCGCAGCCTCTCCCGTGAGAGACAAAGGGAACAATTCAAGCTTAACATGCGACATTTGAGTCTCCCCATACTTATACAACCGACACACCTTCTCAAACTTCTCTATGTGATCATATGGATCCCACTTATGCACCCCATCACACTGATTTTCCTCAACCCGTTGCAAATGATTACCCTTGACATTGAAATTCGCGGCGGTAGGTGGAGGACGAATAGCCGAACCCCCTATTTGGTGCAATGATCCGAGTGCTCTCCCCAATAGTCCTATCAAAAGGATGAACCACTCCGTCAGCCATGTTCCTAGGTGTAGTGGGAGGTGTTGATTTTGATGAAGGTTGTGGAGTTGGTTGTGGTGAAGTTTTCGGTGGAGTTGGTTGTTTATCTTCTTTATCCTCCGGTTTTGTGGATTTGGAAGGACTTCCAGCTTCAAGGTTTAAGTTTAATGGATCTATTTTGCTAGATGTTGAGGTAACGGTTTTAGTAGATTTCCTCCCACGTCTCTTGGTTTTTCCCGGATTAGATTGAGGGCTCACTAGTGGTAAACCAGAAGACCTCCTTATCATCAACCAAGAAAGAAAACCTAAAAACACAAACAAAGAAAACCCGTCAAACGCACCAGATTACACAAAGCAAAGCAAAACAAAACAAAAAATAAAGATTAAAAATTGAAACTAATCTAAGAAAGCAAGTAACTTTCTTGTACGTGAATACAAGAAAGGATCAACTACAAAATCTCAAACTATAACTCTTAAAATTAATTCCCCGGCAGCGGCGCCAAAAACTTGATGTGTAAAAATCGAGTTAAATTAAAAACAAGAAATACTTCAGAACTGACTACTACACACAATCGGACAGTGGACCCGTTCGTATGCAATATAGCTTAAAGTAAGTCCAGGTCGAACCACATAGACTAATCAAGAGTGAGCGAGTTTAATGTAGCTTTAAAAAGAGTTTTGGATTTTAAAGACTCCCGTCATATTGGATTTTTAAGAAGTTAGTTGATTAATAAAAATTAGCAATTCCGGAGAATTAAACGAAAAGAGATTTGATTTTATATCAAAATTAGTTAAAGGATCATCTACTTTGACTCCATGACACAACTTATTTAGGTTGCATTCAAGTTAAAACCAATTCAATTATGTTGATTTAATAACGAGGTTAGACAAAGAATTCACTAGTAGCGCTCCTAGCTCATTACCCTATCCGAACCCATTGACCAATTATTCAACCCCTAAGATCAGGTAACCACCTTCCCTATCAAGATTTACTAAATTGACTAATTTGTTTTGTTATTTGTAAACAATTTCATCTACCGATTTTACCAAACCGTTAACACTTTGAATTCTATTATCTACCGATGTTACCACAAGTTAACACCTATTGATTGTACCCAATCAACTAGAACAATGTACTCCTAAACTTAGATACCTCTAAATCATTCATACACCATCAACAAAACAGTAGATAAGTGAACAAGAACTCAAAACATTAAGATTTTGACGAAACGTTTAACAATCAACTTGAATTCAAAAGATTATGCAACCATTATTCATTGTGTCACTTCATCTCAGTAGATGATGAAGTATTTAGCTAGACATAATCATAAATAAATCACAAATAGAAAAAGAAAGAGTAAACATCTTGTACCAAAGTGTGAAAGACAATGAAAAGCTAAAGAAATCGATGTTTGAATGCCTTGAAACTCTTGAGCAACCCTAAGATCAGGTAACCACCTTCCCTATCAAGATTTACTAAATTGACTAATTTGTTTTGTTATTGTAAACAATTTCATCTACCGATTTTACCAAACCGTTAACACTTTGAATTCTATTATCTACCGATGTTACCACAAGTTAACACCTATTGATTGTACCCAATCAACTAGAACAATGTACTCCTAAACTTAGATACCTCTAAATCATTCATACACCATCAACAAAACAGTAGATAAGTGAACAAGAACTCAAAACATTAAGATTTTGACGAAACGTTTAACAATCAACTTGAATTCAAAAGATTATGCAACCATTATTCATTGTGTCACTTCATCTCAGTAGATGATGAAGTATTTAGCTAGACATAATCATAAATAAATCACAAATAGAAAAAGAAAGAGTAAACATCTTGTACCAAAGTGTGAAAGACAATGAAAAGCTAAAGAAATCGATGTTTGAATGCCTTGAAACTCTTGAGCAACCCTAAGATCTTGAAGAACGAAAAAGCTGCTGAATATTGCCTCAAAGAACCCTAAAATCGACTGGAAGTGAAAGTATATAGAATGGGAGGGTTTTGGTCTTGTATTTATAGTGCAAACTCAAAGGGTTTTCTGTCGACTCAATATATGCGCCGCATGGAATATCCATGCACCGCATATTCTTCAACTTTCCAAATTTAGGAACCCGATATGCGCCGCATATTCTCAAATTTTAAAAATCCATTGCTCGTTATGCGCCGCATGGAATATCCATGCGCCGCATATGCATTTTGTCTCGATTTTGCCCAACTTTCTGATCAAAATTCACTTGATACATGTGCCGCACACAGAAGCCATGCGCCGCATAAAACTAATCTTCAGCATAACCTTGTATTTTTCATCTTAACTTCACACGAACTCGTCCACGAACCATCCTAATGCACCTTTTAGCCATCCAAAAGCCATTTCTAACCATTTTACCTGTTCTAAGCCTGAAATCACTAACAATACCATCAAAGCATCGAATATACATGTAAATTGCACATAATTAAGCTTAAAACGACTTAAAAATGATATGGGAATGTATATATGAATGGACATATCAGGGATTTTACATCTTGCAACATTGGAATGTGATTTCCTATTATCAATATGTCGTCAACATATAAGACAAGGAAAGTAACATTACTCCCACTAGCTTTGTGATATACACATGGCTCATCAGGATTTTGAGCAACACCAAACTTTTTGATTTCCTCATCAAACCTTTTATTCCAACTTCTTGATGCTTGCTTTAGTCCATAAATGGACCTTTGAAGCTTGCACACTTTGTTGGAATATTTTGAATCGACAAAACCTTCTGGTTGAACCATATAAACTTCCTCGTTTAGATAACCATTCAAGAAAGCGGTTTTGACATCCATTTGCCATATCTCATAGTCATAGTACGCTGATATGGCTAAGATGATCCTAATAGCTCTAATGTCCGCTACGGGAGAAAAGGTTTCCTCATAGTCAACTCCATAAAGTTGAGTATAACCTTTCGCCACAAGACGAGCTTTATAGGTGTGTACATTTCTATCCATGTCGGTCTTCTTCTTGAAGATCCATTTACACCTAACGGTTCTACCATTAGGTGGAAGATCAACCAAGCTCCAGACTTGATTATCTTTCATGGATTTCATTTCCACATTCGCAGCTTCAAGCCATTTGTCAGATTCTGGATTTGATAATGCAGCTTTGAAATTAGGAGGTTCATTAAAGTCTCCTAATACGTGTTCTTCATATTCAATATTAAGATTCAATCTTTCACGAGCACGTATTGTCCTTGAGGACCTACGAATTGGAATCGCATCATCTTCAACTTGAGGTTCATCACTTTGAACATTCCCCCCCCCCCCAAGTTGATGATCGCTAGTATTTTCAGAAGGTGACACATCTTCTTCTTGAGTCTCATCAAGTTCAACAATCCTCCCACTGTTTTCTTGAGTGACGAGATTCTTTTCAAAGAACTCAGCATATCGAGCAACTTTAACAGTGTTGTCGGTAGGAAAGTAGAAGTAGTAACCCATCGTTTCCTTTGGGTATCCTACAAAGATGCATTTAACGGATCTAGGTTGAAGTTTGTCAGGCGTATCTCGCTTTACAAGTGCCTCACATCCCCAGACCCTTAAGTAAGACAAATTAGGAACACTTCCATGCCACAATTCATGCGGTGTCTTGTCAACCTTCTTGGTTGGAACCATATTGAGAATGCGTACAGCAGTCTCTAGAGCATAATCCCAAAATGAAAATGGGAGAGTCGTAAGGTTCATCATCGATCTCACCATGTCTAGCAAGGTTCGATTTCTCCTCTCAGATACACCATTATGCTGTGGAGTATATGGAGGAGTAAGTTGTTGAATAATTCCACAAGCTTTTAGATAATCCTTAAACTCTTGGCTTAAGTATTCCCCACCTCGATCCGAACGAAGAATCTTGATGGTTTTACCGAGTTGATTTTCTACTTCATTTTTAAACTCTTTGAATGTTTCGAAGACTTCATGTTTATGTTTAAGCAAGTAAACATAACCATAACGACTGAAATCATCCGTAAAAGTGATGAAGTAGCTAGCACCTTTCCTTGACACATGTCTAAATGGGCCACATACATCGGTATGTATAAGTCCAAGTAGCTCTTTAGCCCTCTCAGGTTTATGCGGAAAAGGTTTTTTGACATCCATTTGCCATATCTCATAGTCATAGTACGCTGATATGGCTAAGATGATCCTAATAGCTCTAATGTCCGCTACGGGAGAAAAGGTTTCCTCATAGTCAACTCCATAAAGTTGAGTATAACCTTTCGCCACAAGACGAGCTTTATAGGTGTGTACATTTCTATCCATGTCGGTCTTCTTCTTAAAGATCCATTTACACCTAACGGTTCTACCATTAGGTGGAAGATCAACCAAGCTCCAGACTTGATTATCTTTCATGGATTTCATTTCCACATTCGCAGCTTCAAGCCATTTGTCAGATTCTGGATTTGATAATGCAGCTTTGAAATTAGGAGGTTCATTTAAGTCTCCTAATACGTGTTCTTCATATTCAATATTAAGATTCAATCTTTCACGAGCACGTATTGTCCTTGAGGACCTACGAATTGGAATCGCATCATCTTCAACTTGAGGTTCATCACTTTGAACATTCCCCCCCCCCCCAAGTTGATGATCGCTAGTATTTTCAGAAGGTGACACATCTTCTTCTTGAGTCTCATCAAGTTCAACAATCCTCCCACTGTTTTCTTGAGTGACGAGATTCTTTTCAAAGAACTCAGCATATCGAGCAACTTTAACAGTGTTGTCGGTAGGAAAGTAGAAGTAGTAACCCATCGTTTCCTTTGGGTATCCTACAAAGATGCATTTAACGGATCTAGGTTGAAGTTTGTCAGGCGTATCTCGCTTTACAAGTGCCTCACATCCCCAGACCCTTAAGTAAGACAAATTAGGAACACTTCCATGCCACAATTCATGCGGTGTCTTGTCAACCTTCTTGGTTGGAACCATATTGAGAATGCGTACAGCAGTCTCTAGAGCATAATCCCAAAATGAAAATGGGAGAGTCGTAAGGTTCATCATCGATCTCACCATGTCTAGCAAGGTTCGATTTCTCCTCTCAGATACACCATTATGCTGTGGAGTATATGGAGGAGTAAGTTGTTGAATAATTCCACAAGCTTTTAGATAATCCTTAAACTCTTGGCTTAAGTATTCCCCACCTCGATCCGAACGAAGAATCTTGATGGTTTTACAGAGTTGATTTTCTACTTCATTTTTAAACTCTTTGAATGTTTCGAAGACTTCATGTTTATGTTTAAGCAAGTAAACATAACCATAACGACTGAAATCATCCGTAAAAGTGATGAAGTAGCTAGCACCTTTCCTTGACACATGTCTAAATGGGCCACATACATCGGTATGTATAAGTCCAAGTAGCTCTTTAGCCCTCTCAGGTTTATGCGGAAAAGGTTTTCTTGTCATCTTGCCGGAAACACAAGACACACATTTGTCAAATGATTCATCATTTGATTGTAAGATCCCTTCACGTTGAAGTCTTTCAATGCGTTTCTTGCCAACATGAGCAAGACGACAATGCCAAAGATAAGTAGAGCCCAAATTAAGTTTGACTCTTTTTCTATTGAATTATCATTTGAATTACAACAACACCTATAATTCAATTGTGAAGATACCTGAAGAACTGGCTAAACCAGCTTGCTTCTTCTTTTGTTCAACTCAGCTAGATACTTAGGACAATTCCTCTTCCAGTGTCACACTTCAGCACAGTGATGACAAGCCTGGTCTTTAGCCGGATGCTCGTTTTCGCCGAAGGGGTCTTTTTAGGTTTTGAGACTGAAGCACCTTACTTTCCCTTACCAACGATCTTGCCCTTAGCTTTCGGTTGTTTGGCTTTCTGAACCTTTCCCCCTTTGATCATAAGAACTTGGGGTGTCTCAGATTTCTTGGTAAGGTTTTTCTCATACTCAATCAACATGGCATGAAGTTCAGCTATGGTTTTGCTCATGCTGTGCATATTGTAATTGTGCACAAAACTCTCAAAATCCCTTGAAAGAGACTTAAGAATTATGCCAATAGCAATAGGCAGAGGATACGCATAGTTTAGCCTTTCCAAGTGCTCAAAGTAACTCTTCATCTAGAGTACATGAGGACTCACCGGTTTTCCATACTCGTGTTTACAATCATGGAGTGACTCAATTATCTCAAATAATTCATCCAGCTTGTTTTCCGTACATAGACTTGAGTTCTCTGATCATATCATACGGATTGTAAGTCTCAAATTGCTTTTGAAGCTCGGGAGTCATGCTGCCTAGAATTAAACAAGCAACCTCAATATGTCTATCGTACTGAGTATTGTATGCTTCCAACTGCACAGCAGTGGCACTCGCATCAGGGATAGCGGGCATCTGAGTTTCAAGGACATCGGATTTCTTTTCAGCTCTTAGAACAATTCTCAGCTGACGATACCAGTCATTGAAGTTGGTTCCAGAAAGTTTTTCTCTTTCTAGCATCGACCTGAAAGCCGATTGGTGTAT
The DNA here is from genome assembly GCA_034093135.1 of Erigeron breviscapus. NCBI lineage: Eukaryota > Viridiplantae > Streptophyta > Magnoliopsida > Asterales > Asteraceae > Erigeron > Erigeron breviscapus. The sequence goes on from CM067171.1 coordinate 25,746,254, forward strand.
GTTTTGTGAATGATTTGTTGCCATTTACAAAACAGATTCAAGTTCAAAAATTAGTATTTTCGATAATTATCCTTAAGAAATGTAATTACCCAATGTTAAATCATTTAACAATTAATTTCATTAAGGCTATGATCCAATTGACATACCATCATTTCATCAGTTGATATGCTAGAAATGACGTACTCAAAAGGTAAGTGACAAGCAGTAATTGTATTACAAGTACAATTCCTAGATTTATGGGACTTACAACAACACTTATAGGGCTATTAAGTGTTTTGTAAACATGTTTTGTCCCATCTTATGTCACGGGTCAAGGTCTCACCGCTTAACTCGCTTTAAGTCGCCCAATTAAGAACTTGTAAATAGTCAACCACCGTCTCACGATGAGTAGTAATTTACCTTGGAGTTACAATTCACCTACGTCTCTCGTAGAGCAAAAAGCACTTGCAAGTGTTCTTAGCAAAGTGGGTGGCAAAAACTTAACTTTAATTGGGTAATGCAATTGATGTGAATCAAAAGTTTATGTATGAAGATTCATGCACATCTTCATAACATAATGTTTAATAAAATCATTTTTATTGTCTTAACAACACAAAAGAGCTCGGTAGCTCCATTTGAACGCACAAAGAAGCGCAAGAGCAAAGGTTTGCGATATACGCAATTAAAAACCCGCTCCTTTAGGAGGCTAGCGCACTCCGACTTATACCTCTCTTAGAGTTTGTTCAAATGGGTGAGCCGGTGTATCTTTTGATTGTAAGACACAAATTTTATTAAAACAAAATCATATTTCGATATTTCTTAGTCAAGTTTATTCTTTTCAATAAAACAATTTTGCATCACCATTTACAAATAAAAACAAAATAATAAACTTACTAACTATTAACAAATTAATCATGCAACGATTTATGGTAGGCCACCTAAATCATGGTCACTATGGTTAATGTATATGTCTAAGTCGGATCCCCCTTCAAAGAAGAGGACCACATACATCAAGTTGCCTTGATTGCGTAAGCCTTTAAACAAACTATTATCAAATAAATACATGTAAACATGCTGACTGGAAATTTCCAGCAGCTTCACGACCAGTTTAGACCTATTTGCAGTCCGAATCAGCCTTCGACCAGAACTACAAAGTTGTAGCCCTATGAGTCGTGCATCTACAGTCCAAAGGACAGCTCCTAACTCATTACGGTTGATTTTATATGAAATTTTTAGTGAACTGATGTCAAGCAGAAAAATCACACGAAAAATTCACATAGTCACACAATTATCAAATAATTAACCCTAATTATTGGACCATTAACCTAAGCAATTTATATCTATATATCTAAGTAATAATCATAAAGAATTTTGCATGAATTTCTTATGATTTTTACTTCTATTTAACAACATTAAATAAAAGATACATAAAACATGCAATTTATATCTATATATGTAAGTAATAATCATAAAGAATTTTGCATGAATTTCTTATGATTTTTACTTCTATTTAACAACATTAAATAAAAGATACATAAAACATGCAATTTATATCAAATAAACATGCCAATTCACACAATCAAAACTTGCATAGAGGGTTTTAATTTAACCATTAACTTAATTAGGTTGAATTAATAATAAAAACAAAAACCCTAATTTTATTTTTATTAAAATTTTCGATTTATATTAAAATAAATAAATAAAAAACGATTTTAATATTTAATTATTAAATAAATCGAACCAACCCTAAACCCCCCTTCAAGTTTTGAACTTTGTAACTAATATATCACATATTAGGCTCGTGATACCACTGTTATGATTCAAGCACAATTATCATATAAACAATCACGAGTACGCAGCGGAAAGAATCATATGTAATATAATTAATTAACAAAGTAAAAGTGAATGTGTACCTTTTAGCTTAGCTTCCAATAGTAATAATAATGATGATTAATATTATTTAGGGTTTAAAGTAAAACCCCTCTACGATCGCACACACGACACGTCGAACAAAACCCGGAGATTGCTAGATCTTGAATCACCAAAAGCCAAAGCTCAAAGCTTGCTGTTACTTTAAAGTTGTCGAACACAAAAAGAAACAATATATATGTTGCCGTCGAACAAAACCCCATCAACAATTAATACAAAGCTAGTTGTTATTGTTATTATTATATGTTCCACGTATGGAACAATTTTGAGGTTTCTTTGTTTGTGTTTCTAATTCGACCGAGAGAGAAAGTGAGTTCGATATATCTTTTTGGTTATTAGTTAGGGTTTAATTATTAGGATATATATAGGGTATAAATATATCCCTAATAACTTAACCTTCAAGTTAACACTTTTGACTTGGACTAGGGTTTAATTAATAATTACATTAATTATTAATTAATATTTAATAATTAATAATTCATATTTATTAATTAATAAATAATTCTAATTAACATATCTAGTTAATAATGTCCAATTATCATTTCTCTCAATTTGGTGATTATAAATATGTAGATACAATATATACATATTACCGGATATCTAAGTGTCATCGCGTGTGACCCCGTAGGCTTAAACATTTTCCGGACATGCGTTTATTTAACGTGATCAAATTCCAACAATAAATATGTAGATACAATATGTACATATAACCGGATATTTAAGTATTTATAGTGTGACCCCATAAGCTCACGTATATTCTGGACATATATTTTTTTATGATATGGACATATCCCAACATGAATTACCTAACAATCTAACACAATTGTATATGAAAAACGTAAATGTTTATGATAAAAATCGTTAGATAAGGTAACGTATAGATTAAAAATGCTTCATGATAATTTTGAGTTTTTAAGATATCCAAAAATTAAGACACTAGCCATCTAATCTAAATACTAACTAAAAGAGGAGTGTAATCTAATCTAAACTAAACATCTAAAAATGAAAGATGTTAATAAAAACATCGATGTGTTTTAAGAGGAACGGTTTAGGGTCATATAGAAGAATTTCTGGACAACGGTTAGGTTTTTGGATCCAACTCATTAAATTTTTAATGATGTGACAAGCCACTTTGATATTTAACAAAAGATTAACGAATAAAACCTAACGTTATTCTCTTTATTGATTATCATTTGATGAAAATATACTTCTTTTAATAATCAAAAACTAAATAAGTTGTTTTTATTAGGCATTTTGGTTATCTTTTTATTGATTTAACCATATTTTTAGAGTGTTGGGGTAGATCTCCTTATCTAAATAAACATCCCATGTATGCTATGTATTGATGAGAAAAGACTTATACTGTACTTCGTGTATCCGTTAGTTTCATGAACACTATATTTAATGCATAGATCTATACGTGACCTACATACGGTGTTTGTTAGAAAAAGTAAATGTCTATGAATAGATGGTCCCTATTTTTACTACAAAGTACTTTTTTTTTTTGGAATGGCTAATATCATTGAACTTTCACGTAAATACAAATATAATCACCAATATGAGTTTACATACACCCAAACACTATATATCTACAAAAGAAAAAAAATTCCAATTCTCCCAAGTTATAGCAACCTTCTGCGCCCTATTTTTCACCCAAAGGAACCCAATAGATTGTATATCTTCAAACGCTTTTTGAGAGGAGAACCCAACACCTTGAAACACAACTTCATTTCGTGTCTTCCAGATGCTCCAACACGACACCAACATTATTGAATGGAACACCGCTTTGGCAAGTGGATTAAGCCCCAACGTCAAATGAAGCTCCAAAAGATCCCTTGTAGTAAATGCATATATAGGCGGCACCTTGCACCATATACCAATTCTTTGCCAAATATGACATGAAATTGAGCAGGAAGTGAACAAGTGATCCACAGATTCCACAATCTCATTGCAAAACGGACACAAAACGTCGGGCATATTCACCCCACGTTTTAACAGATTATCCCTAGTAGGCAAACGGTTCATTTTCGCCCTCCAACCAAAGACATTAACTTTTTTAGGAAGCCATTTATTCCATACGAACTTGTAATATTGCTTCCCAGTTACACTATAAAGAAGCTTTTTACATGAAGAAACGGAATAACCAAGGTCCACCCCACCAGCATCCCAAACCCAATTGTGATGATCCAATGGTCTTAAAGTTGGAGCCAAATACATATGCTGGGCAATATCTAAGTTACGTTTTAGTAAGAAATTGCGCACCTGACAAATATTGAACCAAACACCACGCGAACGAGCCACAGGTAGAGAATTAATTAGCCCGTCATCCTTATGAATGGCAGCTATAACACGTCTCCATAACCTTGATCTTTCAGTATTGTAGCGCCATACCCATTTGACAATTAGACTAACACTAATATCAAACAACGAGCCAAGCCCAAGGCCCCCAACAGAAGTGGGTGCAACAACCTGCTCCCAAGATACCCAATGTATTTTACGCCTACCTTCTATACCTCCCCAAAGAAAACGCTTACGAATGGCGTCGAGTTTATTCAAAACCTGTTGAGGCGCCTTAAATAACGATAAATAATACAATGGCAAGCTACTAAGCACCGACTTGATTAGAGTGATTCGCCCTCCAATTGACAGGGTGATTTATTTCCATTTTGAGAGCCTATTCTCAACAGTATTGACTATTGCCTCCCAACTGTTCACCCTATTCATATTATCACCGACCGGAATTCCCAGGTAAATAAAAGGAAATTCACCAACTGCTAAATTATTAGCCTCAGCTAAAGATTGCAATTCCAAGCTGGGAGTGCAACCCATGCCAAAAAGGAGTGATTTAGAGGGGTTCATTTTAAGGCCCGATATCAAGAAAAAGCATCGTAGAATACGCAACACATTTAGAACATTAATTTCTGACCATTCACCAAGGATTAGCACGTCATCTGCATACACTAGATGAGAGACTACTGGTCCCCCATTGGGAGTGGCGACACCATTAAAGACACCGGCGGTAACAGCCTTGGAAAAGAGATTCCCGAGAACCTCCATTGCTAAAATAAAAATGAAAGGCGACAATGGATCCCCTTGTCTAACCCCGCGAGAGAACTGAAACTCATAAGACGGGGACCCATTAACCAACACAGAGGCACGAGAGGATTTTAATACTCCTTGTACCCAATTTCTCCACCTAACAGGAAATCCCATTTTCGAGAAGACCCGATCAATAAAACCCCAACTCACCGAGTCAAAAGCTTTCTCAAAATCGATTTTGAATAAAAAAGCTTTTGACTTGGAACGGTTAACCCATGAGACTAACTCATTGACAACAAGCGGTCCATCAAGAATGAAACGATTAGTCAAGAAAGCAGACTGGGAATCCGATACTAAAGAGGAAATAACCAACTTCAACCGACCAGCCAAGATTTTGGAGATGACTTTGGAAATACATCCCAATAAAGTAATGGGTCGGAAGTCTTTAAGACCAATTGGAGAGCTGTTCTTTGGAATTAAAGCAATGAATGAAGAAGAACATCATTTACTTATCTCCGCGCTATTATAGAATTGCAGAAGAACATTGCAAAAATCAGATTCAAGATGAGCCCAATACCTTTTGATAAAGAAGAAATTAAAACCATCTGGACCCGGGGCTCGGTCACTACCACACTCCCAGACAGCCGCTTTGATTTCATTCAACGAAAATGGTTCAATAATAGATTGCGCTTGAATTTCAGAGAGAACTTTAAGCCCTTCACCAGAAAAGTTGGGCCGATTTTTAACTTCTTCAGTAAACCTCTTGGAAAAAAACTGCATAGCTTCTTTTTTAATTAGTGATGGTTTCGATATCCATTCCCCATTTAGTTCTAAACCAGTAAGTCGAGACCTAGCAATTGTATTTTTAATGACCCCGTGAAAAAAGAAACCTATGTTTCTTTATATTAGGAAAGCAACCTATTTTGTTAACGATTTTGTCAAACCATTAAATTACCCCATAACAATAACTTGACGATTGACTTTGTTCATCACACTATAACACGTTAAGTATAATAAAAGACTAGATATATAGATGCACGCACGATGCGACGACTATAGGCTAACAGTAATGACAAGTGGTGATGATGATGGCTCTGGCAGATTTTTTGAATTTGGCGCACGGTTAAAAAAAGAAGACCGGTAGCCTATGTATGATTCACCCACTAAAGAACGAAGCACTCGGCTCCTTCCATTTGCTAAAACCACTTGAGTAAATGACCGAGTAAAACCACTCAATATTTACCATTGAGTGTACATATAAAATATACTAATGTACATAATAAATTTTACTAGACTTAGTCTAGTAGACTATATTTATCTAAGTGAAACCATATACGAGTATATCACAAACCGCGAATAAAATATACCAACACTTTATATATTTCGGATGCATACATACCGATACAATTGACATGCATGCCTTCTAGTTTGCAGTTATAAACTAATAATGTGAAAGATGAAAACCGTCTTTGCCTTTTAAACACCTATATAGTTTAATAATAAAGTATAATAGGTGGAAGTTGCTGTTGGGTTAATCGGGTTTGTTCATGGGTCCCGAGTCAGTGGGTCAAGAGTTGGAATAAACACGGGTTATGGGTCAATAGAAAATGGGTCATCAAAGTCATTTTCAAACGTTGGTTTAGTTGAAGACTTGGTATACTAGTTGACCGAGTAACTTGGAGAAATACATGGAAGTCATGGAGCATAAGGCTTTTACGTGGATTGTTTGTTTAGTTAATTTAGCATGTGATTTTTATAAGTTTATTATAAATAGGAGTTCTAGTTTAATTTGTTTTGTACCCTTTTCATTTAATATACATTAGACTTTCAAAGCATATTTCTACGTTTTATTTACAGTCTAAAATTCATACATACATTGAGTGTGTCTTGTGTGTAATTAAGGGCATGTGAATCCAACAATTGGTATCAGAGCGAAGGTTAAAAGAGGGCGGTTTTGAGAGTCGGTTTTGAGAAAGGGTCGCCTTGGCTGTCGGGGCAAAACGCAGCACGAGAAAACCGGGCTGTGATGTTTTGATCACAGTTAGAACACACAAACAGCAACGGTAGATAGAGACAACATGTAGTTCGGGTCAAGTGTCGTTTTGTGAAAGAAGGGGTGACCGTGACGAACGTATGAAGCTGTTTAGGTGCTGTTTTGATGTTGTTTTGGAGTCGTTTTGTGGCTGTTTTGGAGATTGTAAAACAGCAGTAAATGGAGACGCGTGGTGGCTAGTGTCAGTCGTTGTCTTGGTGGAAGGACCAATTTTGACGACGGGGGTGTGACGGGTGATCACCGGTGAGTCTCGTGGCTGTTAGTCCTTGTCAAATACATTAGACTTTCAAAGCATATTTCTACGTTTTATTTACAGTCTAAAATTCATACATACATTGAGTGTGTCTTGTGTGTAATTAAGGGCATGTGAATCCAACAATTGGTATCAGAGCGAAGGTTAAAAGAGGGCGGTTTTGAGAGTCGGTTTTGAGAAAGGGTCGCCTTGGCTGTCGGGGCAAAACGCAGCACGAGAAAACCGGGCTGTGATGTTTTGATCACAGTTAGAACACACAAACAGCAACGGTAGATAGAGACAACATGTAGTTCGGGTCAAGTGTCGTTTTGTGAAAGAAGGGGTGACCGTGACGAACGTATGAAGCTGTTTAGGTGCTGTTTTGATGTTGTTTTGGAGTCGTTTTGTGGCTGTTTTGGAGATTGTAAAACAGCAGTAAATGGAGACGCGTGGTGGCTAGTGTCAGTCGTTGTCTTGGTGGAAGGACCAATTTTGACGACGGGGGTGTGACGGGTGATCACCGGTGAGTCTCATGGGCTGTTAGTCGTGATCAAAGTAGAGAAAGAGGGCTGTTTCAAAGCAGATTTCAGCAGGGTGCTGCTGTGTTTTGAAGTCCATGATCAAGTTGTTCGTGATTAGAGGAGACCGACGTATGTGCGTGAAAAACGGGCAGAATGTATCCGTCAAAGCAGGTGGCTTTGGATTCGTCTCGTTTGGCAAGATTGAAGGAAAACGTTATAAGCGGATGGCTTTGTTTTCTTGCTCGGTGGAGAGGCTTCTTTGAACAAGCATGGTCAGAAAAGGTTAGATATTTATAAAATTGTTTTGGTTTGGAACAGAAAAGTAAGACGTGAAGGCAAGTTGTTATGTGTTCTTTTGCATGGTTTAATTCAAGTGAAATTCTAAAAGACTTGTTTGTCTACTGCAAGTTTCATTAAAAAAAAAGGATACATTATAAGGTGTTAAGTTCGTTACTAATCCGAGGAGATTCAAGAACACGGTGTAACATTATGGCGTTGGAGTTCAAATCGTGTGGCTTTGGATGTGACCGGGGTAGAGGTCATTGATCCGTGATAAGTCAAGACTCAAGATGTTAATGAACGGTTCCAACGTGAAGCCATGTGACATGTTGCAAGTGTGGTGAATTTGATTCGGGTTGAACCGAGATGACTTGAACGTGACCAAGATGAAAGTCGGGTGTTCATTAATGGTCAAGATGGTTCAACAAGAAGTTGATTTGGCTGCTGTTACGAAGATTGTGAACAAACCGATTAAGGGGGTGAAATGTTGGGTTAATCGGGTTTGTTCATGGGTCCCGAGTCAGTGGGTCAAGAGTTGGAATAAACACGGGTTATGGGTCAATAGAAAATGGGTCATCAAAGTCATTTTCAAACGTTGGTTTAGTTGAAGACTTGGTATACTAGTTGACCGAGTAACTTGGAGAAATACATGGAAGTCATGGAGCATAAGGCTTTTACGTGGATTGTTTGTTTAGTTAATTTAGCATGTGATTTTTATAAGTTTATTATAAATAGGAGTTCTAGTTTAATTTGTTTTGTACCCTTTTCATTTAATATACATTAGACTTTCAAAGCATATTTCTACGTTTTATTTACAGTCTAAAATTCATACATACATTGAGTGTGTCTTGTGTGTAATTAAGGGCCTGTGAATCCAACAGTTGCATCAGTAGTTAACCCAAAACGACGAGACTAAAGCCAAATATTTTAGGCCCCAAGGTGTATCCTAAATATCCTAAACCAAGTTACAATAGTCAACCTCTAATCTTTGACTCCTTTTTGCTTGTTTCTGAAAGCTGGTTCATTTTAGATCATAAATTCCTATAACAGTCGCTCAAACAGATGGCAGAACATAGCCGACGGATTCCTTACATATAAATCATCAAGGTTCGGTTCAGGTTTACCCTTTCCATTCCATAAACAATGAGCAGCCTACATGTACATTGTTTAGCCCCTCCATTCCTTAGCTTCATTCACAAAAAGTGTATATACGTATGTATATGTATAAATTTAACCTCAAGAACAATAACAAAATTTGCATATATAAATTTCTAACAGTAACTTAGACATGATCATTTAATCAAACTATGTAAACTTGTAATGGATAAGAAAACCAAATCAATCCAAAATCTTCACATAAACTATAATATACATGACTCAAATCGTAATTTTCTATGATCATTTTAGCTATATGCTAGATATAACTAAAACATTCCATTTATATATGCTAGATACTGTTAGAATATGTGGGATCAGAATCATTTCATCACCTCCCGGGTATACAAGATCAAAGGCCTCAGATGATGTGTCGGTCCAAGAAGGGTCCAGGAAGGGTCCAAGCCCATAAATTAGAAGTCGGTCATGTTGACCTAATTAGGGTTAATACTAGTATAAATACAGGCCGTTGTAATCACTTTTTGGATATCAATAAAATTATAATCTCATCTCTTTCATTTAACATGGTATCAGAGCCAGCAAATCTGTTGTGCTCATCATATACCCAATAATATCCAGAAAACATCCGCTCAAAAACTGAGCCACCATGGCCGAAGCCGGCGGCTCAGAAACGAATTCCGAACTAATGCTTCAATTAGCAAACTTATTGCAAAATAATAATCACCAATCACAAAACCCCATGAAGTATACAAAAATCGGATCTGACCAATTACAAAACTCCATGGATCGAAAGTTTGAATCAATTAAAACAAAGATTCATCGAATCGATCCATTACCAACGGCTGAAGCATCTTACCAGAAAAGAGAGATTCGAAAAGAGGCCGCTCACCTGAATACTCTGGGAGCAACCATCATCGAAACCCAAAGTGTCGTCGCCGGGTTGATTGCCGGAAAAATCAACGGCGGCGGTTTTGTTTCAAAAAGTTACCAGCGATACGACGGCAAGAAAAAGGAGATCAAAGATGATAAATCTGATCTACTTTGTGACGAGTGTGGCATGGAACGACACACAAAGAAACAATGTTTCCGGTTAATCGGATACCCGACATGGTGGACGAAGAACAAAAAGGGTGTCAAACGCACCCCTACCACCAGTACTAACTCCACAAAAGAAATCAAGAATGATAACCGAAAAAAAGATGGTAGATTTGGAGGAGTAGCGGCGGCCGGCGGTATGGAGAGAGCCAGTGATTTCTCGGTGGAAAAAAAAGGGGAGAGAAAAGATACCAATCTCTCTCCAGATCTGTTTCCATATAATAGTTATAATATGGTTAATAAGAAATTAAATAGGTCAGTTTGGAATAGAAAACGTGGGCCGTTTTTAAATGGGCCGAAGTCAACAGTCCACCAGAAGCATTCTCAGGAGCATGGATCGGGTTTAATGGCCCAAACTGATTATACAGAGTCCAATGGATCGTGGATTTTTGATTGTGGGGCCACAGACACAATGACATATGATATTTCAGATTTTACTGATATATCGAGTCCCAGGAAAACCCACATTAAAGCAGCAAACAAGGGAAAAATGGATGTGAAAAAAGGGGGAACAATTAAAATTTCTCCGAGCATTAAATTGTCCAATTGTCTTTATGTTCCCGCTTTGTCACACAAACTTTTATCTATAAGTCACGTGACAAAAGAACTAAACTGCTCAGTTCTCATGCTTCCGACTTTTTGTATTTTACAGGATATTAGGACGGGACAGATTATTGGATGTGGCACTGAGAGAGAGGGACTGTACTATGTTGATGAAGTAAGTACAAGTGGGAATGTGATGCTTGCTCATGGAACAAATGAAAGAGAAGCCTGGTTGTGGCATAGAAGACTTGGACATCCTTCAGTTAGTTATCTACATACTTTATTTCCCAGACTTTTTCCGTTAAATAAATCAATTTCTTGTGAAACTTGCATATTAGCCAAAAGCCACAGACAAACCTATAAACCTCATAATACTAGAGTTCAAGCTCCTTTTTCATTAATTCATTCAGATGTGTGGGGTCCGGCTCCGGTTCTTGGTGGTCAAGGTTTCCGATATTATGTGATATTTGTTGATGACTGCACCAGGATGACTTGGATTTATTTTTTAAAAAATAAATCTGAAGTATATGATAGGTTCACTGTTTTTTATGCTATGATTCAAACTCAATTTCAACAGTCTATCAAAATTGTAAGGTCAGATAATGGTGGGGAATATGTCAACTACAAATGAACCTATTTTTTCAATCCAAAGGGATAATCCACCAAACCACATGTCCACATACCCCAAAACAAAATGGTGTTGCTGAACGAAAAAATAGACTCTTATTGGAAATGACTAGAGCTCTAGTAATTGAATCCTGTGTTCCAAAACATTTTTGGCCAGAAGCTCTAGCCACTGCCACTTATTTAATCAACCGACTTCCAACAAAAATTCTCAATATGAAAACCCCACTTAAAACCCTTACTGAATATCACACACTTCCATCAGCACTCACTCTTCCGCCTAAAGTGTTTGGATGTACTGTGTTTGTCCATGTTCCAAAGTCATATCGTGATAAACTTGATCCATGTGCTGAAAAATGTGTTTTTGTGGGGTATGGGGTAACTCAAAAGGGATATAGGTGCTATAATCCAAAGACTGGTCGTATGTTCACCACCATGAACTGTGATTTTCTGGAAACCAAGTATTTCTATTCCCCGCCACACAGTGGTCAGGGGGAGGAACAATGTGACACACTGAGTTGGCTGGGATACACTCCAGAAGAAAGTGGATACACCCCACCCACTCCAGAAGAAAGTTTTTCCACAATACCTAGTACCACACTTGATCCAGAAATGTCTCCAGAAGAACAGTTCCCTCCAGATCAATCTCCTCAAAGTGCCACAGAAAATATGAGTCCTAACCTGATATCTGAGGTAAGTAATTCTTCACCTGATGAAACTACCATACCAGATTTCCCTAATGAAAATGTGCAGGAAAGTGAAGAACATATGGGTTCTGAACAGATGAGTTCTGAGATTCCAGCACGATATGTGCTTCCAGCAAGATCTAACAGAGGGATTCCTGCAAAGCGATATTCCCCAGAAAAGTTTTCTAGAAGCTCTAAATATCCGATGGCCAATATGGCCAGGGAGAGTCTGTCCAAAGAAGCAAAAGCATTTGTGTGAGTCCCTGAAATACGATGGTTAACCTAGAAGTGTAAAATACAACAAGTCTAATAATCACTAGAATGGACTAGTATTACTTGTAAATAAATGCAAGAATATATAAACAAAGTAATACAAGACTTAAAGCAATAAACAAGTAAAGTGGAACATTATGTATTTTTCAATGGTGTATTTTATTTATGATGTTAAATAAAATACAAGGTTGTGCGGAATCAAGATAATACAAATAAGTATGTATCCTAACAACCTATGAATTACAAATGATCTATATTTGTCAAATAACTCTTTTGGATCGAGATACTTAAAGTTGTGAAGTATCCCAGTTTAAGATCGAGAGTATTTAAACAAATTCACTCTAATGCAAAATGTATGCTTAAAAGTATTTTCTCAAAGAAAATGACTTTGTATTTATAGGCAACAAAATTCACCAGTGAATTTTGTGCCGTACAAATATGGTTGCATGCATTTAATGATCCGACAAGAACATTAAATGCATTGGTTAATGGTACAAGGATAAAGTCATATCGATATGATTTTATTCTTTTAACCAACCACCTTTACACGCATAAACTTTGGTAAAGAACAAGTGGATTGTTCTTTGGAAAGTGTGTAAAGGCAAAAGTCAATTCTTCGATATCAGTGTTCAGACTTGTAAGGTCTAGAACACTGACAATCCTCCAGTGTACAGATCTGGTAAGACTTCCAGTGGACTCCACCATTTGTCAGTCTTCTTTATTCTGACTTCAGTGAGAACGTCTTCAGTAGAGTAGATCTGGACTGGGGTGAAGTCCAGTGAGCTAATCTGGAGAATACTCCAGATTTCCTATACAAGTATTTGCTCACTGGTCTTCCATTATTTCTGGACAAATCTTCAGAGGGACTCCAGATTCCAAGTCTGGAGTAGGTCCAGTAGAACACGTTTCTGGACAGATCTTCAGTAAGTCTCCAGTAGTCGAGTCTGGAGCGAGTCCAGTAAATCTGGACCTAACAATTTGCAGCAAAGTTATATTCAGAAGAGCTTCCATCAGGAGTTGAGCATGCTTTGAAATTAAAGAGGTGGAAGGATGCTATGGATAGTGAAATGGAGGCCCTTATTAAAAATGATACGTGGGAGAAATGTATTCTACCAACGGGAAAGGAGCCGGTAGGTTGCAGATGGATATATACCATCAAGTATAAGCCAAATGGGGATGTAGAAAGATACAAAGCAAGACTTGTAGCTAAAGGATATACTCAGACATATGGCATTGACTACTCAGAAACCTTTTCCCCAGTTGCAAAGTTAGATACAATAAGGGTCTTTTTCTCAATAGCCGCAAATCAGGGTTGGTCTCTTCATCAGTTTGACGTGAAGAATGCCTTTTTGCACGGAGAATTGAAAGAAGAAGTGTATATGGAAGCTCCTCCAGGATTTTCTCGTGAATTTAAACACGGGGAAGTCTGTAAATTGAAAAAATCCTTATATGGATTAAAGCAGTCACCTAGAGCTTGGTTTGGAAGATTCACTCTTGCTATGAAGAAGTATGGATATCATCAAAGTAATTCAGATCACACATTATTCCTTCGTCATAGAGGGAATCTAGTGACATGTCTCATAATTTATGTTGATGACATGATTATCACAGGAAATGATGAAAAGGAAATTGAACAACTGAAATCAGCTTTGTTTGCAGAATTTGAAATGAAAGACTTGGGAGATCTAAAGTATTTCCTTGGAATAGAAGTCTCAAGGTTAGATCGTGGAATCTTCATTTGTCAGAAAAAGTATGTACTGGATCTTCTAGCTGAAACAGGAATGATGGACTATAAGCCAGCTGACACACCTATGGTCGTTAACCAAAAGTTGTTTGTAAAAACAGAAGCTAAGGCAACTGATAAAGATAGATATCAAAGGTTGGTAGGTAAACTCATTGATTTGGCTCATACCCGTCCAGATATAGCATATGCTGTTGGAGTGGTAAGTCAGTTTATGCACCAACCTCAGGAAGATCATATGAATGCAGTTCTGCGAATTATCAGGTATCTTAAAGGAACTTCAGGGCATGGGGTGTTGTTTAAAGCTAATGGTCATCTCAAGATTCAGTTATATACAGATGCAGATTGGGCAGGAGATAAAGGTAATCGAAGATCTACTTCAGGATATTTCTCGTAGGTGGTAACTTGGTTACATGGAAAAGTAAAAAACAGAAAGTTGTTTCCTTGTCAAGTGCTGAAGCTGAGTTTAGAGGTATAGCTAGAGGACTAGCAGAAGCTTTGTGGTTGAAAAAGCTGGTGTCTGAAATAGGTTTTGCCCCCAAAGAAAGCATTCGAATCATGTGTGATAATGAAGCTGCTATCCAGATCTCAGAAAACCCAGTTCAACATGATAGAACCAAGCATGTGGAGTTTGATCGTCATTTCATAAAAGAAAAGTTGGAAAGTGGAATTATCAAGTTACCGTTTGTAAAGTCTGCAGACCAGCTGGCTGATATTCTAACTAAAGCAGTAGGAACATCTATGTTTCATAAGTGTCTAAGCAAGTTGAATTTTGGTAATCCCGATATTCAACTTGAGGGGGAGTGTTAGAATATGTGGGATCAGAATCATTTCATCACCTCCCGGGTATACAAGATCAAAGGCCTCAGATGATGTGTCGGTCCAAGAAGGGTCCAGGATGGGTCCAAGCCCATAAATTAGAAGTCGGTCATGTTGACCTAATTAGGGTTAATACTAGTATAAATACAGGCCGTTGTAATCACTTTTTGGATATCAATAAAATTATAATCTCATCTCTTTCATTTAACAGATACAACAAGAAATAAAATATATCAATATAATTAATAATAACCAATTTGTTTAAACTTTTATGCATTTAAAATTGAACTTCTTTTTATGTTTATATATTAATAACTACATTTATATAAAATTATTACTTCAATAATTAATTACTATCATTCAAAATACAACAAGAAATAATAATAATAATATAATATAATTAATAATAACCAATTTGTTTAAATTTTATGCATTTAAACAGAACTTCTTTTTATGTTTATATATTAAAAACTACATATTATATAAAATTATTACTTCAATAATTAACTATACATATGTATATATTGTCGTTGATGATACAATATATTGTTATCTCATATTTTAAATTTGATAAATACTTCTTTATTTGTATGACTATATAATACGAGTCGGCTATTTATAAAATTTTATCAATCAATAGTCTTACCATGCAACACATGAGTTTAATCTAGTATGCGATATATCTATACTATCTTATAAAAAGAATAGTCTCATGTTAAAAGTTACATGGAGAAAAATGTCTAAAATACTCTTAATGATTATATTACACTATCAGTTCTTAATATATTAAAATATTTACATTAACCTTTTAAATCAATTACTTTTACATCAACTACCTACACCACTCGACAGCGCCTCTACCGCCAACGGTGGTCATCCAACACCACACAGCCGTCGCCACGAACACCGCCGCATTTCGCGGGTAACGTGCTTGTAAAAATATATCATATATGCAAATATATATGTTTTTACAAAAAAAAATATATAAATAAAGATGAGTTGGTCATGCGTACTCAGGTAATTTAAAATGTGGGTACCGAGTTTGGCAAATTCCATGTTATAATTTTCAATATTTTTTCACCATTTAGGCATACCCAAATTTATCGGGCTTTGGGTAAATTTACCTAATATTGAAAATTACCTAATATTGAAAGAATAAGACAATATTTACATTTACATATACATTATTTATTTGAAAGAATAAGACAATATTTACATATACATTATTAATTCAGGCTTTGGGTATGGACCAACTTTTTTACCTAGCCCAATAAAATACACCACCTCTCAAATATTTAACACTTGCAAGTTACACAACCCTAATCAATCATTTATTCCATTCGCCTTCCCTCTTCTTTCTCTCTCACATATCCAGACAAAACAAACCTACCTACCACTATTATTCCAATGGCAAAAGTTGAACCCATCGCATTCTTACAAATCGAAATTGACGACGAGGTGATAGGTTTTTTAGACATCAAACTCAAAATAAATGAAACACCAAAAACCGTTAAAAATTTTCTCAAACTTTGTAAAGGCGAAGTTCAGTCTACGGGTGATCCAAATTCATACCATTCTTACAAAAATTTAACTTTCCATAGAATCACACGTAACGGTTGCCAGGGAGGGGATTATGAATTTGGAACCGGGGTAGGAGGTCATGCGCCGGAACGAAAATTATGATTTAAAACATGTCAGTCGTGGTGTGGTAGCTATGGCGAATAAAGCTCCGAAGAAAGTTAAGTCACAGTTTTATATCACATTTCGGGTTTGTGATTGGCTGGATGGAAAACATGTCGTATTTGGACATGTTACTGAGGAGTCGATGGGAGTTCTCAAACGGATCGAGGAAGAAGCTGCATCCGATAATGGGGAACCTATGGGTGTGGGGAAGTGATTAATGGACATCGGGTTTTCGCAGCGAATGGATATCAGTGTTCAGACTTGTAAGGTCTAGAACACTGACAATCCTCCAATGTACAGATCTGGTAAGACTTCCAGTGGACTCCACCATTTGTCAGTCTTCTTTATTCTGACTTCAGTCTTTGACTTCAGTGAGAACGTCTTCAGTAGAGTAGATCTGGACTGGGGTGAAGTCCAGTGAGCTAATCTGGAGAATACTCCAGATTTCCTATACAAGTATTTGCTCACTGGTCTTCCATTATTTCTGGACAAATCTTCAGAGGGACTCCAGATTCCAAGTCTGGAGTAGGTCCAGTAGAACACGTTTCTAGACAGATCTTCAGTAAGTCTCCAGTAGTCGAGTCTGGAGCGAGTCCAGTAAATCTGGACCTAACAAATTAATGCAAGTGTTTTCAAGCTTAAATCTATACAATTTTGTATGCTTGAAAAACACAAGTTTTGATTTTAGTCTAAAAATCTAAGTTACTGGAAAACACTTTATAGATCATGAGTGTTTTCAGTTTCATCTTTTAAGTTCTAACTTAGAATAAATCTGATCATTTACTTTTATGAATCAAAAATTGCAACTAATATTACATACATCAACTGATAAATAGTTACAATTTTCTTTAAACAATAAATTACAATAAGTAAATGATAAGAGTCAGGCCCTTCTCTTCGATGTCTGTCCTGGAGCATCTTCAGAAGCCTTTCTCTTTGGTGATGGAGAAGATGGTACTGATTCTGGTGATTTCATGCCCATTGCAACTTCCATCTGTTGCTTTCTTCTCCATACCTTCTCAATTCTCTTCAGAAATACTTTAACATCAGTCGACACATTTGTCTTCCCCCTGAACGTTAAAGCAATCTCTTTCAGTTTACTCCATCTAAACGCTTGGACTGAAGTACTCTTTCTTTCATCAGTAAAGTTACCTTCCCTGGTCAACTTTACTTCAAACTTGGACATACCTTCATGATTACCAGCAAGCTTGATTTCTGCACCAGTGATCCGTCTAGCATCAGCACTGAAATTTAACATTTCCTTATACTTGTCTTTCAATTTGGCTGTCTGGATCAATGCTTCAGTTTCCTTTGACACTCTCTTTTGCTCAACAGCAGACTGAAGTTGTTGACGATTAATTTTCAGAGAAGTGTCCAGGGGAATGAATCTGCTTACATCAGCATCTTTAATAGCTTTGATCTGTTTGGCAGTCAGTTTTGGTAAGCCAGTCAGTTTCTTTCTGTACTCTAACTCCAGAGCACTAGCATTCTTCCTTATCTTCCTCTGGAGCATCACCAGTTCCTCCTTTCTCTGCCTGATGAGTTCTGGTACACTAACGCCATAAATTATAGAATCATAAACCTGTTCTTCTTCGGCGTAAAAGGAGCGTACATGAACATCATTCAATGCATTCAGACATTGATGAACTCTAGGGTCTTCCTTCATCTTTTTGTACACATCAATATTTATGCCTAACCTGCCAGCATTGTAAGAGTCCAGAGTTCCCATAGTTGCCATCTTCCTTTGATGGGCCAGCAGTTCATCTTTTTGATTTCTCTTAAAGATTTCTATCATTATGCATTCTTGTTCTAGCTTCTTGGAGGTTTCATCATCAGCAGTAGGATACTCTAATGATTCTTCAGCAGTTTGTTCTTCTTCACCAGATACCAATTGTGCTTTTCCTTTAACAGACTTTAGTGTAGTTGGTATATCTGGGAAAGACTCAAACTGGGGCTCACTGGCTTCAGTACCAGCAGCTTCTTCAGACAGCATAGTGGCTTCAGTGCCAAATGCTCTTTGTGCCAAATGCTTCAGTGTCACTTATTTTTGGTCACCAGACGACTTTTCCCCCTTGGAATGATCACCAGTTCTGGACTTGAGATCATTCCATAATTGTTCTAGCATATGTCTGTCCAGTGTACCAAAGGTTCTTCCTGCCACTGGAGTTGTATCAGTCACAACTTTCTTAAGTGCCTGCACTTCTTTTTAACAGTTTCAACTTCTTTAGGCAAGTGCTTTGGCAATTTTTCTTCCATCAACCTCTCCACTTGGGGTAACAGCCCATCTTGAAGAGTTCGAAGAACAGTCTCAGAAATTTCTTTAGATAATTCTTTCAGCATACTGATTCTGAACTTCTTTGTACATTCATCACTAATCGTACTTACAACTGCATCCTGATCAAGTGTGGATCTACTCTCCAGAGAACTTATCCTGGTAACCAACTTCTGAACCTCTTCATTCAGACCTGCCAGTGGTTGAACAAGTTCACCTTTCACTGCAGTCTGAACAGAGTTCACCAGCCTTGTCTCCAATCCCTGGACAGCCACTTTGAAATTTTCAGTATTGTTGTTTGTGGCCAGTACCAGTTCATCAAGCTTCTCATAAACAAGCTTCTCATTCCCAGCAAACACATTCATCTCAGATGCAAGGTTATTTGATAATAAAGATTTAAGTCTGAAATAACCTGCGATGAAGTCTGGAGTGATCTCTCCAGGTCCGCCACCTTACTTAAAAGGCCTTGGACCTTGGCAGAAGATGAAGTGGAGAGACCACTGGGAGGTTCAAGATTGGAAGGCAATCTGGTCATAAGAGGTACTTGTGCCCAGTCCTCTTCAGTTGCAGCTTCAGATGTTACAACTGTTGAGTCCAGCGCACGAGGTTCAGTTACGTTGACTGGAGTTTGAAGTGGTGGAGGTTGAGATTGTGAAGTTTGAGTGGTTGCAGGAGTGAAGTATTGAGTATTTCTTGGAATTGAAGGTGGTGGTGGTGGTGGCATGTTTGATTCTGGTGGAGGTGGTTCATTTGATTCTGGTAGTGGTGGTGGCATTTCAGCAGATATAATTGGTTGGGTGACTGAAGCAATAGCAGATGTGTCAATATTTTCTTCTTCATCACCCTAGAATTTCATGTTTACATCAAAACCTTCAGACATTGGGGAATCTACATCATCCCAATTTGGAGCCATCCCAACTGTCTGATCACCAGTCTGTTCACCAGCCTGTTCATGAACTTGTTCACCAGCCTCTACATTCAAGTCGATTTGAGCCTCTTGCTCACCAGATACATGTTCATCAGTCTGAACATCTTGTTCGACTTGCTCAACAACCTGCTCAATAATCTGGGCCGCATTTTCTATCTGTTCATCAGTCACCTGCCCAACAACCTCTACATTCTCTTCAGGTTCAAAAATCGGAGACCCATCCAAATTCATTACATCACCGGGATGTCTTTCAGGATTCACCTGAACTCCAGCTCTCATCAGACGCCTGTTTATTCTAGGTCGTCTGGAAGGTTCAACAATTTCTGGTCCTTGACCTTCAGGAGCAACTTGTCTAATGGGTTGTACAACTTCTATTATCTGTACATCTTGGTCACCAGAGGGTCCTTCACCAACTTGACCTCTACCTGGAGCCACTTCAGCTTCTTCTCTTTGAAAGGAGAGCATGGACTGAGGAATATCTACCTCATTCAGTGGGGATCTGAGGTTGGTCAGATCCCTCATATACTCACTCACAGAAAAGTGAGTAGTTTCAAAATCATACTGGTCTCCAAGAGCTCTTTTAAATATGAGTGAAAGAAAACGGATATAAGGAACAAAGGCTTTTCTACCTTTCACTCTAAGACGCTCTACCAGATCATCAAAAAGAATCTGAGCAAAATCCACTCTAAGTCCAAACCAGAGGCAGTAGGCAATCTGGAGATGTGTTTGATTTATCTGGTCTAACCCTCCAGAACTGCCTCCCAAACATTCAACAATGTGGGTGAATAAGTATCTCCATGAGTCTGATAGTTTGCTCATGTAGATAGTTCCCTTCCTGGATAGCTGGCCATGCTCATCCATTATATCTGTGTACCCCATCAGTCTGCACACTTCCCTTGTATTGATACCAGAAGGAAGTTCGATGGGCAACTCATTCTGTTCAAAATAATTCAATTGAAGAACATACCTGAGTAGACTAGCAGTGAAACCCAAGGATCTGGTACCTTGCTTCAGAGAGTAAGTAATTGATGAAGTTTCATCATCATATTGTGTAGTGTACCAGAATTCACAGAGGTAATCGTGGTACATCCTCCCTGTATTTAATGTCAACGCACCATATAGTGGGCATGAGAGAAAAAATGTGTTTAATCTCCCAATAACAGATTGGGCATCATGAACACTGGAAAGTGAAAGTCTGGACATCCAGTTGTTCATGTTTATTCTTATAGCTTTTGCCTCTAGAGTGATATGGGGTGCCTTGTCAACATTTTCAGTTGGATCATATTCAACAGCGAGCAGATTTTTAAGAGATTTAGATTGTCTAGGTGCCATTATATGAAGAATAGATGAAGATGAAATTGAGTATTTAGGGTTTAGATGAAGATTTGATGAAGGAATGAATGGAAATGGAGTAAATATGAGAGATGATGATGATTGGAAAATGAATGAAGAAGTAAATGAAGGAATTTGAAAGATTTGGGAGTAATATGTTCGAAGTAAATGCAAATGAAATTGAAAGTGGGTATTTATAGGAGAGAGAATGTGGAACTCAAACGGTTTAATTTGAAATTATCAAATAAAATTTTGATCGGGTTCTGAGATCCGCATTAATTACATCACATCACACATAAATGTGTGACGGTTTACAGCCCACAAACAGTATCAAGTTGCTCTTTTTGACTTCCCAAGGTAAAAATACCATCATTACGTTGAAAAATTTACATGCCACATAGGATTATAAGATAAATATCTTTAAAAAGTTTGCTTACGTGGCACGCACAATGACCAAGTATTAAAAAAAAAAGTGTTAGGACCAGTTCACCTGGAACTGGCCAGTCACCAGTTCACACTGACCAGTTCACCAGTTGCATCTGGTGACCAGTAAACTGGTGACCAAGAAGATTTGTCGAGAAATATATTGAAGTCCAGTTGCACCGTACAGTTAACGCAACTGAAGACTTCCTCCAGTTGAGAACTGACCAAGTTGAAGAAACATTCCAGTTGAAGTCGAAGACAACAAATGGAAGAAAGAGAATGACAATGGCAGCGAAGCCCAGTTGACATTCTAGTCAGTTACAAACTGGAGACCATCAGTGGAAAGCCCTTTAAAGCTTTACACTGATTACGAGGAATTGACTTGTATACTTTATGTACCTTTACCCAGATAATAAGTCTTATCTTATTATTTAAGTATTAAAAGGTACATAAAGGTGGTTGTGTAAAGTCACTTTAACATGCGACTTTACAACACTTTTTAAGGAATTAAATGCTATTCCTTAAATGCTTCCAACCACATTTGTATGGCTAAAGTTAACATCCCAATGTTAACTTTGCCTATAAATACAAGTCATTGCACAACCAAGAATTACAAGTTACTTCACAAACAAACGAATAACTTCATACTTTGCAAACCTGCAATATTCTTGGTGAACTTGTGCAATATTCTCTCAATCGCTAAAAGGAACATTTCACTACTTTAAGTGTTTCGATTGTTGAAGAGAAATTCCAAGTATAGATCAATTGTATTTCATAGGTTGTTAGGATATTTACATTCGTGTATTATCTTGGTTCCGCATCAACCTTGTAATTTGTTTAATATCAATAAATAAATTACACTTTGAAAACTACATATTGTCTCATCAAGATTGTTTACAAGTTATTTGTATTATTGCATTGTTCTTTACTTATTGTCTTTTATATAAGTAATCTATCTAGAACTTGGTATATACCACTGCAACTGGTCGTCTCCAGTTCAGTAAGTATATTGCAAAGTAACTCCACCATCGACATAGAGGTGTCTTCAGTAGTACCATCTAACAAGTTGGGACTTACAAGTGGTATCAGAGCAGAAGGCTAATAAACTTGCCTAGATCTGCAAAGATGAACACTACTGAAGGTGGAGATGGTTCTGGTTCAGGTGAAAACCCATCGAACACTAATGCACAACCTTTTCAAAACGTTAACACCAACCCTCCTCCTCCTTCTGCCCCAAACCACGTCCATGTACATTACTCCAACACTCCTGTTCCAAAATTTGATGGAAACAGTGAGACTTTTGGTACATGGAAAGCTAGAATGCTGTTGCATTTTGGTGGTATTGAGAGGTATATGTTGAAAATCCTTAAGGATGGACCATATATACCTATGTCCATTGGGGTGAGTCCTCTTCTTGATCCTACTGGAAGAAGAGGCTCAAGGGAAAAGCCAGAAGACCATTGGTCTGATGAGGATCGCAGACTGGTGGACTTGGACACCAGACTGAAAAACATGATCCTTGGGGCTGTCCCTGAAGACCTAATTCCAACACTTGTGTTGTTTCCCAGTGCCAAGTCTATGTGGGATGAATTAGTGATTCAATTTGAAGGAGGTGATGACACAATCGTCACCAGAAAAGTTGCCTTGAACAAGAAGTATGAATCCTTCTTTGCCTTGCCCAATGAAAGTTTAACTGGTACATATACCAGATTTTCTAGCCTCATCAATCAGTTGAGAGGTTTGGGTGTAGAGAAGGATAAGGATATTCTTCTTGAGAAGTTTTGTGATATTCTTCCTTCCAAATGGGAAAACATGGTTCTTGTCTTGAGACAAGGTAAAACCTTGCACACTCACACTCTTGCATCGCTCTATGGAGCCTTCAGATTCACTGAAGATAATAATGCTGCAAGACTTGTGGCTGAGCAAGATGCCATGAACCATGCTCAGAGTCCCAAGGTTGCTAATACAATTGAGCGACCTTGTGCTGCTTTAATGTCTGCTGAGAGTGTCCAGGCACACTCGATGAAGGAGATGTTGAACAGTTTCTTAAACTCTGGGCTGACCACTGAAAACAGTGAAGGTTATGATGAAACTGACGATGATGATCTGGTCGCCATGATTGCTAAAACCTTTAATAGGTTTAAGCATAAATCTAAAAGATTTAATGGCCCCAACAATGCTTCCAGCTCCAGCTCTCTGGATAAGACCAATCTTACATGCTATAAGTGTGGCAAGAAAGGTCATTTTATGAAGGAATGCAGATCTAGTCAGTTGAATAACCAAACTGGCCCCTCTGTCCCTAATTACAATCGGCCTGATGATAGCTACAAAGCTAAATACAAGCAGCTTAAGGCCCAGATTGCCCTCCTGTCCATGCAAAAGGAAAAGGATCAGTGCTTAATAGCACAAACTGAGGGAAAATGGGAGTACTCTGATGACTCATCTGATGATGAAGAAGAGGAAAGGGACATGTGTTTCATGGCCTTGGAAGATCAACAACAGCAGCATGTGGTGAAAGATGATGTCATCTCTGGAAGATGGGTGGACATCATACTGAAAAAGGTATGTGATTATGATCACCAGGTTGACCCTGAATTAAAACTGGACCTGGCTGAATCATTAAGTGGTGATTTGGCATTTGTAGAAACTGTTAGAGCTGATAGTGAAAGATATTTAGACACTATCTTAATTGAACTGAACAATGTCAAACCACAACTGAATGATTTGCAAAGTGTCCAGTTGGCTCTCAAGGAGTCAGTTTTAAAGATTGAGGCTTTAGAACTTGATAATCAAAAACTGTCTTGTGATTTTGAAAAAGCTCAAAAGATTATCAAGTCCTGGGTAAAAGCATCTGGCAAAAACTATGATGCATTTTCAAGAACTATCGATGCCCAGAAAAATGCATGGAAATCTGAAGATCTGGAGATGGCAGCTCTTATACCAGATCTTCATGCATTGCCTCCAGCTCTCCAGGTTGAAACACCTTATGATCAACCTGAAGCTGTTGAAACTGAAACCAATGAGACCACCCCCATTGAGGTTAAAACTGGAGCCAAACAGGCTAAAGCTCCAGTCAAAAAGGCCACTGTTAACAAGCCTTTACCTCATAAGTCTAAGGAGCCCAAGACCCGACAGACTAAATCTCCAGTTGAACCAATGTCCAAGGTTCAACTGCCTGAACAAAACAATATTTTGGTTAATCTGGAAAGGCAACTCCAACTTTTGTCTCGGCAGGTTCAGAGTTGCACTGCCCGGATTAACAATCTGGAAGGAGGTTCACCACCTCCAGTTTTAAAACAAAATATTAAATCACTCCCTTCTGTACCTAAACAAAAGAATGTTCCATCAGGAACAAAATCTGGTAAACTTAAGGTGAGTAAGTATCAAATACCAATCGTTTTTACTTCTGCACCTGGAGCTGGTGATAATGCTCCAGATGTAGCCTCCAGTTCAACACCTCAACAATCAACTGTGGCTTCTGTAGAGAAGTCCAGTGGAC
>CM067171.1:25772319-25797319 GCA_034093135.1 Erigeron breviscapus
TGGTTTTGGTATGATGAATGATTAATCGATTGATATATTTTTCTCTCACGATAAATGTGACAAATGAGAACTTTATAATTTACCATGGATTTCTCAACTACTTTGAAATGGATATGTAACGAGAATTACTTAAAAACCTATGCACTCACCAGCTACGTTTTCGTAGTTGACACTTTTTCTTCATGCTTTTCAGGAATTAGCGTAAGCTTTGAGGAATTATATGCATCATGATTATTTGCATTGCACCTTGGGAGTCAAAGATCAAACCTTGTGACGGGGCAATGGAATCCGCCTTGATCATTGTAGTATATCATCTCATGTATTTGTTATTTGTTTCGTGGACTCAATATCCAAGTATGGTAGACGTATTGTACTTGGGAATTGGTTCACATGCTTGTGCATTGTAAAATTATTTTTATCAATAAAGCTATGGTGAATGTTATCTATTATCCTTTGTTTTGAATACTCGACTTTCTGTACATCTCATCGTTCCGCCTTAGTTGGGGTGTTACAGCGTAGTGGAGCTGGTACACTCCCACTACGGCGCAGTGTGAATCCACTGTAATCTTTGTGGTTTTGGCACCCACTGACTGCGGCGCAGTGGGGCAATAATCCTCCCACTGCGGCGCAGTGACTTCTTGCTGAAATCTTGTTTCTTCTTTATCAACATCACTCGAACACTCGGGTCAACTTCTTGGCCAAAAATCGTCAGAAAATGTACCAAATGGACGCGCAACCTGCTAAGAACCTGAAAGCACTAACAAACACCATAAACGCGCCAAATGCATACAAAATTGACTCAAAACACATACGAAAAGGCCAATAATGATGTGGGCGATCTATATAAATTGGTCACATCAAATCCCCCCACACTTGAGCATTGCTTGTCCTCAAGCAAATCTGGAAATTAAGCAAAAAACGTTCCTTGGCAATGAAACTATAGAAACAAATTACGAGTATCAAAAAGAAGCCACACCAAGCACGTCAATGACAAAAGTTGGGTGAAGTAGTTTTAAGCTTTAAATGAAAACCCGAAATGTTTGACAATATCTGAACAGTCCACAAGCTCAATAACACGACCAAGCAAAAGTGAAACAAATGAGCCTATCAAAATCATCCTACTCCAACGAACTTACAATGGGGTTGAATATATATGAATAATCACTCATTGCGCAGTCGTGATGCATATCTTACCATAGGCTTGAACAAGGATCATAACTCCACCGACGTGGCGTAAGCACCAAGTACATCATCAAAATAGGCATATAGGATGGTTGTATAGTTAGGCTAAGGTGTATATGATGGAAATTTACAATGGAGTATGGGAAATTTAGGTTAGTGATAGGAAGTAACAAAGGTATAAGGTATGTATGAAATATGTACAAAATAGTCTAATCAAAACCCGTACCATTGATTGCCAACAAACTACCAACCCTAAGATGTTACCCCGCTAAGACACCTCAAAAACATCAAGCAAAAACCGACACCATTGTGGTGTATCAACTTCAAACAACTTAGGAACAACCACATCTTCCATTCTATTCACCAATCCAAATGATACAACAATTCTTTAGACATATAAAAATGAGAAGTACCTACTAGTAGCCCAAGTTCTTTTTTTTTCTTATTATTATTTTTTTTCACTTTTTTCTCTTATTTGAACCATTTTTACTCTACTAGTAGGCACCCTCTTACAATGATTAACGATGTCTATAACAATATACTTCCTTTGAACAATACAAGACATTCCCCAATAATTTGACCAATCGACGTATTCCCATATACCAAGAATATTCCAACTGACAATCCACTGAAGCTCTCCCAAACCATCCAAACAAACCAATGACAATCAATGGCCCCCCAGATTAGACTATCGGTATAGTAAGGTATAATTAGGTAACGTTTACATATATAAGTGATATATACAAAGGAAAAGGCTAAGTTAAAAGGGATGTATAAGTGTACTTTGCACTAAGGAAGAGTGCAACAGGGGTTACAAAGGAAAGAAAGAAAGTGCATGAATAGTAAAGGTAAAAATATACAAAAGCAAAGGTGAAAAGAAAGAAAGAAAATACGGGTCAAACCTAATATGCCAATTCGTCATCCAATGTACTTATATCACAAAAGTGATCTCACTGCGGTCTCGTAACGATCACCGGCACACTCATATCAAAGAAAGTAACCCGGAAATGGAATAAATTAACCTCAAATTCGCACATCTTAGTTCAGAGTTCGAAATGGAACCCTTACTCCCGAATAAATCCAAGAGCCTAAGAGAGGGACAAATTACAAGGCAATCAAACCAAAACCGTAAACACCTAGCACATCTATAAATGAATGATGAATCTCACAACTTTAGGTCTTTGGGAAATTTGAGTATGCAAGTAATGTTATCAATCCACGAGATCAGCCCAATAACCGTTCAGAACACATTTCGCCGATTAAAATTTGTGCCAAGAAAAATTTTGTAGTGAAAATTGCTCATTAAATTATTATGAATTAAGTGACAAAAGCAATTTACCACAAGGACAAGCTCAACACAAGTTTCAAATCATATCATCTTCCGTCATCTTACCAAATTGAAACAACCAATCTCAAACATGCACATCATAGTTCAGAGTTCAAGATAGAACCCTTACTCTTGGATAAAACCCAAAAGCCTACGAGAGGGACACATCACAAGAACGGCTAAATCTCAATGGCAAAACAACAAAAGAGATATATCCGGTAGCTTAAACCTATTTGCCACCCCCCACACTTAAGATGGACAATGCCCTCAATGTCCAATATTCGGTCAAAACAAAGGTAAATAGGGGTAAGCAACATAGAAAGAAAAATAAGAGCACATACCGGAACAAGGACACATTCCGTTTTAAAACAAGTAAGTTGACCCCGCGTCACAAATGGCGCTTCCTAATAAGAAAGGACATTTTGCTTGGCGGGAGAAACAAACTTGTAACAAAACGGAAGGTGTGCGCCTGGAAAGACAAGTCCTCCTGGCATTCATCACACTCAAAAACTCCCTGCCTCTTATATATCCTAGTGATGAAATGTCCCAAAACTAACTTAGAATCAGAGTGATTAACCATCATATCCAAGACAACCATTGGGTCCAACGCAAACTTCCTAGAGGCCCCCTCAGAAAACAACTTAATTAACCACAAGTCCAACTGATATGCTTTGTCCCAATGGGTGGACCTCTGAACCAGAAATGTAACAATCATCCTATGTAACATCCTCAACTTCACACTATGAATCTTGGACACGCTAACAGTGCCACCAGTCGGCCAAGCATGTCCCCCCGAAATCCGTCTCCAATACTGAATTATCGACTCTCCATCACCCAGATCCTGCTTCACATACAATCCCTTTCTTAAAAGCGCTCTAAAATCCTGATTATCCAACTGCTCCCGCGAATACATACCACAGTAATACCCAAACTCAGCAATAGATAACTTCCTCGGCTGACCCCCACAGAAAAATGTAACTATCCGCTCCTCAAAAATATCCTTAACTTTATGAAGCTCCTTAGTCAACTTCAATGTAGAATAAAACTCAAGACAAATCTCACGAAAAACCGGTTCCCTATTGTTGAAAATCTCATGCCACATGTTACTGGTAACTACCCTACCACCAATCGGAACCTCAATACTAAACCATCTACGGATATCTGGCTGTATCCCATAAATCTGATCAAAAGTAGGAGCAAGATACCTTGGAGGGCAAACTACCTGTCGATGAAGCGTGTAGAGTTTGTTTAAGAAGTAGTTCTTGTGGGGTTGCCTAGCCCCGTTGAACTCTAACCACGCGTGAACCTCACCCATATCGTTCTCTCCAAAATCTAAATCAGGAATTTTAGGCTCTTTCCTAGCTCTCTTAGCTGGGGTACCTGCGGTCCCGCTGCTTTGTCCAACATCCATCTCCCTTCTCTGCAATCACAAACATTTAAACAAACAAACATGAGATATAAGGACAGTGAGTTCCCACTGCGGCGCAGTGGGATTTGGCACCCCTCACTGCGGCGCAGTTAGGTTCGTAGCACGTGCAGGTCACATGGGCACCACTGCGGCGCAGTGGTCTAGAATCACCACCACTGCGGCGCAGTGGTATGAATTTCTGGGCAAGTTCATACCACTGTCACGACTAGAAGCTAATAAATTAGGGGTAATTAAACATTAATACGGCCATCTTTCAACAATTAACATCACATAATCAAACATAAACCTCCCCCACACTTGTTCATCACAAAAAACTCCAATTTTTCGAAACCCTAACTTAAATTTCAAAATCGAATTCGGATAAACAAGTGTTCTAATTGAAAGATTAACCACCTCATCAGCCTCATTAGTCCATAATCAACAAAACCCACAATTTAATTCTGAAATTAAAACCCTAAAAATTAAAAATCAAAAATAAAAATACAAAGAAAATAGAAGAAAATACTTACTTCTCTTCCCATGATGATAGTATAGAGATGGCAAACAAGAAGAATGGAGTAAAAACAAAGAAATTTATGTGAAGCAATGGGTGAATTTAGTGGAGGTTGGGGGGATTTGAAGGTCTTGGTTCGGTTTCAAGAAGAAGAAAGAAAGAGAGATAGACTTTTTATGGTAAAAAAAAAACTTATTTACCCCCTTTGACTAACTTACAGCCCCGCTCCACATGCTGACTGGTCAAAAAGCCTCACTGCGGCGCAGTGGGCTTCGACCTCCCCCACTGCGGCGCAGTGAGGCTTTTTGCACCCGAGGGACAGAGAATTTGGACTGAGGCGCAGTAAAGGTGTTCCCTCCCCACTGCGGCGCAGTGGGGATTCTCTGGTCCAGAATTCCCCTTTTTTACTTAGAAAAATTTTGTAAGACAAATTTAAAACAACTTACCTCAATCCGCTTCACACCAAATTTGCACCTGCACTTTCTTGACAAAATAAAATCAAATCTATCTAATAAAAAGAAAATAAATGCAATAAAACAATACGGGTTGCCTCCCGAGAAGCGCTTAATTTATTTACGAGTCGTTAGCTAGACTCGACCAATTTTTAAGCTTCATATTCAAAAATGGGGATCTCTTCAATCATCCCCTCCACTTGTTCTTCTTCCAAGTACAACTTAAGCCTATGACCATTTACAATAAAAGAACCGTCTCCATTTCTCTTAAACAATTCAACATAACCCGACGGATAAACATGCTTGATCTCAAACGGTCCAATCCATCTAGAAGTGAGTTTGGGTTGCTTAATCTTAAATTTAGACAAGAACAACAACACTTTAGCCCCAACCTTAAACTCCTTCCTACAGATCCTCTTATCATGCCAAATCTTGGTCCTTTCCTTATAAAGCCTCGAATTCTCATAAGCACCTAACCTAAGCTCATCAAGCTCATGTAGTTGCAACATTCTAAGTTTACTAGCTTCCATCATATCCAAGTTCAAGTTCCTCAATGCCCAATATGCCTTATGCTCTATCTCAATAGAAAGATGACAAGTCTTACCATAGAGCAACCGGTATGGCGTGGTGCCAATCGGCGTCTTATAAGCCGTCCTAAACGCCCACAAGGCGTCATCTAACTTCTTTGACCAAACCTTGGGATTATCACCAACAGTCTTCTCTAAGATTCTTTTCAGGGCCCTATTGGTTTTTTCCACTTGACCACTGGTCTGTGGATGATATGAGGTGGAAAAATGATGAACAACACCATACCTCTTCATGACCTTTGCTAGTTGATGATTTGCAAAATGGGTTCCTCGGTCACTAATCAAAGCTCTAGGGCAACCAAATCGACAAAATAACTGTTTAAGGAAATCAATGACTACCCTCGCATCATTCGTGGGCAAAGCCTTGGCTTCGGCCCATTTAGACACGTAGTCAACGGCGACAAGAATATATGGAACTTATTAGACGGTGGGAATGGTCCCATGAAGTCTATACCCCAAATATCAAATACCTCACATACCTGAATGCTCTGTTGAGGCATCTCATCCCGCTTAGTTATGCTCCCTTGTCTTTGACAAATGTCACAAGTCTCTACCAAAGTTTGAGCCTCCTTGAAAATTGTAGGCCAATAGAAACCTGCATCAAACACTTTTTTACCTGTAACCGAAGGACCGTAATGACCTCCAGTTGGACCATAATGACAAGCATCAAGAATCTCCCTCGTCTCAGCTCCAGCTACACATCTCCTTACCATACCATCTGCACAAACACGAAACAAGTATGGGCTATCCCAAAAATAGTACTTAGCATCTGATATGAGCTTCTTCTTTTGCTGGGACGTGAAATCATTCGGTATCTCACCTGCAACCAAATAATTAGCAATATCTGCAAACCAATGAGCATCATCAGAATT
This sequence comes from Erigeron breviscapus, assembly GCA_034093135.1. Taxonomy (NCBI): domain Eukaryota; kingdom Viridiplantae; phylum Streptophyta; class Magnoliopsida; order Asterales; family Asteraceae; genus Erigeron; species Erigeron breviscapus. The sequence continues at coordinate 25,778,662 of CM067171.1, forward strand.
AGATATAAACATTAAAGATTCATCGGGGAAGTGATCATTGATTTCCCCTTCACGAAGTTCCTCCCGGTGAGGATCTTCCAAACGACTCAAATGGTCGGTAGCCAAATTTTCAGCCCCTTTCTTATCCTTGATTTCTATATCAAATTCTTGCAACAAAAGAATCCAACGGATAAGCATGGGTTTAGCATCCTGTTTCGAGAACAGGTACTTCAGGGCTGAATGGTCAGTAAAAACTATGGTCTTACTCAAAACTAGATATGATCTAAACTTATCAAATGCAAAGACCACTGCAAGCAACTCCTTCTCTGTAGTTGTATAATTTTGCTGGGCGGGGTTCAAAGTTTTACTAGCAAAGTAAATGGGCTTGAAATGCTTTTCCACCCTTTGCCCAATCATGGCTCCCACAACATAGTCACTTGCATCGCACATCAACTCGAATGGCAATTCCCAATCCGGACCAACCATGATAGGAGAATTAGTCAACTTCTCCTTTAAAACCTGAAAAGCACTCAAACAAGCATCATCAAATACAAAAGGGACGTCCTTCTCCAACAAGTGGGTCATCGGACGAGTAATTTTAGAAAAATCTTTAATAAAACGGCGGTAAAAACCGGCATGTCCAAGAAAACTCCTTACCCCTTTCACATTGGAAGGCGGGGGTAATTTGGCAATTACATCTATCTTAGCCCTATCAACTTCAATCCCTGCCTTAGACACTTTATGCCCTAACACAATACCCTCGGTCACCATGAAATGACACTTTTCCCAATTCAAAACAAGGTGTGCCCTTTCACACCGTTCTAACATCCTTTCTAAGTTATGCAAGAAAGTATGGAAAGAGTCCCCAAAAACCGAGAAATCATCCATGAAGACCTCCATGGAGGTTTCAAGCATGTCCTGGAAAATAGCTATCATGCACCTTTGAAAGGTGCCTGGGGCATTACACAAACCAAACGGCATTCGCGGATAAGCAAAAGTACCAAATGGGCATGTGAAGGTGGTCTTCTCTTGATCCTTGGGATCAATGGGTATTTGAAAGTACCCGGAGAACCCATCTAAGAAACAAAAATACTCATTACCTGCAAGTCTCTCTAACATTTGATCAATGAAAGGAAGTGGAAAGTGATCCTTACGGGTGGCATCATTAAGCTTACGGTAATCAATACAAACCCGCCAACCCGTTATAGTCCTAGTGGCCAGGAGTTCCTTATTCTCATTCTCAATAACTGTCATGCCCCCCTTTTTGGGCACACAATGAACAGGACTAACCCAAGGACTATCAGCAATAGGAAAAATGATCCCAGCATCTAACAACTTAATGACCTCTTTCTTAACAACTTCTTTCATGTTCGGATTAAGCCTCCTTTGTCTCTGGACAACGGGCTTAACATCATCAACAAATCTATTTTATGCTGGCAAAAGTTAGGACTAATACCTGGAATATCGGTGGTCTTCCAAGCAAAAGCCCGCTTATGGGCTCGAAGCACAGACAAAAGACAATCCTTCTCGTCACTCGAGAGTGAGGACGAGATAACCACGGGTAAAGAAGATTCACCTGACAAATAAGCATACTCCAAATGGGAAGGTAATGGCTTAAGCTCTAAATCAGTGGGTTGTACATCAACAGAATTTGGTACCCTCGAACTTCCATCCGCAACAACCTCCTCAAAACTCTCATCCTCGGGAGGTGTCTCATCCAAGCTAAGCGCCATAACCTCTGCAAACAAATCATCATCAGATATATCTCCCAATCCTAAATCAGCAATCTCCTCATCTCCAGTGTCGGTCTCCATTAGTTCCTGAAACTCTCGGTCTAAAGCATCATCAATAACGTCAATCCTGAAACAAGACTCATCATTAAAATATGAATGCTTGATGGACTTTTCAACATTAAACACAATTCTATCCGTACCCACACCCAGAGAAATTTCCTTATCCTTCACACGGATGATAGCATCCGCGGTATTAAGGAATGGTCGTCCAAGAATAAGGGGTACCTTCGTATCTTCCTCCATCTCGAGGATAACGAAGTCAACTAGAAACACAATATGTCCTACCCGGACAGTCATGTTTTCAGCAATCCCAATGGGATACTGAAAAGAATGGTAAGCTAATCTAATACTCATGCGGGTAGGTCTCAAAACTCCTAGAGCCAACTTACTCCAAACCGAGTAAGGCATCAAATTAATGCTAGCACCTAAATCAGCAAGTGCCTTACAAGTAAGAGTACGAATAGAACAAGTAATAAGGAAACTCCCTGGATCTTCGAGCTTAGGTGGAATGCGGTTCTGCAAGATAGCAGAACACTCAGCATTAAGATAAGTAGCTTTCACCTCATCCATATTTCCTTTATCAGTCACAAGCTCCTTAATGAACTTGGCATAATTCGGCATCCCCTGAATCAAATCAACTAAAGGAACATTAATGTGAACATTCTTGATCATGTTCACAAACTTGTCATACTGCTCCTTCAACTTTGCTTTCTTGAACCGCTGTGGAAATGGAATCTTTGGCTTGTATGGCTTAACTTCGGGTTCCACAGCCGGTTTTGGAGGTGTAACCGGAGTCTTCACGGTCGGATTATCCTCCATCTCAATCTCCTCATCAACATCAGCATCATTATTACCTGAATCCTGCACATCTGACACAACAACATTAGGCATAGGAGGTGGGTCATAAGACTTACCAGTGCGAGTGGTGATGGCTTTGGCTTCCTCGTTACGGGCTGGAGGTGGAGTGTACTTCTGTCCATTATTAGGACCTTGATTCTACCCCTGACTGAACTGAGGCCTGGGATTCTGCTGAGTATTGCTAGGCAAAGTACCTGGAGGCCTAGAAAGGGTAGCCATCCTACTCTCGAGATCCTTAAAGTTAACACATTGATTCTTCATGTTGATCTCCACCTTCCCATTTATCTGATCCAACCTCTCGCTCAAAGCCTTAGTATCTTCCCTGATCATTTGAATGCTAGTGTTTGTTTCAGCTTGATTGCTAACCAACTGCTTCATCATCTCTCTCAACTCGGCATTAGGACCATCATTGGAAGAGGAAGAACTTGATCCTTGGCCTTGCTGAGTCTCGTGTTGTGGCTGATTTTGATAGTTGTTCCTTTGCCACCTGTTACCTGAAAAATGAGTATTATTAGTAGGAAAAGAAGAGTTGTAAGAAGTGTTACCTGAGGGCCGGTTTTGGAAACCGGTGGTGCGCTGAAAGTTTCCTTGTTGTTGGTTCTGAATATAGTTGACATCCTCGCGCCCCCGATTGGGACAATCCTCAGAATAATGCATGTCACCACAATGGTCACAACCATCCGCTACAACCTTAACATCCTTTTCAAGAGCTCCAAATCTAGCCTCTTGAGATGCAAAACCTTTATCCATGCGTGAAGATAGCGCCTGAATCTCTCCAATCACCCCAGAATTATTACTAGTCTCAGCCCTTGCAACTCTACCTTCCTTAGTTCCTCTATTCATCCTCTTTTCATTCTTCAAGAACCTTTCATCATCCATAGTTGCATTATCCTTCACCATTTGTTCCAAAATTTCATATCCTTCATTTGGTGTAATCTTGTTGAAACTTCCACCGAAGGCATAACCCAACTCTCTTTTAGATTTCTTATCCAAACCATCAAAGAACAACTCAACATACTTTTCCTTGGTCAAATCATGGCCTGGACAATTCCTCAACATTTCCTTGAAACGGATCCATGCATCTACAACATCCTCATCAACATCTTGCACGAAGGACCTAATCAAATTCTGTAACAATTGTCATTTTTATTGTGACTATATTTTGTATAAAAATTTATATTACCAATATGATTTTTGCCCACATTCTGTTCATGTGATTGGACCAAATAAAATATGAGGATGGATTCTATGTCTTGATTGAGCTACTGTGATTAGACCCATGTTAAGAAGCCTTAGTATAATGTACATTTTCGAACAGTGTCGGCGGATAACTAATAATGGTAATAGTAAGACAAAAACCGACACAACCTTTATATTATATTAAATGATTCATCCATGTTATGGATTTATTATTATAATAATTTATAAAAGTTGTACGCCCGTGATTATTTTTGTTTGTGTTATTAATTTCGGAATCAATCAACTAGCTAGATATATTAAACAAATAAAATAAATGCCAGTAAAATAATTAGGCATTGGAGGTATGTAAATTAGGAGATATATTATACTACTAAATATCCTAAAATAATATATACAAATATACAAATACGAATCAACAATACAACTTTACTTTATAAATTTGATAAAAGACGACTAATGAAGGATATAAAAATTATAAGGTATTAGGTCTAAAGCCTTAGTAGGATCACATTTAAAGTTTGACAATATAACGTCAACTGTTTAGATTAAATCACGGGTTAAATATTTAGCAAACAATGATTATTACCTGTGTCGACATATACGTAAATAATTATAAATGGACAATGCATCCATGATTTTCTTTGTCATGTTTTCTTTTCCCCTTTTTGACATGGCACACCATTCAATAATCATGAGATACTATTATAGTAACTTTTTGCTTAGCTCGTGATTCTTTTTGCCTATATTTCTTGTGAATGAACGGAAGTAGAATGAAATCATTCTGTCTATATTATTATATATTATATTATATAATATATAATTTATACTATATATATTATCTTGTGAATGAACGGAAGTAGAATGAAATCATTCTGTCTATATTATTATATATATATATTAGGAGAATAAGGAAGCAAAAACTATAATTTAGTCCTCATTTTCGGCTGCCAAAAGAGTGGTGGACAACCACCTTGTCTTTTCTTTTCTTTTCTCCATTCAATATATATGTATATATATGTAACGTATAGATATAGATACTGGAATATAGATGTTAATATATAATTGATGATCATCACCACCTTTCTCTTAATTTCTTCTCCATCTCTCTCGGCCGACTTAAACAAACCCAACACCACCTTGCTCATAAACACACACAAATACAACATATATATATATATATACATACATATATATAATATAATATATATAATATATATATATATATATATATATATATATATATATATATATATATATATATATATATGTATAGATATTGATGATGATGAGCATCGAGCACCACCACCAAGCACACTACGGCTGCCATCACTACCACCGAACCACTCCTACTACTTGTACTGTTGCTACTGCCGCTGCTACTTGTTACTTACTACGGTTGCCACTCTCGTACTAACATCACCAACCGGTTACCACCACCTTTGTATTACGGCTGCTGCTTACTGCTGCTCACTACCACTATTCATCATCTTCTTCGGCTTGCTAGTATTGTTAAGCTACTGATTCATTTGTTGCTACCGCCATGAGAAGTCACCACCATTCATCATCACCACTGGATGTTAATAACATCAAGGGAGTCACTCGAATGCATGTAAGGTTTTCTTAATATACTCATGCTCGGTTGTTTATAAACGAAATCTTAAAACGTTATTATATATATGAGTCGTGAAATCCCTATGAACCACCACCTTTTTGCCATCATCAACCACTTAGAATAATCACTGAACATGTTGTTTTATCACTTGTAAGTTTTCCATAACGAATATGAAACAAGAATTATAAATTGTAATCTGATCGTTAACACCGTTAAAATTTCTGACAGTTTCAGTCCTAAACCGTTAAAATGTTTACAGTTTTAGTCCTTCGTCCGTCAGTTTCTTACTAAACTGATGACTCTATAAAAATGGGTTAATCTATACAGTTTTCTTTACTGAAGACTAATACGTTTGGGCTATTCGGGTACATTTCAGACTGTTACATACCTCATACTGTTTGACAGGCGTTTCAGGTGAGTTTCGTAAACCCTCCCTACTCAATTGAGATTCGGGCTGAAAAGTGTACATGTTTGTTTAACTGTTGATTGTTGATTTGATTGATTGTATGATTGAATTGTTGATGTGGACATGTTAGCGCATTATTTACTATGTAAGTCGCACCGTTAGCGCATTATTCATTATATAAGTCGCACCGTTAGCGCATTATTCATTATATAAGTAGCACCGTTAGCGCATTGTTAATATTTAACTATGTAAGCCGCATCGTTGTTGAATGTTATTGATTGTTATGGAACGTTGTTGAACGTTATATGGAATCGTTGTTGTTGAACGTTGACTTATATTGAATTGTGATAATGTGAAACCTTATAGGTTTTCCTTGGATGTGATTAGTTCTCCTAATCCTCACTTATTGTTAACGGTTGTTATCCGACACGGTTATTCCATGTTACTTGTCCCTACGAACTCACCAACTTTATGTTGACGCATTTTAGTACACTTTTCAGGTAATCAAGTTAATCAGAGACAAAATGGATGATTGCATGCTTAATTGCTAGGATTGGACTAGCTTTGGACTTTCTGGATCCATGATCCTTACTTCCCTTTTATGGGTTACTTCTAGGATCAACTACTATCGATTGAATTGCCTTTTATTATTGATTGAACATGTATTTCGATGGATGTTGATGATTGTATACGTTTGTACAAGTTTAAGGATTGTTTCAATCCTATGTTTTTCATATAGTTTGACTCTACATAATTTCCATGTCGTGCTGTGCTTTTCTAAGTGATACCCCATGATTCCGCCATGTTGGGGTGTTACAGATTCTCCAACCTTCTTTGAGTTCTAAGTGAGTAAAACTCACCTATGAAAGCTTCCTTTAGTTGGTCCCAAGTAGTGATGGAATTCTCAGGAAGATCATTGAACCAATCTTCAGCATCTCCGGTGATCGAAATGGGAAATGTCTCAAGCTTCACGGCATTCATTTGGTTTTGACCATATTGGTAAAGCCGAGCCAACTTTTCAAACCTATCCATGTGTGAAATCGAGTTTAAAATTTTAAAACAAGAAATACCCTAAAACTGACTACTACACAATTGCGGGCAGTGGACTCGTTCGTATATAGTATAGCTAGAAGGTAAGTCCAGGATCGAACACGGGGAATGGTTTTGAAATAGTTGTCAGATAGAGTGATTTTGGGATAAGGATGGAACCGTAGCCGAATTGCTACCTCACCTTGACAATATGAAATTAAAGAAATTGAAATGACATGTTAGCGCATTATTCATTATATAAGTCGCACCGTTAGCGCATTATTCATTATATAAGTCGCACCGTTAGCGCATTATTCATTATATAAGTCGCACCGTTAGCGCATTATTCATTATATAAGTCGCACCGTTAGCGCATTATTCATTATATAAGTCGCACCGTTAGCGCATTATTCATTATATAAGTCGCACCGTTAGCGCATTATTCATTATATAAGTCGCACCGTTAGCGCATTATTCATTATATAAGTCGCACCGTTAGCGCATTATTCATTATATAAGTCGCACCGTTAGCGCATTATTCATTATATAAGTCGCACCGTTAGCGCATTATTCATTATATAAGTCGCACCGTTAGCGCATTATTCATTATATAAGTCGCACCGTTAGCGCATTATTCATTATATAAGTCGCACCGTTAGCGCATTATTCATTATATAAGTCGCACCGTTAGCGCATTATTCATTATATAAGTCGCACCGTTAGCGCATTATTCATTATATAAGTCGCACCGTTAGCGCATTATTCATTATATAAGTCGCACCGTTAGCGCATTATTCATTATATAAGTCGCACCGTTAGCGCATTATTCATTATATAAGTCGCACCGTTAGCGCATTATTCATTATATAAGTCGCACCGTTAGCGCATTATTCATTATATAAGTCGCACCGTTAGCGCATTATTCATTATATAAGTCGCACCGTTAGCGCATTATTCATTATATAAGTCGCACCGTTAGCGCATTATTCATTATATAAGTCGCACCGTTAGCGCATTATTCATTATATAAGTCGCACCGTTAGCGCATTATTCATTATATAAGTCGCACCGTTAGCGCATTATTCATTATATAAGTCGCACCGTTAGCGCATTATTCATTATATAAGTCGCACCGTTAGCGCATTATTCATTATATAAGTCGCACCGTTAGCGCATTATTCATTATATAAGTCGCACCGTTAGCGCATTATTCATTATATAAGTCGCACCGTTAGCGCATTATTCATTATATAAGTCGCACCGTTAGCGCATTATTCATTATATAAGTCGCACCGTTAGCGCATTATTCATTATATAAGTCGCACCGTTAGCGCATTATTCATTATATAAGTCGCACCGTTAGCGCATTATTCATTATATAAGTCGCACCGTTAGCGCATTATTCATTATATAAGTCGCACCGTTAGCGCATTATTCATTATATAAGTCGCACCGTTAGCGCATTATTCATTATATAAGTCGCACCGTTAGCGCATTATTCATTATATAAGTCGCACCGTTAGCGCATTATTCATTATATAAGTCGCACCGTTAGCGCATTATTCATTATATAAGTCGCACCGTTAGCGCATTATTCATTATATAAGTCGCACCGTTAGCGCATTATTCATTATATAAGTCGCACCGTTAGCGCATTATTCATTATATAAGTCGCACCGTTAGCGCATTATTCATTATATAAGTCGCACCGTTAGCGCATTATTCATTATATAAGTCGCACCGTTAGCGCATTATTCATTATATAAGTCGCACCGTTAGCGCATTATTCATTATATAAGTCGCACCGTTAGCGCATTATTCATTATATAAGTCGCACCGTTAGCGCATTATTCATTATATAAGTCGCACCGTTAGCGCATTATTCATTATATAAGTCGCACCGTTAGCGCATTATTCATTATATAAGTCGCACCGTTAGCGCATTATTCATTATATAAGTCGCACCGTTAGCGCATTATTCATTATATAAGTCGCACCGTTAGCGCATTATTCATTATATAAGTCGCACCGTTAGCGCATTATTCATTATATAAGTCGCACCGTTAGCGCATTATTCATTATATAAGTCGCACCGTTAGCGCATTATTCATTATATAAGTCGCACCGTTAGCGCATTATTCATTATATAAGTCGCACCGTTAGCGCATTATTAATTATATAAGTCGCAGTTTAAAATATTAAAACAAGAAATACCCTAAAACTGACTACTACACAATTGCGGGCAGTGGACTCGTTCGTATATAGTATAGCTAGAAGGTAAGTCCAGGATCGAACACGGGGAATGGTTTTGAAATAGTTGTCAGATAGAGTGATTTTGGGATAAGGATGGAACCGTAGCCGAATTGCTACCTCACCTTGACAATATGAAATTAAAGAAATTGAAATGACAAGACAATTGAAAAATAAAGAAAGTTCAACCAATATGAATAAAGATCACCCACTTCGAATCCACTTGACTTCAGTTATGATTGCACACGATAAAGTTCAGATTATTTAGAGTTGACAAGATAATCGTGAAAGGATAAAATGCTCGCGTGGTACCACCAACCGCTCACAAATAACCCAAACACCTAAGTTGCTAGTTAAATTACCCAAGCCAGTACCACCAATGCCTAGAAAATCTCCCCAACAATTAGTTTGCTTGATTATCCAATTACCAATTATGCCTGTGTGAATGAAAACGTGGTACCACCAACCGTTTCTAAACACGTTTACCAATTAACTCCTATTATAGATTTGACATTCACCGTCATACCATGAACCGGTGACAAACGACCATAGACAATTGAATTGAAACGATAAACGTATTCACCTAGTACCACTAACGATGAACACATAAACCATCAAAATCAAAAGAATAAATCGCAAGGAATTAATTGATAAAGATCACGACACAACGATAATTGAATCAACTCTTGAATTAAAATATTGCAATCATATCATTCGTCAAGTTTCATCAAAGTGGATGATTAGAAATTTAGCCAATCATACTAAATTGAATTGCAATAAAGAAATTGAAAGAAAACATATTGTACCAATGATTGTTGAATATAAATTGCAAGACAGAAAATTAGATACGATCTAGATGGATGTTCTTGAATCTTCAATGGATCAAATGATGAAATCTGCTATGATCCATCCAAGACTCTTGGTAGAACAGCTCCTAGAAAGAAAGACTTGGATAATATGAAAATAGGGTTTTTTTTCTTTTTATATCTCCCCCCAATCTGGTGCAAAGGGGCTGTAGCCCTGGTCTCCCCGTGCACTCACTGCGCCGCAGTGGGCTTGGTGCGCTCCCACTGCGGGCTCCCACTGCGGCGCAGTGGAAAGCCCCTGGAATCTTGAACTAGGGTGACTGCGGCGCAGTGGGGCAACATTCCTCCCACTGCGGCGCAGTGTAAAACCTCTGGAAAGCCTTGGCTTTGGCACACCTTGACTGCGGCGCAGTGGGGGAATACTCCCACTGCGGCGCAGTGGGGCAACATTCCTCCCACTGCGGCGCAGTGTAAAACCTCTGGAAAGCCTTGGCTTTGGCACACCTTGACTGCGGCGCAGTGGGGCGTGAATACCCCCACTGCGGCGCAGCTCAAACTTGCTGGAATCCATGTTGCTTCTTCACCAGTGGCTGCGGCGCAGTGGGTCACCATATCTCCCACTGCGGCGCAGTCAAATCTTGCTGAAATCTTGGTTCTTCTTTATCAACATCTCTCGGATCAACATCTTGGCCTAAAATCGTCAGAAAATGTACCAAATGGACGCACAACCTGCTAAGAACCTGAAAACACTATCAAATACCATAAGCGCACCAAATGCATACAGAATTGACTCAAAACACATACGAAAAAGGCCAATAATGAAGTGGGCGATCTATATAAATTGGTCACATCATATATACTCATACATTGCTCGATCATGTCTCATGCACATATACTTTATGCATCCTTATCGTTTCGCATATTCTTTTATTTGACATCACTTATGCATGGTTGTGACACGCATCCCTCATCATGGTTGATACACTATTGGCTTGTTATGTGACGAGGTTTACTATCAGTTTACCTATCTTGGTTGACCTTGTGCCTTGTAAAGGCTACTTGTAAGACATTACTTACTTTTCTTTATACATATCGTGATTGTTGACGATGGTTCCATGTGATCCATCACTACGAACTCACCAACCTAGTATTGACTTTGTTTAGTGCACTTTTCAGGTATTCGTGTGAAATTGGAGACTTGATGGCTACTTGTTGATACTGTTAGGGCTTGGACTGGGACTCTCATGGATCCGTGATCTGTTTGCCCACTTAGGGTTTATGCTTAGAACCTTATGGATTTAGTTGTATTGTCTTGCCTTGAATCTCGTTTATGACTTCTTGTTTACTTTGCATCGTGTACCTTATTTGTTGGTTTGGGTTCACCGAATCCTTTTTATTCATGTAGTTTATGTTCTACGATAATTCCACTGTGTGCTATATAATTTCAGTGATATTCCGAGCTCTAGTTCGGGGTGTTACAGCCAACCAAGCAAAGGGAAGAGGGTTGAATCGGTTTCGAGATATGCACATGAGTAAGTAGATAACTAACACCCAATGTTGTTTTTTATGATCGGTAAAAAAATATTAACACCCAATGTTGTTTTTTTATGTGTTTTGGGTCTCAATACTATCTTTGAAGGTGTATGGTTGAGTTTGAGATGTAGACCACCTTATTTGTCCCTACCTAAGATAGATAGACTATTTCCAATTCTACCTTGGTAGAAAATGACCTTCAATCTTGTTAGACACGAGGATCGAATCTTTATATTTGATCTTAGTCAGGAGCAAGACTCCAATCAATTGATCCAACTCAGTTAGTCAATAAATGCATATGTATGTGTGTATATATGTATAGGTTCTCATTAATTTGAGAAATATTACACTTACAAACAAATGTTTACAAATATAGGTTGCATCAATATGAACCACTAGAATTATTTTAATTTTTGCTTTCTTAATTCACTATCTTTATTTTATTGGTCCATTTATATTTGTAAACATTTGTTTGTAAATATATTATTTCTCAAAAGTGATTCAAGAAAGTAAAAAAACGTAGTTGATTGAGATATGTGGGTTTATAGTTATATAATATTGACCACCATTTAAGTTTTCACTTCTAAAATTTTAATTTAAGTCTCAATTTATTATTCATGTAATATCATTTCGTAGACAAACTGACATAAGTAAAATCTGACCAAGACAAGGGAAGAGGGTGAAAAAACAGCTCTCATAAAAATGTGTAGTTTATAAGTAGTGGTAAAATAACTTGTCGGTTTTATAATAATAAAGATAAACACAAATGATAAAAATAAAAAAAAAGTTGAAAAGTGTGTTCTGCTTAATTAGATATATAAATACTGATAAGTACTTATATGAAGTTGTAGTAACAAAATTTATGAAAGAAAAAAGGTATTATTGTTGAAATAGGCTTAAAGTATTCAAGTGAATCTTTCTTAATTCTGGAAAATATTATCGTTGCATTATCCGGAAAAAAAATGTAAAGTTCTGTTTTTTCTATGCCAAAAGTATATTTTTATATTGTAAAATGATCAATCAACCTAATTCATAAGTTTAAAAATTAACCTAAAATCTTAACAATTTGACACATGAATTCTACTAAGTTTTTTTCTTAATCTTATTGCTATTTTTTCACATGTCATCATCTTATGATTAAGTTGATTTTTAGACATATGAATTACGTTGACTTATCATTATCTTTTTTTTAACGACAAATTTGGATTCAGCAACATATCTCTTCATATACTCAACTCCAATTTCAGAGGAAATCTCTGTCTCCATTTCTGAAAACAATTTGCTTCCACCGAGATTTAAACTCAAGATTTCTCAGTCTAAAACTCCACTATATACTAATTCATATATTGATGATTGATATTCATTATCCTTTTATATTTCACCTAATTATACTTTAAAATTTTATACTCGTAACAATAATACACGTACGTGTGTAGTATATATATTTATTTTAATTTTAATTATTTTTATATTATTTATATATTTTGTTATGTATATAAGTATAATAAGCTAGGGTATAAGTGTATAACTGTATAAGTAGCATCACCATCATCTCCTGGTTTAACTCTGTGTTCCCAAACACAAACTCTGAGTCTATTCCTCGAAACACGAGATAGAGACTTTATAACCACCCCCCACAAAAACCTTAACTCTCCACGTATCACCTTCAAATTCACTTCCATTTTTTCAATATCATACCATAATAATATTTCTTTCAAAAATGGAAATTAGCAAAGTCACCTTAGAAATATTTTCAAAGCTAGAACAGCAATGGCTTATGTCACAAAGCGAAACCAACCACAAAAAAACTCATGTACTCACTATCGATGGCTGTACCGGAACAAACACCAACGACATTCCTTCCGGTGCCGCCTTGATCCACCTTGAACACCAGATCCAACTCAAAACCGGTAACCCAAACGCACGAATCATAGACTTTTTTGATATCGTGGCTGGTACCGGCATTGGTGGTCTACTTGCGTTACTTATCAACTTGTCTGACGGTTCTAGTACTAACCGCCCGCTTTTAACTGCAAAGCAGGCGGTTAAGTTTGTAACCGACAGACAAAATAAATTGTATAAAGCAAAAAACATATATAACCGTGTTTTCAAACAAAATAAATTGTATAAAGCAAAAAACATATATAACCGTGTTTTCAAACAGAAAACACGGTTATGTTCTAATAGTATGGAAAATGCTTTAAAACAAGCGTTGACCAGAAACACAGATAACAAGGTACTGACATTATCCGACACATGTAAGCCATGTATTGTACCATGTTTTGATTTACACACGTCAGCCCCGTTTGTATTTTCAAGGACTGACGCGTGTGAATCAAAAAGTTACGATTTCGAACTTTGGAAAGTCATCCGTGCCACGTCATCTGACCCGTCATTGACGAAGCCGTTTAAGTTAAGTTCAATTGATGGAAAAACTAGTTGTTTGGCTATTGATGGTGGTTTAGTGATGAATAATCCTTCAGCAGCTGTTGTTACACATGTGTTACATAATAAACGAGATTTTCCGTTAGTTAACGGAGTTGAGGATCTGTTAGTTTTATCGTTAGGTAACGGTGACGGAAGTGGTTCACAGAAAGTAAACGGAAATGGTTATTGTAAAAGTGAATATGTTGTGGGGGTTGTTCGTGATGGTGTTTCAGAAACTGTTGATCAGATGTTGGGTAACGCTTTTTGTTGGAATCATATGGATTATGTTAGAATTCAGGTGACATATTTTTACATTATTTTAAGTTATGATATGATATATTTTTTTTTACATTATAGAAAAGATGCTTTGTATAATAATGAGAGTAAAAAAGAAAAATAAAACTGTTTTGACAACATAGACCACATATATCAAATACTATTAAAATTGTTGAATGACTATATTTGTCATTTTGTTGAATATAAGTCACAGTTTTTGTTGATTAGAGGTGTTAAAGAAGCCTAGCGAGTAGCGGATATGGTTTAGAAAGGTTATTGTTCCATTAGTTTAATGACTTGGATTAATAAAAAAACTAATATTCGGATCGGCCCGTTTCAACCTTTAAGTATTTTAAGTCAGCATACTTACACAAATTTAATGAGTCGAACATATATAACTAAGAAAACTATCAATAATTTTGTTTATTGATAGATATTTGTATACATCTCCAAACATAGTTTTTAGAGTTAATTACAGAAATCGTCCCTGTCGTGGACCTCCACTTGCAGCTTTCGTCCCTAAGTTTAATAAGTTACAGTTTTAGTCCAAAAAACTTTGCCCCGTCAACACTTTTGGTCCTAGGTAATAACATCCGTTTAAAAACCCATCATGTGCCAGTCACGTGATGGGTAATTTTTTCTTTTTATTCGTTACAACCATTTCCAGATTTATCTATCATCGTCACCAAAATCCAAAAAAATATAAACATAAGAACAATATTCATATATACAATATTTTTCCTTGTAAACATCAAAACTTATTAACAACATACCAACAAATCTTTAATTCAAAATCAGCATCATCAACCAATCTTAACCAAAATCAAGAAGATACAACAAACATATTCAGTTAAGCAACAAATAGAGGAATGAAAAAAAGATGCATACTTCTAAAGATAACCACATCGTGAAGTGATTCCTTAACAAATTCATGAAAATCATTAACATCGACACTCTTTGCCTTTTTCTTCAACATAATTAATCATACCTTGAATTAACTCGAATTCATTCTCTTCCCTCCACAATCTTTGAAAAAGTGCCTTTTTTTCGCCACCGTTATCAGCAACAAGACCAGCATCCAGCGTCGCCACAGCAACCACCGGTGCCGCCACCAAGGCATCAAGATCCATGGATTTTGAAGATATGGGTTTGATAGTCGGGTCGAGTACGGGTTCTGGTTCAGATTCAGATTCTGATGAGGATGATGAATTGGAGGTGATTTGGGTTTTGTTGGAAGATAGTGGCGGGGTTGATGTTTTGTCGGGTTCAGATTCTAATTCGGATCCTTGTGATGAAACTTCTTCTTCTTCTTCTTCTTCGTTTTCCGATCCGGCCATTGTTGGTGAGACAGAGTGGTGAATATAGATCTATGCATATATCAATATAGTCAATCTCTAGATAGATCATAGATCTATATCTAATATATCTATATATTGTTAGATCGCATTCAGCCACTATTTGTAAAGTTATTATACTTTTTTTTTTATATAAAATAGATATAGATATAGGTAGAGTAATTTAGTATATATATAGATGATGGATGATTGATATTTAAAGTCTGCAAAAATAATTTGTTGTTGGTTTGGGTTTTATTTTGTGAAATTTGTGAAAAAAGGTTTAGATTTATTTAAACTTTTGGTCCCTGTGTTGAGAAAATGACGAAATTACCCATCACGTGTATGGCACGTGATCTCTTTTTAAACGAACGTTACTACCTAGGACCAAAAGTGTTGACGGAGCAAAGTTTTTTGGACTAAAACTGTAATTTATTAAACTTGGAGACGAAAGCTGCAAGTAGAGGTCCACGACAGGGACGATTTCTGTAATTAACTCTAGTTTTTATGGTTATGTCTCATAATTAAAAGAAATAAAATTCTGTAATAGTACTTTTGTATTTATATTTATTGTTTTTCTGTTTGATAGTACTCGTATTTTGTAGTTACTATATTTGTTTTTCAATATTTAATGATTTATATTTTATTTTAAAATAAAGGCAAACGGTTATGGTAAAGTGGGAAAGAGTATGGAATCAGTGTTGAATGGAAGAGGTGTGGAATCGTTGCCGTTTGGAGGGAAACGGTTACTGACGGAGACTAACGGACAAAGAATTGATGGCTTTGTAAACAGACTAGTTGCTGCTGCTGCATCAGGAAGTAGTTTACCTCCAAGTCCGTGTAAAAGTTCTGCCGTTAATCAACTTGTTAACGGCCGTTAAAAGTTACATTTAGGATTTTATCTTATCTTTTTGTTGCATTTCTAGGAATGTTATTCTATTTCATTTCTTTTTCATTTTCATTTTGTTTACGTTTTAGGTTTTGTACTAATTTAGAATGTTGTATCATGTTTTGCGGGGAAACCCCCACGTGAAGTGTAATAAAAATAATGGTAATGCATTCTCGGATTCCTTTGTCAATTTTGTCTAAAGAGTATGATACATGTTCACTTTAAAGGCCAAGAATATATGTTACAAGTAAAATGGAGATAATTATATATTATAGTACAAAATATAAATACATATTTGTATAGTCTGTTATAAAATAATGTATAATATCATATAATTATTAAAAGTGATGGTTGGAAATTTGGAATATGAGCTTCTCAAGTAAGACTACTAAGGTTTTTCTTGTTAAGACTTTTTGCAAATGATAGAATTTTTTATTTTGATATATAAAGTTTAAAGAAGAAATCTCCGAAATCACTTTGAACCCTTTTTTTGAACCACATCTTGTAATAACATCAAGATATTTGACCATCAAGTTAAAAGGTTAATATATGTTTCAATATAATTTTAGAAAATAATTATTACTTCATTCCAAGAAGTTATTTAAATCATATGCCATTATTCATCAAAATACGCAAATGTAACTACAAAAATCTAATCGATACTAAAAATTACTCAAGTTTTTACAACTTTTACATGGTAACCAATCAAATCGCAACAGAGTTGACCAAATATCGCAAGTCAAACTTGCAATTTGCTACTTTTTTTAGTTATTCTTTTTTGTTTAGCAAAACTTTATCACTTCTATTATATATGTTAGAGTCTTATAAACACAATTTATAATATTTATTTCGTTATGTTTCTATAAAAAAGAAGAAAATAATCCAAAATTCGTTTCGTCACATGCATTTGTCACATGTAATTATACTCTTAAGTCAAATGAGTGACACGTACCATTTCTCATGCAATCTAAATCTAGTTTAAAGCATCTCCAACTCCAATTAATGGATGCTTTTTACAAAATCTGCAACAATTGAAAAAAAACCCTTTAAGATAAGCTTTTTTTCGATTAATTGGATGAATAATATTATGGAAAAAACTCTTTTTTAACGGCATATCTATTTTATTTTCAAATGTCCCAATTAATCTGAAATCAAATAAGCTAATACCAAATTGTAAAATGCTTTTAGCATATAACATGAGCATTGGGATGGTAATGCTTAGCATGGCTAATATCAAATTATTCCTTGACTCACCTTTGTCCTAGATTGATTTTATATTAGCTTAAGGCAATTAAAATTAGACAAAAGTAACATATACATCATTACTTAGTTGTTCTCATTTAGATAAAAATAAAATAAAATTAACATCAAAATTTATATAATTGACAAACAATTAAAGTTAAAAATGCACAAAAGCAAGTGGCACCCACAACAATTAAAGATGGACCATGGCAAATAATAATTATAGGTTAATAATAGCATCTGAACTGGGCCAAAGTACAGGAACTCTGGTACCATTTTCACAATTAAAGAGTGGCTGGGCCTCCTCACCGACGAAGAAGACCATCTCTTGCCCACGGACCCAGCCCTAGCCAGTTTGACAAGTGTGTTCAGGTTTGTAGGTACAATTTCCGTTTATAGTACTACTATGTATACTTCAACTCAATATGCAGCCCATGTTTCACATTTCAATTCAATCTATATACCTATGATTTATTTATTCTTTTATATTCTCCTATCAATAGTCTCATATTACAATTTGTAATTGGAATTAGCATCACACTTTAGTTTATGACATTAAAGAGTATATTTACTCTTCTATCTTATTCTTTATAAGGACCTGTTAAAACTTGTTTAATTACTTAAAATTTTGATGTGTAATATTCCTTTATCTCTCAAAAGTCAACTATGTTAGTTGTATAGTTATTTTTGAAATGATCAATATTTATTATTACAAGTTTAAGCCCAATTAAAAACATCTCCTATATTATATGATCAATTTTTTTTCCAAGTTTTAACAAACTTGATTGAACGATATGAAGTCTCCCAAGGGGTATTTTGGCTTGAAACGCCTTTGAAACGCTTCTGAAAGACCTGCTGCATTAATTGCCCCCTAGGCGTTCCCGGTGGGTTTTTTCTCTCTCACGGTTGGACATAAACGTTGATCAAGACACCCATTTTTTGCTTTCCCCGTAAAACTTTTACACGCACTACACTCTTGTCTTCTGTATCTTTCAATGCTATTTTTTTTGTCACTTTTCATGCC
>CM067171.1:25802319-25921370 GCA_034093135.1 Erigeron breviscapus
ACATATAGGGCATCATTCAAGCTATAGCAAAGGTTTATCCTTCTGCTGAACACAGATTTTGCCTCAAGCATATTCATGAGAATATGAAACTTCAATGGAGAGGGACAGCCTTCAAGAATCATCTTTGGAAGTGTGCCACAGCTACTACAGTCCCAGAATTCAACAGGTTTATGCAAGATTTCAAAATTTACAGTGAATCTGCTTACAATTGGTTGATCAAAATCCCACCTCAACATTGGGCAAGATCACATTTCTCAGGTATTAAACCCTTATCACACTATATTTATCTAAACAGGCAGTTAATTGGTCAATTAAGGTGTTCATTATGTTTGTAAACAGGCAGGGCAAAGTCTGATGTTTTACTAAACAACATGTGTGAGGTGTTGAATAGCAAATTAGTTAAGGGAAGACAGATGCCTATTATACATTGTTTAGAATTCATTAGGGAATATCTGATGATAAGAATTGGGAATGTGCAAAAGGTGATACAAAAAAGTAAAGGGCCACTAACACCCACTGCCACTAGGATGCTAGAATTGGTTAAAACAGATGCTGGTGGATACAAAGCTATATTCAATGGTGTTGATAAGTATCAAGTTAGTGGTCCTTGGGGAGATCAATGTGTGGTTAATATTGTAGAAAAAACATGCTCATGTAGGAAGTGGGAGATTACAGGAATTCCTTGTAAACATGCAGTTGCTGTTAATTGGGATATGGTTAATCATAGTATACCAGTTGGTGCTGTTGAAACCTGGGTTGACCCTATTTATAGGCTTGACACTTGGAAAATGATGTACCAGCATACCATAACCCCAACCAATGGTATGAATATGTGGGCTCAGGTTCCAGAAAATTGGACAATCATCATCCCTCCAAAATATCACACTCCAATAGGGAGGCCTAGAAAGAAGAGAAGGAAGAATGAAGAAGAAATTCAAATGTCCAAGAATGGGAGACTTTCTAGGAAGCTTAGGTCTGTGGTTTGTAAGAAGTGTGGCACAATGGGTCACAACAAGAGGTCCTGCAAACAAGCTGGTTCCAGTCAAGGAGGAGGAGTTCCAACTCAGTCAAGCCAATTCAATCCAACTTCAAGTCAAGCTGCAGGGGGTCAAAGTGAAGCTGCAAGGGGTCCTAGTCAAGCTGCAAGGGGTCCAAGTCAAGCTGCAAGGGGTCCAAGTCAAGCTGCAGGGGGTCCAGGTGGTAAAAGGTGTATGCTCAAAAGCAAGCCTTGATGTAGTTTGGTAACTTATGGTCATGTAATGATACTTATGTATTATGTATGATCTTTTGCTATGTATGTCAAGATATTATGTATTCTGTTAGACTTGGTTTATCTCTTTTGCTATGTATGTCAAGATATTATGTATTCTGTTAGACTTGGTTTATCTCTTTTGCTATGTATGTCAAGATATTATGTATTCTGTTAGACTTGGTTTATCTCTTTTGCTATGTATGTCAAGATATTATGCTACATTCTGTTATACCTGGTGTATGTCTTTTGCTATACATATCTTGTTTCTAATCTATATTCTGCATTGTCTACATATAATATTTGATAGATAGCAAAATCCCCAATTTATTAGAATATTGCAAAAACTTACAATTACAAATACCAAAATATTACATACATTTCATTACAATTCAAACTAGTAACAAAGACACAAGATAGACGATTACAATTGTAGCAACAACCAACAACATCTTCAATTTCTTCAATTCACCATCTTTTTCTTTTATTTGTGCTTCCAATTTATTCTTTGACTTCAACAACCCTGGTATGATCTCAATCGCACGTTGACACATTGGTGGATCGAACCATCCTATGAATTTGCACTTGGAACCCTTTTAAAAAAAAACCCCAATTCAATTTAGGTCCAAAAGATGAACCCTAATTAAAAATTGTAGGATACTTACTTGATTTGGACATGCATAGAATCTTCTACCTGGGTTTTTGGGTGTCCATGATGTTACGATTCTCGCTTGATTACCGCACCCACAAAACACCATTCTTCAAATTTTTGGAATTTTTGATTCGTATGCTAAGAAAAGAGAGGAATAAAATTAGGGGTTTTGGGAATTTTTGATTCGTATGCTAAGAAAAGAGAGGAATAAAATTAGGGGTTTTGGGAATTTTTGGATCGTATGCTTCCAGTATATATGGTCAAAAGGAAGAAGCCTGGACTGATGTCGTTGGGTGCGAAAAGACCATATTACCCCTCACGTGGTAGGCACGTGGGGGGTTAACGGCTTGAGGATAACGGTCAAATAGTCAAAGGACTAAAGGTGAAGCTTATTTTCCAAATAAGGACGATCCATGAGGTTTTTGATTCTCAGGGACGAAAGGTGACTATTTACGTAAACCACAGGGACGATTTATGTCGTTTACTCATTTTATTATATATAAATATATATATATATATATATATATATATATATATATTATTATTTTAATAAATTATATATATATATATATATATATATATATATATATATATATATATATATATATATATATATATATATATATATATATATATATATATATATATATATATATATATATATATATATATATATATATATATATATATATATATATATATATATATATATATATATATATATATATATATATATATATATATATATATATATATATATATATATATATATATATATATATATATATATATATATATATATATATATATATATATATATATATATATATATATATATATATATATATATATATATATATATATATATATATATATATATATATATATATATATATATATATATATATATATATATATATATATATATATATATATATATATATATATATATATATATATATATATATATATATATATATATATATATATATATATATATATATATATATATATATATATATATATATATATATATATATATATATATATATATATATATATATATATATATATATATATATATATATATATATATATATATATATATATATATATATATATATATATATATATATATATATATATATATATATATATATATATATATATATATATATATATATATATATATATATATATATATATATATATATATATATATATATATATATATATATATATATATATATATATATATATATATATATATATATATATATATATATATATATATATATATATATATATATATATATATATATATATATATATATATATATATATATATATATATATATATATATATATATATATATATATATATATATATATATATATATATATATATATATATATATATATATATATATATATATATATATATATATATATATATATATATATATATATATATATATATATATATATATATATATATATATATATATATATATATATATATATATATATATATATATATATATATATATATATATATATATATATATATATATATATATATATATATATATATATATATATATATATATATATATATATATATATATATATATATATATATATATATATATATATATATATATATATATATATATATATATATATATATATATATATATATATATATATATATATATATATATATATATATATATATATATATATATATATATATATATATATATATATATATATATATATATATATATATATATATATATATATATATATATATATATATATATATATATATATATATATATATATATATATATATATATATATATATATATATATATATATATATATATATATATATATATATATATATATATATATATATATATATATATATATATATATATATATATATATATATATATATATATATATATATAATGTAAAGGAATAGTAATGAATAACCTTGTCTAGCATAGGAAATATAGATAAACATTGTTAATATTAGATGAAAACCAGCAGGGCTGGATAAATGGTTAACATTGTGATACGGTATGAGCGAAGCCTTTAACCGAATGGATGCGTCGTTCAAGGGGGCTTCGCTTTTCTCGGGCGCCGATCTCGAGGAATTTATAAAGGGGTTGGAAGCCGGACGCATATGAGAATAGTGTGGATTGATAGGCGGCGATCGAAGAGATAGTGTGGTGATTTAATACGGTTCGGGGGCTGCCCTTACTGCCATGGCTTCGCCATGGCGTCGCCGGAGGAGGAGTAGTAGAGAGAGAGTGCAACTGTGACCGGATATGATGGTGGTGGTGAGGTCAAAGATGATGGTGGTGGTGGTGGTGGTGGTGGTGGTGGTGGTGGTGGTGGTGGTGGTTGGTGGTGGTGGTGGTGGTGGTGGTGGTGGTGGTGGTGGTGGTGGTGGTGGTGGTGGTGGTGGTGGTGGTGGTGGTGGTGGTGGTGGTGGTGGTGGTGGTGGTGGTGGTGGTGGTGGTGGTGGTGGTGGTGGTGGTGGTGGTGGTGGTGGTGGTGGTGGTGGTGGTGGTGGTGGTGGTGGTGGTGGTGGTGGTGGTGGTGGTGGTGGTGGTGGTGGTGGTGGTGGTGGTGGTGGTGGTGGTGGTGGTGGTGGTGGTGGTGGTGGTGGTGGTGGTGGTGGTGGTGGTGGTGGTGGTGGTGGTGGTGGTGGTGGTGGTGGTGGTGGTGGTGGTGGTGGTGGTGGTGGTGGTGGTGGTGGTGGTGGTGGTGGTGGTGGTGGTGGTGGTGGTGGTGGTGGTGGTGGTGGTGGTGGTGGTGGTGGTGGTGGTGGTGGTGGTGGTGGTGGTGGTGGTGGTGGTGGTGGTGGTGGTGGTGGTGGTGGTGGTGGTGGTGGTGGTGGTGGTGGTGGTGGTGGTGGTGGTGGTGGTGGTGGTGGTGGTGGTGGTGGTGGTGGTGGTGGTGGTGGTGGTGGTGGTGGTGGTGGTGGTGGTGGTGGTGGTGGTGGTGGTGGTGGTGGTGGTGGTGGTGGTGGTGGTGGTGGTGGTGGTGGTGGTGGTGGTGGTGGTGGTGGTGGTGGTGGTGGTGGTGGTGGTGGTGGTGGTGGTGGTGGTGGTGGTGGTGGTGGTGGTGGTGGTGGTGGTGGTGGTGGTGGTGGTGGTGGTGGTGGTGGTGGTGGTGGTGGTGGTGGTGGTGGTGGTGGTGGTGGTGGTGGTGGTGGTGGTGGTGGTGGTGGTGGTGGTGGTGGTGGTGGTGGTGGTGGTGGTGGTGGTGGTGGTGGTGGTGGTGGTGGTGGTGGTGGTGGTGGTGGTGGTGGTGGTGGTGGTGGTGGTGGTGGTGGTGGTGGTGGTGGTGGTGGTGGTGGTGGTGGTGGTGGTGGTGGTGGTGGTGGTGGTGGTGGTGGTGGTGGTGGTGGTGGTGGTGGTGGTGGTGGTGGTGGTGGTGGTGGTGGTGGTGGTGGTGGTGGTGGTGGTGGTGGTGGTGGTGGTGGTGGTGGTGGTGGTGGTGGTGGTGGTGGTGGTGGTGGTGGTGGTGGTGGTGGTGGTGGTGGTGGTGGTGGTGGTGGTGGTGGTGGTGGTGGTGGTGGTGGTGGTGGTGGTGGTGGTGGTGGTGGTGGTGGTGGTGGTGGTGGTGGTGGTGGTGGTGGTGGTGGTGGTGGTGGTGGTGGTGGTGGTGGTGGTGGTGGTGGTGGTGGTGGTGGTGGTGGTGGTGGTGGTGGTGGTGGTGGTGGTGGTGGTGGTGGTGGTGGTGGTGGTGGTGGTGGTGGTGGTGGTGGTGGTGGTGGTGGTGGTGGTGGTGGTGGTGGTGGTGGTGGTGGTGGTGGTGGTGGTGGTGGTGGTGGTGGTGGTGGTGGTGGTGGTGGTGGTGGTGGTGGTGGTGGTGGTGGTGGTGGTGGTGGTGGTGGTGGTGGTGGTGGTGGTGGTGGTGGTGGTGGTGGTGGTGGTGGTGGTGGTGGTGGTGGTGGTGGTGGTGGTGGTGGTGGTGGTGGTGGTGGTGGTGGTGGTGGTGGTGGTGGTGGTGGTGGTGGTGGTGGTGGTGGTGGTGGTGGTGGTGGTGGTGGTGGTGGTGGTGGTGGTGGTGGTGGTGGTGGTGGTGGTGGTGGTGGTGGTGGTGGTGGTGGTGGTGGTGGTGGTGGTGGTGGTGGTGGTGGTGGTGGTGGTGGTGGTGGTGGTGGTGGTGGTGGTGGTGGTGGTGGTGGTGGTGGTGGTGGTGGTGGTGGTGGTGGTGGTGGTTAATGTATTGTTATTGTTATTATTTGTTCTTTTTACATGTATTTAGAAGATGAAATAGCGAGATGAGGAAATGTATATGTAATATGCTACCCAAAAAAAATTGCAAGTTCGATATATAAAACTTTTTCTTGTAAAGACGGAGGTCATTAACTATATTATATTAGGCTATCCGCATTGTGCCATTGTCCTTTCACAAATAGCCTGATCCCACGAACTATAGTAAACGTTGGCAATTTTTGTGTACTACTAGTTGTTTTTTTTACGCGTCTAAGGTAAAATTCACTTGAAAAAAAAAAAAAAAGTCAGGACACAACGTTAAAAAAAAAAAAAAAAAAAAAAAAAAAAAAAAAAAAAAAAAAAAAAAAAAAAAAAAAAAAAAAAAAAAAAAAAAAAAAAAAAAAAAAAAAAAAAAGAGAAAAACAAAAATATATAAAAAAAAAAAAACCTTCATAAATGACAATAGACTTTACATATTACTAGCAATTTACCCGCGCAATGCGGCGTGATGGTGGTAACGTCGGTGTGGTGTTGGCGGCGGTGTGATGGTGGCGGCGGTGGTTGGTAGTGGTGGTGGCGTGACGGGTGGTGACGGTGTGGTTATTATTGTAAAAATAATTAATGTAAAAGGGGTAGTGTAGTTGTTCTAAACGTTGATGGGTCTATGTTG
Source organism: Erigeron breviscapus (assembly GCA_034093135.1). NCBI lineage: Eukaryota > Viridiplantae > Streptophyta > Magnoliopsida > Asterales > Asteraceae > Erigeron > Erigeron breviscapus. Next base: position 25,809,135 of record CM067171.1, read on the forward strand.
TAAATTATTTCATTAAGGGTACTATAAGTATTTTGAGTGGAGATGTTTAAATTTATAAATAAAAGAGAGATAATTAATTTTTAGAGTTAATTTCATTACATGCCCCTGGGGTATGTCATTTTATCAAGTTTCGCCCTCGTACTTTTTTTTTATTATTAGATCACCATGTGGTGACTTTTTGTATCATTAGAAACCCTCCCCCTAACGTCTGTTAATGTGTCTCCGTTAACCCTCTCATGTGCAGTGCATGTGAGGGTATAATGGTCATTTTACACCACTAAACACCCTTTCTTCATTCACCTGCTTTTCTTCTTCTTTTTTCTTTCACCTACTTCTCTCTCCCAAATTCACACATCTCTATATGTATAATGTATAATGTATAATGTTTATCTCTCCTATATTCCTATATAACTTCATCTTTATAATCTCATCAAATCTATATATCTATTCCTCTTATTCCTCATCAAAATCAAATCTATCTTTCTATACATAAACATACACATACATGAAAGTGATACATATATATCTTCATCTTTATAACCCCATCATCATATCTATATATCTACGGATCTACCCCTCTTATTGATACATATAATAATCCATCAAACCCATATCTATATATATAGACATACACATATAAAAGTGATACATAAACATGGAGTTTTTTTCCAAACTACTGTAGTATATAAACTTATTTACCAAATTAGTATAGTTTTAAAAATATTTACTAATATGGGTTGAAACTTAATTTAATACAATATTTATTACTATTACGACCCACCACCATCATCTAAAAACTCATCCTCTTTCAAGTTGAAAATCAACCCATTTCATATCAATGTGCGAGTTGGGTTTCTCTGCTTATATATGATAATGCATTAAGATTTCTCTATTCATCTGGTACACTTTTTTGTAAAAATTTGGAGGATTTGATAATTAATTACATAAAAATTATGTTTTTCATGATCATTGACACGCAAAATGAAACAAGTCAACTATGATGCAACTTTTTATTGAGGAATAGGTAACCAAAAACTATGAGAGATCCGGCCACCAGAACATTTCAGATTTTTGATGAATCTATCTTCTTGTTTCATGTTTCTCAACGGACGTAAACCTTTTCACAATTTTCTAATCACACATTGAATCTAAAACATCTCGTAAAGGCATTTTTTTATTATTACAGCTATAATTACAAGATATAATACTAGACTAAATATTATAAATCACCCAAAAAAACGTAAAAAGATGGTGGTGGTGTTGCAGCCACGTTTCATCTGAATTTAGTCAAGCTTTTGATAAATGATAAGATGCATAGAAGCTTTATAAATATATCATATATATGATATGAAATAGGTTGATCTTCAAATCGAAGGAGGGTGATCTTAACTAAATGGTGGTGGCTTTTAAATAGTAATATGGAAGATAAGGTAAAATGAGATTCTTTTATTCCGTTCTAAAAAAAATAAGATCCTTTTATATTTTTAAATAAATAAAATAAATATAATAGTATTAAATTAAGTTTCAACCCATATTGGTAAATATTTTTAAAACTATACTAATTTGGTAAATAAGTTTATATACTCCATAAACATGGATTAGGATTCCCTACAGTTTTCCCAACTTGACTAGTCAAGTTGGGAAGATCTTGACCCTTGAATGAAAATCAAGGGTCAAGATTATCCCAACTTGACTAGTCAAGTTGGGATAACTTTAGGCAATTCTCTTCCCATAAACATACTGAAAAAACAAAAGTGATACATAACCCCAATTCTGATCAACCACCCTGTCACGCCACCGCCAAAATCTTTGGCTCCTCATCCACCCCGCCGCCGCATGCCCTTCTTCCGGTTAGGAAGCTTTCCTATTTTAAAGTTTCTAAATATTGAAAAAAGCCATGTAAGTTATTAATCTTGTTAAAAAAGGTATTCTAATAATCGAAGTTATTTGAATTGAATTTATTTAGATAAACCGGTGGTGGTGGTGTGGGAATGATGATAGTGGGTTGCGGGTTTGATTGTGGTGTTGCCGGAATGATGCCAGCGACGGGATAAAGGCGGTGGGATAACGACGATGGTTGGAAATGGAGCTCCGGTGACAAATGTATTTTGTTTAAAGGTATCTCCAGACCTTGAGATCTATTTGTTTCTCATACAAAGTCTATATATATATCTGGATTTTGTTTAAAGGTATCTCCAGACCTTGAGATCTATTTGTTTCTCATACAAAGTCTATATATATATCTGGATTTTGTTTAAAGGTATCTCCAGACCTTGAGATCTATTTGTTTCTCATACAAAGTCTATATATATATCTGGATTTTGTTTAAAGGTTTTTTTTAAGAACTTTAGTGGATTTTGTTTGAATTTGATTTTTTTTTTGTATTTTAGGTGGTATTATCATATTAGTTTGTAATGTAATTGATTTTGTATGTATGTATAATTGTATATGTATGAAATAGAATAGTGTTAGTTGGATCTGAATTGGAATTTTAGGAAGAAATAATTGGTATTGCTTTTTAATTTGATTTGGATCTATATATATGTATAGATTGATAGAAGGTGTATATAAGAGCTGTTGAATTGGATCTGGAAAATGGAAGGGGAAAAGGATTTTGGAGAAGAAGATAGTAAAAAGACGAAAATACTCTCATGTGCAATGCACATGAGAGGGTCAACGAAGACACATCAACAGACGTTAGAGGGAGGGTGATCTAATAATAATAATAATAAAATAATAATAATAATAATAATAATAATAATAATAATAATAATAATAATAATAATAATAATAATAATAATAATAATAATAATAATAATAATAATAATAATAATAATAATAATAATAATAATAATAATAATAATAATAATAATAATAATAATAATAATAATAATAATAATAATAATAATAATAATAATAATAATAATAATAATAATAATAATAATAATAATAATAATAATAATAATAATAATAATAATAATAATAATAATAATAATAATAATAATAATAATAATAATAATAATAATAATAATAATAATAATAATAATAATAATAATAATAATAATAATAATAATAATAATAATAATAATAATAATAATAATAATAATAATAATAATAATAATAATAATAATAATAATAATAATAATAATAATAATAATAATAATAATAATAATAATAATAATAATAATAATAATAATAATAATAATAATAATAATAATAATAATAATAATAATAATAATAATAATAATAATAATAATAATAATAATAATAATAATAATAATAATAATAATAATAATAATAATAATAATAATAATAATAATAATAATAATAATAATAATAATAATAATAATAATAATAATAATAATAATAATAATAATAATAATAATAATAATAATAATAATAATAATAATAATAATAATAATAATAATAATAATAATAATAATAATAATAATAATAATAATAATAATAATAATAATAATAATAATAATAATAATAATAATAATAATAATAATAATAATAATAATAATAATAATAATAATAATAATAATAATAATAATAATAATAATAATAATAATAATAATAATAATAATAATAATAATAATAATAATAATAATAATAATAATAATAATAATAATAATAATAATAATAATAATAATAATAATAATAATAATAATAATAATAATAATAATAATAATAATAATAATAATAATAATAATAATAATAATAATAATAATAATAATAATAATAATAATAATAATAATAATAATAATAATAATAATAATAATAATAATAATAATAATAATAATAATAATAATAATAATAATAATAATAATAATAATAATAATAATAATAATAATAATAATAATAATAATAATAATAATAATAATAATAATAATAATAATAATAATAATAATAATAATAATAATAATAATAATAATAATAATAATAATAATAATAATAATAATAATAATAATAATAATAATAATAATAATAATAATAATAATAATAATAATAATAATAATAATAATAATAATAATAATAATAATAATAATAATAATAATAATAATAATAATAATAATAATAATAATAATAATAATAATAATAATAATAATAATAATAATAATAATAATAATAATAATAATAATAATAATAATAATAATAATAATAATAATAATAATAATAATAATAATAATAATAATAATAATAATAATAATAATAATAATAATAATAATAATAATAATAATAATAATAATAATAATAATAATAATAATAATAATAATAATAATAATAATAATAATAATAATAATAATAATAATAATAATAATAATAATAATAATAATAATAATAATAATAATAATAATAATAATAATAATAATAATAATAATAATAATAATAATAATAATAATAATAATAATAATAATAATAATAATAATAATAATAATAATAATAATAATAATAATAATAATAATAATAATAATAATAATAATAATAATAATAATAATAATAATAATAATAATAATAATAATAATAATAATAATAATAATAATAATAATAATAATAATAATAATAATAATAATAATAATAATAATAATAATAATAATAATAATAACTAGTATAATTCCGGGAGTAATAATAATAATAATAATAATAATAATAATAATAATAATAATAATAATAATAATAATAATAATAATAATATAATAATAATAATAATAATAATAATAATAATAATAATAATAATAATAATAATAATAATAACAATAATGATAAATATAATATATGTTTAGTTAGAATTTTGGATTTACCTTAAATTTTTAGAACCACGTTAAAATCGGAACTTGGAAGCATAGTGGATGATGGCTGTGAGTCCCTTAAGTTCGATGGTTAACCAGGAAAGTGCAAAATACAACAAGTCTAATAAGCACTAGATTGGACTAGTATTACTTTAATATAAATGCAAGTATATAAATAAAGTAATACAAGACTTAAAGCAATAAACAAATAAAGTGGAACATTATGTATTGTTTCATGGGTATTTTATTTATGATGTTAAATAAAACACAAGGTTGTTGCGGAATCAAGATAATACAATTAAGTATATATCCTAACAACCTATGAGTTACAAATGATCTATATTTTTCAAATAACTCTTTAGGATCGAGATACTTAAAGTTGTGAAGTATCCCAGTTTAAGATCGAGAGTATTTGGACAAATTCACTTCAATGCAAAATGAATGCTTAAAAGTATTTTTGTCAAGGAAATGACTTTGTATTTATAGGCAACAAAATTCACCAGTGAATTTTGTGCCGTACAAATATGGTTGCATACATTTAATGATCCGACAAGAACATTAAATGTATTGGATAAGGAATAAGGATAAAGTCACATCAAGTGCAAGTGTATCCTTTTATCCAACCACCTTAACACACGTATACTTTGGTAAAGAACAAGTGGATTGTTCTTTGGAAAGTGTGTAAAGGGAAAAGTCAATCCTTGATATCAGTGTTCAGACTTGCAGGATCTAGAACACTGATAATCCTCCAGTGAACAGATCTGGTAAGACTTTCCAGTGGACTCCGCCATTTGTTAAGTCTTCTTTCTTCAGACTTCAGTCTTTGACTTCAGTCAGAATGTCTTCAGTAGAGTTGATCTGGACTAGGGTGAAGTCCAGTGAGCTCATCTGGAGAATACTCCAGATTTTCTATACAAGTATTTGCTCACTGGTCTTCAATTATTTCTGGACAAATCTTCAGAGGGACTCCAGATTCCAAGTCTGGAGTAGGTCTAGTAGAACACGATTCTGGTCAGATCTTCAGTGAGGCTCCAGTAGTCGCGTCTGGAGCGAGTCCAGTAAATCTGGACTAAATCTGGACCTAACAATGGCAAATAGTCTTGTGATTTCGGATTGTAAACTCAAATTTTTAAAGTCTTCATGTAAATAACTTATTATTACTAATATAAGTAACAGGAGTTGAAGAATTGAGAAAGAAAAAGAGACAATTTGTTAATGAGAAAACGATCAATCAAATAAGGTTATAATGTCTTTTGTATTAATAAGCCAAGAGTTAGAGTTTAATTCTAAGTCTAATAAGAAAATTGAATTTATATACAACTAAAAAAGCTAATTTAACAAAATAAATAAATTAAAAGAACACGTGTCGATCAAGGATTACGCCACGTGTCGTTTCAAGAACATGTCAATCCTGTTTTAGTTTATTGGTAGATAACTTAAACTCATTTTTATTTCCAGTTTTAATTTTCTTTAAGTTCTATTTATGTTCATCTTTTACCATTGAGACTTCATGAAACATCTGAAAATTTAACAAAACACGGAGTAGGACTGTAGAAGAGAATTCTTCACTCTTATTTTAAACAAGAATTTTAACCCGGGCGTTGCCACGGGAGACATATCGACGCCGCATCATGCAAACATACATCTAGCATTAACCAAAAGTTTGAACACTTAAAGTTTACTATAAGAAGTAGAAAGTAATAGATAGCTAAAGTTGGAAAAACCGAGAGTTCGATGGTAAAAGTTAAAAATCCAAAAGTCAATTGGTAAAAATTAAAAACTTTGTTACTTAAGTTTGTATAAAAATGTTAGACTAAAGTTAAAAATCCAAAAGTCAATTGGTAAAAATTAAAAACTTTGTTACTTAAGTTTGTATAAAAATGTTAGACTAAAGTTAAAAAAACCTAAAAGTTAAGTGGTAAAAATAAGTAACTTTTATATATAAAAAAAATAAAATAAGAAAAAGACAAAATTGATGACGTCAGCATAACACTTAAAGTTTACTATAAGAAGTAGAAAGTAATGGATAGCTAAAGTTGAAAAACCGAGAGTTCGATGGTAAAAGTTAGAAACCTTATAATAAGAGATAAAAAGTAAAAAATAAAGATTTGATGATTAAAGTTAAAAACCCAAAAGTCAATTGGTAAAATTAAAAACTTTGTTACTTAAGTTTGTATAAAAATGTTAGACTAAAGTTAAAAAACTTAAAAGTTAAGTGGTAAAAAAAATTAAAAAAAAAAAATAAGAAAAAGACAAAATTGCTGACGTCAGCATGTTAGCGTAGCTAAGCGGGTTACTGTAGCTAAGGGGGTTGTGAATTGTAATATATATAATATAATTCCACAAATGACAAATGTATATACATAATTTTAACCTCACGAATGAAATGTTGTAATTGTTGGGCCATGTTTTTGAATTGTTGTCGCTTAAAACCTGCCTCAATGGGCCTTATCTGCACGTCATTTTAAGAGCAAGAAGAATATTAGTGTTTTAGCCCGTTGCCCAAACACATCTGGGCTTCATGATAGGTAGTACTGTAGTAGGCTTCTTAAGTTTTAAATGAATCTCTTGCTTTTTGCTGCTACTAAAAAAATCGTAAGAACAGATTAATTTTGTGTCTCTATGACTTTTAAAGATAGAGTCGGGTATAAACTCTATAGACTTGTAGACTACTCCATCATCTAATGTATATACTTAAAAATCTACATTAAATTTAGTGTAGAATAAAACTTATTAAAGATTAATAAGACAAAAAATCTTCAACGCCAATCTCTATCTCTATCTACCAATAAACTAAAACAGAATTGTAGCTTCTTTAATCGACACATGGCGTTATACTAAATCGACAAGTGTCCATTTAATCATTTTTTTATAAAAAAATCTACATAATAAATTCCTTATTTTAATTACTTCTAACCGTATTCAAACTAGGATATTTATAAATTAATAAATTTATTATTACTTAATATTTGTATTCAAATTGGGATAACAAAATCCGTATGATATATAAAGAGGATATATTTATTAGTTTCCTAATGTTTTTTGGAACTTTTATAAATCCAAAGTCTACATATATAATATTTCAGAATCATTCGATCATTGTTTTTTTCTTTACATCTATTACGAATTATATGACTGGTAAGCTTCTAATCCATTTTTTTTATTATTCTTTTGGGTTATTACTAATTGTTAGGACTAGTTTACTGGTAAACTGGCCAGTCTCCAGTTGCACCTGGAGACCCAGTGAAACTGGAGACCCAGAAGATTTGTCCAGAAATATATTGAAGTCCAGTTGCATCGTACAGTTAACGCAACTGAAGACTTCCTCCAGTTGAGAACTGACCAGTTGAAGAATCCTTCCAGTTGAAGTCGAAGACAACAAGTGGAAGATAGAGAATGACAATGGCAGCGAAGCCCAGTTGACATTCTAGTCAGTTACAAACTGGAGACCGTCAGTGGAAAGCTCTTACAAAGCTTTACACTGATTACGAGGAATTGACTTTTGTGCTTTATGTGCTTTTACCCGGATAATAAGATTTATCTTATTATTTAAGTACAAAAAGGTACATAAAGCTGGTTGAATAAAGTTGTTTTATACTGCAACTTTACACTGCATTTTAAGGAATTAAATGCTATTCCTTAAATGCTCTCAACCACATTTGTACGGCCAAAGTTAACATCCCAATGTTAACTTTGCCTATAAATACAAGTCATTGCACAACAAGAATAATAAGTGATAAAACTCTTCAAAAGTTGAACACTTCACACTTTGCAAACCTGCAATATTCTTGGTGAACTTGTGCAATATTCTCTCAATCGTAAAAAGGAACATTTCACAACTTTAAGTGTTTCGATTGTTTAGAGAAATTCCAAGTGTAGATCAATTATAGTTCATAGGTTGTTAGGATATTTACATACTTGTATTATCTTGGTTCCGCAACAACCTTGTAATTTATTTAAAGTTAATAAATAAATTACACTTGAAAATTACATATTGTCTCACCAATTTATTTTATAAGTATTTTGTATTATTGCATTGTTCTTTACTTATTGTCACTTAAATAAGTAATCTATCTAGAACTTGGTATATACTCCTGTAACTGGTCGTCTCCAGTTCAGTGCTTATATTGCAAAGTAACTCCACCATCGACATTGAGGTGTCTTCAGGTAGTACCATCTATTGAGTTGGGACTTACACTAATTAGTATGTTTGATTATTATAATCATTATACTGTTATAGTGTTTTAAGTTAATTGATCTATGTGCTTAAAAATTACTCTTTTGCAACAAGCATGTTGCTTTACATATTCTAATTGTTTTTTTACCTTTGATATTTTTTTTTGTCATTATCATTAGTATATTGATTATTATTATCTATTATATTGTTATAGTATTTTAAGTTATTTTTCAACAAGCACGTTATTTTTCGTATTCTGGATGATTATTTACCTTATGAAATTTTAAGTTATATGTTTAATTTGGCTTTAAGCATATGATAGTTTATTAGAATTTATGGATTTAGCTTTCGTGCTTTGTTTTTCTTGATTATATGTTATAAATTTTGTTAACACTATTTAGATATAATGGTTACTGATGAAGACACCCTGATTGCTACTGACATGATGGTAGGGTATATTACTCCGAAAGCAAATGATCTTCTATTTGTTTGCGCGTAATTTGGACGTGGGAAACATCTTCTATTTTCAATTCATTGTTGCCCTAAATATTTGTGATTATCTTTCATGATCAAGAGGTTTATGTTACATACTTTTATATTATACATGTATCAAATAAATATATAAACCTTATTACAGATAAAATGAATTATAAAGATAAATATTATTATCAATCCGTGCATCACGCACGGGTATTAGTACTAGTTATAAATAAAAAAGGATTGTTTTCAAAAGGTATTTTTAGTAAAAGGTTGATGTGGCAAGCTAAAAATATTCTATAACCTTATTTTTAAAATAGATGATGTCATATTACAAAAGTATTTCTTTTTAACTAACAACTTTCTTTAATTTCTTTTCTTTGCTTTCCAATTTTACCATTCAATTTTTATGTGTTGTTCCCAGTGCAAAGTCAATGTGGGATGAATTAGTTATTCAGTTTGAAGGAGGTGATGACACTATTGTCACCAGGAAAGTTGTCTTGAACAAGAAGTATGAATCCTTCTTTGCTCTACCCAATGAAAGTCTAACTGGTACATACACCAGATTTTCTAGCCTCATTAATCAGCTGAGAGGCTTGGGTGTAGAGAAGGATAAGGATATTCTTCTTGAGAAGTTTTGTGATATTCTTCCTTCCAAATAGGAAAACATGGTTCTTGTCTTAAGACAAGGTAAAACCTTGCACAGCCATACTCTTGCATCGCTTTATGGAGCCTTCAGATTCACTGAAGATAATAATGCTGCAAGACTGGTGGCTGAGCAAGATGCCATGAACCATGCCCAGAGTCCCAAGGTTGCTAGTGTAACTGAGCGACCTTGTGCTGCTTTAATGTCTGCAGAGAGTGTCCAGGCACACTCAATGAAGGAGATGTTAAACAGTTTCTTGAACTCTGGCCTGACCACTGAAATCAGTGATGGTTGTGATGAAACTGACGATGATGATCTGGTAGTCATGATTGCTAAAACCTTTAACAGGTTTAAGCATATATCTAAAAGATTTAATGGCCCAAACAATGCTTCCAGCTCCAGCTCTCTGGATAAAACCAATCTTACCTGCTATAAATGCGGTAAGAAAGGTCATTTTATGAAGGAATGCAGATCTAGTCAGATGAACAACCAAACTGGCCCCCCTGTCCCTAATTTCAATCGGCCTGATGATAGCTACAAAGCTAAATATAAAAAGCTTAAGGCCCAGATTGTCCTCCTGTCCATGGAAAAAGAAAAGGATCAGTGCTTAATGGCACAAACTGAGGGAAAATGGGAGTACTCTGATGACTCATCAGCTGATGAAGAAGAGGAAAGGGACATGTGTTTCATGGCCTTGGAAGATCAACAGCAGCATGTGGCAAAAGAAGATGTCATCACTGGAAGATGGGTGGACATCATTTTGAAGAAGGTATGTGATTATGACAATCAGGTTGACCTTGAACTGAAACTGGACCTTGCTGAATCATTAAGTGGTGATTTGGCTTTTGTGGAAACTGTTAGAGCAGATAGTGAAAGATATCTTGACACTATCTTAATTGAACTAAACAATGTTAAGCCACAACTGAATGATTTACAAAGTGTCCAGTTGGCTCTCAATGAGTCAGTTTTAAAAATTGAGGCTTTGGAACTTGATAATCAAAAATTATTTTCTGATCTTGAAAAAGAACAAAAGATTATCAAGTCATGGGTAAAAGCATCTGGTAAGAACTATGATGCATTTTCTAGAACTATCGATGCCCAGAAGAATGCATGGAAATCTGGAGATCTGGAGATGGCAGCTCTCATACCAGATCTTCATGCATTGCCTCCAGCTCTCAGGGTTGAAACTCCTTATGATCAACCTGAAGCTGTTGAAACTGAACACATTGAGACCACCCCCATTGAGGTTAAACCTGGAGCCAAACAGGCTAGTGCTCCAGTTAAAAAGGCCACTGGTAACAAGCCTTTACCTCAAAAGTCTAAGGTGACCAAGACCCAAAAGACTAAAACTCCAGCTGAACCAAGGTCCAAGGTTCAGCTGCCTGATGAAAACAATATTTTGTTTAAACTGGAAAGTCAACTCCAACTTTTGTCTCGACAGGTTCAGAGTTGTACTGCCCGGATTAAAAATCTGGAAGGAGGTTCATCACCTTCAGTTTTAAAACAAAATATTAAAACCCCCTTCAAAACTAAAACAAAGAATGTTCCATCTGGAACTAAAACTGATAAGAAAAAGGGGAGCAGGTATCAAATACCAATCGTTTTTACTCCTGCACCTGGATCTGGTGAAAAAGGTCCAGATGTAGTCTTCAGTTTACCTCCACAACAATCAACTGTGACTTCTGTAGAGAAGTCCAGTGAACCCATCAAGAAAAGATGGGTTCACAAAAATAACTGATGATTTTTGTGGGTGTGCAGGGCGATCGAAAGAAGAATATCTGGTATCTGGACAGCGCTGCTGGCCGGACTATGACCGGATGTAAGCCCCTGCTTGAAGAGTTCACTGTCCAAGATGGACCGACAGTGACGTTTGGTAATGATCAAAGTGGAAAGACTGAAGGATATGGTGTGCTCAATAATGGACAAGTCGAATTCAAGAAAGTTGCATTTGTGAATGGTTTGAAATACAACCTGATCAGTGTCAGCCAACTTTGTGATGATGGCTTCAGAGTTTTGTTCGATATTGCTCAAGGCACCATATTTAACAAGGATTGGAAAGTGGTGATGGTTGCACCAAGAAAAGGTAATGTGTACATCATGGATATGGAACCAGCTCCAAAAGAGCAGTGCTTCTATACCAAAGCTGATGAGGACACCAACTGGCTGTGGCATAAAAGATTATCCCATCTTAATTTCAAAAATATTAACAAGTTGTCTCGCAAACAACTGGTTGATGGGATACCACAGATTTCTTTTAATAAAGAAAGCCATGTCCAGGGTGTGAGATGGGCAAGCAGAAAATGGCCAGTTTCAAAACTAGGCAAAACTTTAGCATCACTGAACCTCTTCACATGCTACATATGGATCTCTTTGGTCCAGTGAATGTTCAAACTAGAGCTGGGAAGAAATACACTCTAGTTGTGGTCGATGAATTCACCAGATACTGTTGGGTGGGATTCCTCAGATCCAAAAGTGATGCACCTGCTGAAATCATCTCTCTCATCAAGAGAATTGAACTCAAGTATACTCGAAAAGTCTGTCAGTTGCGAAGTGATAATGGTACTGAATTTCGAAATAAGGTACTTGAAACATTTTGCAATGACACTGGCATCTCTCAAAACTTCTCATCAGCACACTCTCCAGAGCAGAATGGAGTTGTGGAAAGAAAGAATCGCACACTGATAGAAGCAGCCAGAAGTATGCTATCTGAATCAGGTCTTCCCACCAGTTTCTGGGCTGAAGCAGTTGCAACTGCTTGTCACACCCAAAACCGGTCAGTCTACATCAAGAGACATAAGAAGACTGCCTATGAAGTACTCAGGAATCGTAAACCAAATATTGGATATTTTCATGTATTTGGTTGTCCAGTTTATATCTTAAACGATTCCAGTCAGCTTGGAAAGTTTGATGCAAAAGCTGATGAAGGGGTATTTTTAGGTTATTCAGATATTCGAAAGGCCTTTAGAGTTTATAATTATAGACTCCAAAAGGTTCATGAGACAATTCATGTCACATTCGATGAATCAACTGAAGCAATCAACAAGAGACCAAGCCTTGATATTACTCCAGTCGTTCCAATAAATTTTGGCGAAACTGACCAAGTTCATCAGTCAGTTGTTTCACCAAAAGATGTTTCCAGTTACAACAAATTGGAACCAGTTAAGAAGAAGAACACCACCAGTGACACATCATTCTATCCCTCCATCAATTTCAACTTACCACAAGAATTGGTGATTGGATCTGATGTACGTGCCACTCCAATATCAGCACCAGTTCAAACTCCAACTTCTCCAGTTCTTCAAGAAATGCCCTTGAATGAAGAATTTCATGATGCAAATCGTGACCTCATTGACTCTGATGAGGATGTAGAAGTAGTTTGGACCGATCCTCCTCCAGAAGCTACTGCAACTGAAGAAGATCGCCAGGTGACTTGCACTGATATTGTTTTACACCAGCCTAGTCAATACACTAGATGGACTCGAGCACATCCAATTGAACAGATTGTGGGAGATCCAAATAGTGGGGTTCAGACTAGAAGAGCCACCAGTGAGCAATGCTTAAACGTCACCTTCTTATCACTAATTGAACCAAAGAAGATTGACGAGGCTATGGCAGACCCAAGCTGGGTGGAAGCTATGCAAGAAGAGCTCGTCCAGTTTGAAAGGAACAATGTTTGGGAGCTTGTTCCTTGTCCACCAGGGTTAAAGAAAGAACCTATTGGTACAAGATGGGTCTACCGAAACAAGATGGATGAAGATGGCCATGTTGTAAGAAACAAGGCCAGATTAGTTGCCCAGGGTTATTGTCAAGCAGAAGGCGTTGACTTTGATGAAACTTTTGCTCCAGTTGCAAGACTTGAAGCCATCAGAATATTTCTGGCTTATGCAGCCCATCTGCAGTTCAAGGTCTTCCAGATGGATGTCAAAAGTGCGTTCCTTAATGGAACATTGGAAGAAGTTGTGTATGTTAAGCAGACTCCAGGCTTCATCGATGAGAAGCATCCTCATTGGGTTTATAGACTGAACAAAGCTTTGTATGGTCTAAGACAAGCCCAAGAGCCTGGTATGATACTTTAACTAAACATCTTCTTAAAAATGGCTTTCAAAGAGGTGCAATAGATAATACCTTATTTATCTTGAAAGAAAGAGGTAATATCTTATTGGTACAAATTTATGTTGATGACATTATATTTGGTTCAACTGATGATGCAATGTGTAAAAAGTTTTCTAAAATCATGTCATCTGAGTATGAGATGAGTTTAATGGGAGAATTAACATTTTTCTTAGGTCTTCAGATTAAGCAAACTGAAAATGGAATTTTCATAAACCAAGGAAAATATGTCAGAGATTTGTTAAGAAAATACAAATATGATTCAATCCCATCGAAAAACACACCTATTGCAGCACCATTAAATTTGGACTCTGACCCAACTGGCAAACCAGTGAACATAACTGACTATCGTGGTATGGTTGGTTCACTGATGTATTTAACTGCCAGTCGACCAGATATAATGTTTGCAACATGTCTATGTGCCAGGTTTCAGGCTAACCCAAAAGAATCACACTTGCACGCTGTTAAGCGTATCTTTAGATACCTGAAAGGGTGTCCTAATCTTGGTCTTTGGTACCCCAAAGACTCAGGATTAGATCTAATGGGTTATTCAGATTCAGATCATGCAGGTTGTAAGATAGATAGAAAATCAACAACTGGTGGTTGTCATTTCCTTGGAGGAAAACTGGTAAGTTGGACCAGCAAGAAGCAGACTTCAGTCTCTATGTCCACTGCTGAGGCAGAGTACATTTCTGCGGCCAGTTGTTGTGCCCAGATTCTCTGGATCAAGAACCAGTTACTAGATTATGGTCAAAAGTATACAAGGACCCCAATCTTTTGTGACAACATCAGTGCAATTGCTATATCTCACAACCCAGTGATGCACTCCAAGACAAAGCATATTGACATCAGGTATCATTTTATTCGTGATCATGTTATGAAAGGAGACATTGAAATTCATTTCATCCCCACTGACAAACAGCTCGCTGATGTTTTTACAAAACCTCTTGATGAGAAAACCTTTAAATATCTCATCAGCGAACTGGGAATGTTAAATCCTTAAAACTGGAGATTTCTTTGTTATTGAACGCGTCAGTGACACTGATGAAGTTCTCCAGTTGAGTAGGTCCAGGTAATCTTTGCTCGCCAGGCTATCGAACGCCTTTGTGATACTATCCTGACACTAATAGATTTCTGGATCATCATTTTAGGGGGAAAGACTCAAAATAATTTTCTGACTAAAATTCGTTTTTGTTTGAAAATGGCAACTGGAGAACTCTCCAGTTGGAAACTGGCACTGGGCTAATCCTCCAGTGACCAGATTCAGTCTTGTCTTATTTTTTATAACGTTAGAAATACTTGGTCAATATTTGTGACACGTGATGGTACTCGAGTGTTTTAAACCACTTGGTATCGTCATCTGACGTGTTTAAAGTCATTTTGGTAAATGAACACTGTTTGTATTGGGAAAATTAATGTTAGTGGGCGCGTGGGTAAGATAAGCCGTCGTAGCATTTAATGCTGACACAATTAATTATGTTTTTATTTCAAAATTCAAACTTATTTTGTAAAAATATCTACAAAATTGATTTTGTTGATAAAATATAATTTTTGGTATTACATTGGGATCTTGAATTCCTTATAAATACCCTTATTTACTCCGAACACATTTACTTTCCTTCACATTCTTTCATTTACTTCCCAATCATCTAAAATTGCTTCATTTCTCTCTCTGCTTCATAAATCAAGAACCCTAATTCCTAAATTTCAATTTCATTTTCAAATGGCTCCTAAATCATCCCGTTCAAGAGATGTAAATCTCTTAACTGTTCCATATGCTCCTTCACCAGATGTCAAACCGGCATCTGGTGCTCCTAGTAACACTTCGCTCATCAAACTCAATCCAAATAATCCGATGGCGAGTTTACAAGGATCTCAAGGGTCCAATACCCTTATTTATCCGAACACATTTACTTTCCTTCACATTCTTTCATTTACTTCCCAATCATCTAAAATTGCTTCATTTCTCTCTCTGCTTCATAAATCAAGAACCCTAATTCCTAAATTTCAATTTCATTTTCAAATGGCTCCTAAATCATCCCGTTCAAGAGATGTAAATCTCTTAACTGTTCCATATGCTCCTTCACCAGATGTCAAACCGGCATCTGGTGCTCCTAGTAACACTTCGCTCATCAAACTCAATCCAAATAATCCGATGGCGAGTTTACAAGGATCTCAAGGGTCCAATACCCTTATTTACTCCGAACACATTTACTTTCCTTCACATTCTTTCATTTACTTCCCAATCATCTAAAATTGCTTCATTTCTCTCTCTGCTTCATAAATCAAGAACCCTAATTCCTAAATTTCAATTTCATTTTCAAATGGCTCCTAAATCATCCCGTTCAAGAGATGTAAATCTCTTAACTGTTCCATATGCTCCTTCACCAGATGTCAAACCGGCATCTGGTGCTCCTAGTAACACTTCGCTCATCAAACTCAATCCAAATAATCCGATGGCGAGTTTACAAGGATCTCAAGGGTCCAATACCCTTATTTACTCCGAACACATTTACTTTCCTTCACATTCTTTCATTTACTTCCCAATCATCTAAAATTGCTTCATTTCTCTCTCTGCTTCATAAATCAAGAACCCTAATTCCTAAATTTCAATTTCATTTTCAAATGGCTCCTAAATCATCCCGTTCAAGAGATGTAAATCTCTTAACTGTTCCATATGCTCCTTCACCAGATGTCAAACCGGCATCTGGTGCTCCTAGTAACACTTCGCTCATCAAACTCAATCCAAATAATCCGATGGCGAGTTTACAAGGATCTCAAGGGTCCAATACCCTTATTTACTCCGAACACATTTACTTTCCTTCACATTCTTTCATTTACTTCCCAATCATCTAAAATTGCTTCATTTCTCTCTCTGCTTCATAAATCAAGAACCCTAATTCCTAAATTTCAATTTCATTTTCAAATGGCTCCTAAATCATCCCGTTCAAGAGATGTAAATCTCTTAACTGTTCCATATGCTCCTTCACCAGATGTCAAACCGGCATCTGGTGCTCCTAGTAACACTTCGCTCATCAAACTCAATCCAAATAATCCGATGGCGAGTTTACAAGGATCTCA
This sequence comes from Erigeron breviscapus, assembly GCA_034093135.1. Classification (NCBI taxonomy): domain Eukaryota; kingdom Viridiplantae; phylum Streptophyta; class Magnoliopsida; order Asterales; family Asteraceae; genus Erigeron; species Erigeron breviscapus. Next base: position 25,826,419 of record CM067171.1, read on the forward strand.
AGGGTCCAATACCCTTATTTACTCCGAACACATTTACTTTCCTTCACATTCTTTCATTTACTTCCCAATCATCTAAAATTGCTTCATTTCTCTCTCTGCTTCATAAATCAAGAACCCTAATTCCTAAATTTCAATTTCATTTTCAAATGGCTCCTAAATCATCCCGTTCAAGAGATGTAAATCTCTTAACTGTTCCATATGCTCCTTCACCAGATGTCAAACCGGCATCTGGTGCTCCTAGTAACACTTCGCTCATCAAACTCAATCCAAATAATCCGATGGCGAGTTTACAAGGATCTCAAGGGTCCAATACCCTTATTTTCAAACGTTTTTTCGCCAAGTCCTCATTGAAATGGGACATAAGGAGTGCTTGGAGAAAGGGGTTTTGAAGACAAAGGGTGCGATGACCATGAAGGGTCTTACACCTTCATGGAGGTATTTTTTCATCCACCTGGTGGAGAGTATGGGTGGGAGTTCTGGTGATCTTGACCAGATTAACTCCGCACAAGCAGAGATGGCATACTGCTTGTGGAATGGATTGAGAGTAGACTTTGCTGATATCCTGTTTAGAAGCCTAGTACAAAAACTGAAGGGCACCAGGGGAGTTTGTATCCCCTTCTCAAGGTTTCTCTCTCTCTACTTTCAACAAATTCTGGACAGTGAAGCATACTTAAGTACAGATTCACCTTATACTGTCCCAGATTTGTTAAGGAATTTAGACTATCTAGTATCTGAAGCTGGAAAGGTCGAGATTCCAGATCGAATGCAGCTGGCATTCGCCAAAACTGATGCACCAATTCTAGGTGAGTCAGAAAGACAACTGGGCGGGCCTCAAATAATGAGGGACCCTCCAGTTCGTCTAATGTTATGGTTGAGGATAGAGCAACCATAACTGAGGCAACTCCAATAACATCTATCCCTGGTGAAGATACCTCGGTATCTGATCCTCCAACAGATGCACCCAACCAGGAAACTGGGGAAGGTCATCTGGAGACTGACCCTTCTGGTCAGCCCTCAGTTACATTCATGGATCTGGACATGAATGTTAATGACGAGGAAATCCTTATAGAGTCTTCGGATTCTGAAGGTACTGCTTCAGACTTGGAGATTTTTGATTCTGCTGTACAAGATCAAAACCCTTCATCTCCAGTCTCGCTTCTAGATGCATCAATTTCACTTTCACCATCCCAACAAAATGAGCCTACAGATATTCCATTCCCAACTTATAACTATATGTCTGGAAACAGACGTATGACACTTTCACCATCTGGGCAATTCTCACTCCTTCGAGAAATGCCACCCCCACCGCCGCCGTTGTTCACACCTGAGCATTCTCAGCATGAACAACACATTGAACTTCCAGTCCTTTCTTCTACCACCACTCCTACTATTTCTTCAACTGCTGGACTGACAACTGGGGAGACTTCTCTAAGTTTGCCTCCTCCAGTTGCTCCAGTAGAAACTGCTACTGGTCCAGTGACACCTTCTCCTCCGTCACTGGACAGTCAAGTTGTCTCTATACAAGCCGATCTCCAAAACCATCTCACCAGGGTGGAGGAGATTCAAAAGACACTTGACAAAAACACCAAGTCTTTCTCCAGATACCACAAGGATCACTTGACCAATATTAAAGTGGTTGATCTGGGGATTAACAAGTTTTCATCTAATGAAGACTTGGTGTTGAAGAAGCTGAATGAGTTGGTCACTGGCTGCAACAATCTGGCAGGTACTTTAAAAGAAGCCTTTGACCTCACTAAGTCCAAGGTCACAACCTCAATCTCCAACTTGCTGGGCAACACTGTTAGAACATCAGAAGTGGACTTAAGGGAGATTGAAAAACAGGTAAAAGAACTAGTTGACAAGCCTGGGTTGAATGTGACTGAACTTGGGCAGCAGTTAATGACTCCAGTTGGTCAGAAGATAGATGATACGCTGGGTGCTAGAGAACAACAATTGATTGAAAAGGTGATGTCTGAGATCACCAAGCTGGCCACTCCTCAGGTTGATCTGGCCCCACTCACAAATGAGATCAACCAGTTGAGGGGCAACATTGATAACTTGAACACCCAGGTTTCACTTCATGCTCAATCTTTGGATAAACTAACAACTGAAGTAGAAAGTTTGAAGAAGAAGGATGAAGAAGTGAAGGATAAGGTGGTTTCTGGTTTGGATGAAGATTCCAAGATTTTAAATGAATTGAAAACTGGTCAGGAACAAGTTGCAGCTAATGTTCTGACCCAGTCTAAAAAAACCAACCACCTATGGAGATCTTTCAGGATGATGTGCACGATCTTCAAAGAATGCAAGAACATGCAATCGTGGCAGCCTCTTGACCGGTTGTCAGCTCACCATTCTGAATGGGAAGTGATTAGGGCAGGTCTAGATGCTGCCAAGGGGGAAAGAAGTGCAGTTCTTGTACAAACTCAAACTGAAAGAAATCCATCTGGAAGTCAAGCAGGTAGGGAAATGGTTGTAGCTGCCAGTACTGAAGCTGGTGAGCAAAGAACTGGTGAAACTGGTGATATAAGTGTTAGGGGGAATGTTGTGGATAAAGGAAAAGGTTTGGCATCTGATGTATCTGCCCAGCCGGCCACTGATGTACCAATGTTAGAAACTGGCAATGTTGATGTACTTCCTCCAGTTTCTGAAAGTGTAAGCAAACAATTGGCTAGACTTGGTAATCAAATAAAAGAAAGAAAGAAAATGAAACAAGCCAACCAAGTTGAAGCCAGAGCACATCTTGCACAGATCAAACTGGTGATATAAGTGTTAGGGGGAATGTTGTGGATAAAGGAAAAGGTTTGGCATCTGATGTATCTGCCCAGCCGGCCACTGATGTACCAATGTTAGAAACTGGCAATGTTGATGTACTTCCTCCAGTTTCTGAAAGTGTAAGCAAACAATTGGCTAGACTTGGTAATCAAATAAAAGAAAGAAAGAAAATGAAACAAGCCAACCAAGTTGAAGCCAGAGCACATCTTGCACAGATCAAACTGCTTGATATTAGTGATGCTCATCTTTTGGGAATCACTGAGGAGGAGAATGCCAGAGTAAAGAATGATCCCAGGATAGTTGACCAGTTGAAAGAAATGCTTGATGTTGAACTGGACAGACACTGTCCTGATGATGAAGCTGAATTTGATGCCAGAAGCTTGAATATATCAGTGGAGAAGGCTAAAGAGAATAGGGCCAGTGGGATTCTAAAAAGAATTGAACATGTTAAGAAGGTTGTGAAAAGGGTATTGAATCCACCAAGGAGGATCCCTCAACCAAGAAGACCACTGACAAGAGATGCTGACCTTAGAACCTTCATTGAACCAGCTGGTGAAGTATCAAATGATGACATCAAGTCTGCTGTACTGGCTGCTGGAGCTGGGAGTATTAAAATAACAAATGAATCTGAAGCAAGAAGCTATTACTCCCAGATCATGGCAACCAGAAGACATAGTGGGACTATCAATGATGTTAATGTAACCATTAAGCCAGGCACCAAGCACTTTCAAGTTGAAGTTAGTTATACCAGAGGGCCACTGGTTAAAACTGACAATCCTGGTGCAATGCAGTATGGGTTCACTGAATGGGTTGAAATGGTAAATGTTTTGGATGCAAAAGCACAAAAGAATAGGTTTGAGAAAGCATGGGTGAACTTCTTAAAGGGCAAGATTCAACACAAAGAAAATCTGGAGCTAAAGTTGAATATTGATCCTGAAGACTCTCAGCCTATCTCTTCAGTGACCAAGAGAAGAAGAACTGGCAAAGGGCCATCCCATTAAGTTCTCTTTTCAGTTATCTACTTGTAATTTTATTTACATTCTGTAACTTGTATAAATTACATTTCCTTGTATAAATGAAGTTACCAGTTTGTAACCACAAGGTAGATAATAGATTAGATCTAACAAACTTAAAAGAAAAACCCAAGGCATTTATTGATCTATAAAAATGCCTTGGAAAATTTAGATAGATTTAATCGAACAAGTCTCTCCAGTTCAAACTTGTACAGATACAAGAACTAAAAAAAGACTTGGCAATATTTCTAGACAAATAGGGGGAATTTGTTAGGACCAGTTTACTGGTAAACTGGCCAGTCTCCAGTTGCACCTGGAGACCTAGTGAAACTGGAGACCCAGAAGATTTGTCCAGAAATATATTGAAGTCCAGTTGCATCGTACAGTTAACGCAACTGAAGACTTCCTCCAGTTGAGAACTGACCAGTTGAAGAATCCTTCCAGTTGAAGTCGAAGATAACAAGTGGAAGATAGAGAATGACAATGGCAGCGAAGCCCAGTTGATATTCTAGTCAGTTACAAACTGGAGACCGTCAGTGGAAAGCTCTTACAAAGCTTTACACTGATTACGAGGAATTGACTTTTGTGCTTTATGTGCTTTTACCCGGATAATAAGATTTATCTTATTATTTAAGTACAAAAAGGTACATAAAGCTGGTTGAATAAAGTTGCTTTATACTGCAACTTTACACTGCATTTTAAGGAATTAAATATTATTCCTTAAATGCTCTCAACCACATTTGTACGGCCAAAGTTAACATCCCAATGTTAACATCCCAATGTTAACTTTGCCTATAAATACAAGTCATTGCACAACAAGAATAATAAGTGATAAAACTCTTCAAAAGTTGAACACTTCACACTTTGCAAACCTGCAATATTCTTGGTGAACTTGTGCAATATTCTCTCAATCGTAAAAAAGAACATTTCACAACTTTAAGTGTTTCGATTGTTTAGAGAAATTCCAAGTGTAGATCAATTGTAGTTCATAGGTTGTTAGGATATTTACATACTTGTATTATCTTGGTTCCGCAACAACCTTGTAATTTATTTAAAGCTAATAAATAAATTACACTTGAAAATTACATATTGTCTCACCAATTTATTTTATAAGTATTTTGTTTTATTACATTGTTCTTTACTTATTGTCACTTAAATAAGTAATCTATCTAGAACTTGGTATATACTCCTGTAACTGGTCGTCTCCAGTTCAGTGCTTATATTGCAAAGTAACTCCACCATCGACATTGAGGTGTCTTCAGGTAGTACCATCTATTGAGTTGGGACTTACACTAGTTAGTATGTTTGATTATTATAATCATTATACTGTTATAGTGTTTTAAGTTAATTGATCTATGTGCTTAAAAATTACTCTTTTGCAACAAGCATGTTGCTTTACATATTCTAATTGTTTTTTTACCTTTGATATTTTTTTTTGTCATTATCATTAGTATATTGATTATTATTATCTATTATATTGTTATAGTATTTTAAGTTATTTTTCAACAAGCACGTTATTTTTCGTATTCTGGATGATTATTTACCTTATGAAATTTTAAGTTATATGTTTAATTTGGCTTTAAGCATATGATAGTTTATTAGAATTTATGGATTTAGCTTTCGTGCTTTGTTTTTCTTGATTATATGTTATAAATTTTGTTAACACTATTTAGATATAATGGTTACTGATGAAGACACCCTGATTGCTACTGACATGATGGTAGGGTATATTACTCCGAAAGCAAATGATCTTCTATTTGTTTGCGCGTAATTTGGACGTGGGAAACATCTTCTATTTTCAATTCATTGTTGCCCTAAATATTTGTGATTATCTTTCATGATCAAGAGGTTTATGTTACATACTTTTATATTATACATGTATCAAATAAATATATAAACCTTATTACAGATAAAATGAATTATAAAGATAAATATTATTATCAATCCGTGCATCACGCACGGGTATTAGTACTAGTTATAAATAAAAAAGGATTGTTTTCAAAAGGTATTTTTAGTAAAAGGTTGATGTGGCAAGCTAAAAATATTCTATAACCTTATTACAGATAAAATGAATTATAAAGATAAATATTATTATCAATCCGTGCATCACGCACGGGTATTAGTACTAGTTATAAATAAAAAAGGATTGTTTTCAAAAGGTATTTTTAGTAAAAGGTTGATGTGGCAAGCTAAAAATATTCTATAACCTTATTTTTAAAATAGATGATGTCATATTACAAAAGTATTTCTTTTTAACTAACAACTTTCTTTAATTTCTTTTCTTTGCTTTCCAATTTTACCATTCAATTTTTATGTATTATTTTCTCTTACGTATTTTGACTCGCATCATCGCAATTCGCAAGTATGGTTCTTTTATTAGTAATTGCACATTGCATCTTAACATTGTCGACTCTCCGTTTTTTTTTTTAAAACCACTTTTATATGTGTATTAATTCAAGTATTCAAAAGTTTAAAATATACAATATGTATGGTATTTTGAATCTTTCAAATGATTGTTTTTCTCAAAGTTTTATTAAATTCGATAATATTAACATCAAAGTTTACCTATTACAAATAACTTTTTTCTTGTATTTATATTAAAAACATGTTTTTAACTACCCGGATTGAATCCAGGTTAATTAGCTAGTATATACATATATTAAAATTTTGCACTAAATTTATTACATTACAAATGTAGAATACATAACAAAACAACAATACATATATTTTTTCGCCAATTGAGCATAGCTCAAGTATAAATGACGCTTTTATAATAGTGGTGTCATTAGACTACTAGAGGCACGTTTGGAAATAAAAAGGTCTTTGATTCAAGGTGTCTTCAACGTAAGAATTCGATTGAAGTTATTTTTTGTGAGGTACACAATAACTTATACGAAAAGGGAAGATAGAGTCAATAATGTCCCTATCAATGATATACCTTGTTGAGAAAAATACTAAATATCTTAATATTCGATTGAAAAAGACTAAATTCTAAACGCATATACTTTGATATCTTAATCATATTTTAGTTTGTTTTTAATAAATTTTTAAATGTTTACTTTATGTCAATTTAAATCACCGTTGTTTATCTTAGCTATTTATAGCTGGTAGTTCAGACAATCATGAATAATAAATACATTAAAAGTTTATAGCATGTCAATATTGTTGTTAGACGTAATAAAAGTTGTAATATTTAGTATTCAAAGTATTAGATTTTGAATTCCTTTGTATTTGTAACATGTATGCCTGGGAACTATGAGGTATCAGTGCTCTTATTTTATCAACCCTAATTTTAGATCATATAAATAATTCTTATATAGTATTAGTTAAATTTTTTTATTCTAAATTTATATTAGTTAATCAAAACTATATAATTTAGTTATATTCATATAATAAGTTATATATTTATTTTATATACTATGTATAATATAATAATATGTTATGTATTTTTTTTATATGAGATAACTGTTTCGCTAAATTTGATTTATCATCATGCATGCTATTATAGGATCAAACATGAGGTTTTTTATATGTTTGATATATGATATTTTAGAAGATTAATATTTAGTTTTGAGATGTCAGATTAAAAATAAAATTTCAGATGGCTTAACGTATTTTAAAATTTCCTTATAATAAAACATAAGAATGATTATGGCAATTAATAATTATGGTAACAACAAATATATTATGATTCTAATATAAGAGTTTTAATTCCTAAATACCTTAGGAGTAGGAGCAGATTAGAATGCCGTTTAAAAAAAAATAAAATTTCAGATGGCTTAACGTATTTTAAAATTTCCTTATAATAAAACATAAGAATGATTATGGCAATTAATAATTATGGTAACAACAAATATATTATGATTCTAATATAAGAGTTTTAATTCCTAAATACCTTAGGAGTAGGAGCAGATTAGAATGCCGTTTAAAAAAAAAAAAATTCTTTAAAGAATATTAGTTTAAGAAGACATAACTAAAATAGTAAATCTCATCTCGTGTATATAATCAATCAATAGTTAATACTCCTACGATTTCCCTAAAAACATCCACACATTTACGAAACCGACACACACAAGGCTCCATCCATCCATCCATCCCTCTCACCATCCATCCATCCATCCATCCATCCATCCATCCATCCATCTACATCCATCCATCCATCCATCCATCCATCCATCCATCCATCCCCATCCATCCATCCATCCATCCATCCATCCATCCATCCATCCATCCACCATCACCATCCACCAAGGCTCCATCCATCCATCCATCCGGACTCTCACAAACCCACCTATACATACAAAAAAAACTTTCCCGAAACTACCCTTTTTTTCCTTTTTCAATTTCTTCCACCAACACACACAAACACTCTCATCATCCTCATCATTTCATTCACATCAAATTCTCTCTGTACCTCGCCTCCATCTCTCATCTTCCTCTCTCTCATGGAGCAAACCAATAATAATAATAAACAACGCCATGAGCAACCTACAAACTCCGTGAGAAGAAGCCTGAAGAGGAAGCTTGAAGACGAATTCATTTTAGATCGGAATAATTTAATTACAACAACAACTTCTTCAGATGATTCATCTTCATCAATTTTATTAAATAATAATAATAATAATCATCAAGATCTAGTTGTTTCTGAAGTTCGTTCTCAGGTTGAAATCCTTGATTCCGCTTTTTTATCTTCGTCTTCAATTGATAATTATTTTGAATCAGATCGTGCGGTTATTAAACGCTCTATTCATATCCTCTCTGAGCTCGCTAAGAACGGTACTACAAAATCTACTCTCTTTCTCTCTCTTTATATGTATATATACATATGTTTGTGTATATATATGTTATTTTTTTCTTCAATTTTGTGTTTGTACGTACATATCGTTTCATTTTAGAGTTCTGACGTGATGCGTTAGCTGTAATTTCTGTTGATTTAGGTTAACATAGCACTGAATTTGATTATTTGTAGCTTTTTTTTGTTATTTAAGTGTATATATATACGTATATATATGTATAGATATAATTTCGATTTAAGTTTTAAGTTTTTAAGTGTTGCTTTAGTGATGATTTAGGTTTTCATAGAGGTGAATTTGATTATTTGTAGCTCTTTTTTGTTATTTATGTGTATATATATACACATATATCTGCATGCATGATTTCGATTCCAGTTTTAGTTGTTTCGGCACAGGTTTAGTAGTATTTGTTGTTGATTTAGTTTTCATAGAGGTGAATTTGATTATTTACCATTTTGCTTCGTTAATTTCTATCCACGTGTATGTATTGTCAATTTATCATATATTTGTGTGTTTCTATATAGTTTCTATAGTATATCAATTTTATGTTTTTCGGTACGTATTCGTTGTTTGATAGCTTTAAATCTCAGCTTTTTTAGCATTTGCTTCCTTAATGTAGAAAGTAATTACAAAAGTAACTAAGCAGGTGCACCAACGAATTCATAACTGCCTGAAACATATATCAACAACAAATACCACTATACCACCTTAAAAGTGAGAAAAACTATGGAAAAACAAATTTTTTTTGGGTGAGTAGCCGTGGATGTGCTAATGTTGTTTGTTAATATGTTAAATTAATAGTATTTGATTCCAATGATTTATGTCTTTGTAACGGTGGATTAGATCTATGTAATGTTCTATTTAATGTTAAAATTGTGGATGTTTATGTTATGTTGAGAATTTGTATCTTTTCTTTCTTCTTTAAGAGTCTCTAAGTTTCTTTTCTACGATTGTAGAGGAGATTGTGAATTTGATCGTTGAGTCTGGTGCGGTTCCGGCATTGGTACAGCATCTTCAAGCGCCACAGTCGAGAGATTCTTTAGTACCGAGGCCGTATGAGCATGAAGTGGAGAAGGGAAGTGCTTTTACGCTTGGTCTTCTTGCTATAAAGGTATTTATCAATAGAAGCTAGGTTCTTACTGTGGCGTGTATGATATTAGTTGTTCATATTCATTGAACATAACACAACTGTACAATTGTGCATGTGGAGTATGAAATTTTCATCGGAGCTATATATTGGTAATGACATTAAATATCAATTCCGGGACTTTCCCATAATTTCCCAGCATGAAAGTCCTTTATTTCAACTTAGAAGAATTAGTTTCTAATAATGATTATGGCTATTGAGAGAAATATGTGTTGAAAGAAGATATTCCAAATTGCCTTTTCATGATTATCTATTTCTCCTCGTGAAGAGCATCAGGCACTTTTAGAATGCTCTCACTCAATTGTACTTGATTAAAGTGGTTGGGGGCCACCAGGATCTATTACACTTTTGGAAATAAAACAGTTTATGACTAAATTGTCATTATTGTAGTGTGGTCATCCTTCAGCCTATCAGGCTGATTAAACAGTTGATTCTAAGCAAAGTATCTATCTTACATAATTTGTTCATTTTTGTTTTTCGGCCGTGTAATTGCAATTAAATCGGCAGTCTACATTGTGAAAAACAAATTCGAAGTTTGATATATTGACATATTGTATTCATTATATACCATCACTGAGGAAATATTTTTGTTGATTTTTTTTCTCGACAGCCTGAGCATCAACAACTCATTGTTGATGCTGGAGCTCTACCTCATCTAGTTGCTTTGCTTAAGCGGCACAGGGATGGCCAAAACTCCCGAGCAGTCAATGGTGTTATAAGAAGAGCAGCAGATGCAATCACAAACCTTGCTCATGAAAATAGCAGTATCAAGACGCGTGTTCGGTCAGTTTGCTTGCAACCTTTACCGTTACGGTTTGGGTTTTTCAATATGTCTGAAATCACGTTTCATATGCAGAGTTGAAGGTGGAATTCCTCCTCTTGTTGAATTGCTTGAATTTATCGATCCAAAGGTGCAGAGAGCTGCTGCAGGGGCCTTGCGCACCCTGGCTTTCAAAAATGATGAAAACAAAACTCAGGTTGATAACAATATAGATTAAGAAAAGTTGTTTTGTGGACCAATGACCAACCTTGCTAACGTCAGGGTCTTCCCATATTTGCAGATAGTGGACTGTAATGCTTTGCCTACTCTTATTCTAATGCTCCGGTCTGAAGATGCTGCAATACACTATGAAGCAGTTAGTTCTTGTTCCATATCATCAAATTTTGTGCTAAAGATTGCTTGTGGCAACAAATGATTTTTGATCGATATCTCAGGTTGGTGTGATTGGGAACCTCGTCCACTCATCCCCCAACATAAAGAAGGAAGTTCTTGCTGCTGGAGCATTGCAACCTGTAATTGAATTGCTTAGGTAATGATGTATACCTTTATGAATGGGGACTTTACGCATATATGTCTGCCATCTTCTTCAGATTACTGATTAAGTATTTCTAGTACTCCAATCACATCCATAAATGACACATCCAAAGCAGATATAACTCAAAAGTGATTAGCCTTCTCAGTTTTATCCTTGGCATGATGCAAATTATATACGAAATTTAATTTGTGTTACACGCACTTGATCATTTTATAGGGTATTAATTCAAGAATAAAATTTCCAGAATTCGGTCAATTGGCTTTAACGAACCTATATCATTAGAATGATCGAAGAACCCGCTTAACCATGCGTACAATCTGGAACTTTACAATCTTTATGTTGCCTTCTTAATTGACTACACTCAAATGATGGTGTTGCTAAGCTGTTGTGTATGCTTTTCTTTGCTATTCCGCCAAACTATGTAGGATAAACTGATATGAGTATGAGTTTTAAAAAGTGTGACAATTTTATGGTTGTGTTACAAAAATAATAATGCTGTTTGGTGCAAAGAGGAGAATATGAATTTCTTTCACCATCTTAATAACATATGTACATAAAACAGCACATAAATTAGGTCAGTCAAAGGCAAAATGGAGAAGTTTTTGATTACTCGGTTGATTCCCCTATAATCTCATACAGATCCTCTTTGGTACTTAAATCTTCATCCTTGTATTTGCAGCTCAAGTTGTACAGAGAGCCAAAGGGAAGCGCCTTGTTGCTTGGTCAGTTTGCTGCCGCCGATACAGATTGCAAGGTTGATCAAGATGATAACTCGTTCGTTTTACTATGTTTATATCTACACTTGTTCTGAGATGTCTAATACCAACCCTATTGAGCGGGGCAATTATTTCATAGGTTCACATAGTCCAAAGAGGTGCTGTTGGTCCACTAATTGAGATGTTGCAGTCGCCAGATGCTCAACTAAGGGAGATGTCAGCTTTCGCCCTAGGAAGGTTGGCACAGGTATTCAATTACTCAGTTGTCTAGAATTCGATTAAAAATAAATTTATATGTGATAGGCTTTTGGCTCCAAGACCTATCTATCTTATTATAGATGTGGTTGGCTGAATAGTTTCAAATTACCAGGATACTCACAACCAAGCTGGTATTGCACATGGCGGTGGTATACCTCCATTATTGAAACTTCTTGATTCGAGAAACGGTTCCCTGCAACACAATGCTGCTTTTGCACTGTACGGTCTTGCCGATAATGAGGTAATCTGAGCGTTGGTTAAAGCAATAGTTCCATCATGATCAATATAATATATCTGATATTCCATATCTCTCAATGGGAATTTTTTTAGGATAATGTTGCTGATCTTATAAGGGTTGGTGGGGTTCAAAAGCTCCAGGATGGTGAATTCATTGTTCAAGTAAGTACTATTATACTTTTATGAGTTTCATTATTTATTCATTGCGACGTGTTTGCTCATCCTTGCAACTCTTGCCTTACTTTTCTTATTATATGTTCAGTTAGTGACAAATTGTCGGGTAATCACAAAAATTTTGTTGACCTTTGTTAACAACTAAAAACAGAATTTGGTCAAATCAGGAAGTTTTTGGTATGGGTCGAAATGGCTAGGTCTAGTTGGTCTTAAAAGTACTTTTTGTCCAATTTCTTGATAATAGTTTGTGTTCAATTCTGCCTGTTCAAAAAAAAAAGAGTTTGTGTTCAATGTGATCGCAGAAGTTGGATTATTACAATAATAATGGTATTTTTCTATAAAGGGGTTTAGTAGGCTCTATACGTTAAATATTCACTTTGGGGGAAACATTTCCATTTTCTTACTAGTTCTCGAGTCTTACATTATATATATGTTGTATCAGGCAAACGCTTCTATGCTCATAGAATTTGTCTTCTTGCTTCTTCTGATGCCTTCCGGGCGATGTTTGATGGCGGGTACAAAGTAAGTGACCTTGAATTATATAGTATACTAATCTTCTTGAATATTTGTCCTGAAATGATTTATTAAATTCTTCTCTTAAATGTGATGATTGTAGGAGAAAGATGCGAAAGACATACTGATTCCAAATATTAAATGGGATGTCTTTGAGTTAATGATGAGGTGTGCTCATCTATATCTTCCCTTTCAGTTTTTGTACGTCCTTTATTGTATTTTATCTAATCGCATTTCTCTTGCACTACATGTATTACAGATACATATATACTGGTTCCGTGGAGGTGAATCTGGAAATTGCGCAAGATCTTCTTAGAGCTGCAGATCAATACCTTCTCGAGGGGCTGAAGCGTCTTTGCGAGTACACTATCGCACAGGTGAGTTCAAGATCTTATACCAGGCTATCAGCTCAGCTCAGATTGGTCCTTGTCATGTTCCGATAATGGTGGGTTGGGTGACATTACAAGAAAGAGTAATTTTTTTGGTGCGGGCTGGGAGCACCATCTCTAAAGTTCTAAAGTTCTTTTACTAATAAAAGCTACCAGTGTCACATATGAATAATATTTCAATATAATATCTGAATAACATGATTTAGGAAGTTCTAAGCATTTTATTCACTTCGAGTGACCTTTGACCTGTTTGACACATATAAGCCATTTTCTTTATAGTTATATTTTGTTAAACGACTACCTCTATGTTTAGACCTCCATATGTGATGATTATGTTACTTTGTTTTATTAGGATATACTGGTCGACAATGTCTCCCTTATGTATGACCTATCTGAGGCCTTCAACGCCGTGGCACTAAGGAATGCATGCATCTTGTTTGTTCTGGAGAACTTTGACAAATTAAATGCAAAAGAAGGGTATGTTTCATGTACTACACTTTTACATTAAGTTGAAGGTCTCGTCCTCCAGGTCGTTCTTAAGTCGACTAACATATGACAAATTCCAGGTATGCAGACTTAATCAAGCATATTCTGCCAGAGATGCACAATTACTTTGTGACGGCACTTACAAGGCCAGTGGAAGCTGACATGAGGCAATAGACAATGGAGGTTTATTTTTTGATCGATTGATTTAACAACCTAGAAGAGCAGAATGAATGTACAGAAAGTGGTTTAGGTTTCATTTGTCGAAAAAACGGTAGTGTCCTGACGCATTGTTCTTCTCCCTTTGCCTTCGATGGAGCAGAAGTTGGATTATTACAATAATAATGGTATTTTTCTATAAAGGGGTTTAGTAGGCTCTATACGTTAAATATTCACTTTGGGGGAAACATTTCCATTTTCTTACTTATGTTTCTCGAGTCTTACATTATATATATGTTGTATCAGGCAAACGCTTCTATGCTCATAGAATTTGTCTTCTTGCTTCTTCTGATGCCTTCCGGGCGATGTTTGATGGCGGGTACAAAGTAAGTGACCTTGAATTATATAGTATACTAATCTTCTTGAATATTTGTCCTGAAATGATTTATTAAATTCTTCTCTTAAATGTGATGATTGTAGGAGAAAGATGCGAAAGACATACTGATTCCAAATATTAAATGGGATGTCTTTGAGTTAATGATGAGGTGTGCTCATCTATATCTTCCCTTTCAGTTTTTGTACGTCCTTTATTGTATTTTATCTAATCGCATTTCTCTTGCACTACATGTATTACAGATACATATATACTGGTTCCGTGGAGGTGAATCTGGAAATTGCGCAAGATCTTCTTAGAGCTGCAGATCAATACCTTCTCGAGGGGCTGAAGCGTCTTTGCGAGTACACTATCGCACAGGTGAGTTCAAGATCTTATACCAGGCTATCAGCTCAGCTCAGATTGGTCCTTGTCATGTTCCGATAATGGTGGGTTGGGTGACATTACAAGAAAGAGTAATTTTTTTGGTGCGGGCTGGGAGCACCATCTCTAAAGTTCTAAAGTTCTTTTACTAATAAAAGCTACCAGTGTCACATATGAATAATATTTCAATATAATATCTGAATAACATGATTTAGGAAGTTCTAAGCATTTTATTCACTTCGAGTGACCTTTGACCTGTTTGACACATATAAGCCATTTTCTTTATAGTTATATTTTGTTAAACGACTACCTCTATGTTTAGACCTCCATATGTGATGATTATGTTACTTTGTTTTATTAGGATATACTGGTCGACAATGTCTCCCTTATGTATGACCTATCTGAGGCCTTCAACGCCGTGGCACTAAGGAATGCATGCATCTTGTTTGTTCTGGAGAACTTTGACAAATTAAATGCAAAAGAAGGGTATGTTTCATGTACTACACTTTTACATTAAGTTGAAGGTCTCGTCCTCCAGGTCGTTCTTAAGTCGACTAACATATGACAAATTCCAGGTATGCAGACTTAATCAAGCATATTCTGCCAGAGATGCACAATTACTTTGTGACGGCACTTACAAGGCCAGTGGAAGCTGACATGAGGCAATAGACAATGGAGGTTTATTTTTTGATCGATTGATTTAACAACCTAGAAGAGCAGAATGAATGTACAGAAAGTGGTTTAGGTTTCATTTGTCGAAAAAACGGTAGTGTCCTGACGCATTGTTCTTCTCCCTTTGCCTTCGATGGAGCAGAAGTTTGACATTTTAGTGGCAGTTGTAACTCGGAAGAAACCATGCTTGTGCCAAATGTTGACATGCATGAACTGTATCAACTGTCACTTATCTTATCATGATCTTGATCTCTAATTTCCCATCCTTTATAACTTATTACTTATGAGTTGTTAGTTTATGTGGTTATCCACATAGTTATCTTGATTAGCTGGCAGTCTACCTAAGCTAATCTGAAGAGCTTATGGTTTAATTTCATGAATATACCTTTGAAATGGGTCATAAGCCCTCATAAAATGGGCTTTATTCCAAACACCTTTGATGGGTATTTTTCTTAACTTTGAAGGAGTTATTCGTCATAAGCTCTTCATATATGCTAAACCAAACATTCCCTTTACTCGGTTGTAAATGAGTCGAGTTTGAGAGAAAGCTCAAGTTCTTAGTGTTTTGATT
The DNA here is from genome assembly GCA_034093135.1 of Erigeron breviscapus. Classification (NCBI taxonomy): domain Eukaryota; kingdom Viridiplantae; phylum Streptophyta; class Magnoliopsida; order Asterales; family Asteraceae; genus Erigeron; species Erigeron breviscapus. The sequence continues at coordinate 25,842,389 of CM067171.1, forward strand.
CTTATGAGTACTTAGGCTTGGCTTGGTAATTAAAAGGTTAAGTTAAATTGTTTTATAAGTTTTTTAATATCTTTCTCATTTTATGAACAAGCTTGTGTATTGTTTATGCTAAAAAAAGAGAACAATATATATGACTAGATCGGTAAATGAAAAAAAAAGTGAAATCTTATTTAATTCAGTCAGACTTATGGCTGTTAACCTACATATTCTAATAAAATCCAAAACCTCTTGATTGATCATTATACATTAAACATCTGACGTAATACATTAAACATGTCCTATTCGAATAATTAACAAACTGCTTGATTCATTTACATGCCATCTTACTATGCTTATGGAACTTATATGTGGTAATATATATCTTTATTACTACTTTATAAAAACTTCTCTGCCTTTATTTTAAAAAAGAGTTACAAAAAAGTTAGTTGTGAATTGACCTAAATATCCTTAATAAACCCTCTTTCGAAAAAGTTAAACGTAAAATGACCATTTTATCCTTAATGAATTACACCACAAATCACTTATCTTCTAAAATATCTTCACTACCCCCTATAAAGAACTACCTTTACATCAATTACTTACACTAGCCGCCACCGTCATCACCAGTCGCCGTCGCCACCACGCGGGTACTATGCTAGTAGATCTTATATCTTGCATCGGATCAAATTGTTGAAGACTTCCGTCTTTAAAAATCCAAAAAGTGGCTTTTATCTTAAAACAATTTCAATTAGTTAACAATATAAATTTTAAAGATACACTAAATACTAAAAAAAGAAAAAGGAAAAACCCAGCCGGGACAATCAAACAGAACAGGTCTTGTATTCCAAGACTTGGACTGAGCAACTTGGTAGACGAATCGATTTTGTTCGTCTGTTCGCCATTGTTACAGCTTGACTGCCTTAGTTATTGTCAAATGCCTATTCTTTCATCTCTCTCTACAGCAGCAACAAACTTCATTCATATTTCTATTTTCACACAAAACATCACTCTAATAAAAATAAAATTCAAATCTGCAATTCTGTGCATATGAATCCTGCATTTTTTATTCCTAAACCCCTCAGTTTCTAAACAATCAACAGCTGCCAAAAACACCGCTTCTCAAGGGTTTGCAAACTTAAATCCTACCTATACTATATGTATTTCCGTTGTTGAATAAGAACTCGAGTCATCAGTGCTCGACCAGGTCTTTTTAAGTCCACATGGGGCGTGGATCATACGTGGTGGTCTTTCCACTTGAAGTTCAAAAGGAACTTCCTTTTCCAGTTCAGAACAATACCTACCAAAGGTACGAAGGCTTACATGGAGTCGGAAGTCCAGGCCGAATAAGAACTTCATCTCCAATCTGTTTAACTCCGCCGTTGTTACTCCTCCCACTTTTGCGTAATATGCATTGTTGTAAAATCTGAAAGTAGAAACAAAAGTAAATGCTTCAATAAATACAATGGGCAAAAACACACTACAATAGCCTTAACTCAACCAGTTGTGTTTTATTTCACCATTGGGAATATAGAATCACCTACGTATGAATGAGCGACTTCAGGTTATGATGTAATGTAGCATCTTTATCGGGTCAAATCAGCTTAAGAAAAAAAATTAAACGAACCATACTATATCAGAAGTTGCCGATAGTATGGTTTTTTCTTTATTCGTAAAAACTCATGCTTAATTCCAAAACTTGGACTATTATACGATTCTGGCGGAAAGCTTCATAAGCTAGGAAGTGTAGGAAGGACGATGTGCCTTTTCTTTACCATTTGATGCACCTGGCGCACTTAGTTAAGTGTTAAGCAAAAAGTAGGCGCATCATCCTTCCCATACTTAGAATGTTAAGAACCCTTTCTACCTGAACCGTAATCATGTTAGACACGATAGATTATTAAAAATAGAAATTTCTGGACAAAACACGTTTCTAGTCGACCAAACCTAGTTGAACAGACAAGAAAAGTACTTGTTATGACTTGACTCGATTGACCTTTATCAGGGGTTCTTGATGTGCTGCAAGCTTAAAGATGGACTATTTATGGCCAAGATGAAGTGAATCTTGAGAAGTAAATGGGGAAATGCTTCAGCAAAACTACTTTTACATATTAAATGTAAACGTAAGCATTCCGGACTTTTACTAATTAGTGCAATTAACCTTCTAATCCCCATTTTCAAAGTCGTAACATAATCTTTAAAATGGAGCATCCAAAATATAATATAACCCACAGAAAGATTAAATTATGAAAAACACTTACGCATCATCAATGAACTTAGCAGCAAGCATTATACTGGTGATGAGAAGGCGATGAACACTAAGAGACGTCAAATTGACATTTCCGCACTGAATAAACCGATCCATGTACACCCGTGCAACAACAAAACATGACGGGCTGCAACGCGAGTACTTGAAAATACGATCAATGTACTCTTTAATGGTAAGAGCCGGTGCTCTTGAACCATGAAAAATTGTTAGAACATCCTTAGTTTGTGTGGTCTCGAGTATTGTTTCATTCATTTGGACAGATCTCTCCAGAAGTGAAGAAAGAAGTGATAGAACTTTCGGGTTTCCATGATTTTGCTTGAAAGTTTCTTTAAGTCCCAGATTACGGTATGTTTTCAAACCTGGGGCGTCGTTGTCAAGCCCTAAAGATTCCATGCCAAAGGAAAGCTGCATCGAAAAAGAGAAGAGTTCATGAATTACTGTATAGGCCACCAAACATAAATTATTATTTGCACATGCAACTTTATCAATGCAACAATCAGGTTTAGAAGTTTATGCTTGTTCCCATTTTAAATAAATTTCTTGATTTGACCCATATGAGATACAACACAATCCAGTGCTAAGTTAGTTGATATTTCCACCTCTAGTTGGGATACGTGGGAAAGTCAGAAAATATATGGAAAGGTCATAGGAGGCGAATTTTTGAAATTTCTTTTGGAGATGAGGAATCCTAATCTATACTAACATCTTCAAACACCTCTATCACCCAACCTCTTTCACTAGTTGGGAGTTAATTAATTGAATAAATTCCTAATAAGACTCCATCAATGTTCGAGACTACAAAAGCTACATTATGCTTAGAATTAGGTGCACCAGAATCCTTTAATCTTACGTTTCCGTTAAACATAAACATAGCCTTAGTAAAGGGACCACACAACCTTTTTTTGTTCTGTCATCTGGAACATAATTAGTCAATTTTCTTAATATCCACATAGGGTATCCGTTCATGACATAACTATTAGGTTCCAAAAGAACATTTACAAACAATAACAAAGTCAAGCACATACAGAAACGCTAACCAGCCAAACTCTATAGCAAAGCACATCGCTTATAACAGATGATGCATCTAAGCAATAAGACAAAGACAATGGCTGTGGTTAGTGACGTAACTCCAAAGAGTCAGCAAGGAATTTATGCACATCGTCAAACTTTAACCATGAACGCAATAAATCATAAACTTAAAATCCCGAGGCAAGTTGTCAAACTTTGTTCCATACATGCTCTCTAGACAATCCAGACTCTCGATACATCCCTTCAAGAAGATCAAAATCAAATCCAAAAGAAACGATACTAGATACTAAAACCGACTTAGTTTTAGAATCACAACACAAATCAAAGAGACATCAACACTAATAAATGATTCATTTGTAGCTCTAAACCTACATCCTTTCTTCAAGGTCAAATCTGTTTTCTTTTAGCTAAATGAATAAACTTGTCCCCCCCCCCCCCCCCCCCCCCACACACACACACACACACACACAACCCACCCACCCTGAGACACAAATTCCATTAAGATCTGTCCAAGAAACTAGGTTTGAAGCTATTCTATAAGTCAAATTGAAGACATAATCAAAACCCAAGAACAAATACACTCTACTTTAACAAACCCACAAACAAAAATCCAAACTTTATGCTAAACAACTAGATCCAAAGATTAAAAAAAATAACTTTTTTTAAATTTAGCCCTTATAATATTAAAATCCAGATTATTAAGTACTAAAAATAAAAAGAAAAACACACATACTGGGCGTGATATATATCTATATATATGTAGTTTAACTTACAGCTGAGGTTCTTGAAGCATCATCATCATCCATGGCAGCCACACTCACAAATTCAAGAAAATATTCTTCTACATTAGCAGCAACTGGAAGATAAAAATTATTCCTTTTTATTTATTTATACATACATATACATATAAATAAATATGTAAATGAATGATGTGAAATACTAACAATAACAATCTTTCTATAGTGATGTCACAATCAATGTCCAGTGGGGTGTGTGTATGATTACAACTTATAGATATAGATACATAAAATATATATGTATTGTATGTATAATAATAATAACTTTATTGATTTGTAAAGCAAAGTTCAAGAAAATGGATTTCTTTTAGGTTACTTGAAACAATAAAATTTGCTAATTTTTTTAATTGAATAGAAGAATAAAAAATTATAAAATTAATGTTTTGTTTAAGAAATGAGAATAGGTGGAAATGGAAAGATACAGTGGATGATTGAAGACAGTTAAGTTAAGTGTCGGTGGTTTATTTTTTATAGAGTTAATTACAATTTTCGTCCCTGTCGTCGACTACTACTTGCAGGTTTCATCCCTAAGTTTCATAAATTACAGTTTTGGTCCAAAAATGTTTGCTCCGTCAACAGTTTTGGTCCAAACTACTAATGGACGTTAAATGTGAGGTTATATGACCTGCACATGATGGGTATTTTAGTCTTTTTTATTTACCACATGGACTAAAAGTGTAATTGACTTTAAACTTCTTAGATTAATAATATAGGTTTACGTAATATCATAATCACCTTCATCATCACACTACCAGATTTTAAATTTATATTAAACTTAAAAGGAAAAAAAGCCAGATCTGCTAAATTATCCAACCAAGAAGTACACAAATACAACACATACCACAATAATATGTATAATAATACACATATAAGATTTGCTAAAACTCATCTTCCCCATCTACACACATATACATATCTCCCCAAAACCAAGCACCACCCACCACCGGCCACCACCACTTGCCAGTCGTCACCAACACCTCCACCACCGTCACTTCTGCCGGATTTAATCCAACCCAGATATCTACCTACACTCTTAAATCTGGTGGGGTTTGTTTCGACTTTAGGTTTGGTTAGATTTGGTTTAGATTTGTTTAGAAAATTGTTTTGGTGGAATTACTGTAACTAATTTGGCCGGAGCTTTTGTTCAGTTTTGGTGGACTGGCCGGATCTAAATTGCCTGTTAATGTCACACCCAGAAATAGAAAAAGTATAAATAATAGAAGTTAAGTTCAAGAAAAGAAGCAGTAAAGATGGAAAAATACCAAGTTGAAATTATGGATGGTAGATTGGCAGTCGATGTGCAGGTGGCTTTTTGGTTGATGATGTATTTATGCAATTATTGGCTATGCTTTATATATATCATTACCGATATATATAAATATATTAAATAGCAAGAGAATCTTTTGACATTGTTCCTTTATTTCTTTGGTGTTGTAGTTAGATGAAGATGATGATAATCTGGTAAATAAGTTATATTTTTTGTTTTTGTGTTTATAAATTTTTTGGACTAAAGGAGTAATTATTAAAAGCTAGGGACCAAAATTGAAAGTGGTAGTTCATGATATGGATGAAATCTGTAATTAACTTTAAGCCAAATTACGAGATTACCCATCACGTGTCTGACACGTGACCTCTTTTTTAACGGACGTTTATGGTTAGGACCAAAAGTGTTGACGGAACAAAGTTTTTTGGACTAAAACTGTAATTTATTAAACTTAGGGATGAAAACTGTAATTGGAGGTTCACGACAGGGACGATTTCTGTAATTAACTCTTTTTTATATATAAATTCCGGTGAAAAAGGGATTTTTTACCTCTCAAAGTGAAACCTAATTTAACAGAATCGATGAGTCAAAAATTGTTTTCTCTAGAATGGAGTTGTCGTAACAATTAACTATTAATTGTTACATAGATGACTCATAATTTGTATTTGAATAGTTTGATCATTCTAAAATTGCTTTCACATGACGTACAAGAATGCAAATATAGAGATGAAGATAATACATTATCTATTTTTCATTTGTCCGGTTATAGGACTTGGGAAAAGATAAAATGAGTCCAGCTTATTTTGAGTCCAATTTGAGTCCATTGATTTTCTTCCATCTCCTCAAATTCCAACCACCTCCTACCACCACCATCATCTCCGACCACCACCATGATTTTCACGGCGACGGCGACCACCGCCACCACGACTTACACATGTGTAAGTTTTACAACTTACACATGTGTAAGTTACATGGACCCTTTTTGGACTCAAATTAAGCTGGACTCAATTTATCCCACCCCTATAGGACTTATAGCTTATATTTTATTGAAACATTTTCTTATTCAAGCCAAATAATAAAAAAACTAAATAATAAAGGTCAATATCATAACCTTCCTAATATATCGTCGTGGTATTAACACAAAAATTTATAATATACGAAATTGGATGTTACGGAATAATGTGTTACTTTGTTAGCCAATTAATAAAAAGGGATAATATATATATATGCCGCTAGAAACATTCATCTAGGATGCTTCTTCTCTTATACTTTTTAAAACTTTTTCATAAAACTTTGTGATGAAATTGATGTGAGAGTAATTAGAAGCATATATGTTTTTCTCTTAATAAAAAAGCTAAATAAGTAAGTAATATATACATGTCCAAACAAAAATTTTAAAAAGAAAAAGAAATATTGTGTCTCTTTCAATACACACAATGCCTATTCAACACCAAAAGTTACATTATTTCCACAAATTTTGTTGATATGTATATTTTGTACATGAATCACCATTTTCAAACATCTCCACATTAAAGGGCTAGCTTCCATGCATGTCTACCACTGTCACCTTTCTTCCGGCGACCAAATAAAAGGAAAAGGCTACCGGACGTTTATTCACCGGCTGTTTTCTATATGATCACCGGTAATATATTTGCATGCATGCATGGTGTACATCTCTTTATATTTTATTATGTTTTTTCACGTTAAAAAGTGCATATATATTAGATCCGTTGTGCCTTTAATTAAGACACATTCACCATGAGATCATACTCCTCCGTCCTAATTTAAATATCTAAATTTGACTTGCTGAGTCTTTCTTCTCTAACTTTGACCGTAAGTATTTTTGTTTGTATAATATAATACTTAATAAAAGTTATATCAATGAAAAGTATATTTAAAGCTCAATCTATTCATATATTTTACATCAATTATGGTATAACACACACGAAACAATTTACGGTCAAAGTTACAAAAGAAAGACTTCAAAAGTCAAAATTGGAAGGGACGGAGAGAGTATCTTTTATTATGTTTTTTCACGTTAAGTAATCATTTGAGGTGCCTTTCAAAAAAAAAAAAAAAATCATTTGAGGTATATTACACCTAAGGCCAACTTCAATTCACCAAACCAAGGTTCATCTCGTGTAGTGATTGTGCCGTTATGAAAAGAAAAAAAAAAGAAGGTAATTGTTCTTGAATTATTAAGAATATTTTGTGATGTCATCAGTCATCACAAGTTTGAAGTATGTGCATGAGGATATATATATATGACCATCTTTAATGAACAAATCTTATTATAGATTAATTAATTGAGCTGGGAAAGGATATAAATATGCATATTTGCTTTGTGCTTTGTAGTCTAGAGTAGGCAAGAGCGCGGGTTCTGTTCGGTTCGGATTCGAGTGGGCTTAGGCCGGGTCATGGGTTTTCAGGTCATATTCATCCCTAGTCTGACTAGATTGCAATACCATATTCATATTTCGAAGCATTTTGGTACATTTTTCTGCAAGAATATCTAGCCATTGCATTTGAAAATCCATCTTTAACACTTGGTTCTACCCTTTTTGTATTATTTGTGGTTCCGTGTTCTGTCAATGTGTGTTGTTTCCCATAAATCAATATGTAGTCTATGGTTTCTCATAATGCCATCTGGTCGATTAAAACTTGCTACTCTTCTTTTGTTCCGCGAACAGGATGCCCTCCTTTACCTTCTCTTTTTTCTTTGAAAATTAAATGCAACGGACAGTGGCGGCTTAACGTTTTTGGATGCCTTAAACGAGAACCAATTTTGGGGGCCTAGTTCATTAGCATATATAAATTAAAGTAAACAAAAAAAAGCAAAAAAGAAGTAGCTCGACTTATGTTATTGAACTACTACTAATAAAAAGATGCGGACCCTTGATGCAAACCAATAAGGGTGTTGCTACAATGCAAATTATATAATGATATTTATCCCAAAGTCCAAACATTAAGTCGTGTATACAAAATAATTGAGGCCTTAGATTTTTGGAGGCCTAAAACGATCGCCTAGTTTCTTAATACTGTTGAGCCACCTATGGCAACGAAACAAAGTTAACAATTATAAGAGTTTCTGTAATTTATCCTATTGCTTCAACACTAATACTCTACCGAATTTTTATATTTGAAAAATTAAAACATAAACAATTTTTTTCTTTGCAATTTGCAGGATAGTTTGATATGGAGTCTACTCACGGGCACATGCGTTCGATTAAGCTATGGCCTCCAAGCCACAGCACGAGGTTAGTACTTGTGGAACGTATAGTAAAAAACCTCACAACACCATCCATTTTATCAAGAAAGTATGGTTTACTAAGTAAAGAAGAAGCAGAGGAAGATGCCAAAGAAATTGAGTCTGCAGCATATGTGGCTGCAAGTCAACAATTTGAAAAAGAGCCCGAAAGTGATGGAACATCAGCTGTGCAAGTATATTCTAAAGAATCCAGTAAACTCATGGTAGAAGTAGTCAAAAGAGGTTCTAGACCCAAAGAAGATCGAGACATTATACCAGAATTAACTACGCCAGACCAAGAAACCGTTTTTGATATTTCTGGAGGGCGCCGGTCCTTCATTGAAGCAGAAGAGGCTAGAGAGCTATTGAAACCATTGAAGGAGCCCGGAAACAAATTTACAAAGATATGCTTTAGCAATAGAAGTTTTGGGTTACCTGCAACCCATGTGGCTGCTTCCATTTTATCGTCTATTAAGGATCAACTAACTGGAGTTGACCTTTCAGATATTGTTTCAAGAAGGCCCGGGCCTGAAGCTGTTGAAGTTATGAGGATGTTTTCATCAGCACTTGAAGGTTCTAACCTGAGTTATTTGAACCTTTCTAATAATCATTTGGGTGAACCGGGGGTTCGAGCATTTGGGGATCTTTTGAAGTCTCAAAATAATCTTGTTGAACTGTATTTGATGAATGCTAGTCTCTCAAAAGAAGCAGCAAAGGCAGTTTGTGAGTTAATTCCTTCTACTAATAAACTCAAGATTCTTCATATTCATCATAGCATGACTGGAGATGAAGGTGCCATCTCCATTTCTCAACTTGTGAAAGAATCTCCAAACCTAGAAGATTTCAGGTATAAAGTGGCAAAATGGATGGGTTGGGCAGGTTTCGTAAAGAGTCAAAACTGGTTTGGACCCAATTGGTAATTTTGGGGTACGTCCAGCCGGTAGGGGTGTGTAGAATAATTGGTTTGGGTTCACAAAACCGAAGAATCGAACAGGTCAGGGATATATTTGGTTCTGTTCTTAGTTCTAGAGTTATAAAAACCCGATTCTTGCATCAGGGTGTTTTGAAATGCTTACCAGGGCAGAACCAAAGCAGTTTTACTGGAAATTTAAATAAAAACTCCAAACTGTAATGAGATTACGGTCTAGCATTCATATACATTTTTGATGATGTTCAACATAGTTAGTTTCATCTGCGTAAGATACAACACAACCCAAATCCACCTATTTGTAAATAAACGAGTTGAAATATCTTTTCAGGTGTTCCTCCACAAGGGTCGGCTCCAGAGGGGGGGTTGCTCTAGCTGAAGCACTTGATACATGTACCGTCTTAAGGAAACTTGACTTATGTGACAACATATTTGGACCCGAACCTGGGGTTACATTGGGTCAGGCGCTATCAATTCATATTAACATCACAGAGCTTTACCTCAGTTACTTGAATCTGGAAAATGAAGGGACTATATCCATTGCAAATGCTCTAAAAAGTTCGGATTCTACCCTTGAAATCCTAGAGATGGCCGGAAACAACATCACTTCTGAAGCAGCTAATGCATTAGCTGATTGTATAACTGCAAAGAAAAGTTCCTTGACCAAAATAAACTTATCTGAAAATGAACTACGGGATGAAGGTGCTATAGTGATCGGTAAGGCACTTGTCGCAGAGTTTGGACGATTGAGCATTGTCGATTTGAGCACAAATGGGATCAGAAGAGATGGAGCCACGGCATTGGCTAAAGCTGTTGTGGGCAAATCCGGATTTAGGTTGCTTAACATCAATGGTAACTTTCTTTCGCATCAAGGAATCGAAGATATGAAAGCAATTTTCAAAAACTCTCCCCGTATGCTTGGACCACTTGATGAGAATGACCCTCAAGATACTTAAACTAGAGATGCAACAAATTTTAATACACTTGAATTGAAGCTCAAGCACCTCCAAATGAAGCAGAAAGAATAAGCTTGTTTTTCTGATACGAGCCTTTTCAAGATTCTTCACTGCTATAGAGCCATAATGGATCATGTGCTTAACAAATGGTGCAAAAATGGGAGGGTCAGACAATGGACAAAAGTAGGAGAATTTCAACTTGGAATCATACGGGTTGGGCATTGGGTCAAATTTATAAAAGGCTAATGTGTCGGTCAAGATTATTAAAAACTATATGAAAAACGATCAGTTTTCTCAATAAAACAAATAGAGGTAGTTGATGTCGTTTAAATCGTTCAATCTGTTTCTTTTGTATCAAACTTTTTCATATTTACCCATTGTATTCGTTAAAGATAAAATATATTCTGAATTGACTCGCATTTACATTTCTCTTTAGTTCCCCTATCTGTAGCTAATCTGATATCCATCTGAGAGTTAGGAAGCAGGCTGTGTACAATGAACACCAAGAGTCATTGCAAATAAAAAATGTTGGTTCAAGTAGGCGAAAACCAAAAGCTTCAAGTTATATTAACTACCGAGAGATTCAGTGCAGTTACATTACATTCCTACAGTCTACAACATATAACCCAGAATATAATTCCAAAGAGAGAGTTTGTGTTACTAGATTACAGTACAGCAAACTCACTTGCTTGGTTGGTGATTTTTACGTTTCTTGGTGGTTGGCTTATTTGCCACCGTGCAACCATCACCATCCAGATTTGCATCACCACCTGTGAAAGAAGGCTGGCCAACATGAGACGTAGGACTAACCAATGCTTCAATAGCGTTTTCCAAACTTGATATAGTAACAGTGTAGTTAGATTTGTTGATGTTCTCATACTGTAAGCATAACAAAATCATAACAATCAGTGAACTATAAGCTTAGAAATAGAACCATAGATAGTTGCATTATCATGATAAGTGGCATACCAAAAAAATTGAACCAAAGATGGTTACATAACACATGATAAACAGCAAAGACAACTATAACCAGAGATGATTGCATTATACATGTAGATGAAATACAAGCAATATAAACATATTTTCATTATACATGATAAGCAAAATGCGAAAAATAGAACCAAAGACAGTTGTATAAATTATGTTTGGAAGTGTTTGGTTGGTGGGTTTTACCACTCAGGAATGGATTTGAGAGTGATATATGATGTTTGGTTCATGTCAATGACTTTGCTTAAACCCACAAACATGAGTTTATATAAACCCACTACAGTCATGGTTTTTACAAAAAAATAAATAAATTTCTCACACACACAAATGTCTGAATGCCCCTCTCACATATTACACCATCTATCCCCCCATCCCCTAAAATAGCTACATGACCTTTTGAATAACATTTTACAATACCCTCTCACATATTACACCATCGATCAACTTCACCATCACCACCGCCACCACTCGCCACTCACCTCCCACATCTCATTGCCGCCGCCATCGCCCCGCCAAATTGCAGGGGTTCTTTGGCGACAATATAATTATATTGAAAAATACTAGTAAAAAACTAGCCAATACAAGAAAACACAACCATCGGATCCAGAATGAAGACTTAATTTACTTTCAAACCTATATAACCATTACCACACGCATTACTAATCCTATATACAAACCAAACACCACCTTAATTATTTGTGGAACTAAAGAGATGATCTGGCGGATTAACCAAATCTAATCAAGCCAAACAATTTGGACCTATTAAACAACCTGTCAAAAGTAACATGAATAGTTGTAGATGAGTGTAGCATTACCACTTCAAGTTTTCCTAGAGCAATTTCCAAGAGTCTTGCAAGTTCAAGATTTTCCAAAGTTAAAGCTTCAATCTGAAATTGACATAGCAACACATTTTAAATTACATAAATGATAGAATACTCCCATGCTCAAATAAATACACCCATGCTCATAATAAGTCAAAGATCTAATTACCATGTGTTATCCTCAGTTTAAACAACGGAGAGAGAGGGGAAAATTCGGGAAAGATAGAAAGAACCCAAATTCTTCGTGTTCTGGAGTATAATATATAATTTTGATGAAAAAATTAACCTTGCCATAAGGTAACCCAAAATAACTAAATTTAGTAAAGGTATGACTGTAAAATAGTCAAATTTTAATCAGTTTTCCCTCCAGCTCAACTCAAAAACATGGAATATAACTTAGAAAGCAAAATTCTTGTTTTTTCTCATTCCAGCTTCAGAACATGCAAAAAAATGTAAAGATTCTTTTGTCTAAACTCATAAAGATAATGTCTAGGAGAAGGATTAACCTTCTTTTGAGACTCAAGGTATAAACTCTTGTAGATGAGGTTAACCGAGGTATCCTCACATGAAACGTTCGCATGTACCCCCTGTTAATTAGTAAACACCATTAGCTTTTAACAAGAAGATATATAACCAACAATAAACTAAAAGTAATGATCAGCAATCTTTGTATAAAAATTGTTAAAAGTGTGTCTGAACTGCTAATACTTCACAGCCTTAGAACCAAAGGTTTCTTTTTTGTGGTTGCATCAAGCTCTTAAAGGTCTACTATTTCTAAATCTCGAAGACATAAGAGTGTTTGTTTTTTCCTTTTCAAATTGATTTGGTTTCATAGAAAAAGTGAACCGACTACCTTTAGGCTTAATAAAAGTCTGAAAATCTTGGATTGAAAACTAATTAAAATGCTGAACTTGTTAAGAGTTGGACATCTTACATTGGTTTTAAATCCTTCAATTGCTTTGATAAGATCATCGATCTTTTCATCCAAAGACTTTTGATTTGATGAGGGTCCATTATTCGAATTATCAATAAGCGGACCATTATTTTGTCCACCATTGTATCCAGAACGAGCTTCATCTTCTCCATATTCGCTATCTACAACAGTTATTTCCTCAACGTCTGGATCCTGAATAGACTGGAGCCGCCTTGAACGCCTCACATTATGCCTTTCATTATTCGGTTTTATAACTGATACAACAGGGTCAGGAACAAGATGGTCTGAACCATTTATCACAGTCTTTGATATTGAACCAAGATTCTTAGCCTACATGACACAGCAATAATACATTATACAATACAATACAATGATATTTACAAACTTGCTTTCGGTTTTCGAATAGATAATTATAGATAAAATGAATAGATTTATAAGCAAAAGCAGAGTTTTATGACTTTTATCTATATCAAATCAATGAAAATTTAAAGTCACTATAATTTTCATAGCAATATATAGTACACACTTCATAAAATAAGGCCTTAAGTAGCCAAAAAAAAAAAAAAATAAAAATCTACAAGCCAAATATTATTTGCCAAATGCAATTTACAGGCCAAAATAACATTATATTAATACAAACAGACACATGCATGTGTGTATATAAGTATCATAATGAGTAAGCATATTCTATATCATTATAGAGAAAACCCTAATCTATTTGATCAAAAATCAAAAAACAAAAAAGTTTGATTTACTCAAATGAGGTACTTTAGTGTTGAACAACACATGTTATAAATATCAATGGTCATATCATGTAACATAAGATCATATCATATAGTATATATAATAGAAAACAAGAAATAGATATATATAAGAAATGTATAGTAAATTATAAAAAAATTTGTAATAATAACTGGCAAATTGATATAATGTACCTTATGAGAAGCATCAGCATTGAGCTTCATCTGTACTCTAGATTTCTTCACCATTGAAACGTTTGGATTGTGTCAAGTTTGGAAGACACCCTACACTGTAAGAAACTTTTCGTTTTGTAGTGTCAGCATTTAATATTTAATTAAAGATATATTGGGCTTAGTTTCAAACAACAGGTATGTGTGTTTGAAAAGTATTATATTGTAAGAACGAAATGCATTTTTGGTCCTTGTGTTATCACCTCACTTGCAAGAATCGTCCAAACTTATGCAAAGTGGCTTTTTTGGTCCCTGTGATATCAACTTAGTGGCGATCTCAGTCCAAATAGACGGATCCGTCTATTTCCTACCGTTAAGGAAATCATGTGCCCCTCACATGAGGGGCAATACTGTCTTTTTATATAATTGAGGACTATTTTTCCAACTAACCCAAAATATCCTCGTCATCATGGACTTCAAATCACTTATAAACTTATTATAATATATATGTCTATATATGTCTGTAATTCAATAATCTATAAAGAAGTAATTACTTTCCTTCGAAGGGGTGGAGGTGGAGTGGTGCTAGATTTAACTACTACAAAAATTAAAAACCAACCGTATCGAGCTATCATCCAATATCCTAATTTTCAAATCTGGAAACAAACATATATACCAAATATTTAAGATCTGAGAGTCCGAGACTAAACCTTTGTATCATACACTAAAGATTTTTAAGATCTTTAATTAGACATCAATATTGAATAATTTAAAAAGAGGAAAAAATGAATGCATTGTTCCTCCTTATTTGGTCTTTAAATGAACATCAGAATTAATGGATGCTCTATGGATGCACATGGGTTTATATGGATGCACTTTTATGTATTGTTCATCCCTATTATCCATAGGTGGTACAGGAAACAAAAAGGATGAATCACTTCATCAAAAGGTTATCTTTTTTCTCACATGGATGCACAAATTTTTTCTTTTTTTTAATAGAGATGCACAAAATATTTGTATGTGCATCCATCAATATTTACATAATACTTATTCATTTTTTATCGGGTTGTTATTTTGACAAGAAAAATATAGATGAATTATCTAGTAGTAGCTTTAAAGGACAAAACTTTGCTTTTTTTTTCTTTTGTCCCACCAAATAAAACACCAAAAAAGAAAATGGAATTGAATTTATAAATCTTTTCCTTCCTTTCTTCTGCAAACATGGATTTATCATAACAAACCCAGTTTAAACAAAACCCATGTATTCATCCAACTTTCCCCAAGTAATATTCATAAGCAATAAAATACAAAAACCAACTTATGCTTACCTAAAATTCGAAATACAATCTTTTCCGTTAAGGGAGTTTGTTGAGATCTGTCCTTAAATCATCAATTTTACTACTGTGTAAATCATCAAATATGTATGAAGGTTGCCATGGATGGTGAAATAGTGTTGATGATTAATTAGGTGTTTGATGAAAGAGAAAGAGTAAGTGATTTGATGTTGATGATGGTATATGTATTTGGTTAGTTGCAAGAATAGTCCTTGTTTATATAAAAAGACAGCATTGCCCCTCACGTGAGGGGCACATGATGTCCTTAACGGTAGGAAATAGACGGATCCGTCTATTTGGACTGAGATCGCCACTAAGTTGATACCACAAGGACCAAAAAAGCCACTTTGCATAAGTTTGAACGATTCTTGCAAATGAGATGATAACACAGGGACCAAAAATGTATTTCGTTTTATAGTTATAAAGCCATTAGTTAGTACAACAGGTATGTTTGTAAAGGAACTAAATACAACTGGTATTGTTTGAAAAGGACAACAATTTAGCTTGTATTGGAATGAATGGAGTTTTATTTATTTATTTATCTATTTATTATATTATTATTATTATTATTATTATTATTATTATTATTATTATTATTATTATTATTATTATTATTAGTAGGGAAATGATAAACATAGCCCCAGGGGCTAAGTTTAATTTGTCAGGACATGTTTAAAAGTGTTGTACATTTCATATAACCACCTCCTGAAAATATGCATAAATATCGGAGTACAACAATATCATGCATGTCTAAACAAATTAACTATAGCCCGGGGCTACGTTTAACATTTCCCTTATTATTATTATATTACTTTACTATTGAGAAATAAGAGATTAATATTAACTTTAGAAAGATATTTTAGCTAAAGAAATAAAAAAGAAACTTGTTATGATAACCATTCTAACACACCATCCAAAAGAAAAGAAAACAAAAGTTTGATATATACAAATGATATTAGATACATATAAATGTATAATAACAATTAACAAAACATGATAAGTTTAAAACATTTTCATGTACTTGTACTAACATCAAAAGGGATGAAGATCAATCAATAATTAGATAAAACTATCAACAATTAGATAAGCTTCGGTTACAATATTACTTTCATAAAACATATAACTGAGATAAGAATAACCCAGCTAAATCAGAACTAGTAGATGACTGTTCAATGAACTCATTTGCTCATTTTGTCATGACTACATTCTTGGGTTTGGCTTGAGTTTCTTTTGCCATGACACCACCACCAGTCTCAGCATCACTGCTTAAAGAAGAAAACTGACCATCATGCAACATAGGGCTAGCCAAAGTTTCGATGACCTTTTCCAACTTCGATATGATCTTCATATAGGTAGGAGTGGATTTGTTGAAGTTATCGTACTATAACATAACGAAATAGCAGTCAGGACACTATACAACCTAGAAATAAACCAAAAGTCTTTGCAACTTTGCATCATATGCATGAGAAAAATGCAAAATTGAAGTAACATAAAAGTGGTAAGTTCAGCCCGTTTGTGTGAACACGAGTCAATTTGGGTCACACAGTTGTTCTAACTAATAAGAAAACATGTGAAATGGGCTAAACCGGTTTAAAAGTTCTTCACAGACAAGTGTATAACTTCCTTCATAGTTTTATTATAAAAATTGTTTGATATACTAGTTTCAATATGTTAAAACTTTTGTGAGCCCCAAAAAAAAAGTTAAATCAAAACAGCCTTAAGCTGTAAAAATAAATCGTAGTAATCTAAAAGCAAATTTGATTAATAACATGATGGTTAACAACTAAACGAATAATATCAGTTCACCAGTACAAAAGTTTATTGAAAGGACTTGCTAGCTCCTAGCTGCTAATAGTTCACAGCCTCGTAAACTTTTTTTTTGTATCCGAAATTGACCTCATAACTAGGGATGTGTTCCTTTACTTGATGGTGGGGTTCTAAACAGGGCAGACATTAGAAAAAATAAGTGATAGTTTGTCTTTAAAACGTGTTTTTATCAAAAAACTACCCATCCATTTAGACTGGATAAATATATAACAGCATGTTATTCAACAAACTATCAAACTAGTTAATTGTTGGCAATCGTACCTTGGTTTTAAATCCTTCAAAAGCCTTTAGAAGATCGTGTACTTTTTCATCCAAAATCTTTTGATTTGACTTGAGCCTTTTATTCGCGTCACAGTGATGTGTCTCAGATAAGGTAGACGGTTGTTTAACAATGAAATCACCATGAGGTTCGTCTTCCTCTTTATCACTCTCTACTAGTACTATATTTATGCGTTCATCCACTTGATTCTGATGAGACTTGACTACACTGTGCAACCTCCCTGAACGCCTCACAACCATGCTTTTGTTGTTTGATTTCTTTATCAACACGGCATGATCAGGCTCACAATGGTCTGAACCACTTGTGTTAGCCTCTGACGAGGCACCAAAATTCTTGGCCTAGCATAATATATAGACTACAACATTAGCTTTTATTGTAGAATGATTAATAACATGATGGTTAACAACTAAACGAATAATATCAGTTCACCAGTACAAAAGTTTATTGAAAGGACTTGCTAGCTCCTAGCTGCTAATAGTTCACAGCCTCGTAAACTTTTTTTTTGTATCCGAAATTGACCTCATAACTAGGGATGTGTTCCTTTACTTGATGGTGGGGTTCTAAACAGGGCAGACATTAGAAAAAATAAGTGATAGTTTGTCTTTAAAACGTGTTTTTATCAAAAAACTACCCATCCATTTAGACTGGATAAATATATAACAGCATGTTATTCAACAAACTATCAAACTAGTTAATTGTTGGCAATCGTACCTTGGTTTTAAATCCTTCAAAAGCCTTTAGAAGATCGTGTACTTTTTCATCCAAAATCTTTTGATTTGACTTGAGCCTTTTATTCGCGTCACAGTGATGTGTCTCAGATAAGGTAGACGGTTGTTTAACAATGAAATCACCATGAGGTTCGTCTTCCTCTTTATCACTCTCTACTAGTACTATATTTATGCGTTCATCCACTTGATTCTGATGAGACTTGACTACACTGTGCAACCTCCCTGAACGCCTCACAACCATGCTTTTGTTGTTTGATTTCTTTATCAACACGGCATGATCAGGCTCACAATGGTCTGAACCACTTGTGTTAGCCTCTGACGAGGCACCAAAATTCTTGGCCTAGCATAATATAGTACTACAACAATTAGAAAACTTGATTATATTTTTCCAACTTTCAAATGAACATATAAATGTAGATCATGGAATATGTCATCATAATTATTAGATGAAAGTGTCTGATTAAACACACAAGGAAGAAATTTGGAGGAAAAAAAAACATGCACATTGAACATGCTTAAGCAATAAATAAAAATACCAATATACATTTCATCATGTATAATTTTAACAGTTTACTTATGTATGTCTCAGAAAATCATCGACCGTTAAAAGTTTGTCAGTTTTTTTAACCACTGTCATACTTGAGTACCAATAACGACGGTAAAATCTTATGACCATATAGGTATGAAGTGAAATGATTTAGCTTGTAATCTTATGATAGTTATGTGATTATATACTCTATGACCTTAGTTGCATAGTGTTAAACAATATAAGATGAAAGTCATTAAAGAACCCAAATTGTGCCGCATCATACTCGTAATCTAAATTATGACATGGCAAATAGTACATTGTTGTTTTAGAAAATTACCCATATAAAACAAGGTTTTAATGTCATATGCTTTCAAGTTTCAACTCTCTGTTTAAACTACTAACTCCCAACTGACAAGTTACAAAAAACAAGTGTTTCTGACTTCCAAAATAATAAGATTTTTCAAAAATTATAGCATTTCTCTAACCTCATTTGGGATGTTAATACCTAAGTACATTGAACAACGGAGATCTTACTAGTCGGCAATGGGTTCAACTGAGTCTTTGCCGTTTGCCTCCCCATGACTTTTAGAACTCTCCCAACTAGCAGATTTGTACTTTATATATAGAAGATCAATTAAAGCTAGAGCAAGGGTTTCACTAAATTCAAATAAATAGAAATCTTACTTACTAAATTAACGCTTATACTACATTTGATATCAAATTAAAAAGGCTACAATAGTTTAAATTTGACTACAAACAAAGAGTTCATGGCCAACATGGGAGAGGTAAATCACGTATAATTATAGTTAACGGGACATGGGGATATAATTTGAACCCATGACCTTCGTTTTGATGCAGCATGTCCCCCACCAGGCTACTATCACGAGGAAGAGTTTTGTTATTACCATCTAACATTTTTATAAGTAGACAAATAATTTGGGACAATGTCATTTCCTCAACTTCCTTTCTCACAATCCTCCCGAATAGAAATTAAACAAGCATTGTTGACTTCTGCAAGTATGTGCAGTCTTACTCAAGTTTTAACTAAGAAAACAAAAAAAGCTAACATAGCTTTATGACATTATTAGTGAAGTTTTTTATATTGAAACAAACTTGTAATCTATACTATATTATAAAGCAAATAAGGTTTCAAGTTTCAATTTCAACAATGTACACATGATAATGCATGATGTACCATACATCAATGTCCCATAACTTTCAACTTTCATTTTCATCTCTCTCTTCAAATCTTAACCACTCAGTTTTCTCTCTCTCCTCCATAAATCATTTTATTCCTCTAATTCGTTCAAAATCTTTTATCTCAAAAACCGTACATCGATAAATTATAAAAATTATATGTGTGTTCTTAAAATTTCATGCTCTTTCATTAGAGATGTCATTCGATATACTTTCGACGAATTTTTAAATCCGAGGGCGGAGCCCGTACGGCTAAGGCATTTGACTATCACACTCTATGACCTATCACCTCCTATGACCTATCACCTCCTATGACCTATCACCCCCACCATCTCACCGCCGCAACGCGCGGGTACTTTCTCTCGTATTATAGAAAATCAATAGCTTTGAAGAAAATCAACGTCGGGGATACCTTATAGGCCACGTATGTCAGAGTCAAATGATCCGACTTTTCCCTAGTAACTTGTCCAGAGACCCCTCTTGATCCGTTCGTTTTATCAACGGTTTAATTTACATCAAATCCATAAAATTGTTTTAGATTAAAAAAGAAAGGCTACTATGCTGAACTACAGTAGGCTCTAAACAAAAAGTTCACATTTTTCATAGAATCAGCACACACATGTATCTAAAAGACAAACGCTGGAGTCGGAAGCAATTCATAGGCCAAAATAACATATGTATGTGTAAATGTATGTATATATGTCAAAAGAGTGAGCATTTTCGATATATCATTTTTAGTTACTAAATCACATTTTTGCCATGTCATAATTTAGATTAAGAGTATGATGCGACACAATTTGGGTTCCATAACTTGCATTTATATTATTTAACTCTTCGCAACTAAGGTTATTCTAGAGTATATAATCACATAGCTATCATAAGTTTACAAGCTAAATCTTCTCACTTCATACCTGCACCGTTCATGGACTTACCAGCACTTATCATGTCATATTTTAAACAGTTAACTTATGTATGTCTCAGAAAACCATCACCCTTGAAAGTTTGTCAGTTGTTTTAACCATTGTGAAACCCGAGTACCAAAATTGACGGTAAAATCTTATTATGACCAGCTACGTAGAAGTGAGAAGATTTAGCTTGTAAACTTATGATAGCTATGTGATTATATACTCTAGAATAACCTTAGTTGCGAAGAGTTAAATAATATAAATGCAAGTTATGGAACCCAAATTGTGTCGCATCATACTCTTAATCTAAATTATGACATGGCAAAAATGTGATTTAGTAACTAAATTAATCCAAAATAACTAAATTTAGTAAAGGTATGACTGTAAAATGGTCAACTATTAATCAGTTTTCCCTCCAGCTCAACTCAAAAACATGGAATATAACTTAGAAAGCAAAATTCTTGTTTTTTCTCATTCCAGCTTCAGAAAACGCGAAAAAATGTATAGATTCTTTTGTCTAAACTCATAAAGATAATGTATAGGAGAAGGGTTAACCTTCTTTTGAGACTCAAGGTATAAACTCTTGTAGATGAGGTTAACCGAGGTATCCTCACATGAAACGCTTGATGTACACCCTGTTAATTATTGAAAACCATTAGCTTTTAACAAGAAGATTTATAACCAACAACAATAAACTAAATGTAACAAGAAAAATAAAATGATCAGCAATCTTTGTATAAAAATTGTTAAAAGTGTGTCTAAATTTATGATTGACAAAGTATGCTGGGATTTGCAAACAAAAACAACCAAAAAGTCCTTAAAACCATAGGAACACTATGCATGAATTGCTAATACTTCACAACCTTGGAAATCAAAGGTTTTTTATCTTTTGAAAGATGTACTATTTCTAAATTGAAGATATAAGAGTGTTTGTTTTTCCCCTTTTCAATTTGATTTGCTTTCATTAAAAAAAAAACACCTACCTTAGGCCTGTTAAAAATCTGAAAGTCTTGTACTAAAACTAAAATCCTAATCTTGTTAAGAGTTGGACATCTTACATTGGTTTTAAATCCTTCAATTGCTTTTATAAGATCATCAATCTTTTCATCCAAAGACTTTTGATTTGACGAGGGCCCATTATTCGAATTATCAATACGCGGGCCATTATTTTGTCGAAAGGAAACAAGTAACCTCTGTCCACCATTGTATCCATAACCAGCTTCACCTTCTCCATCTTCGCTATCTACAACATTTATTTCCTCAATGTCTGGATCCTGAATAGACTGGAGCCGCCTTGAACGCCTCACATAAATGCTTTCATTATTCGGTTTTATAACTGATACAACAGGGCCAGGAACAAGATGGTCTGAACCATTTATCTCAGTCTTTGATATAGAACCAAGATTCTTAGCCTACATAGCACCAACAACAATACAATACAACGATATTTACAAACTTGTTTTCGGTTTTTGAATAGATAATTATAGATAAAATGAATAGATTTAAAAGCAAAAGCAGAGTTTTATGACTTTTATCTGTATCAAATCAATGAAAATTTATTGTAAAGTTAAAAGGCTACAATGTTGAACTAAACCCATAAATAAATAGTCGAGTTAATTTCACAAATCGTCATTATGGTTTTACCAAAACATCACGTTTCATCCTTTAACTTTCGAAATGACACTGGCAATCCTTTATAGAAGGATAATGGTCACGTTTCGTCATTTATATAAACGGACGTTATTGTTGGACGGTAACCCTCCTCACGTGCCTTTCACGTGAGGGCACACTTGTCTTTTCCCCACACCTTTTGACCGTCCTCTCTCTCTTTCTCCCTTATATTACCCTTTTTCACTTCACTTTCCCCATTTCACACCAAAATTAAACCTAATATATCATATAATTCAATAAATCGTGGCCTCCAACAAGAAAATGGTATTTTGTGGGTGCGGTAGGGAAGCAATAATTCGGACATCATGGACAGACAAAAACCCAGGAAGGCGTTTTTACGCATGCCCAAATGAGGTTTGTTTTCATTAAATTTCAATTAGGTAATAAATCTTGTATGAATTGAAATGGTTTCTTGCACTTTGGTAGGCTTCGAAATGCAGATTCATTGGATGGGTTGACCCACCGATGTGTCAACGTGCAATGGAAATTATACCAGGCTTGTTGAGGTCTAAGAACCGAACTGAAGCACAACTACAAAAAAAAGAATAACGAATTGAAGAAATTGAAGATAGTGTTTGTGGTTGTATTAATTGTGATTTTGTTTGTAATATTTGGTTAGTAGTTTGAATCAGTGTATCTGTAACACCCCAAGCCAAGGCTCAGAATATCACGGAAATCACATAGCACCAGGTGGAATTACAATAGAACAAACTAAATGCAATTATAGATTCGGTGAATCCAAAACATAACGATTACAAGTAACAAAATACAACAGGAGCAAATAGCCATCAAAGTTAACAAAATAATACTCAAAGATGGCAAACGATCCTAAGTATAATGCAAAAGGAAGGCCAATGAATCCTTGATCCATGAAGTCCATAGTCCGGGTTTACAGCAAGCAAGCAACTAAACTCCACGTCCTGGGAGAACCTGATTACCTGAAAAGTGTACTAAGCATAGTCAACACAAAGTTGGTGAGTTCGTAGTAATGGTCCACAAGGAACCATAGACAGAATCATAAAGCACGAAAGAAGGCTAAACCTGACATACAGTGAGCCTCTACGAAACACAATAATGTCCAACAACAAGATTACACAAGTGCAACGCGTGAAATGAGAAATGCATAAATGATATGAGTATCAATGCAAATGCCGGAATGCATGAATAAGCCAACATGCCTATCCTATGCGTGAGCTCAAGTCACCCATGCAACGATACCCTTCTGTCATCTCAATGAACAAGGCTGTATCTCAAAATCATCGAGATATATATGTCTATATACTCGGAGTCAGGTCTACATCCAAAATGGGTGCATACATCTATGCACCAGGATGTCGGCAATCCCCTGCCGAGGGTCGTCAACAATGTATGCAATGCTTACAATCAAATGTAAATGCATAAATCATGAACCAACAATCAATAGACAATGAACCTGTGCCAACAGTCAATATTCGTCAAACATAACCCAACAACAAATATACTACAATCATACGCCAACGATCAATAATCAACAACATAAGCCACAAATCAATATCTTAAACCAACTATACGTACATATACTTCAGAGGATTCTACTTTCTCCAAGTCCCAGATGCTTATATATAGGGTCACCCGCAGCCTTCCCACCACATCTAAAACCCAATGAAGGCATAACCGACTTCCATGTATGTACGTCTATCCTAATATGAAAGTAATACCTAACTAAAACATAACCCAAGTCAATCAGACGACAATAAACGTCCCGTCAATCTAACAATCAAGTCAACAATCAATATACCAATAAATGCAAGTAAACACGCCAGGTTTACACTTTTCAGCCCGAATCTCAAGCGAGTAGGGAGATACGAAACTCACCTTGTCCGATAAAGAAGCTAGTATAAGATTACAGGCGAGTATTACGGTCCACACGTCCAAAACCTATAATTATACATCAATATATCATAATGTCAACTCTACAATCATAAACAAGTTGGTTTAGCACAATTAGGTCAAGTCACAACCCTAAACGCCTTTCCAACATTAACGTGTAAGAGAAGAACTCATTCGACTCGACCTTTTTAGAAATGACCAAAGATTCATATAAAAAGAGTGTTACTACAAGAAACTAGACTCTCTTACGATTCCAACGATAGGTCATACGTCTAAAACGGGCTTACGGTTCAAAAGTTATTGACGTTTGAAAACTGACGCGTAAAGCAGGAATAGTAACACGAGTTTATGAACCCTAGCACGCGCTTACTAACCCTAAACACGTGTTTAGAAACCCTAGCACGCGTTTAGGAACCCTAGCACGTGTTTAGAAGCCCTAGAACGTGTTTAGGAACCCTAGCACGTGTTTAGAAGCCCTAGAACGTGTTTAGGAACCCTAGCACGTGTTTAGAAGCCCTAGAACGTGTTTAGGAACCCTAGCACGCGCTTATTCCAAACCCGTGCTACTGTTCATGCGGCTTGAAACTCAAGGGATTCTAATCCGATTTTTGACTCGATTCATGGCACAAAACATTTGGGTTTTACTAGAAACATGTTTAACAACATAAAATGATTAATATGAGATAGTTTTAACTTACAAATTCTTCCACAAATGCTCAAACCCGAATTTGACTAAAAATGAAGATTTTCTTGTTCTTGAACTCTAATCTTTTGATATGATATATAAATGATGAAGATGATGCAATTTCTTGAGTTAATCTAGCTTCGAACACTAATTTGATGCAAGAAGAGGATGAAGAATGAATTGGTTTTCTTTTGTTTGAGAGAAATAGAGAAGGTAGATAGAAAGATATGAAATGAAAGGATAAGGGGGGGGGGGAGGATGGGTAACTAGTTGGCCCATGGGTCATGGACTACCCATGGGTCGACCCGTTTCCCCCAAGCCAATTTACAATTGATTATGCAATAAACGCTAAACAAACATATTAACGACCCGACTAACATACCACATAGTCATATAATCACAAATGGGCTCAATTATTTCATTCAACAAGTTTGTTAGTCGAATTACATCAAAAAGTCAACGGGTCAAAATTCACGGATGTTACATTATCCCCCCGTTAAAAGAATTTCGTCCCGAAATTCAACAAAACCCTAATTATTAAACAATTGCGGATACTTAGACTTCATGTGATCCTCTCGCTCCCAAGTGTACTCGGCTCCACGTCTAGCATTCCATCTTACTTTCACAATGGTGTAGCGCTTCTTCTTGAGTTTCTTTTCTTGACGGTCCAAGATCTCTACCGGCTCTTCCACAAAGTTCAAATTCGAATCAACCCTAATTTCGTCCATAGGCACATGATGTGTAGGATCCGCCAAACACTTGCGCAAGTTACAAATATGAAACACATCATGCACACCGCTAAGCTCTTGAGGCAATTCTAGCCGATAAGCAACTCTCCCAACCCGTTCAAGAATCTTGAAAGGACCAACATACCTTGGTGCAAGTTTTCCCCGCTTCACAAATCGTACGACTCCTTTCCAAGGTGACACTTTCAAAAGTACAAATTCACCAACTTCAAACTCCAACGGTCTTCGTCTCACATCGGCATACTTCTTTTGACGCTCACGGGCCAATTGCAACTTCTCCTTGATTTGAGATATTACCTTGGTTGTTTCAATCACAATTTCTGGCCCGATAAGTTGACTCTCTCCAATTTCCGCCCAAGCTAGAGGAGAACGGCATACCCTACCATACAATGCTTTAAAGGGTGCCATTTGAATGGTAGCATGGTAGCTATTGTTGTATGAAAATTCAACTAACGGCAAATGGTCTTCCCAACTTCCACCAAAATCGATCGCACATGCCCTCAACATGTCTTCAAGTGTTTGGATGGTCCTCTCGGTTTGCCCATCCGTTTGAGGGTGAAATGCCGTGCTCATGTCAAGTCGAGTACCCATGGCTTTTTGAAAGGCTTCCCAAATTTTGATTTGAAACGGGCATCTCTATCCGAAATGATAGAAATCGGCACTCCGTGTTTAGATATTACTTCCTTGATGTACAAGCGAGCCAAAGTGTCAAATTTATCGGTTTCCCGAATGGCTAGAAAGTGAGCCGACTTCGTTAACCGATCTACTATCACCCAAATCATGTCACGACCGCTTCTCGTCTTCGGTAGTTTAGTAATGAAGTCCATTGAAATATGCTCCCACTTCCATTCGGGCATCACCGGTTGTACCAACAATCCGGGTGGCTTCTTGTGATCGGCTTTGACTTGTAAGCAAGTAAGACACTCACTCACATACCTTGCCACATCACGCTTCATGCCCGGCCACCAATACAATTCCTTCAAGTCAAAGTACATCTTATCCGACCCGGGATGGACCGAATAAGGCGATAGGTGAGCTTCATTCATAATAAGCGTTCTTAAGTCGCCGAAAATAGGAACCCAAAGTCTTTCAACCATGTATAGCCCGTTATCATTCTTTCGGTCAAATAGTTGTTCCATGCCATCCAGGTTTTCGTTTCCAAAGTTTTCCGGTAGGGTGGCTTGAATTTGGGCTTCAATGATCCGATCACGAATATTTGGCCCTACCGTGAGGCTCATAGCTCTAGCCCGTCTTGGTTTCACTCTCTCCTTTCGGCTCAAGGCATCGGCTACTACATTTGCCTTGCCCGGGTGATAACGGATGTCACAATCATAATCACTAAATAGTTCTAACCAACGCCTCTGCCTCATGTTCAATTCATTTTGGTTGAAGATGTGCTGGAGACTTTTGTGATCGGTATAAATCGCACATTTGGTGCCGTAGAGATAATGTCTCCAACACTTTAAAGCAAACACAACCGCTCCCAATTCCAAATCATGTGTCGGGTAGTTCTTCTCATGCACCTTCAATTGACGAGAGGCATAAGCAATGACTTTACCCCTTTGCATAAGAACACAACCCAAACCTTGCCCCGAAGCATCACAATAAACAACAAAATCTTCGATCCCATCCGGTAGCGTCAAAATAGGAGCATCACATAGCATATCTTTAAGAGTTTGGAAGGCGTTCTCTTGTCTTTCGCCCCATTCAAAGTTTCTCTCCTTTTGAGTCAAGAGGGTGAGTGGTTGTGCAATACGGGAGAAGTTTTCAATAAATCTTCTATAGTAACCCGCCAATCCAAGGAATTGGCGGATCTCGGATGGCGTTTCGGGTCTTCTCCAATTCTTGACCGCTTCAATCTTGCTTGGATCCACATGAATACCATCCTTGCTCACTACGTGACCAAGGAAGTGGACCTCTTCCAACCAAAACTCGCACTTGGAGAATTTGGCATACAACTTCTCTTTTCTTAGTAGTTCAAGCACCTCACGCAAGTGCTCAACATGCTCCTCCTTTGTCTTCGAGTATACAAGTATGTCATCAATGAACACAATGACGGACTTGTCTAAGTATGGTTGACACACCCGGTTCATCAAGTCCATGAACACCGCCGGTGCATTAGTCAACCCAAATGGCATCACGGTGAATTCAAAATGGCCATACCTTGTGCGAAAAGCTGTTTTGGGGATGTCATCCTCATGTACCCGGAGTTGATGATAACCCGAGCGAAGATCGATTTTTGAGAAGTGCTTAGCTCCTTGAAGTTGATCAAACAAGTCATCAATTCTTGGGAGAGGATATCGGTTCTTCACGGTGAGCTTGTTTAATTCCCGGTAATCAATACACATTCTGAAGGATCCGTCTTTCTTTTTGACGAAGAGAACAGGAGCACCCCAAGGAGATTGACTAGGGCGGATGAAACCCTTCTCTTGAAGTTCCTTGAGTTGAGTTTGTAGCTCCTGCATTTCAGTTAAGGCTAGTCTATATGGAGCTTTTGCTATGGGCGCGGCTTCGGGAATAAGATTGATATGAAAATCAAGTTCACGGGGCGGAGGTAACCCCGGTAAGTCGTCCGGAAAAACATCGGGAAAATCACAAACGATAGGGACGGTCTTCAATTCTACCTTTGAGATGGTAGCACTAAAGACTTTAGAAGTTGAAGAATCGGAGGTTTCACCTTGAACCCTAAGAATTTTACCGTTAGCCAAAGGTATTTTAACAACTCTCTCACCACAATCAATGATTGCATTCACCGCCGTCAACCAATCCATACCCACTATAATATCAAAACTACCAATGTCAAGTGGCATAAGGTCAATGAAGAAGTCGACATCTTCTAAGGTCAAGACACATTCTCGAAGTATTTGACTAATTCTAGTTAGTGACCCGTTTACCATTTCAATGTCAAGCACATAGTTTAGAGCACACGGATGCACATCAATCAAAAGAACAAAGTTAGAAGACACGAGGCTAAATCGGCCCCGGAATCAAATAGAACGGTGGCATAGAGACCATTAAGGAGAAAAGTACCTGCTACAACGTTAGGATCATTGCGGGCTTCATTTGCATTGGCCGCAAAGGCTCGGCCGCGTGGTTGCACTTGGTGGCCTTGTTGTCCCCGGTTTTGATTAGGCCCGACCATTTGTAGTTGGTTGGGGTGGACGGCTACTTGCACTTGTTGCCCCACCCATCGAGGGAAATTATTACGGTAGTGGTCACGGCTACCACATTCAAAGCATTCGCCTCTTCTTTGATTACCTTGAAGAGGAACGGCCCGAATAGGAGCCGCATTCATTGGGCCGGCTCTTGGAGCTCTACAATTCTTGGATGCATGCCCAACTTGGTTGCAATTATAGCATGCCCCACATGGAGTAGTGGCGGGATGGTGCCTGTTGCACCTCCCACAGAAAGGATGAGGCCCGGTATAAGGCCTCCTAGCCGGTTCTACCGCCGCCATCACCCTACCCCTATACGCATTCTTGGGGTCAAACCTTCCCGCTTTCTTTACCCCACTAGACTCTCCCACTTCTTTCCTCTTGTTTGATGAGAACTTACTCAAAACACCACATCTCAATAAATCCTCAGTCACACTCCCGGCCTGGTTGACCGCATTAGCCAAGGAAGTAGGCATGTTGGAGTTTACATAAGACCGAACTTGAGGATTCAAGCCCAATACAAACTTCTGGATGGCCTGTGACTCGGTACCCACCAAGTGAGGAATGAGGGTGGACAACTCTTGAAATCGTCTCACATAGCCCTTGTAGTCGGCTCCCTCCATGTTTAGATTTGCGAATTCAATGGTTAGATTTTGTAGTTCATATGGAGGACAAAACTTTGCTTTTACTTTGTCTTTGAAGTCAATCCATTCCAAATTTTGAGTCCGCCCCAAAGTTATTTCCTGGTTCCACCAACTCAAGGCGTCATGCCTAAACATGCCGGATGCATAGGAAATCCGGTCATCATAGGTGCAATGACTCCTTTCGATCACTGCTTCTATCGCCTCAAACCACCTTATACATTCCGTGGGACCCCCTTTCCCATCGAACTCCGGTGCCCCACAACTCTTAAAATCTTTGAATATACACCCTTGACGGTACCCACCATATTGGTTATTCATGGGCATCCCGATATTAGCTCCCACTGGCCCCTCTCCTTCATCCTCTACGGCATGATGTTGATCATTTTCATTGTTTATGTTTTCTGGGGCTTCGTTGTTTTGAGCCACATTGTTTTGCCCAAGATTTGCCGTGACTTGAGCAATAATGGTGGGCATGATATTGGCGATCGTTTGAGCGATCACCTCAGCCATGTTTGGCTCAGGAACTTCACCGCGACCCCTACCACGGCCCCTACCACGACCTCTACCACGTCCTCTACCACGGCCCCTACCTCCCTGTACCTCCGGTTGAGCTTCCGGTTGAGGTTCTTCCTCTTCAGCCCTATAGTTCGTTCGGACTCTCCTTGGTCTCTCCATTTCTATAAAACAAGTGACACGTTGACCCGAGAGTTAGTCTCAAATTCTCGCATGTTAGTCACACAAGTAGTCAATGCTCTCGTACCGATACCACATACTCATTTCATAACATTATGCTAAGGCAAAAGTGTTAGAATCATAAAGGATTTTTTATTTTTTTTTTATCATGACATCGAGTTGAATTTATTACAATAATTCATCATTAATTCAAATAATCATGCTCATTACATCATACAATCAATTAACTAACACAAATGATTCAAATTATAATCCGAATTCGATATGCTCCCTAGTTATTGGCCGGGTATGTATACAAGGTGTACCAACGGCTAACCTTCCACCTAATCAACTTCCATTGAGCATATCGGTTCCTTATTATACTTTAAGCCACACGTGCGCAATCCATGATGTCATGAACTTGCTATAGTATCGGGTAACCATAAAAGAGTTGATCGGGTTCTTTTAGGGTTGCCACGATATTATACTAAGTTAATGGCATCCCTTCATTTTGCCCTAAATCATCAAATTAGCCCCAACAATAACAACCACAAATCATAATAACCATATTCATCACATTGAATTCAAGCTATCACACAACAGGTCTCAACTACGAACTCACACGGGGATTCACATAATTCACATTGCACACGACCTTCCTAACCATGCATGCTATATGAAGAGTTTTAACTTAAGCCGTAGTCTAGGTCAAACCGCCTAATTCTCTACGACCACGCATGGGCCACCATTCTGTAACACCCCGAGCCAAGGCTCAAAATATCACGGAAATCACATAGCACCAGGTGGAATTACAATAGAACAAACTAAATGCAATTATAGATTCGGTGAATCCAAAACATAACGATTACAAGTAACAAAATACAACAGGAGCAAATAGCCATCAAAGTTAACAAAATAATACTCAAAGATGGCAAACGATCCTAAGTATAATGCAAAAGGAAGGCCAATGAATCCTTGATCCATGAAGTCCATAGTCCGGGTTTACAGCAAGCAAGCAACTAAACTCCACGTCCTGGGAGAACCTGATTACCTGAAAAGTGTACTAAGCATAGTCAACACAAAGTTGGTGAGTTCGTAGTAATGGTCCACAAGGAACCATAGACAGAATCATAAAGCACGAAAGAAGGCTAAACCTGACATACAGTGAGCCTCTACGAAACACAATAATGTCCAACAACAAGATTACACAAGTGCAACGCGTGAAATGAAGAAATGCATAAATGATATGAGTATCAATGCAAATGCCGGAATGCATGAATAAGCCAACATGCCTATCCTATGCGTGAGCTCAAGTCACCCATGCAACGATACCCTTCTGTCATCTCAATGAACAAGGCTGTATCTCAAAATCATCGAGATATATATGTCTATATACTCTGAGTCAGGTCTACATCCAAAATGGGTGCATACATCTATGCACCAGGATGTCGGCAATCCCCTGCCGAGGGTCGTCAACAATGTATGCAATGCTTACAATCAAATGTAAATGCATAAATCATGAACCAACAATCAATAGACAATGAACCTGTGCCAACAGTCAATATTCGTCAAACATAACCCAACAACAAATATACTACAATCATACGCCAACGATCAATAATCAACAACATAAGCCACAAATCAATATCTTAAACCAACTATACGTACATATACTTCAGAGGATTCTACTTTCTCCAAGTCCCAGATGCTTATATATAGGGTCACCCGCAGCCTTCCCACTACATCTAAAACCCAATGAAGGCATAACCGACTTCCATGTATGTACGTCTATCCTAATATGAAAGTAATACCTAACTAAAACATAACCCAAGTCAATCAGACGACAATAAATGTCCCGTCAATCTAACAATCAAGTCAACAATCAATATACCAATAAATGCAAGTAACACGCCAGGTTTACACTTTTCAGCCCGAATCTCAAGCGAGTAGGGAGATACGAAACTCACCTTGTCCGATAAAGAAGCTAGTATAAGATTGCAGGCGAGTATTACGGTCCACACGTCCAAAACCTATAATTATACATCAATATATCATAATGTCAACTCTACAATCATAAACAAGTTGGTTTAGCACAATTAGGTCAAGTCACAAACCCTAAACGCCTTTCCAACATTAACGTGTAAGAGAAGAACTCATTCGACTCGACCTTTTAGAAATGACCAAAGATTCATATAAAAAGAGTGTTACTACAAGAAACTAGACTCTCTTACGATTCCAACGATAGGTCATACGTCTAAAACGGGCTTACGGTTCAAAAGTTATTGACGTTTGAAAACTGACGCGTAAAGCAGGAATAGTAACACGAGTTTATGAACCCTAGCACGCGCTTACTAACCCTAAACACGTGTTTAGAAACCCTAGAACGTGTTTAGGAACCCTAGCACGTGTTTAGAAGCCCTAGAACGTGTTTAGGAACCCTAGCACGTGTTTAGAAGCCCTAGAACGTGTTTAGGAACCCTAGCACGTGTTTAGAAGCCCTAGAACGTGTTTAGGAACCCTAGCACGCGCTTATTCCAAACCCGTGCTACTGTTCATGCGGCTTGAAACTCAAGGGATTCTAATCCGATTTTTGACTCGATTCATGGCACAAAACATTTGGGTTTTACTAGAAACATGTTTAACAACATAAAATGATTAATATGAGATAGTTTTAACTTACAAATTCTTCCACAAATGCTCAAACCCGAATTTGACTAAAAATGAAGATTTTCTTGTTCTTGAACTCTAATCTTTTGATATGATATATAAATGATGAAGATGATGCAATTTCTTGAGTTAATCTAGCTTCGAACACTAATTTGATGCAAGAAGAGGATGAAGAATGAATTGGTTTTCTTTTGTTTGAGAGAAATAGAGAAGGTAGATAGAAAGATATGAAATGAAAGGATAAGGGGGGGGGGGAGGATGGGTAACTAGTTGGCCCATGGGTCATGGACTACCCATGGGTCGACCCGTTTCCCCCAAGCCAATTTACAATTGATTATGCAATAAACGCTAAACAAACATATTAACGACCCGACTAACATACCACATAGTCATATAATCACAAATGGGCTCAATTATTTCATTCAACAAGTTTGTTAGTCGAATTACATCAAAAAATCAACGGGTCAAAATTTACGGATGTTACAGTATCTTGTATCTTTGTTTCTTTGTCTATTTTCTTGAAATTTGGCAATAAATTTTATTGGTTTGAAGATTGTTCTTAATTTATTTGATTTTGTACATGAGCAGAGTATAATACATGTAAAAGACATAAAAGACATAAAATAGACATAGATTGCATTGTTAACATTGTAACCAATGCTGACCAGTAGCAAAAGATTCAAGGTCTCAAATTACATGGACATAAAAGACATAAGTAGTTAAGTACCATAAGACATTACATAGACTAGAGTAGTAGTAGCAGAGTACATGACCACATAAGGTAGCAAAATGTATCAAAAGATTACATGATCACATGACCAGATTACATTAGACATAAATATCAAATAACATTAAACTTTCTTGAGGCTGCTTTTCAGAACACATCTTCTACCACCTGGACTTGAAACAACATTGGACTTGGTAGATCTTGGACCTCCAACACTTGCATTTCCTTGACTTTGACCTCCATCAGTTGAAACTCCCTCAGTTGGAACTCTCTTTCTTGACTTGGTAGATCTTGCATTTCCTTGACTTGGACCTCCCTCAGTTGGAACTCTTGGTGCACTTTGACTTGGTTGTGTTGGAGCACTTTGACTTGCTTGTGTTGGAGCACTTTGACTTGCTTGTGTTGGAGCACTTTGACTTGCTTCAGTTGGACCAGTTTGACTTCCTTGTGTCCATTTGCAAGTTTTCTTGTTGTGACCAGCCATCCCACATTTCTTCTCCCTACCCTTAACCAACTTGCTATTCAGTACCTCACACATATTGTTCAACAACACATCAGATTTAGCCCTCCCTGTTTAGAAAAAAGTACATTCCTTCATTCTAAATTTAGTATGATAAATAAAAGGACATTATGGATACAAGCAGCATACCTGAAAAGTGTGATCTACTCCAATGTTTAGGTGGGATTTTGGCTAACCAGTTGTGTGCAGGTTCACTGAATCTTTTGAATTCAAGCATGTACTTGGTAAACTCTTGGACAGTTGATGCTGTTGCACACCTCCACAGATGATTCTTAAAAGCTGTACCTCTCCATTGCAGCTTCATATTTTCATGGATGTGTTTTACACAGTACCTGTGTTCAGCACATGGAAAGAGTTTTGCTAAAGCTGGAATGAGGCCCTGTGCATAAAGTAATAAAGTAAGAAATTACAATTATAAGCATATGAAAGTGCAATTATAAGTCCAAGAGATTGACCTTTTGTCTATCACTTATGAAAGTGAAGTTGGAATTTCTCTCTAAATCTAAATCTTCTCCCAGGCATTCTAAAAACCAAGATACAAGATACACTGATTCAAACTACTAACCAAATATTACAAACAAAATCACAATTAATACAACCACAAACACTATCTTCAATTTCTTCAATTCGTTATTCTTTTTTTTGTAGTTGTGCTTCAGTTCGGTTCTTAGACCTCAACAAGCCTGGTATAATTTCCATTGCACGTTGACACATCGGTGGGTCAACCCATCCAATGAATCTGCATTTCGAAGCCTACCAAAGTGCAAGAAACCATTTCAATTCATACAAGATTTATTACCTAATTGAAATTTAATGAAAACATACCTCATTTGGGCATGCGTAAAAACGCCTTCCTGGGTTTTTGTCTGTCCATGATGTCCGAATTATTGCTTCCCTACCGCACCCACAAAATACCATTTTCTTGTTGGAGGCCACGATTTATTGAATTATATGATATATTAGGTTTAATTTTGGTGTGAAATGGGGAAAGTGAAGTGAAAAAGGGTAATATAAGGGAGAAAGAGAGAGAGGACGGTCAAAAGGTGTGGGGAAAAGACAAGTGTGCCCTCACGTGAAAGCCACGTGAGGAGGGTTACCGTCCAACAATAACGTCCGTTTATATAAAGGACGAAACGTGACCATTATCCTTCTATAAAGGATTGCCAGTGTCATTTCAAAAGTTAAAGAATGAAATGTGAAGTTTTGGTAAAACCATAAGGACGATTTGTGAAATTAACTCTAAATAGTCACTATATTTTTCATAGCAATATATATAGTACACACTTCCTATAATAAGGCCTTAAGTAGTCAAAAAAAAAAATAAATCTACAAGCCAAATATTATTTGCCAAATGCAATTTACAGGCCAAAATAACATTATATTAATACAAACAGACACATGCACATGTGTGTATATAAGTATCATAATGAGTAAGCATATTCTATATCATTATAGAGAAAACCCTAATCTGTTGGATCAAAACCAAAAATAAAAATAAAAATTGATTTACTCAAATGAGGTACTTTTAGTGTTGAACAACACATTGTATAAATATCAATGGTCACATATCATGTAACATAAGATCATATCATATAGTATATATAATAGCAAACAAGAAATAGATATCTATATATATATATATATATATATAATGTACAGTAAATAATAAAATAAGTAGAAATAACTCGCAAACTAATAGAATAATGTACCTTATGAGAAGCATCAGCATTGAGCTTCATCTGTACTTTAGATTTCTTCACCATTGAAACGTTTGGATTGTGTCAAGTTTGGAAGACTGAAAGTCAGAGACCACCCCACACTGTAAGAAACTTTTCGTTTTTTAGTTTTGAAAAGTAACCTATGGTTATAAAGCCATTAGTTAGTACAACAGCCAACAGGTATGTTTGTAAGGCCGGTGCCAACGCTCGGCGAGGGAGCTCGGCGTGGCACCTTTGGTCTCTTCCTGGGTTGGCATGGAGCTCTTCTTGGCTCTTCCTAAATTTGCTCTTCCCCCGGGTTGAGTTTGACTTTTGACTTTTTATTTTATTTTAAAATAACGGCTAAAAAAAAAACCCACCTTATTTAAACTACCATTATCAAACT
The DNA here is from genome assembly GCA_034093135.1 of Erigeron breviscapus. Classification (NCBI taxonomy): domain Eukaryota; kingdom Viridiplantae; phylum Streptophyta; class Magnoliopsida; order Asterales; family Asteraceae; genus Erigeron; species Erigeron breviscapus. The sequence continues at coordinate 25,878,767 of CM067171.1, forward strand.
AAACAAACACATTATATTATTAAACAAACACATTACATTACTTAAAAGACAACACATAATTAAAAAGACAGTACAAGATAAAAACACGAAATACATTCGTTTGCTACGATTACTTTTCATCATCTTTTATTGACATACTTCCTATGCCACAGTAAGCGCTTTCGTCGAGCCACCACTTGTCGTGTTGGGGACATTTAACTTCCCAAGTGGTTTTGTCTTCCCCGCAATTGTCGTGAAATGATTCAGCCTAAGTGCATTGGTCACCCAACGTGTGACCGACCTTAAAAACATCATCGACCACCCTCTTGACCTTGTTGATCTCCCCCTGTAGAAACGAAGAATAGTTCTCTTCGTGCTTCGAAACATTGCGGCTGGGGCTTGTATTGCATGTATCTCTTGCTCGCATCGTCGTCTTTTCTCCCGTAGGTAACCCATAACCCCAGAGAGTTCAGTTTGATGGAGGGTGTCCTCTTTGATATCAGCCATGATTCTTATTTTCATCTCATCTTCGGTCAGACGAGGTCGGTGAACATTCTTTTTTGATGATGAGGATGCCATTTGGTTAGAAAGAGTGAGTTTGTAGAAGAATGAAAATTGGAATAGTAATGAAAATGGCATGTGCCCTAGGTTCGTATTTATAGAGTGACAAACTAAGGCTAGCCGTTCAGGGACTGGAAGTGTAAATGTTTTTGAATTTTTGGCCGTTTGAGGGATTGAAAGTGTAAATAATTTGAATTCGAACGTTGGAGGGACTAATTGTGTATTTGTTTTTTGAATTTTGAACGTTGGAGGAGCGTCTTTTAGTTTACCTATAAACACTGGCTCCTTATCAAATATTTCTGATCAAAACACAAACTTTTATACATCTAAAATGGCTTCTTCATCAAATGTCCCTAACCGAAAACCACCAATGACTATCGATCAAGTGCAGGAAAGTATCATGGCTGATATCCTCGACCACCAATTGTTTAAAGAGGAACTTGTTGCAGTTATGCGAAAACTAAGTGCGAAGAAGCAATGGTGTCGAGAACAAATCAGTTATATACAACCCGGGTATTGTACTGATCTTAAGTGTCAATACTTTACTTATTTGAAGGAGAAGATCGACAAGATTCAAATTGCTTTGGAACAACTTGCTTGTGCGGTTACCACCTTGGACCATCTGATCATATGGGCCAAAGCAGTTTATGAGATGAATGAATAAGTTTGTAATGTGTTGTAGGAACTATTATGTTGTATGTTTCTTTTTAATAAGTTTGTAATGTTTTTAAATTATGAATAAACTTCTGTTGTTATTAAAGACATTACAATACTAAAAGACATTACAATACTAAAAGACAATACATAATTGAAAGTACTAAAACACACTTAGTTAAAATACTAAAACACACTTCATAATTCAAAAAACAATTAAAAAGGAACCATGATAAGCTCCCTGAAGCAGTGCTCGTATCTGAAGCCCCTCCCATGCTTCTCCTGGTAAAGCTGATGCGCCGTTGCATAAAGCAACTCATCAGAGATGGTCCTCCCCTGTGCAATCAACCTCGCATAGATTGCCTCAAACTGCTTACATTCCTTCCGGATTTTGTTGAAGTGACCTATCAGTTGGTGTTTGCTCCGTGGACCTTCAGTCGTGTCGCTGTTTAACATTTCAGTAATGTCGTTCCAAGCGTTTTTGCTTGGATTAGTCATTTCACATCTTTCGGTCACGGGGTCAGGTTGCCTCAACATCCAAGACCTCGACAAACAAAGAATTCTTCCTAAATTCTTACTTCATTAAATGTGTTTCAAGCTAATTTAATACTAGAATAATCATCTTCATCATCATTGGAGCATCATATCAAAAGTTTGGAGTTTAAGGTGCAAGAATTCTTCATAAATAGCTTAAATTCGGGTTTGAGGCTTTGTTGGAAGTTTTGGTAAGTTAAACTTGTCTCAATATAATCATTTCATATTTGTAAACTTTTCTAATCTATTTAGTCAATTTGAGTCAAGTTTAATTCGATTAAAAGTCAAATTAGGGTTCTTAATGCTTGAAATGGGTCAAAACCGAATTATTTCACCCTTTCGTTGTTATGGGCCGAATTCATGGAATGAGTTATGTGCGAAAACATGTCTCTAGTCTAGTGTAGACAACCCTGAGCCAAATTCGGATTTAAAACTCATTTAAATCAAAATTAGGGTTTTGTGTATAAAAATTAGGTCAAACTAAATTAAATCATAATAATTGATGATTTTGATCGAATTGAAAAAAGAGACTGGATTTGGTTTACATTCATCACGTTATACAACACACAAAACATGTTTTGGAAAGTCCCAGATCGATCCAAGGTCGCGAATTAGGGTTTTGTATCTTGCAAGTCAAAGTTGACTAAAAAGTCAACTGTGTTCTTCAATCATTTTCTGCCCAGATTCTTGCCCACCGTCTGCCAAATTGAAATGAGCGTCTCCCCTGTTCCACCGTCTCTTACGGTCAGTCCACCGTCTGGGACGGTGCAAAATGAACCTTTACGGTCCTTTCTTATGTGGGGCGGTAGCAAAACGGTGACCACACGCTGAAACATTCTTTTCCAGACCACCGTCTGGGATGGTGGTGTTCAGCGTGCCAGACGCTGGGCCACCTGCAGGCTAGCGTGCGTGACGGTGGGTTGGGGCGTGTGAGACGGTGGCTTGGTTAGCAAGTTTTCCAGTTTTGTTTTCTAGCCTTATTTTCGTGACTCTATTATTGTGCCAAGCTTTCCGTTGAACACTTCTCGACCTTCCAAGCATCTTAATTGAGTCGAGGGTCAATTGAGGTCGAGTGTCAATACTAAAACCCGAACTAGACACTTAATATAAATGTACATGCTTATTGATAGGTCGTGACCCGGAATTGATCGTTGAACGACTCTACCTTTATCGTAAACTTGTTGTCGCCGGCAAAGGTGAGTTCGTAGCCCCTTTTCTTTGTATGATTTTGGGGTGAAAAGTGTACAACGTGTTTCTTGGTTTGTTTGATCGTTATGTGTTCGTCTATTTGAGTAATCAAGGTTATGTGCTCGTTTGAATTGTGAATCAAGGTTGTATGATTGTTTGGCTATTTTATCAAGGTTATGTGCTCGTTTGAATTGTGAATCAAGGTTGTATGATTGTTTGGCTATTTTATCAAGGTTATGTGCTCGTTTGAATTGTGAATCAAGGTTGTGTGATTGTTATATGTTCGTATCAAGGTTATGAGGTTCATTAAATGATCCAATCAAGGTTTCAAGGCTTTGTGATCGTTTATCGATCCAAATTATGAGATCATTTAATGACCAAATCAAGGTTTCAGGGTTATGAGATCGTTTATCGATCCAAATCAAGGTTTCAAGGTTATATGATCATTTAATGATCTAATTATGTTCGTATCAAGGTTATGAGGTTCATTAAATGATCCAATCAAGGTTTCAAGGCTTTGTGATCGTTTATCGATCCAAATTATGAGATCATTTAATGACCAAATCAAGGTTTCAGGGTTATGAGATCGTTTATCGATCCAAATCAAGGTTTCAAGGTTATATGATCATTTAATGATCTAATTATGTTCGTATCAAGGTTAAACGGTTGTTATCCCGACACTTGTTTCTTTTAGTCAAAACCTACGAACTCACCAACTTTATGTTGACGCATTTTAGTACACTTCTCAGGTAATCAGGTGAATCAAAGGCATGATGGATGATTGCATTGCATGTGGTAGGATTGAGCTTGGACTTTTGTGGATCCGTGATTCATTGCACCCGTTTATGGGTTATGCCTAGGATCGTTAGCCATCATTTGAACTATTCTTTTGTAAACTATTGATGGCGTTGTGCTCTTTGTGCATTATTTGATCCGATGTTGTATTTGTACTTGGATTATGTTGGATTACTTTAATCCCTGAATGCATTTAGTAGTCTCTACTTAATTTCCATGTCATACTGAGCTATTCTATTAATACCCCATGTTTCCGCCTTGTTGGGGTGTTACACATGTGAGGGTATAAACGTATTTTCCCCCATTTGCCCTTCTTCTTCATATTTATTCCCCTTTTATGCCTAAAAGCTTTTGAAACAAACAAAAGATCTATCCAAAAGTTCAAATCATCACAAATATTCATCAATATAAAACACTATATATATAATCATAATAGTTTTGGAACAAAATATATATTATTACCACAACCGCCGCCGCCTGTAACCACCATCAACGCCACCGCTGGTTCCACTACCACTACTGACAACCGCCGCCGCCTGTAACCACCATCAACGCCACCGCTGGTTCCACTACCACTACTGACAACCGCCGCCGCCTGTAACCACCATCAACGCCACCGCTGGTTCCACTACCACTACTGACAACCGCCGCCGCCTGTAACCACCATCAACGCCACCGCTGGTTCCACTACCACTACTGACAACCGCCGCCGCCTGTAACCACCATCAACGCCACCGCTGGTTCCACTACCACTACTGACAACCGCCGCCGCCTGTAACCACCATCAACGCCACCGCTGGTTGCACTTCCACCACTGCCAGCCGCCGCTTTATTTGTTTGATAATTATGTTGGATGAAGTTTTGTTATTTGATAAGTTTAGGCTGGTTGTTATGGGTTTAATTCTTTTTTGATATGTATGAAACTTTTTGTTTGATTTCCATGCTTTATTTGTTTGATCTTGTTTTTCATTTGTTTTTTTGATAAGTTTAGATTTTGCATTTGGTTTTTAGCAACTGAATCTGTAAAAAATGTTGGTAGAAGATAAGGGACAGGGTAAAATAGTCATTTACACATTCACATGTTAGGCACATGACCAATTTTAACGATCCGTTAGTCTCCGTTAGGTGGAGGTATGGTGAGCGTGCAAATTTGACAACTCTGGGTATGACTCGCGTAATTAAATTCTTTGAGGTACGAAAAGTGAAATTTCGACACCTACTCAGGTACCATCTGTGTAATTTACCCTAATTACTAATTAGATAAATCTATCAACAATTAGATAAACTTCAGTTACATTACTTGCATAGTTGCATATAACATATACTGTAACTGGAATAAGAATAACCCGGCCAGCTAAATCAAAACTAGTAGATGACTGTTCAATGAACTCATTTGCTCATTTTGTCATGACTACATTCTTGGGTTTGGCTTGAGTTTCTTTTGCCATGACACCACCACCAGTCTCAGCATTACTGCTTAAAGAAGAAAACTGACCATCATGCAACATAGGGCTAGCCAAAGTTTCGATGACCTTTTCCAACTTCGATATGATCTTCATATAGGTAGGAGTGGATTTGTTGGAGTTATCGTACTATAACATAACGAAATAGCAGTCAGGACACTATACAACCTAGAAATAAACCAAAAGTCTTTGCAACTTTGCATCATATGCATGAGAAAAATGCAAAATTGAAGTAACATAAAAGTGGTAAGTTCAGCCCGTTTGTGTGAACACGAGTCAATTTGGGTCACACAGTTGTTCTAACTAATAAGAAAACATGTGAAATGGGCTAAACCGGTTTAAAAGTTCTTCACAGACAAGTGTATAACTTCCTTCATAGTTTTATTATAAAAATTGTTTGATATACTAGTTTCAATATGTTAAAACTTTTGTGAGCCCCAAAAAAAAAGTTAAATCAAAACAGCCTTAAGCTGTAAAAATAAATCGTAGTAATCTAAAAGCAAATTTGATTAATAACATAAGAATGTGGCAGGAAACTGCAACTATACCACTTCAAGTTTGCCTAAAGTGATTTCCAGCATTCTTGAAAGCTCATGATTTTCCGAAGTTAAAGCTTCTTCCTGAAAATGATGCAAAAACACATTTAAAATGGCTATTCGTTTAGCTTACCTCCATCATCAAATGGAACCCCAGATCATGACGACAAAGATGACTTTGAACACTAACAATTGAGAGAAGGAAAGAAGCACCTTGAAAGAACCAAAACATCCGGGGTTTTTTTACTAAAAAACGGAAGAAACAGAGAGTTTGGTCCATATTTCTCACCAAAACGTTCCTCCTAATTGGGAGAGGATTTAAAAAGAAGGGTATAGGAATGAATTTCTCCAAAAAAATCCAAGTCCTGATGAAGGCAGAGAGTGTACGGCATAAAAATGTAAGCTTCTGATCATTTTCTCCCTAGCTCAGCTTGATAACATTATAAACAATAATGCTAATTTTTCTTTTTTACCCGAGAAAATGATAAAATACATAAAAATATCATATGTCTTTTCTCCAAACTAGAGCATAACACACGGGGCAAGAATTAACCTTCTTTTGTGAGTCGAGATATAAGCTCTTGTAATTGAAGTCAACCTTCTTTCGAGATCCCTGTGATTTATGCAACACTACAACATTAGCTTTTATTGTAGAATGATTAATTACATGATGGTTAACAACTAAACGAAAAATATCAGTTCACCAGTACAAAAGTTTATTGGAAGGACTTGCTAGCTGCTAATAGTTCACAGCCTCGTAAACTCTTTTTTGTATCCGAAATTGACCTCATAACTAAGGATGTGTTCCTTTACTTGATAGTGGGGTTCTAAACAGGGCAGAAATTAGAGAAATAAGTGATATTTTGTCTTTAAAACTGGTTTTAATCAAAAAACTACCCATCCATTTAGACTGGATAAAAATATAAAAGCACAAACTATAAAACTAGTTAACTGTTAGCAATCTTACCTTGGTTTTAAATCCTTCAAAAGCCTTAAAAAGATCGTGTACTTTTTCATCCAAAATCTTTTGATTTGACTTGAGCGTTTTATTCGCGTCAAGATGATGTGTCTCAGATAAGGCAGACGGCTGTTCAACAATGAAATCACCATGAGGTTCGTCTTCCTCTTTATCACTCTCTACTAGTACTATATCTATGCTTTCACCCTCTTGATTCTGATGAGGCTTCACGACACTGTGCAACCGCCCTGAACGCCTCACAACCATGCTTTTATTGTTTGATTTCTTCATCGATATAGCATGATCAGGCTCACAATGGTCTGAACCACTTGCGTTAGCCTCTGACATGGCACCAAAATTCTTGGCCTAGCATGATATATATTTTTCCAATTTTCAAATGAATATATTAATGTAGATCACGGAATATGTCATCGTAATCATTAGATGAAAGTGTCTGATTAAACTCACAAGGAAGAAATTTGGAGGGGAAAAAAAACATATACATTGAACATGCTTAAGCAATAAATAAACATAACAGTAATACATTAATTTCATCGTGTCATTGATTTAACAGTTTACTTATGTATGTCCAGAAAACCTTTGACCGTTAAAAGTTTGTCAGTTTATTTAACCATTGTGAAAATTGAGTATCAATACGGTAAAATCTTATGACCATATAGGTATGAAGTGAGATGATTTAGCTTGTAATCTTATGATAGTTATGTGATTATATACTCTATGACCTTAGTTGCATAGTGTTAAACAATATAAGATGAAAGTCATTAAAGAACCCAAATTGTGTCGCATCATACTCGTAATCTAAATTATGACATGGCAAAAAGTACATTGTTGTTTTAGAAAATTACCCATATAAAACAACTTTTTTATGTCATATGCTTTCAACTCTCTATTTAAAATACTAACTCCCAACTGACAATTTACAAAAAACAAGTGTTTCTGACTTCCAAAATAAGAAGATTATCCAAAAATTATAGCATTTCTCTGCCACATTTGGGAGGTTAATACCTAAGTACATTGAACAGCGGAAATCTTACTAGTCGGCAATGGGTTCAACAGAGTCTTAGCCGTTTGCCGCCCCATGACTTTTAGAACTCTCCCAACTAGCAGATTTGTACTTTATATATAAGAAGATCAATTAAAGCTAGAGCAAGGGTTTCACTAAATTCAAATAAATAGAAATCTTACTTACTAAATTAACGCTTATACTACATTTGATATCAAATTAAAAAGGCTACAATAGTTTAAATTTGACTACAAACAAAGAGTTCATGGCCAACATGGGAGAGGTAAATCACGTATAATTATAGTTAAAGGGACATGGGGATATAATTTGAACCCATGACCTTCGTTTTTATGCAACATGTCCCCCACCAGGCTACTATCACGAGTAAGAATTTTGTTATTACCATCTAACATTTTTACAAGTAGACAAATAGATTTGGACAATTTCATTTCCTCAACTTCCTTTTTCACAATCCTCCTGAATTAAAATTAAGCCAGCATTGTTGACTTCTGCAAGTATGTGCATTCTTACTCAAGTTTTAACTAAGGAAACAATAAAACCTAACATAGCTTTATGACATTATTAGTAATGTTATTTATATTGAAACAAACTTGTAAAATTATAGAAAATCATTAGCTTTGAATAAAATCAACCTCAGGGATACCCTATAGGCCACGTATGTTAGAGTCAAATGATCCAACTTTTTCCTAGTAATTTGTCTCCCTCTTGATCCGTTTATCGTTTCATCAAAGGTTTAATTTACATCAAATCCATGAAATTGTTTTAGATTAAAAAAGAAAGGCTACTATGCTGAACTACAGTAGGCTCTAAACAAAAAGTTCACATTTTTCATAGAATCAGTACACACATGTATCTAAAAAACAAACGCTGAAGTCGGAAGCAATTCATAGGCCAAAATAACATATGCAGTATGTATATATGTCAAAAAAATAAGTAAGCATTTTCATTTTCCATATATCATTCGAAATAAACCCTGCTAGACAAACAATTTATAGAACCCAAATGTCTGATCAAGACGAAAAAGAAAAATGATGATTTTTCTCGAATGTAAATTCTTTAGTCTTGAAAAATAGACATGTTTGGTTTTCAATGGTCTGATCATGTAACATAAAGCTATATTAGCAAAACAAGAAATAAAAATAATAAGAGCAAAAATAACTAGCAAATGTAGTCCATGTACCTTATGAGAAGTAGCAGCATTGAGGTTGATCCGTTTTTTGGATTTCTTCACCATTATTGAAACAAAGGGGGTGTTTGGGGGATTAGCTTAAGAAAAAGGAAAACGGCTGCTTTTATTTGAAACAAAATTACAAAAGACCGCCCAAATTTAAAAACATCTCACCACCCGTAAGATTGTAAGAACCGTGCCAATTGCATTTTATCGGTTTGACTGATGACTGACGAGCTAGTCGATTTGCCGAACCGTTGAAACAGTGGTGGATCCTGATCGGGTATTGGTATTATATCATAGTCCTTTAATTCGGGTAGGGTATAGAAAAGAAAAAAATAGTTAGTGAAAAATATTTTCTAGTTTTTTAATTTTTAATTTTATAGAAAATGGAAGGAGTTTTCAATCTCTAGAAAACAAATGAAAATTTTGAAAACGCGTTCAAAACTAGAAAATGTTATTTTCATTTTCAATATTAAAAAAGATGTTCTAATATACTTGGTTAAGTGGGTTGGGGGAGGGGTGGGGGCGGGGAGGGGTGACGGGGGTAGGGACGGGGGCGTATGAAAAGAGTTAATATAAGTTGAGGTTTTTTAAATTTAGAAAATGGAAAATAAAAAGTGGAAAACAATAAAAATGTGTTTTCTAGTTTTCCATGGATAAATGGAAAACACTGTTTTCTGTTTTTTTGGAAAACATTTTTAAAAAACTATGATTTGATCGCATTCTCTGTTTTCCATGTTTTCTTAGAAAACAGAAATGAAAAACAATGGATGTTTTCCCCAATTTTAAGCTTTTTTCAATAATCAAATTTCCATTCTTACACATAAAAAAAGTAGGAACATGAGGGAGAGAGGAGTCATCTAACCCAAATTCCCAACCGTCTCACCAACCAATCACATCTATTCAACTCATTTTTCCTTATCAACCCTACCAACCAACCCTCCCAACCTATTTTGTTGCTATTCATCACTTTCTCAACCCTCCTAATTTTTTTTCTTTTTCATTTAAGTTAATCAAATATTTTTTTAACAAAACAATATAAATAAACATAAACCATTCATTACATAAACTAATAAAATAAAACAAGGCGGTGGTAGTCTTCGCGGTTGACGAAAGGCGCCTCGTCCCGGCACTCGTGAGCCGCTAACAACATTTTTCCCTCTCCTTGGATCCATGGATTGTGAAACTAGAAAATGTGTGTGATGTATGAAAATGTATAGTTTTTTTGTTGTGAGTTGTTTGAGAATTAGTAGTGTATTTATAGATATAAATAGGAGGATTTATTTTTTTTTAAATAAGAACGGCTAATCTCAATAGTTCCCCCCCCTCATTCACGCTCCAACGGCTATATTTCTTCCCAGCCAACGAAGGGTTAACAACCAGCCCAAACCCCAACCAGCCCTAAACCAGGTGGGATGGCGGCGGTGTTCCCCAACGGGTTCACCAAACCAGCCACCACTCCTCTCCCCCTAATAGATTTCCTTAAACAATTCTTTTCAAAAATTATTCTAACTATGATATCATGACACTTATTGTAATTAAAGAATAAGAAAGAAAGAAAATGAGTAAATTACACTTGTCACATTTTAAATTTTAATGTTAAGAATTATTATATTATTTATTAAAAAAATATGTATCATTTCCCAAAAAAAATAATTAGTTTATAACAACCGAATACTACAAGTCTATGATGTGGCTCAATACATATCTTCCACATCTTATTTGGACGTTTTGTATACGAATTATAGCCGTTTATACTTGTTTTGTGGTGCGTTATGGTATTTGCTAGTGGTTTCAGGACTACAGCAGGTACATCGCTCATAATGGTAGAAAGCGGCTCAGAAATGGTGCATATGCATTAACGGATGAAGAACGAAGCTGAAATGCCCAAAAGAGGACAGACTCGCGGCGCGACCAGAACCATTCGCGGCGCGAGCCTTAACAAAAATGGCCTCGCGGCGCGACCATGAAAAATCGCGACGCGACAAAAGTCCCTGTTTTGAAAGGCTCCAATGTTGGCACGACTCGCGACGCGAGAAGGCCATTCGCGGCGCGACCAGACGCTGAACTGTCAGATTTCTCTCTCCTGGGGTATAAATACAAACCCCCACTTTACCCTAAACCTAATGTTGGACACTGGAGCCTCCATACTTAACTCCTAGCCATTTTTGAAGGGATTTCAAAAGGTTTTTCATCATTCCAACTATTTTGAAGACTTGGAGATTAGTTTTGGCTATTGTTACTTATTGTAGCCCGATTGTACCCTCGAATTGGATTTCTACTTCATATTTGGTACACTATGTTCTCTTCTCTAATTGGATATTTAGTTCTTTTCATTATGAGTAGCTAAATCTCTATACATCTATGAAGATGAAGTGAAACAATTAGTTATGGTTGCGTAATATTTTGAATTCAAGTTGGTTTTACTTAACATTTTGTCAAGATCTTAATGAAGTGATTTCTTACACTTAATCTTGTGTGCTTAGTGATATTTGTGTTTTTCGATAGTGGTACTAGTTGAATACAAGTATTATTTTAGTGGTTTGTCTATGAACGACTCTTGCTAGGTCATGGTATGATAGTAAAGATACAAGTTTAATAGAAATTACTTTGTTAAGTGGATTTAACGGATGGTGGTACCACGTTTCTTTCACAAAGATAGAATTGTTACGTAAATAGTCAAACAAACTAGCTAGTTCAAGGAATTGCAATAGGGTTGGTGGTACCACTTGTTGCAAGAAATTGGATTGATTAGGTGATTGAGTCGATTTTACAAACGGAGTGCACGCCGGATGTGTTCTTGTCTTATCACGATTATTATCACCAACTTATATGAATTTTGAGCTTAACCCATATGCAACCTAGACTTTTTGTGTAGCGGATTCGACATAGATGACTTTTTAATTATTTGTTACAACTCAAACTATTTTTGCGTACTCTCGATTGACACCGGTTGAGTACTTTATTTTACTTGTTGGTTAAATAGCTTTAAGAAACGCACAGTGACAACTCGGTCACATACCAAACTTTCCCTTGTTTTACATTTTTCACAACTTTTAGTACAACATTCATTCCTTGTGTTCGATCCTGGTCTTGCCAGTTAACTATATTACATACGAACGGGTACACTGCCCGTGAGTGTGTGGTAGTCAGTAAACGGTGGATCTTGTTATAAATTTTTAAGCTAGATTTCACACATCAAGTTTTTGGTGCCGCTGCCGGGGAGTGATTTTAAGTACTTTTGGTTGAGATTCTGTGAATCGATCCTTTTTCGTGCTTTGCACGGAGAAGTTACTTGCTTTATTTTATTATATTTTGCTTTTATTGTACCCCAGGTGCTCTTAAGGTTTCGTTTGTTGTGTTGTGTTCGCAGATTATTTACAGGTAGTGGATGAACACTCGAGCTTCTGGGAAACCACTAGCCAAGACCACATCTAACCCCGAAAAACTTAAAAAGCGCACCAAAACACAAACGTCACAACCATCATCATCCGAACCATTTTTCATAAACACCACTCCTTACCAAACCCACATACTTAACGAGACTTACTACGAGTCGGGAAGTAACGAGTGGGGTTATTTTTCCGAAAAAGAAGAACCCATTTCCGATAAGACACTAACTCCACCCGAATCGCCAAAACCGGACATCAACATGGCCGGTCAACAAAATAATCCGCCCGATCTCTTCAACATGAAAATCGAGGACCTTCCTCGAACCATACCTACAACTCACCGATCGGCCATCCGTGCACCCGAGATCGAAACTTTCGCGGTGAAAGGTAACCATTTACAGATGGTTAAGGATTTTTGCTTTGATGGATGGCATAAAAGAGACCCTCATGAGCATCTTGACAAGTTCGAGATGATTTGCAATCTATTCAACTATGGGGAAAACCAAACCAACAATGTTAAGATGACGCTTTTTCCTATGTCTCTCACGGGAGAGGCTCACAAATGGTTGAAAGGATTAGCGCCGGATAGTTTGACTACTTGGGGGGCGGTTAAGGAAGCGTTTATAGATAGATTCTTTCCGGCTAATCGGGAAAGAGAGCTTAGGCTTGTTATCCGTTCTTTTAGACAAGACGAGGATGAGTCGATAGTTGAAGCTTGGTTAAGGATGAAGGATCTCTTGTGGGAATGTCCCGGGCATGGGGTGAGTGACACCGAAGTTGTGGGGATATTTTTGGATGGAATGAATAGGGAGAACTACGAGAAGATGGTAATGACTTGTGGGGGTAGTATTAGCTACAAGACCTCAAGTGAGCTTTGGAAGATGTTTGAGGATATGGCAAAAGCTCAAGTCTCTAGACCGTCGAATAGGGATAGGAGATCACGTAAGGTAGTAGCTCGGGTGGATGATGGTGAAACATCCGAGGTAGTCACTGAAATTCGAAAACTTTCAAACCGAATGGATGAAAGGTTCTCTATGGTGGAGAACAACTTTGGTGGGCTTGAGCGTGATGTGAAGATCATGGCGGGGGGATGTGTTCATTGTGGTGGTCCACACCATCCTGATGAGTGTGATTCTATGACACAAGAAGATGTGAACTTTGTGCAAAATCAACGCCAAGGAAATTATCAATCTCTCTTCCAACGTAGTGGCAACTACCAAGGCCGCTACCAAGGTAACTCTTCAAATTCTTCTAATTTTTATTCTAACAATCGTGGTGGTAATTTTCAAGGTAGGTGGCCAAAAGATGATACTCATGGAGCACCTCAACAACAACAACCATCCTCACCCCCAAGGAAGGAGGAAAATCAAGATGAAAGCTCGCCTCTCATGGCCATGATGGCCAAATTTCTTGATAAACAAGACAAGAGGGAGGAAGCTCAAGAGAAGCGAAACGCTTCCATGGAAAACTATTCCAAGCTTTTGAATGAAAAGATTGGGGGGTTGCATGACAAGATTGACATTAGCAATAGCAACAACCAAGCTTTGATTTCTAACTTGGAAAAGAGAATCGATAGAATGGGCAATCAACAAAGGCAACCGGGTACTCTCCCAAGCAATACCCAACAAAACCCAAATCAAGACAAAGGTCAATGGAGAAAGGGGGATGACAAGTACAAAGGACCCCAACACCGGAATGAAACCGTTAATGCCATAACCACGCGGTCCGGGAAGGTAACTACGCCTCCTATTGATAATTCTCGTATTTATAATGTTTCTCCTTTAGTTGGGCAGTTTGATGAGGAAGACGATGAAGAGGTAGAGATGGAATCACCACCGGTGGTCACTACTTCGGTTCCTAAAGCCACACCAATCAAGGAACCCGAAGTCAAGCCCTACAAGCCCAAGATTCCTTTTCCTCAATGCTTGAGGAAGGAAAAGATTCAAGAACAATACAACAAGTTCTTTGACATGATCAAAACGGTGACAATCAATGTGCCGTTAATTGATCTCATTTCGGGCATGCCCAATTATGCCAAGTTTATCAAAGAACTAGTGACGGATAAGAAGAAGCTTGAGGAAGCAAAAGCAACATTTTTCAATGAGGAATGCTCGGCGGTAATCCAAAATAAGCTTCCACCTAAGCTTTCGGATCCAGGAAGTTTTCTCATCACTTGTACTTTTAGTAGGAAATTGTCTTATAAAGCGTTAGCCGACCTAGGAGCAAGCATCAACTTGATGCCTTTTTCAATTTTTAGAAAGCTTTCTTTGGGTAAGTTGAAACCCACCAAAATGAGCATCCGCCTAGCGGATCACTCTTTTCAATACCCGTTGGGGGTGGCCGAAAACTTGCTAGTGCAAGTAGGCCAATTTGTTTTTCCGGTAGATTTTGTCATTTTGGAAATGGAGGAGGACACCAAGGTACCTCTCATTTTGGGCCGACCATTCCTATATACCACAGATGCTATCATTCGGGTAAAGGACAAGGAAATTTCCTTGGGTGTCGGGGGAGACCGAATTGTGTTTAAAATTGAAAAAGCTTTACAACATTCTTATTCTTCCGATGACACTTGTTTTAAGATTGATGTTATAGATGATGCGGTTGAATTAGAGACATTGGAGCTTGTTGGAATTGATGGTGAAGAAAATGATGGCTTGGCTAGTATTGGAGAGGGAGATGTCGCTAGTGACCAAGTTGAGGAGATTGAAGAGATTTTGGCACTTAGCATGGGTGATGCTCCATTGGAAGATGAGGGATTTGAAGAAATTGAGGTAATTCCAAGTAGTAAGCTACCCACTTCCATCGATAATCCTCCTACGGATTTAGAGCTCAAACCATTGCCCGATCATCTAGAATATGCATTCTTGGAAGGTACATCTCTACTTCCCGTGGTTATCTCCTCATCACTTTCGGGTGAGGAAAAGGCTAGACTCATGTCCATTCTAAAGGCCCATAAAAAGGCCTTTGCATGGAAGACATCCGATATACCCGGGATAAGCCCCGATTTTTGCAAACACAAAATCAATTTAATTGAAAATGTGAAACCAGTTATTCAAAGGCAAAGAAGGCTTAACCCTAACATGAAGGATGTTGTGAAAAAGGAAATTGTTAAATTACTTGATGCGGGGATCATTTTTCCAATATCGGATAGTCCATGGGTTAGCCCGGTACATTGTGTACCAAAGAAGGGTGGTATGACCGTTGTTACTAATGAGAATAATGAATTGGTCCCAACCTGGACGGTCACCGGTTGGAGAGTTTGTATAGATTACCGCAAGTTAAATGAGGCCACCAAAAAGGACCATTTTCCTTTACCCTTCATGGACCAAATGCTCGAAAGGTTAGCGGGTAATGAATTTTTCTGTTTTCTTGATGGCTTTTCCGGGTACTTCCAAATACCCATTGATCCTAATGATCAAGAGAAAACAACTTTTACTTGTCCTTTCGGAACATATGCTTATTGCCGCATGCCTTTTGGTTTATGTAATGCACCGGGAACTTTTCAAAGATGCATGTTGGCCATTTTTCAAGATATGATTGAGACCTCCATGGAAGTTTTCATGGATGATTTTTCGGTATTTGGTGACTCTTTTGAAAGTTGTTTAACAAATTTGGATAAAATGCTTGATAGATGTGAGAAAGCACATTTGGTGCTTAATTGGGAAAAATGCCATTTTATGGTCAAAGAGGGGATTGTGTTGGGTCACAAGGTTTCAAGGGCGGGTCTTGAGGTTGACAAAGCCAAAATTGATGTCATGACTAAATTACCTCCACCTACCAATGTGAAGTCGGTAAGAAGTTTGCTAGGTCATGCCGGTTTTTACCGTCGTTTTATCAAAGATTTTTCTAAAATCACAAGACCCATGACTAGATTGTTGGAAAAAGATGTCCCTTTTGAGTTTAATGATGAGTGTCTTAATGCTTTTTCTATTTTAAAAGATAAATTGACGAATGCTCCAATCATGACTTCACCCAATTGGTCTCTACCCTTTGAACTTATGTGTGATGCTAGCGATTTCGCTTTGGGGGCCGTTCTTGGCCAAAGGGATGAGAAGCATTTTCGTCCAATCTATTTTGCTAGCAAAACCCTAAATCCCGCCCAACAAAACTACACCGTGACCGAAAAAGAGTTGTTGGCGGTGGTGTATGCCTTTGACAAGTTTTGACCTTACTTGGTGTTGAACAAAACCATTGTGTTCACCGACCATTCGGCATTAAAGTACTTGTTCTCCAAACAAGATGCTAAACCCCGCCTGCTTCGTTGGGTCTTGCTTTTGCAAGAATTTGATATCGAAATTAAGGACAAAAGTGGGGCTAAAAATGTTGCCGCCGACCACTTGAGTAGGCTCGAAAACCCTCACCTTGAGGAGTTGAAAGAGCATGAAATTAACGATTCTTTTCCCGATGAGTTTTTAATGCAGGTTGAGGATGAGGAGGCACCATGGTACGCCGATATCGCTAACTATTTGTGTGCAGGAATTTTGCCAAAGGGATGGTCCTCCCAACAAAGGAAAAGGTTCTTTTCAGAAATCAAGCATTACTTTTGGGATGAGCCATATTTGTTTAGGGTGTGTGCGGATGGTATGATCCGAAGATGCATTTGGGGTGGTGAGACTAGGAAGATTTTGGATGAATGTCACTACGGTCCTACCGGAGGGCATTATGGGTCGTCGGTGACGGGAAAGAAGGTTTTCGATGCGGGTTTCTATTGGCCCACAATCTTCAAAGAAGCTCAAACGCTTGTGGAGACATGTGATGCATGTCAAAGGCAAGGTAATATCACGAAAAGGGACGAAATGCCCCAACAAGCAATTCAAGTTTGCGAGGTCTTTGACGTGTGGGGAATCGATTTCATGGGCCCATTTCCTCCGTCCAACAAGTGTCTCTATATTTTGGTGGCGGTGGATTATGTCTCTAAATGGGCTGAAGCAAAAGCCTTGCCTACCAATGATGGCAAGGTTGTGATTGATTTCTTAAAGGCTTTGTTTAGCCGATTTGGAATGCCAAGAGCTTTGATAAGCGACCGAGGCACTCATTTTGCCAATCATCAATTGGCGAAAGTCTTGAAAAGGTATGGAGTTACCCATCGTTTCTCAACTTCCTATCACCCACAAGCTAGTGGGCAAGTTGAGAACACCAACCGTGCTTTGAAGAGGATACTTGAGAAGACCATTGATGGAAACCCTAAGTCATGGTCCAAGAAGTTAGATGATGCCCTATGGGCATTTCGAACCGCTTTCAAGACTCCCATCGGTACTACTCCATACCGACTTCTCTATGGGAAGACTTGCCATTTACCGGTGGAAATTGAGCATAAGGCATATTGGGCTTTAAAGCATTGCAACATGGACTTGGTGGAAGCCGGAGAAACGAGAATGCTTCAACTCCATGAGCTTGATGAGCTTAGACATGGTGCTTACGACAATTCGTTGTTGTACAAAGAAAAGACAAAAGTTTGGCACGACAAGAAGCTCAAAAGAAAGGATTTCAAGGTGGGAGATAAGGTCTTGTTGTTTCTCTCTAAGTTCAAGATCCACCAACCAAAGCTTACGTCTAGGTGGAATGGACGGTTTGTTATCAAGCATGTATATTCTTCGGGATATGTCGAGTTGTTTAGAGAGGATGGGAGCTCATTCATTGTCAACGGACATCGGCTAAAGCTTTATCATGAAGAAGAAGTTGCGGAGGGAGCCGTGGTTGAGAAGCTCCAACTTTTTGCTTGAAATTGAGGTTTGATCGAGTCAGGCTCATGACTCGTAAATAAACAAAGCGCTTCGCGGGAGGCAACCCGTGTGTTTTTATCATTTGTATTTGTTTTCCGTAGTTTTGTTCTGTTTTTATGTTTTTAGTTGAGATTCGCAGGTGAGAAATGACTTTGTGTGGACCGGGAGGCGCAAAAGTGCGTTAAAATGCAAAAATTCTGGGAAGAGCAGAACAATCGCGGCGCGATCAGTCCACTCGCGGCGCGAGATTTGGGAGAATTTCGAGAAGTTTGGTCAGAGGTTTTTATCGCGGCGCGATATTGGCTTCTCGCGACGCGATGGTCAAAAACAACTGCATCGCGGCGCGATGGTGTTTGGTCGCGGCGCGATTAGTCGCGAACAGAAACAACCCATTGGACAAAAGTATGAAGGATCGGTGTGGCCAAACAACTATCAATTCGACTATGTCGACGATAGCTACACCCCCCCTACTGCTCCAGCGAGCAAACTATTTAGGCACATCAGAACACAAACACATCCTTGGCTGCAATTCAAGGATGTTCCTAAGGCGGAACGCCAAGTGTTCTTGAATAGGTTGGCGGAAATCCAGGATTATGAGTTGTGTCCCCCTCGTACAATGGACTGGCAGATTATTCGTGATGCACTTTTGGATAATTACTTTGAGGACAGATTTAGGACAACATATACCGATGAGGAAACGGGTTGGGTTGCAAACATCAAAATGTGGAGCAGAGTTTTTGAGCTGAATAGACCGGCTAAGTTAGAATGGTGCCTAGAATTCTACTCCTCTCTTAGAGTAGGATTCTTACCTATCGATGATATCAGTGAGGATCGGGTGATCCACTTCCGATTAGGCGGCACCCGAGTTTGGTTATCTTTGTGGCATGTTTGAGAAGAACGAGTTCAATGATGGTGTGGTTCAGTCGTTTTTGGAAGATAGCATTCTGGATACCTCTCACTTTGATGACGGGGTTACTTTTCATGAGTATTGGAGTAGGATTTCGGGGAAGCCTACGTTTAGCTCGGGGGTGAGCAAGGTGTCGGACATCCGGTCCAAGAAAGTTAGGCTTTTGCATAAACTTATTACATACTCTTTCATCCATAGGGGAAATGCCAACGACAAAGTGTGTAGCGATGATCTGTGGTTACTGAGGCAGTTCCAAGACTTCACCCCAACCCGATATGGTTGTGCTCCTTATATCCTTGCTCGCCACATGCAGAAGCACCGGGAGCATAGATTATTATGTGGTCATTTCGTGACCTCGATCATGGAGAGGTTGGGAATGGCAAACACCAGTGAGGGGAGGAGAGTATCAGACATTGAGCCTACCATTATCATTGATGCCACAGAGTTGAAGAAGGCACGGTTGATGACAGCACCGAGTGATTTGGGTGATGATACTGAGGATGAGCAAGGGCCGCCGGCTCAGAGACAGAGGGTGGAGCCGCCACCCCAGATGGAGCAACCTGACCCTTACCCTTCTTATGATTTTTCAGGTTGGGGAACTAAGCTTGATGAGATCCTGGGTAATCAGAGGCAGTTCCAGGACACTCAAGATATGATGATGGATGGGCAGAGAACAATGTGGAGCCAAGTGAACCGCCTGGGCTACCAAAATGAGTATTGGTCGCCCTACATCAACCATTGGATCCAACCGGACTCTCCACCTCCTCCCCCACCTACTCAGGCTTATAGGCCTCCCTCCATCTTCATGCCAGCCAGCACCACTTTCGGGTTCTTCAGCCCGCACCCAGGTCAACAGCATCCACCACAACAGCACGGTTGGGCAGGTCCAAGTTCAAGCACAGCAGGTGCCGGTAGTAGCACCGGGGGCGCTCAGGATACGCCCCAATTTGGGTCATATAGGCACACCACTGGTGAGCGCTATTCAGGGCCTGGCTATGATTTTTACAGGGGCATATTTGGCGGACCACCCGATCCTGATGCTGGAGATGGCGTACCTTCCTCCCATGACATGGAGGATGACTGATCTTTTCTATTTTTCTTGCTATTTTCTGAAACTATCAAGACATTACACTTTATTTACTTTCGATGTGGTTGTAATCCTGCCGTGTAGGCGATGAGACATGTGTTGCTCGTTTCTTGAAATTCCTTTACTATTACTATGCACTAGCTTCGTATTTTGTTTATGGTAATTGTCAGGTGAAAATTTTGGGGTTTTGCAAGTTGAATTCTGGAAGATTGCTTTTGGAAATTTTGAATAAGCAAGCGGGTTTATGCTGGCAGTCAGTTCAGCACCCACTTGAATTTTGGCTTCAACTTTGCAATGGTGATTTCTCGCTTTCACCCGGAGGTTTTTCATTGTTCCTTTCTACATTTTGCATTTTTCCCTTTTTCCCATTATTCGCCTTAGTTATTCGTTCATTGAGGACAATGTACAACTTAAGTGTGGGGAGGGGGATGGTAAATTGGAAAAATGAAAATTTTTGAAGTTTCTTTCCTTTACTAGCATTTTGGTTATGTTTTTAAATTTTTGAGGCTATAGGTTTTATGCAAAGACGAGAAATGAGGACCTTGGATTTTGCTAATTTAGGATAAAACTAGAGATTAGTTACCTTTAGCTTTCCTTTTCTAGTGCTTGTGGCATTTCATCATTCCAAGGGGTCATAGGCTTGCTCCGAACTTCAATATAATCTAGGTTGCCTGCTAATTGTACCCTAATGATAAAGTAAATGTGAATAATAGTTTCACTAGATGATGTATTGGTAGGCACCGCTTGAGGTTTTTCATTTGAATTTTGCAATTTGTGTGCACAAAGTGCTTGAAATATATTAAATATGCTTGTGGTAATTTGACTTAACATATGGTTTGCACACCGGATGTCCGGTCCTTAATTCCTATGTTATAGGTTGTGGCTCTAGTCATTATGTTGGGTCTTTATATATCGGGGTGTCTGGGGTGCTTCGGCATCAAACGGGTGGCACATGCGGGAACGCGCACAAAACATTTTTCAATAGTCTAGTGCTAATGTGGGCTTTGAGATTCGAATAAGTAGGTCCTTGGGGTAACTTCGTTTTACCTAACTCACCTAAAGCTTCCAACTTGGGATGAGTTGTCCGAAAGTTCGTTACGCGGGTCTCATAGAAACTCACGGGTATTAAATTATAAAACATTTTGTTCTCGTATGTGTTAGTGTTTAGAGCATGGTCTCTGGATATGCAACCTAACCTTGAGTTCTGGCGTATGTCTCTTAACGATACTTAGGTATCCGTAGCGAACCGCTGGCCGGACGCTTAAAGTGCACTTTCGTATGATCACCTAATGTGTGGATAGAGTTGCAATTCTAGACCATAGGAGTATGTTGTGTCGAGGGACTCATAAGTATAACGTAATGAAAACCTTATGGAAAACCAAGGGCGTGAGTGCTTAAGTGGACAAAAATACCGGTAATCATTGTGGAATATTGCTTATGTTGCCAATAATAATTGTGAAGCTTGCTAGTGGATTATAAGCTTAGTAAGAACGAGCTTAAGGTCAATTGGAACGATAGAAATGTTCAAGAGGTGTTAACACAAGCATAGGTGGGATTCTAATCGTAACTAAAAGATGGTTTTGCTCTAGATTAGTCGAATTTTCTGATTTCGTCTTAAACTTTGCTCATTAGTTTTTAAATGCATTTGCTTTTGGTATTCAACACCGCTTGGTCGGAAATTTCTAGTTTAACTAATTTTGTTTTGACATTTGGATTGTTTGGTAACTTGAGATTGGTTTAAAGTGCATACTTGCTTGAGGGCAAGCAAGGTTTAAGTGTGGGGAGGTTTGATGTGGCTCAATTTATACATATCTTCCACATCTTATTTGGACGTTTTGTATACGAATTATAGCCGTTTATACTTGTTTTGTGGTGTGTTATGGTATTTGCTAGTGGTTTCAGGACTACAGCAGGTACATCGCTCATAATGGTAGAAAGCGGCTCAGAAATGGTGCATATGCATTAACGGATGAAGAACGAAGCTGAAATGCCCAAAAGAGGACAGACTCGCGGCGCGACCAGAACCATTCGCGGCGCGAGCCTTAACAAAAATGGCCTCGCGGCGCGACCATGAAAAATCGTGACGCGACAAAAGTCCCTGTTTTGAAAGGCTCCAATGTTGGCACGACTCGCGACGCGAGAAGGCCATTCGCGGCGCAACCAGACGCTGAACTGTCAGATTTCTCTCTCCTGGGGTATAAATACAAACCCCCACTTTACCCTAAACCTAATGTTGGACACTGGAGCCTCCATACTTAACTCCTAGCCATTTTTGAAGGGATTTCAAAAGGTTTTTCATCATTCCAACTATTTTGAAGACTTGGAGATTAGTTTTGGCTATTGTTACTTATTGTAGCCCGATTGTACCCTCGAATTGGATTTCTACTTCATATTTGGTACACTATGTTCTCTTCTCTAATTGGATATTTAGTTCTTTTCATTATGAGTAGCTAAATCTCTATACATCTATGAAGATGAAGTGAAACAATTAGTTATGGTTGCGTAATATTTTGAATTCAAGTTGGTTTTACTTAACATTTTGTCAAGATCTTAATGAAGTGATTTCTTACACTTAATCTTGTGTGCTTGGTGATATTTGTGTTTTTCGATAGTGGTACTAGTTGAATACAAGTATTATTTTAGTGGTTTGTCTATGAACGACTCTTGCTAGGTCATGGTATGATAGTAAAGATACAAGTTTAATAGAAATTACTTTGTTAAGTGGATTTAACGGATGGTGGTACCACGTTTCTTTCACAAAGATAGAATTGTTACGTAAATAGTCAAACAAACTAGCTAGTTCAAGCAATAGGGTTGGTGGTACCACTTGTTGCAAGAAATTGGATTGATTAGGTGATTGAGTCGATTTTACAAACGGTGTCTTATCACGATTATTATCACCAACTTATATGAATTTTGAGCTTAACCCATATGCAACCTAGACTTTTTGTGTAGCGGATTCGACATAGATGACTTTTTAATTATTTGTTACAACTTAAACTATTTTTGCGTACTCTCGATTGACACCGGTTGAGTACTTTATTTTACTTGTTGGTTAAATAGCTTTAAGAAACGCACAGTGACAACTCGGTCACATACCAAACTTTCCCTTGTTTTACATTTTTCACAACTTTTAGTACAACATTCATTCCTTGTGTTCGATCCTGGTCTTGCCAGTTAACTATATTACATACGAACGGGTACACTGCCCGTGAGTGTGTGGTAGTCAGTAAACGGTGGATCTTGTTATAAATTTTTAAGCTAGATTTCACACATCAGTCTACAACAACCAAATCATCAAAAAAAATGGATCCAGATCCCGATTACACTGCTCACTGTTTTTGAATATTTAGATGAAGAGTATGAAAGATAGCCCCTGGAATTTTTACACCGCAATAGGCATCAAAAAGATGGTTACGTAGAGATCGTCTTGGTGTCGCCTTCGTTTAAGGCGTTATTACTTCACCTATTTACCTGATTAACCCAAATTATTATTGAAACGAGAATTTTAACCCCGGGCGTTGTCCCGGGACACATAATGATACGTAAATTGTAGATCGTGTGTGTGACGTCGGTGATATATATACATAACGATAAACGAAGGATAAAAACGGAAATAAGAAACTATATAAAAACTGATCATTTAGTTATACAAAAGGAATACACTAAAACCAAAAAACAAAAAAGAGAACAAAAAAAAACAAAAGGGAAAAACCAAATGAAAAAGTTATAAAAAAACCAAATGTTACATGTGAAAAAGGTATAAAAACCAAATGTTTAAAATTAAAAACGAATATATAATGGGAAAAAAAAGAGTAAAAAAATAAGATAAAAAACAAAATATATAGCATTGTAAAAACTTATAAAAGAACAAAATGTAAAGTGTAGAAAAAGGTATAAAAAAAAAATGTTAAAAAAGATAAGAAAAACCCACAAATTATATAAAGTTAGGGGCTAAAAATAATAAAAAGCAAACAGAAGGGGCAAAAAAGAATAAGAAAAACAAAGAGGGGGCAAAAAGAAGAAGGGGAAAAAAAAGAGGGGACAAAGTGCAAAAGCAAAAAAATAAACAAAAAAAAGGAAGGGAGAGAGGTGAGGTTTGAACCCGTGACCTCCCACCCTACAGGTAGAGACACAAACCACTACACAAAGCTTTACTTTTATGTTTTCATCTGACAAATCTGGTATTTATCTTAAAACGACATATGACGACAAAATAGCTACTGTAGCTAAGGCTACTTTAATTGTTATATATATAATATAATGGTTTTTAATGCACAAGGAGTTGTTTGTCTATATATGTTAAGGTACACATTCGTATGTCCAACCAACCGTTTGTGTGTTTTACATATTTTTGTTAAATCCTAGACTGTGTCGACTTAACCAAATCTAATTGAAAGTGTATTTCCGTCATACGCCAATTGGCGTATGGTTGTGCTCCCAATGCTTTTGATGAATACTTACACGTGGGTCAACAAAACATCATACGATTGTTTAGACAATTTTTGTAAATATATTTTTCATCAATACTCGACCAAATACCTGAGGTACATGGCTTTTCAGGTATGCGCGGAAGCATTGATTATATGCATTTTTTTATGGCTATTAAAATTAATTAATAGATATAGTAATTTACATAGAAATAAAAGGCAAACGGGTAACAATTCACCTTGAAGAAATCGTCCACTAACATGGCAAGATAAATACACATGGGTGATAAAGGATGTCTCTTTTGTCTAAATTATATACAGTATGAAAGTTCATACTAAAATTGTGGTTTTTTAAAACTTCACATTTTTTAGTATGGATAAATTTTCATACACCTTTGATTCAATATAGTTTTACACATGCATAAAAGCGTGACAAACTTTTATAATTTGTTAATGCTAAATAAAAGTGTGATTAATTATAATATTATTTGTAATGATAATATCGTGATGATGACCTACAATAACAGTGGATACCTCTTAGCAAATTCTAAGTCCTAATCTTAAATCTTGGGACTAGCTAATAACATCACTAGTTAGGAATGGCGATATTAGTGTTCTCTCAAACACACCATGTTCTCTATTGGGAATCTTATTTGTTACACTGATAAATCTTATGCGAGTAAATAAACTTATGTAATTATTAACTTAGGTTTTACGAATTTTTTTTAAATTTAGTTATAAACTATTAAACTTGGAGACATGTAACAAATTGCATTCTTTCTCGCACTATCGAATCACATGTGCGACACAACTAGGGCTAATTACTTGGAAAGTCATCCAACTTGTCACAAATACCTTTTCCGGGGTTCCAACAAAAAAAAGTTTTAATGTGGGGTAAAAACCCGGCTAAAAAACGTATTAAGGGGTTTTACCGGATAACATTGCTTTTTACCCGGTTATCTGCCAAATCACCTGCCACGTCCTCATAAATTCACGTGCCCTATAAGGGCTAATTACTTGGAAAGTCATCCAACTTGTCACAAATACCTTTTTCGGGGTCCCAACAAAAAAAAGTAATACCTTTTCCGGGGTCCCAACAAAAAAAAGTTTTAATGTGGGGTATTTGAAAATTAAATTGTTACCTGCAACTTACAAAAACCCCTTAATACGTTTTTTAGCCGGGTTTTTACCCCACATTAAAACTTTTTTTTGTTGGGACCCCGGAAAAGGTATTTGTGACAAGTTGGATGACTTTCCAAGTAATTAGCCCACATAACTATTAAACTTTTTTACTTCTGTCGCATTACATAAACTATTTTGCTGATACACATAAAATCCTTTGATTTGGGGGGGGAGAAAAAGTCAATCAAATACAGTAAAAAGTTGTTGCATTAAAGAATGCTTTATAAAAATCAAAAGAAAGCACTAAAAATGGTCAAAAAAGGGAACAAGGCAAGTGTTTGTCATCGACATCCCTATAAATGGCAATGCCCTTAGCCATTGAAATTATTTACGGTAATCTCCTCATAAAACTTCAAGAAATTATTTAATAAACAAACTGCTTAATTATGATGAAAAAATTAAGTCTAACTACATAATGTATTCTTAGTCCACTCTTAATTTGTCATTGAACTTTAAAACCTTTTGTTAGACTTATTGAATTTTTCTAAAACTTTGGAAACCATCATAACTTTTGTAAATAAGTTTCGCATATCATTGGTACAATATTGTTTGTTTTGTTCGCATACGCTCAAGTATTCAACTGAATTCATTCCTGATCACGATAATCATCATTTAACAACATGAATGATCATTTTCAATAACATGTTCAGAGCCATCACATTGCGCAGATACTCACCAAGTATTTTATATATATTTCAGTCGACCTTTTTGCATTAATTTCAGATGATTTAAACATCTGTTTATTGTCTGTTTCAGTGTTGGGGGCATATAGGGGTGAGGGTAGAGGTGCAAGAAGCGGTTAACCGATTTCGGTTATTAATTTTAATAATCGATTTCGGTTATTTTTTGAAACAGTAATAACCGATTACGGTTAACTTGTACCGGTTAATAACCGGTTTCTAGGTTTTAAAACTGAAACCTATCTAACCAATTTCGATTAATAATAACCGGTTAACCGATACCGGTTAACCTATTTGGGTTTTTTAACCGCCCATTATAATATTGAGAAAGTGGTGAACAATGGGGAAAAACAATCATTTCCGACAAGCCTGAGCGACGAACCCATATTCCAAAAAAACCCATATTCCAAATAAACATCATTTTCTAAACACAACAAAATTCATCATCCCAAATCTCAAAAACAACCAAAAATTGATGTTGGATCGGATGAAAGAAACATTAATCTATATATGGTATAGATATATTGAAAGCTTACGAAATCATCTGATGGTGCGATCTTTCCGGTTATATATCAGTGTATGTATATAATATGATATATATATATATATATATATATATATAATATGTGATTAACCGGTTAACCGGTTATTATTTGAAATAATTAACCGGTTATAGGTTAACAGGTTAATAATCGGTTTTGGTTTTGAAATAGTAACCGACGGTTTCTGGTAACCTATAATCGGTTTTTACTATTCCGGTTACTAACCGGCTTCGGTTACCAGTTACAAATCGGTTCGTTTCGGTTAATCGGTTTTTTTTTTGCACCTCTAGGTGAGGGTGGCCAAGGCCCACCCCCCAAATCCAACCAGCCATATATTTTAGGTGTAGTTTTTTGGTGTATTAGTTTTGGCCCACCGTAAATTTATTTTGATACAGTGATAAAGAACTAAATCCCGTAACTGTTTTGTCCTGATATAAAAAAAACTTGGGAGTTTCAATGTTGTACTTAATATATCTAATACTATAAGCTCAAAAGACAAATGCCAAATTTGGCAGAATTAAATTGGGTTTGGTAGTGGTAGAACGATGCATGTCTTCATTCTTCTCGAGTTCAAGATATTTGATGATTTTTTATTTGGATTTTTCTTGCTAATCAAGATTCAACAATCATTAATTTGGTATTGCTCATTTTTTTCTTGTTTTATATCTTATTGTTTATGTTTATAAGTTTATCACTAATAATTATTGTTTCGAAATGTAATGGCATCTTTATCCTTTCACATGATATTATCATAATTTTACTAATGGTTTTTCTTAATTGTGAGTTGTAATTTGTGGTCAAACTTTTGGGTTTTATAATCCACTCACATTAAATTGTTTTGTAATTTATTTAAGAGTTTATGGTTTATATGAAAAGCAAGGAATAAAAGAAGGTTCGTGAATAGTAATGTTAATGCGGAGATGATTTTGCATAATAACAGGTCTTTGGGATACCTTTGGTATAAAAAT
The DNA here is from genome assembly GCA_034093135.1 of Erigeron breviscapus. Lineage (NCBI taxonomy): Eukaryota > Viridiplantae > Streptophyta > Magnoliopsida > Asterales > Asteraceae > Erigeron > Erigeron breviscapus. The sequence continues at coordinate 25,906,562 of CM067171.1, forward strand.
TGAAAGAAAAACGAATGTATTAGTTGGTATGATTGGTGCCAATTTAGACTAGTGTAAAATTTGTATCTTTTGTAATGCCCGGTGAATTTGTTGGTACGAATATGAATATTAGTTATCTTTTAAAAAAAAATTTTTGACACCCCCTCTCTAAAAATCCTGGCTCCGCCACTGGTCTGTCTGTTTATTGTAATCTTGGTATTGAATGTTTCACAAGTGCTATCTGGGTCATTTGTAGGGTATGGGGAGCATTAGAGCCAGATCGGAGTGTAGGGAAACAAAAGATCAAGATTTAATTCAGCTCATTATCAAGAAGCGTTGACAAACTTGAACATAGTTCTTTTAATAGTTATATAATTATATCATTATGATCGGCAAATATATATAGTAAGAACGTATAACCCAATGCTTTAATGTGTTTCATATAAGTAAGAACGTAGAAGGTTTATCTTTTACGAGTATTAAAATGAAACTACGTATAAAGCTCATTAACCAAAAGCAAATTTGTAAACTTTGACGTCATATGGATTAATTTAAGTTGCCAAATCAGCTGGAGACACAATGAATTTTAAATGGCCTGTCCTACAACCGCATTTGGTGAGTGGACACCATGTATAGTAATAAATCAAAATAAAGTCTAGAATATTTGAAACATGCGTGAGTACTAAAAGTCTTTTATAAATTGTGTTTATTGGTTACTGCTTATTTGTTTAGGTGGTTGACTCTGTAGGAAATAAATTAAGCCATAAAAAACATTGAACAATTAGTAGTGGGGTTCAACACCTTAAAAGGAAATAAATGTCGGCTCCTTTTGTTGTTTTTAGTATTCGAACTAATTCTCCATGCATATGATTTGTGTTCGTTGGTTTATGTTTAAAGTTGTAATTATAATAATGACCATTAAGGAATACTATATTAATTCTTGGGTTAAGTGTGAAAATCGTCCCTGTTGTTTGTTAATTATGCAGTTTTCATCCCTTTGTTAATTTTTTGGCTAAAATCATTCTTTTGGTTTGCATTTCGGCCCTACTTCTGTTAGATACCTTGTGGTTTGCAAATCACATGGATGATTTTGGCCAAAAAGTTAACGGATTGATGAAAACTGCAAAACTGACAAACCAAATAGACGATTTTGAAACCGTTAATTCTATTACAAAAATGTCTTTATTAGTTCGTTTTTTTAGCTCTTGGTCTAGTAGTCTAAAAGAATTTTCTATTTGAAAATCTCAGAGTAGTTCAAATCTACACATAAACATTTAACCATTAGTTTAAAAAGAAAACTATAGAAACTAGCTAGAAAACCTACCGTTTCAATTTTTTTATTAGCTTTTATATATTCTCTATGATTTGAAATGTGAAAGTACTTAGTAGTATGGTGTGAATGAAGATGTACATATGAGGGGTATGTTTGTTAGAGAATTCTTAGAAGTTAATAAGACTTATGATTTTGAAAACTTAAGTTCGTAATATTTTTGACACAACAAAATTTAAAGAGCCTTTTGTGAGGAAACTTTTTTAAAAAAAAAAAATTTATGATAAACTTTGTAGAGGTTTTAAAATTATAAACTTAATGGGCCTCTGTGGGCTTTTGGGCCCAAATTATTTTTATATCCAACTATCCAAGCTAGAAAAGTAGAAAGGAATTACTCAAACGTGGCATTGTTTCCACATATGACTGGATCTGGATTAAGAACAAGCTTGAAAATAAATAAAACATGAACATATCTCATATTCTATAAATTATAATATTTTCTGTTAGATTTTAGCTCTTTTAATTGTATCTAATTAGATAACTGTTGATCAAGGCATGTGGAAAAAAGGTCATACAAGCATAAATGCATGACGCCACGACATTGGTAGGTCAAAAGTTTCTTCCACAAATTAGATTTTAATTTTTATATATTTTTGCACGTCATTTTCTTTGTTTATTTCATAATTGCTACTAAAATATGATATGTTAGTAACTTTAAACTTTATTAAATATGACTTAATGGAAAAACGGTCATGTGATCTTAAACAAATCTAATCATTCTTGTCATTACTTATAGACAAAGCAACAAAGAGGTGAATATGATAATTTTTGTTCCCTGACTTTTGGTGTGATGTCATGTTTGTCAATTTTAAGTTTGAAAACATATGAGTTAACAAGTTTTTTTTATAGGGCTATATATATATATATAAAGTGAAATCGTAAAACCGACAAGAATTCGAACTTATTAAGCATAAACAACTAAAACATAACTTCCATATCATTAACTACAAATTGGTAAAACATCACTAATAATAGTTGGTTGGTGTACCTATTTTCCAAACCAATTGTATAAGTTTTGACCCTATAGAGGTAGTGGAATGAAGCAAAATTACATGAAAACAAATACGAATAAAGTTAATAAAAAGGCACTAATTTGAGAGAGGAATACAAAGCAAAGTTATGACCTAAAGAATCACTAAGGGATCTTGTCCCTTTGTAGGCTCACTTTTGCTTATGGAAGAAGGGTGTGCCAATCATAATGCTTTTGTACCCTAAAATAAAAGTTTTAACGACCAATTGGTTTATTTGGCTATTTCCCAAAGTAACCAATTAAATTTAAAGGCTTCACATTTATAGCCCTCAACTAGTTTTCTCTTTTCCAAAGTGCCTCCCAATTTTCAAAATTTTCAGGTTTTTTAATCTTATTTTCATAAATTATGACAACTTAGTCATGCCTTTTTTCCTCTTTATACTTTTAATATAATATTATTATTTTAATATAGTGGTCACGTATATTGCATTAATATTAGCTCATAATTCTGGATATAACTTTTCGTCGAAGCATCAAACAATTTACTATGATGGTATCAAGATGGTGTGCGCTCTACGTGTTAAGATGATACATGAGATCAGGAAAGTCCCACTTATTTACCTTTTTTTTATAGTCGTAATGGAATTTCAGTAAATGTTTATTATTTATAAAATAAATTAATCATACATGAAATAGTTATTAAAATTGTTAAAAATAATTTAGTTAAAACATCAGATATCGAGAAAAATAAATTTAGACAAAAGTATATAGGGCCCAAATAGTGACCAAAATCAAAACTTTGAAAAACCGAAGGGTATATATAATAAAGAAAAGAAGTAGAAGAGTTAATAGCTAGTTAAATTGTTAGGACTATATAATTAAACAACAAGCTGCATAAAGCATGCATGTGAATGATTAATTATTCGATAAGTTTCGACAAGAGACTGTTACTACCACTTTAAAGTAAAATCACATGCAAAAACCGTTGTTTAACAAATATGTTCATTATAAAATGATGAAAATCGAAGCACAAAATAATTGAAAGGCCTCAGAATAAATAGATAACTATATATACTCTAAACTATATATAAATGTTATTATGCAGTTTATTATCTTCTCTTATCGATGAGTTAATAAACCTTCTCAAAAGTGTCATAATGATTAACATCCTGAAACTCTTTATAAAAGGTCTTAGGGTCAAAACTTGACATGTATAATTTCAAACATATGGTCAAAAAAAGATTAAAAAAACGTACTGTCTATCTATCATGGGATATTCGACTAGTACATTTGAGAGAAAAAAATCCATCTTTCTAGATTAACCTGAAGAAAAATCTCATCGATTTACCCGCTTTATATATATAAACAACTAAACAAGTGTGAGTTTTTTAGTGTTTAAATTTAACTTTAAATAAAGTCTGATTTGGAAAAGCTAAATCCTACATACTTTTGAACGAAAGGAAAATACTCGCGGGATCAATGCAAAAAACTTTTGTTTGATAAATCAGCTCAAACACTTACATTTAACGGTTAAAACTTTTAATAGATTATTGAGCTAAATGTCGTAATTTTTGAATTTACTTAGCATAGCTAGTGACCTATATATTATACAAATGAGTTGATTGCATCATACTATTATACAAAATATAATATATAGGGCTAAGCGCGCATTTACTCATGTGTCATAGTATAGTAGTCTATCTATATGTTTTTTCGTCAACATACAGGATCTTTCAGGTACTTCGTATAGAGTGACCCGGCCATTCACAAAAGATTACCGCTTAGCTGGCCAATCCGGCCAGCTGCACGGAATCATTAATCATGCACCCCAAGTTACTTCAGATCTGAGAAAAACATTATTGTCTCGTCGCAGACACGACAATAAATTATTGATAAAACCACTTGCTTCAACGATAGAACTCTAGTATTCAAGAGAGGAGATCTCCAAATAGTAGTCCATCTATTCTCCAAATAGTAGTCCATCTATACGTGATTATATGTACGTATGATGATTGTTAGTACCTGATCATCAATACATTCCAATAAAGCATTAAATACGTACATCTAACCATATAGCTAGTCCATCTATTCTCCAAATAGTAGTCCATCTATTCTCCAAATAGTAGTCCATCTATTCTCCAAATAGTAGTCCATCTATTCTCCAAATAGTAGTCCATCTATTCTCCAAATAGTAGTCCATCTATTCTCCAAATAGTAGTCCATCTATTCTCCAAATAGTAGTCCATCTATTCTCCAAATAGTAGTCCATCTATTCTCCAAATAGTAGTCCATCTATTCTCCAAATAGTAGTCCATCTATTCTCCAAATAGTAGTCCATCTATTCTCCAAATAGTAGTCCATCTATTCTCCAAATAGTAGTCCATCTATTCTCCAAATAGTAGTCCATCTATTCTCCAAATAGTAGTCCATCTATTCTCCAAATAGTAGTCCATCTATTCTCCAAATAGTAGTCCATCTATTCTCCAAATAGTAGTCCATCTATTCTCCAAATAGTAGTCCATCTATTCTCCAAATAGTAGTCCATCTATTCTCCAAATAGTAGTCCATCTATTCTCCAAATAGTAGTCCATCTATTTCAAGAGAGGAGATCTCCAAATAGTAGTCCATCTATTCTCCAAATAGTAGTCCATCTATACGTGATTATATGTACGTATATATTATACAAATGAGTTGATTGCATCATACTATTATACAAAATATAATATATAGGGCTAAGCGCGCATTTACTCATGTGTCATAGTATATAGTCTATCTATATGTTTTTTCGTCATATATATATATATATATATATATATATATATATATATATATATATATATATATATATATATATATATATATATATATATATATATATATATATATATATATATATATATATATATATATATATATATATATATATATATATATATATATATATATATATATATATATATATATATATATATATATATATATATATATATATATATATATATATATATATATATATATATATATATATATATATATATATATATATATATATATATATATATATATATATATATATATATATATATATATATATATATATATATATATATATATATATATATATATATATATATATATATATATATATATATATATATATATATATATATATATATATATATATATATATATATATATATATATATATATATATATATATATATATATATATATATATATATATATATATATATATATATATATATATATATATATATATATATATATATATATATATATATATATATATATATATATATATATATATATATATATATATATATATATATATATATATATATATATATATATATATATATATATATATATATATATATATATATATATATATATATATATATATATATATATATATATATATATATATATATATATATATATATATATATATATATATATATATATATATATATATATATATATATATATATATATATATATATATATATATATATATATATATATATATATATATATATATATATATATATATATATATATATATATATATATATATATATATATATATATATATATATATATATATATATATATATATATATATATATATATATATATATATATATATATATATATATATATATATATATATATATATATATATATATATATATATATATATATATATATATATATATATATATATATATATATATATATATATATATATATATATATATATATATATATATATATATATATATATATATATATATATATATATATATATATATATATATATATATATATATATATATATATATATATATATATATATATATATATATATATATATATATATATATATATATATATATATATATATATATATATATATATATATATATATATATATATATATATATATATATATATATATATATATATATATATATATATATATATATATATATATATATATATATATATATATATATATATATATATATATATATATATATATATATATATATATATATATATATATATATATATATATATATATATATATATATATATATATATATATATATATATATATATATATATATATATATATATATATATATATATATATATATATATATATATATATATATATATATATATATATATATATATATATATATATATATATATATATATATATATATATATATATATATATATATATATATATATATATATATATATATATATATATATATATATATATATATATATATATATATATATATATATATATATATATATATATATATATATATATATATATATATATATATATATATATATATATATATATATATATATATATATATATATATATATATATATATATATATATATATATATATATATATATATATATATATATATATATATATATATATATATATATATATATATATATATATATATATATATATATATATATATATATAGACAATAAATTATTGATAAAACCACTTGCTTCAACGATAGAACTCTAGTATTCAAGAGAGGAGATCTCCAAATAGTAGTCCATCTATTCTCCAAATAGTAGTCCATCTATACGTGATTATATGTACGTATGATGATTGTTAGTACCTGATCATCAATACATTCCAATAAAGCATTAAATACGTACATCTAACCATATAGCTAGATTCAATTTCAATGCTTTTTAATATACATACATAATACAAACATACATTAAAGTAAGAAATATTCAATCTTGGTTAGACAAAGTTCGGAGAATGTGTACTCCATTTGATGATAAAATGTGTGGACAAGTTAAAAAGTTACAAAATAAAATAAAAATTACAAATTCCAATTGCACCAAAAAGTTGCCTTTTTCCACTCTTTCCTCACACCACTACTCTTTTTTGCACCTATAAATACACCCTTCATCCTTTCACCACTCTTTCCATGCCATACCCAGCCCCGCTATATCTTATCTATATTCCACCTTATTTTTTGACCCTTTAATCTCTTGAATAAAGGGGTTTTTTTTCCCAACTTTCTTGAATCAAATTCTTGAATTTAATCTACTTTTTTTATTTTTTGCCATGGCAACAATTGTATGTCAAGGTTTGCAATCTTGCCTTGAGCCACAAGTTATCAAATCTCTCGTTATTCGACAAACCCTACTCCCAGTACCACAATCAAATATTCAAGAAACTAAAAATGTCGAAAAGAAGAAAAATGGGTGGAGTTTTTTAAAAGTTCTTGATAACCACCCACAAATGGATTCCAAAAATAATAATAATCTTGATCACCAAAACGACGTCGTTTATGTTCATCCAATGACGAAACGCAATGCGTCAACATTGAGTACTAAAAGCTTGGAAATGTGTACGGAAAGTTTAGGAAGTGAAACGGGTAGTGAAAGTGGTGATGAATTTTGTGTTCTTTCGGTCGAGGAACGCGAGCGGTTGAGAAGCATTCATAGGTCTAAGTATAACCGGAATTTCGACCGGAAAGTACGTCGGAGTGAATTTCCGCCGCCGTTGACTTCCATCAGTGGGTCTGATGGGACAGTCAAAGTAAGACATCATAGGGAAGGTGGGAGGTTAGTTATAAAAGCAGTTAGTGTTTCTAACTGTGAGACAAATTTCCAAACTGAACGTATTAATGGAAGACTTAAACTTTCATTGTTGAGGGACTGTTTTGAAAATAATGAAAGTGGAAGGGTTGAAAGTGAAAATTATGAAAAAGGTGGTGAAGTGGAATCAGAGAGTGAATATGAGGTTGTGGACGAGGACGAGGATAAGGACGAGAAGGAAGAGGAAAATGATGATGATGATGATGTGGTAGTGGCTGATGATGAGGTGGAGGATGGTGGTTGTGGTGGCGAATGGCGGTGGGACATGGACGGTAACCGGTGGCGAATTGCCGGAAAAGGAGAGTTGAAAATGGTTACTAGGTGTAAGGAAGGTGGAAATGGGAACAAAGTATTGACAAATTGGGGTTCATCTTGGGTGGCAATTTCTTGAAAAATAAACATAAAAATAAATATTAATTATTGGAATCTTGAGAATTTTTATATTCTCAATTGATAATTATGATTTTTATGGGGTGTTTTCCCTCAATGTTTATGATTGTTTTTGATATCCTATTCATAGGGTATTTCTAATATATATAGTTGGTAGTTATTATGGTTATTGGAAATCTGAATTATCCTTTGTGTATTACGAGTAGTTCTTTAGATACATTTCTATATATATGCATGAATTTTTAACTACCTCTATCATTGTTCAATATAAAAATCTATCACATATTTCCCGACAAAAAAAAATAGTTGTAATTTTCATGAATCTTGTAAACATGTTCGATGGACTATATATAATTAAGTTTAAAATTATAATACCCTCATATGCGAAAAGATAAATTTCTTCACCGCTAGTTCATGTGCATGCACTAACATATAGTACCAACATGTTTTGCCATAAATATTGTTTCCAATTAACTAGTTCTATATATAAAAAGAAATTAACTTCATAAACGGTAAAGTTTAATTACTAACTAATTAGGCTATGCAAATTCTAATTAACAAGTCATGAAGACATAATTTGTACTATGATTTGCAACATTGTAATAAATGTATCATAAAATAAACATGTTCAATGGATTTGTATATAGTGGAATTACCAAAAAATAAAAAGAATAGAGACATGTCTTTAAACTTGTTCCATTCAATTTCCACAAATAGGCGGTACCATTGCATGTGTGAAACTACTAGGAAGCTTCCAATTTTTGTAGTCGTTTTCATATCATCTGTCCGTACAACTTCGATTAACAAAATAAGCACATATGTCTTTTGTGTTGGAAATTATAGAATATTCTCTTTATTTTATATATGTGTAGATATTTATTTGCTTATAATTAAACTTTGTTATATTTGTTTATAAACTTTTGTTATTGTATTCTCCATACAACTTGATATAGATTTTGTTAATAAACCTTGTTAAAATGTTGTGATTTATGAGAAATACGTGTGCTCAATAAAAAGTTTTATGCATTTTGTTAATTATATTCAAATCTAACAAAAGTTTAAGATATTTGAAGTGAATAACAAAATTTTACAAACAAATATAACAAACATTAATATAAGCAAATGAATATCTATGCATAGACTTTCCTTATTTTGAGAACCATTTTTTTTTGTAAAAACCATGAGAACTCTTAAATTATATATTTGATCACGCGTTTTTTTTTCCATTCATATGTGAAATAATATAAAAATATATGTTGTAGAAGAAACTTTTTTAAGAAACCTTCAAAGTATCCTTTTGTGAACTTGTGAATGAATTTGTTCACGTTTTTTGTTCACATGTGACAAACGGCTATATATAAGGTTTTGAAAAAAAAATTCTTATGCAACATATATTTTTATAACGTTTCACATGTGAATGAACAAAAAAAACATGTGATCCAATATGAAATTTAGGAGTTCTCACGGTTCTTACAAAAAAATGGGTTCTCAAAATAAAGGTCCCCTATATATATATATATATATAGGGTTCATGTGAGAACCATTTGAATTGGAAGAACTGAGAACTTCTAAATTATAACTTGATGTTCATCATATGTGAATGGTATATGTGAACAAATTTGTGCACATATGAATATATCAAGTTATATCTAATATCACTTATGTTTATATGTGAATAGTTCTCACATGAGTCTTACCCTCTATATATATAAAGCAAGATCTTTGAAGTGTATTTTCATTTTCTTTAGTCTTCACTTAGTTTTAAGTTAAATCATGAATTCTCGATAAATATTACTATCTCCGTCCTATTTAAAATGTCATAATTTGACATTTTAAATTTTTTTCCTTTAACTGTTATTGTAAATATTTTTGTTTATATTATATAGTAGTTAATAAAAGTTATATCAATGAAAAGTACATTCAAAACTCAATTAAATTATATATTTTATATCAAGTGTTATATAATACAAACAAAATTATTTACGGTCAAATTTAAAAAAAAGACTATATTGCTAGACTACACTAATGTTTAGGATGTAACTTAAGACTTTTGAAAACCACCCAATAACCCGTCCCTATAAATATGGATAATAAAACTCGTACGCAGGTGAATTATCCTGAAGACAAGAATTTATCGATGGGCCAAAAACCCCATTAGCTCATAAATTTGAATATGTGGAGGCTTTGACCTATTGAATTAACTTTGATTTTTCATATCTTCAAACATTTTGACTTCCATATATGTGGCTTCGAACTAATTTCTACTCTCTCCACTGAACCACTCTTCATTTCAATATTTCAATATTTTGTGGCTATCTTATTTTCTTTCCCCACTCATCAACCATGTAATTCCTTGTAATGAATATGATTGACCGTAGTATAGATCATGGATACCATTGAGTTAATAGATTATCATCATGCTAGATCTATGTGTAATAACACACATAAAATTGAATCAAATTCACATAAAAAACCCAAATTAATCACATGTTTTTTTTATCCTATAGTAACAAACATTATTAAATCAACAACATCATATTTTTTATTAGATTATATATATATATATATATATAGGGGACCCTTATTTTGAGAACCCATTTTTTTGTAAGAACCTTGAGAACTCTTAAATTATGTATTGGATCACATGTTTTTTTTGTTCATTCACATGTGAAAACGTTATAAAAATATATGTTGTATTAGATATATATATATATATCATTTTAATCTAAATATTAATGTATCAAAATATGAGTAACATTTTAATCCATGACTTTTACCCTTTGATGGTACCTTTTTCATGGATAGTTATATATATAGGGGAATCTTATTTTGAGAACCCATTTTTTTGTAAGAACCTTGAGAACTCTTAAATTATGTATTGGATCACATGTTTTTTTTGTTCATTCACATGTGAAACGTTATAAAAATATATGTTGCAAAAAAAGTTTTTTTCAAAACCTTATATATACCCATTTGTTAACATGTGAACGAAAACGTGAACATATTCATTCACAAGTTCACAAAAGGCTATTTTGAAGGGTTTTTTAAAAAAGTTTCTTCTACAACATAATTTTTTATATCACTTCACATGGTTCTTACAGAAAAAATGGTTCTCAAGATAAGGAAAGTATATATATATATATAGGGGTGGGTTATTTTGAGTACAAGGGGAAAAAAAAGTACAAAAAGTACAACCTTCTTCCTTCTTCTCCGGCGACCGCCACACCTCCTCCTTCTTCCTTCTTCTCCGGCGAACAACCACCGCCACCACCTCCGGCGACATATCCGGCGACTTTCCGGCGAGAATCAGGTTCATTTTCGGGTGGATACGGTACGGGCGTTGCCCTCATCCGTTCTAAACTGGCCGTCAAGGGACGCATATGGGAATCGTATGGATTTGATGGGCGGCGATCCAAGAGATGGTGACGGTTTGCTACGGTACGGGCGAAGCCCTTGCTACCGGCGCCGGCGCCGTGGTTGGGGTGGTCGGAGATGATGGTGGCTGGTGGTGGTTGTCTCGCCGGAGAAGAATGAGGTGGTGGCTGGCGGCGGTAGTCTCGCCGGAGAAGAAGAAGGTGCCGCAGCAGCCGGAGAAGGAGGAAGAAGGAGGAGGAAGGCTTGATCTGATCCGTCCAAAGCTTTGATCGGACGGCTGGTGGCTGTTCCTTGGTACTTTTTTTTCCCCTTGTACTCAAATTAACTTTCCTATATATATATATATATATATATATATGTATATCATTTTAATCTAAATATTAAGTATCAAAATATGAGTAACATTTTAATATATAGGGTAAATTACAAAAATCATACCTGAGGTTTGCTCGAAACTACGCTGGTCATACCTACAATTTAAAAATTACGCGAGACATACCCATCATTGTCAAAAACTTACATTGATCATACATATCGCTGACGGTCGTCTATTTGGCCGTTAAGTCAAGTCACGTGCCGTGCATGTGAGGTATCAAAACCGTAATTTCGTGCATACTTCAGGTATTATCCTTGTAATTCACCATAAAAATAATTATTAAGAATTTTAAAGTTTTATTTATACTTCAGTTATTAAGTTGGGTAGATATGAAATTTATTATGAAAAATAGTTTTTTTTAACGAAAGGTATATCGAGAAAAACAGTTGATACAAGAATGCATTTATTATTATATATGTCATTATACTGTTTTCACTAAAATTTTCACTTTTCTATTATTATATTATTATTTTTATGATTTATTCTTTTTAATAGAAACCTATTTAAAAAGATACTAAACAAAAAATATTTAAAAAAACAATATAATTTTTTCGTATGGTTTGATGACATCCCCCTCAGATTAGAGGGGTAAAGCAAAGTCGAAGACTCGTCACGGTTTTAAAATATACCTCAAATTAGCAATCTGTAGCATTTTGGGTTTGAAGTTCCACGGTTAGTCGTTAGTCTAACCTTAGAATTTCTAAGCCTAAACCTGTATCGTTTGATGACATCCTTTTATAAATTTTTAATTGTTTATTTTGAAATAGGGTTTTTTAAAATAATATATATATATATATATATATATATGTGTGTGTTGTGTGTGTCAATGTGTGTGTGTGTGCGTGTGTGTGTGTGTGTGTGTGTGTGTGTGTGTGTGAATTTTAATATAGAATATCTATCCTTTTTAATAATTGAAATAAAAATATAAATAATCTTAATAATTTTTTATTAGGGTAAATTACACAGATGATACCTGAAGTATACACGAAATTACGATTTTGATACCTCACATGCATGGCACGTGACTTGACTTAACGGCCAAATAGACGACCGTCAGCGATAGGTATGGTCAGTGTAAGTTTTTGACAACGATGGGTATGTCTCGCGTAATTTTTAAATTGTAGGTATGACCAGTGTAGTTTCGAACAAACCTCAGGTATGATTTTTGTAATTTACCCTAATATATATATATATATATATATATATTTATAATTTATAGAATACACATATTTATTCTTATTGGATCAATGACCATCCGTGACCCACCTATCATACCCGCTGATAAGTTAGATGACTGATAGTATTAAGCCAACTACTCACATGTGACACTGTGGCCCACCGGTCACACCCACGAGCTACATATTAACGATAAAAGCCTCAATCAAATGAACAAACCTCACATTAATACATTATATATTAGAGTAAATTACACTTTTCGTCCCTGAAGTTGGCACGTTTTTCACTTTTCATCCCTAAACTTTAAAATTTACAATTTTGACCTTAAACTTGGCTAATTTTTTCAATCATCGTCCTTTGGCCATACGGTGTTAAAAAATGGTCGTTAACGAGCGCTCGTGCCAAACACGTGAGGGCACATCCGTCTTTTCCTCTTCCACTAACGTTTTTATTCCTTTATTTTTCATTGATACCAGGCATATATAAAAAAACACACACATACAACGAAACCATTTTTCCCCCTTTCTAATGCATCACGATTGGAAAAAAATCCACCAAACCCTAATCGCTTTCCATGGCTATTCGTTGCTATTGCGGATTGTTAACAGGTATTCGTTGCTCGTGGACTGACAACAACCCTGGAAGAAGGTTCTTTTGCTAAGAACAAGTAAGGTCTTTGATCTTCAGTTAAAATGTATCGACGAGCGGTGGATATCATACCCGGACTACTAAGGGCCAGGAACAAAATGGAAGCAAAATTGAAAAACAAGGAAAAAGAAGCCAGATGTTTGAAGAGGTCTTTGATCTTCCGTTGTTGCGTTTATGGTTTGCTAATTTCGTTGTTGTTGAAGAAGTGCAAAGATTGACTTCCAAAAGTCAAAATGGATGAATGTCTTTTGGGCAGTAAATGTAATGTAATGTAGTTTGTGGAATGTATTGTGTGTAATGTAATGTTGTATTTTGTGGAATGTAGTTTCCAAACAATGTAATTGACCTCTTTTGATCAATGGAATGTGGTTGTTTATATGGTAATATTTTTGTTTCTTGAAAAGTTTTAGTTTGAGTATGACCTAATTTACCTAAATTGTGTGTGTAATTTAACACAGCATAAGCAATAGAATGTGTGAATAACACATGCAGATGGAAGGCAAAACAGAAGCAATTTCATTCCATAAGCAATGCATAAATAAGAGGAAACATATAAAAGCATAACATGTTTCATTCCATTTTCCAAAACCATGCTTTTAAAAGCACTATACAGGCTGCAGGTTCATAAGCATGTTTCATTCCATTTTCCAAAACCATGCTTTTAAAAGCACTATACAGGCTGCAGGTTCATAAGCATGTTTCATACAACATTCTGCTTGACTCACAACACATAACCATGTTCTATCAAGTACTTAAACACACATATTGTTCTTTTTAAACACTAAAAGCATAGATAATAGAAAGTGCATAAACACAAAAGATGTTGACTTGGCAATATTCCACTTCACTTGGCTACCTTCTTTGAAACTTAATTTC
>CM067171.1:25922370-25979870 GCA_034093135.1 Erigeron breviscapus
AAATTACAATTATAAGCATATGAAAGTGCAATTATAAGTCCAAGAGATTGACCTTTTGTCTATCACTTATGAAAGTGAAGTTGGAATTTCTCTCTAAATCTAAATCTTCTCCCAGGCATTCTAAAAACCAAGATACAAGATACACTGATTCAAACTACTAACCAAATATTACAAACAAAATCACAATTAATACAACCACAAACACTATCTTCAATTTCTTCAATTCGTTATTCTTTTTTTTGTAGTTGTGCTTCAGTTCGGTTCTTAGACCTCAACAAGCCTGGTATAATTTCCATTGCACGTTGACACATCGGTGGGTCAACCCATCCAATGAATCTGCATTTCGAAGCCTACCAAAGTGCAAGAAACCATTTCAATTCATACAAGATTTATTACCTAATTGAAATTTAATGAAAACATACCTCATTTGGGCATGCGTAAAAACGCCTTCCTGGGTTTTTGTCTGTCCATGATGTCCGAATTATTGCTTCCCTACCGCACCCACAAAATACCATTTTCTTGTTGGAGGCCACGATTTATTGAATTATATGATATATTAGGTTTAATTTTGGTGTGAAATGGGGAAAGTGAAGTGAAAAAGGGTAATATAAGGGAGAAAGAGAGAGAGGACGGTCAAAAGGTGTGGGGAAAAGACAAGTGTGCCCTCACGTGAAAGCCACGTGAGGAGGGTTACCGTCCAACAATAACGTCCGTTTATATAAAGGACGAAACGTGACCATTATCCTTCTATAAAGGATTGCCAGTGTCATTTCAAAAGTTAAAGAATGAAATGTGAAGTTTTGGTAAAACCATAAGGACGATTTGTGAAATTAACTCTAAATAGTCACTATATTTTTCATAGCAATATATATAGTACACACTTCCTATAATAAGGCCTTAAGTAGTCAAAAAAAAAAATAAATCTACAAGCCAAATATTATTTGCCAAATGCAATTTACAGGCCAAAATAACATTATATTAATACAAACAGACACATGCACAAATATATGTGTGTATATAAATATCAAAATGAGTTAGCATTTTCGTATCATTATAGAGAAAACCCTAATCTGTTGGATCAAAACCAAAAATAAAAATAAAAATTGATTTACTCAAATGAGGTACTTTTAGTGTTGAACAACACATTGTATAAATATCAATGGTCACATATCATGTAACATAAGATCATATCATATAGTATATATAATAGCAAACAAGAAATAGATATCTATATATATATATATATATATATAATGTACAGTAAATAATAAAATAAGTAGAAATAACTCGCAAACTAATAGAATAATGTACCTTATGAGAAGCATCAGCATTGAGCTTCATCTGTACTTTAGATTTCTTCACCATTGAAACGTTTGGATTGTGTCAAGTTTGGAAGACTGAAAGTCAGAGACCACCCCACACTGTAAGAAACTTTTCGTTTTTTAGTTTTGAAAAGTAACCTATGGTTATAAAGCCATTAGTTAGTACAACAGCCAACAGGTATGTTTGTAAGGCCGGTGCCAACGCTCGGCGAGGGAGCTCGGCGTGGCACCTTTGGTCTCTTCCTGGGTTGGCATGGAGCTCTTCTTGGCTCTTCCTAAATTTGCTCTTCCCCCGGGTTGAGTTTGACTTTTGACTTTTTATTTTATTTTAAAATAACGGCTAAAAAAAAAACCCACCTTATTTAAACTACCATTATCAAACTAAACAAACACATTATATTATTAAACAAACACATTACATTACTTAAAAGACAACACATAATTAAAAAGACAGTACAAGATAAAAACACGAAATACATTCGTTTGCTACGATTACTTTTCATCATCTTTTATTGACATACTTCCTATGCCACAGTAAGCGCTTTCGTCGAGCCACCACTTGTCGTGTTGGGGACATTTAACTTCCCAAGTGGTTTTGTCTTCCCCGCAATTGTCGTGAAATGATTCAGCCTAAGTGCATTGGTCACCCAACGTGTGACCGACCTTAAAAACATCATCGACCACCCTCTTGACCTTGTTGATCTCCCCCTGTAGAAACGAAGAATAGTTCTCTTCGTGCTTCGAAACATTGCGGCATGGGGCTTGTATTGCATGTATCTCTTGCTCGCATCGTCGTCTTTTCTCCCGTAGGTAACCCATAACCCCAGAGAGTTCAGTTTGATGGAGGGTGTCCTCTTTGATATCAGCCATGATTCTTATTTTCATCTCATCTTCGGTCAGACGAGGTCGGTGAACATTCTTTTTTGATGATGAGGATGCCATTTGGTTAGAAAGAGTGAGTTTGTAGAAGAATGAAAATTGGAATAGTAATGAAAATGGCATGTGCCCTAGGTTCGTATTTATAGAGTGACAAACTAAGGCTAGCCGTTCAGGGACTGGAAGTGTAAATGTTTTTGAATTTTTGGCCGTTTGAGGGATTGAAAGTGTAAATAATTTGAATTCGAACGTTGGAGGGACTAATTGTGTATTTGTTTTTTGAATTTTGAACGTTGGAGGAGCGTCTTTTAGTTTACCTATAAACACTGGCTCCTTATCAAATATTTCTGATCAAAACACAAACTTTTATACATCTAAAATGGCTTCTTCATCAAATGTCCCTAACCGAAAACCACCAATGACTATCGATCAAGTGCAGGAAAGTATCATGGCTGATATCCTCGACCACCAATTGTTTAAAGAGGAACTTGTTGCAGTTATGCGAAAACTAAGTGCGAAGAAGCAATGGTGTCGAGAACAAATCAGTTATATACAAACCGGGTATTGTACTGATCTTGAGTGTCAATACTTTACTTATTTGAAGGAGAAGATCGACAAGATTCAAATTGCTTTGGAACAACTTGCTTGTGCGGTTACCACCTTGGACCATCTGATCATATGGGCCAAAGCAGTTTATGAGATGAATGAATAAGTTTGTAATGTGTTGTAGGAACTATTATGTTGTATGTTTCTTTTTAATAAGTTTGTAATGTTTTTAAATTATGAATAAACTTCTGTTGTTATTAAAGACATTACAATACTAAAAGACATTACAATACTAAAAGACAATACATAATTGAAAGTACTAAAACACACTTAGTTAAAATACTAAAACACACTTCATAATTCAAAAAACAATTAAAAAGGAACCATGATAAGCTCCCTGAAGCAGTGCTCGTATCTGAAGCCCCTCCCATGCTTCTCCTGGTAAAGCTGATGCGCCGTTGCATAAAGCAACTCATCAGAGATGGTCCTCCCCTGTGCAATCAACCTCGCATAGATTGCCTCAAACTGCTTACATTCCTTCCGGATTTTGTTGAAGTGACCTATCAGTTGGTGTTTGCTCCGTGGACCTTCAGTCGTGTCGCTGTTTAACATTTCAGTAATGTCGTTCCAAGCGTTTTTGCTTGGATTAGTCATTTCACATCTTTCGGTCACGGGGTCAGGTTGCCTCAACATCCAAGACCTCGACAAACAAAGAATTCTTCCTAAATTCTTACTTCATTAAATGTGTTTCAAGCTAATTTAATACTAGAATAATCATCTTCATCATCATTGGAGCATCATATCAAAAGTTTGGAGTTTAAGGTGCAAGAATTCTTCATAAATAGCTTAAATTCGGGTTTGAGGCTTTGTTGGAAGTTTTGGTAAGTTAAACTTGTCTCAATATAATCATTTCATATTTGTAAACTTATTCTAATCATATTTAGGCAATCTTGAGTCAAGTTGTTGTCAAAACCGAATTAAGAGTCAAATTAGGGTTCTTAATGCTTGAAATGGGTCAAAACCGAATTATTTCACCCTTTCGTTGTTATGGGCCGAATTCATGGAATGAGTTATGTGCGAAAACATGTCTCTAGTCTAGTGTAGACAACCCTGAGCCAAATTCGGATTTAAAACTCATTTAAATCAAAATTAGGGTTTTGTGTATAAAAATTAGGTCAAACTAAATTAAATCATAATAATTGATGATTTTGATCGAATTGAAAAAAGAGACTGGATTTGGTTTACATTCATCACGTTATACAACACACAAAACATGTTTTGGAAAGTCCCAGATCGATCCAAGGTCGCGAATTAGGGTTTTGTATCTTGCAAGTCAAAGTTGACTAAAAAGTCAACTGTGTTCTTCAATCATTTTCTGCCCAGATTCTTGCCCACCGTCTGCCAAATTGAAATGAGCGTCTCCCCTGTTCCACCGTCTCTTACGGTCAGTCCACCGTCTGGGACGGTGCAAAATGAACCTTTACGGTCCTTTCTTATGTGGGGCGGTAGCAAAACGGTGACCACACGCTGAAACATTCTTTTCCAGACCACCGTCTGGGATGGTGGTGTTCAGCGTGCCAGACGCTGGGCCACCTGCAGGCTAGCGTGCGTGACGGTGGGTTGGGGCGTGTGAGACGGTGGCTTGGTTAGCAAGTTTTCCAGTTTTGTTTTCTAGCCTTATTTTCGTGACTCTATTATTGTGCCAAGCTTTCCGTTGAACACTTCTCGACCTTCCAAGCATCTTAATTGAGTCGAGGGTCAATTGAGGTCGAGTGTCAATACTAAAACCCGAACTAGACACTTAATATAAATGTACATGCTTATTGATAGGTCGTGACCCGGAATTGATCGTTGAACGACTCTACCTTTATCGTAAACTTGTTGTCGCCGGCAAAGGTGAGTTCGTAGCCCCTTTTCTTTGTATGATTTTGGGGTGAAAAGTGTACAACGTGTTTCTTGGTTTGTTTGATCGTTATGTGTTCGTCTATTTGAGTAATCAAGGTTATGTGCTCGTTTGAATTGTGAATCAAGGTTGTATGATTGTTTGGCTATTTTATCAAGGTTATGTGCTCGTTTGAATTGTGAATCAAGGTTGTATGATTGTTTGGCTATTTTATCAAGGTTATGTGCTCGTTTGAATTGTGAATCAAGGTTGTGTGATTGTTATATGTTCGTATCAAGGTTATGAGGTTCATTAAATGATCCAATCAAGGTTTCAAGGCTTTGTGATCGTTTATCGATCCAAATTATGAGATCATTTAATGACCAAATCAAGGTTTCAGGGTTATGAGATCGTTTATCGATCCAAATCAAGGTTTCAAGGTTATATGATCATTTAATGATCTAATTATGTTCGTATCAAGGTTATGAGGTTCATTAAATGATCCAATCAAGGTTTCAAGGTTTGTGATCGTTTATCGATCCAAATTATGAGATCATTTAATGACCTAATCAAGGTTTCAAGGTTATGAGATCGTTTATCGATCCAAATCAAGGTTTCAAGGTTATATGATCAATGATTTAATTTCGTATCAAGGTTAAACGGTTGTTATCCCGACACTTGTTTCTTTTAGTCAAAACCTACGAACTCACCAACTTTATGTTGACGCATTTTAGTACACTTTTCAGGTAATCAAGTGAATCAAAGACGTGATGGATGATTGCATTGCATGTGGTAGGATTGAGCTTGGACTTTTGTGGATCCGTGATTCATTGCACCCGTTTATGGGTTATGCCTAGGATCGTTAGCCATCATTTGAACTATTCTTTTGTAAACTATTGATGGCGTTGTGCTCCTTGTGCATTATTTGATCCGATGTTGTATTTGTACTTGGATTATGTTGGATTACTTTAATCCCTGAATGCATTTAGTAGTCTCTACTTAATTTCCATGTCATACTGAGCTATTCTATTAATACCCCATGTTTCCGCCTTGTTGGGGTGTTACACATGTGAGGGTATAAACGTATTTTCCCCCATTTGCCCTTCTTCTTCATATTTTCCCCTTTTATGCCTAAAAAGCTTTTGAAACAAACAAAAGATCTATCCAAAAGTTCAAATCATCACAAATATTATCACTAAAGATTTTTAAGATCTTTAATTAGACATCAATATTGAATAATTTAAAAAGAGGAAAAAATGAATGCATTGTTCCTCCTTATTTGGTCTTTAAATGAACATCAGAATTAATGGATGCTCTATGGATGCACATGGGTTTATATGGATGCACTTTTATGTATTGTTCATCCCTATTATCCATAGGTGGTACAGGAAACAAAAAGGATGAATCACTTCATCAAAAGGTTATCTTTTTTCTCACATGGATGCACAAATTTTTTCTTTTTTTTAATAGAGATGCACAAAATATTTGTATGTGCATCCATCAATATTTACATAATACTTATTCCTTTTTATCGGGTTGTTATTTTGACAAGAAAAATATAGATGAATTATCTAGTAGTAGCTTTAAAGGACAAAACTTTGCTTTTTTTTTCTTTTGTCCCACCAAATAAAACACCAAAAAAGAAAATGGAATTGAATTTATAAATCTTTTCCTTCCTTTCTTCTGCAAACATGGATTTATCATAACAAACCCAGTTTAAACAAAACCCATGTATTCATCCAACTTTCCCCAAGTAATATTCATAAGCAATAAAATACAAAAACCAACTTATGCTTACCTAAAATTCGAAATACAATCTTTTCCGTTAAGGGAGTTTGTTGAGATCTGTCCTTAAATCATCAATTTTACTACTGTGTAAATCATCAAATATGTATGAAGGTTGCCATGGATGGTGAAATAGTGTTGATGATTAATTAGGTGTTTGATGAAAGAGAAAGAGTAAGTGATTTGATGTTGATGATGGTATATGTATTTGGTTTGTTGCAAAAATAGTCCTTGTTTATATAAAAAGACAGCATTGCCCCTCACGTGAGGGGCACATGATGTCCTTAACGGTAGGAAATAGACGGATCCGTCTATTTGGACTGAGATCGCCACTAAGTTGATACCACAAGGACCAAAAAAGCCACTTTGCATAAGTTTGAACGATTCTTGCAAATGAGATGATAACACAGGGACCAAAAATGTATTTCGTTTTATAGTTATAAAGCCATTAGTTAGTACAACAGGTATGTTTGTAAAGGAACTAAATACAACTGGTATTGTTTGAAAAGGACAACAATTTAGCTTGTATTGGAATGAATGGAGTTTTATTTATTTATTTATTATTTATTATATTATTATTTTATTATTATTATTATTATTATTATATTATTTTATTATTTTATTTAATGGGAAATGATAAACATAGCCCCAGAGGCTAAGTTTAATTTGTCAGGACATGTTTAAAAGTGTTGTACATTTCATATAACCACCTCCTGAAAATATGCATAAATATCGGAGTACAACAATATCATGCATGTCTAAACAAATTTACTATAGCCCCGGGGGCTACGTTTAACATTTCCCTTATTATTATTATATTACTTTACTATTGAGAAATAAGAGATTAATATTAACTTTAGAAAGATATTTTAGCTAAAGAAATAAAAAAGAAACTTGTTATGATAACCATTCTAACACACCATCCAAAAGAAAAGAAAACAAAAGTTTGATATATACAAATGATATTAGATACATATAAATGTATAATAACAATTAACAAAACATGATAAGTTTAAAACATTTTCATGTACTTGTACTAACATCAAAAGGGATGAAGATCAATCAATAATTAGATAAAACTATCAACAATTAGATAAGCTTCGGTTACAATATTACTTTCATAAAACATATAACTGAGATAAGAATAACCCAGCTAAATCAGAACTAGTAGATGACTGTTCAATGAACTCATTTGCTCATTTTGTCATGACTACATTCTTGGGTTTGGCTTGAGTTTCTTTTGCCATGACACCACCACCAGTCTCAGCATTACTGCTTAAAGAAGAAAACTGACCATCATGCAACATAGGGCTAGCCAAAGTTTCGATGACCTTTTCCAACTTCGATAT
The DNA here is from genome assembly GCA_034093135.1 of Erigeron breviscapus. Taxonomy (NCBI): domain Eukaryota; kingdom Viridiplantae; phylum Streptophyta; class Magnoliopsida; order Asterales; family Asteraceae; genus Erigeron; species Erigeron breviscapus. Next base: position 25,930,131 of record CM067171.1, read on the forward strand.
GATCTTCATATAGGTAGGAGTGGATTTGTTGAAGTTATCGTACTATAACATAACGAAATAGCAGTCAGGACACTATACAACCTAGAAATAAACCAAAAGTCTTTGCAACTTTGCATCATATGCATGAGAAAAATGCAAAATTGAAGTAACATAAAAGTGGTAAGTTCAGCCCGTTTGTGTGAACACGAGTCAATTTGGGTCACACAGTTGTTCTAACTAATAAGAAAACATGTGAAATGGGCTAAACCGGTTTAAAAGTTCTTCACAGACAAGTGTATAACTTCCTTCATAGTTTTATTATAAAAATTGTTTGATATACTAGTTTCAATATGTTAAAACTTTTGTGAGCCCCAAAAAAAAAGTTAAATCAAAACAGCCTTAAGCTGTAAAAATAAATCGTAGTAATCTAAAAGCAAATTTGATTAATAACATAAGAATGTGGCAGGAAACTGCAACTATACCACTTCAAGTTTGCCTAAAGTGATTTCCAGCATTCTTGAAAGCTCATGATTTTCCGAAGTTAAAGCTTCTTCCTGAAAATGATGCAAAAACACATTTAAAATGGCTATTCGTTTAGCTTACCTCCATCATCAAATGGAACCCCAGATCATGACGACAAAGATGACTTTGAACACTAACAATTGAGAGAAGGAAAGAAGCACCTTGAAAGAACCAAAACATCCGGGTTTTTTTTACTAAAAAACGGAAGAAACAGAGAGTTTGGTCCATATTTCTCACCAAAACGTTCCTCCTAATTGGGAGAGGATTTAAAAAGAAGGGTATAGGAATGAATTTCTCCAAAAAAATCCAAGTCCTGATGAAGGCAGAGAGTGTACGGCATAAAAATGTAAGCTTCTGATCATTTTCTCCCTAGCTCAGCTTGATAACATTATAAACAATAATGCTAATTTTTCTTTTTACCCGAGAAAACAATAAAATACATAAAAATTCCATACGTCTTTTCTCCAAACTAGAGCATAACATACGGGGCAAGAATTAACCTTCTTTTGTGAGTCGAGATATAAGCTCTTGTAATTGAAGTCAACCTTCTTTCGAGATCCCTGTTATTTATACAACGCTACAACATTAGCTTTTATTGTAGAAGGATTAATAACATGATGGTTAACAACTAAACGAATAATATCAGTTCACCAGTACAAAAGTTTATTGAAAGGACTTGCTAGCTCCTAGCTGCTAATAGTTCACAGCCTCGTAAACTTTTTTTTTGTATCCGAAATTGACCTCATAACTAGGGATGTGTTCCTTTACTTGATGGTGGGGTTCTAAACAGGGCAGACATTAGAAAAAATAAGTGATAGTTTGTCTTTAAAACGTGTTTTTATCAAAAAACTACCCATCCATTTAGACTGGATAAATATATAACAGCATGTTATTCAACAAACTATCAAACTAGTTAATTGTTGGCAATCGTACCTTGGTTTTAAATCCTTCAAAAGCCTTTAGAAGATCGTGTACTTTTTCATCCAAAATCTTTTGATTTGACTTGAGCCTTTTATTCGCGTCACAGTGATGTGTCTCAGATAAGGTAGACGGTTGTTTAACAATGAAATCACCATGAGGTTCGTCTTCCTCTTTATCACTCTCTACTAGTACTATATTTATGCGTTCATCCACTTGATTCTGATGAGACTTGACTACACTGTGCAACCTCCCTGAACGCCTCACAACCATGCTTTTGTTGTTTGATTTCTTTATCAACACGGCATGATCAGGCTCACAATGGTCTGAACCACTTGTGTTAGCCTCTGACGAGGCACCAAAATTCTTGGCCTAGCATAATATAGTACTACAACAATTAGAAAACTTGATTATATTTTTCCAACTTTCAAATGAACATATAAATGTAGATCATGGAATATGTCATCATAATTATTAGATGAAAGTGTCTGATTAAACACACAAGGAAGAAATTTGGAGGAAAAAAAAACATGCACATTGAACATGCTTAAGCAATAAATAAAAATACCAATATACATTTCATCATGTATAATTTTAACAGTTTACTTATGTATGTCTCAGAAAATCATCGACCGTTAAAAGTTTGTCAGTTTTTTTAACCACTGTCATACTTGAGTACCAATAACGACGGTAAAATCTTATGACCATATAGGTATGAAGTGAAATGATTTAGCTTGTAATCTTATGATAGTTATGTGATTATATACTCTATGACCTTAGTTGCATAGTGTTAAACAATATAAGATGAAAGTCATTAAAGAACCCAAATTGTGCCGCATCATACTCGTAATCTAAATTATGACATGGCAAATAGTACATTGTTGTTTTAGAAAATTACCCATATAAAACAAGGTTTTAATGTCATATGCTTTCAAGTTTCAACTCTCTGTTTAAACTACTAACTCCCAACTGACAAGTTACAAAAAACAAGTGTTTCTGACTTCCAAAATAATAAGATTTTTCAAAAATTATAGCATTTCTCTAACCTCATTTGGGATGTTAATACCTAAGTACATTGAACAACGGAGATCTTACTAGTCGGCAATGGGTTCAACTGAGTCTTTGCCGTTTGCCTCCCCATGACTTTTAGAACTCTCCCAACTAGCAGATTTGTACTTTATATATAGAAGATCAATTAAAGCTAGAGCAAGGGTTTCACTAAATTCAAATAAATAGAAATCTTACTTACTAAATTAACGCTTATACTACATTTGATATCAAATTAAAAAGGCTACAATAGTTTAAATTTGACTACAAACAAAGAGTTCATGGCCAACATGGGAGAGGTAAATCACGTATAATTATAGTTAACGGGACATGGGGATATAATTTGAACCCATGACCTTCGTTTTGATGCAGCATGTCCCCCACCAGGCTACTATCACGAGGAAGAGTTTTGTTATTACCATCTAACATTTTTATAAGTAGACAAATAATTTGGGACAATGTCATTTCCTCAACTTCCTTTCTCACAATCCTCCCGAATAGAAATTAAACAAGCATTGTTGACTTCTGCAAGTATGTGCAGTCTTACTCAAGTTTTAACTAAGAAAACAAAAAAAGCTAACATAGCTTTATGACATTATTAGTGAAGTTTTTTATATTGAAACAAACTTGTAATCTATACTATATTATAAAGCAAATAAGGTTTCAACTTTCAATTTCAACAATGTACACATGATAATGCATGATGTACCATACATCAATGTCCCACAACTTTCAACTTTCATTTTCATCTCTCTCTTCAAATCTAACCACTCAGTTTTCTCTCTCTCCTCCATAAATCATTTTATTCCTCTAATTCGTTCAAAATCTTTTATCTCAAAAACCGTACATCGATAAATTATAAAAATTATATGTGTGTTCTTAAAATTTCATGCTCTTTCATTAGAGATGTCATTCGATATACTTTTTAGTTACTAAATCACATTTTTGCCATGTCATAATTTAGATTAAGAGTATGATGCGACACAATTTGGGTTCCATAACTTGCATTTATATTATTTAACTCTTCGCAACTAAGGTTATTCTAGAGTATATAATCACATAGCTATCATAAGTTTACAAGCTAAATCTTCTCACTTCATACCTGCACCGTTCATGGACTTACCAGCACTTATCATGTCATATTTTAAACAGTTAACTTATGTATGTCTCAGAAAACCATCACCCTTGAAAGTTTGTCAGTTGTTTTAACCATTGTGAAACCCGAGTACCAAAATTGACGGTAAAATCTTATTATGACCAGCTACGTAGAAGTGAGAAGATTTAGCTTGTAAACTTATGATAGCTATGTGATTATATACTCTAGAACTATCACCTCTATGGCCTATCACCTCCTATGACCTATCACCCCCACCATCTCACCGCCGCAACGCGCGGGTACTTTCTCTCGTATTATAGAAAATCAATAGCTTTGAAGAAAATCAACGTCGGGGATACCTTATAGGCCACGTATGTCAGAGTCAAATGATCCGACTTTTCCCTAGTAACTTGTCCAGAGACCCCTCTTGATCCGTTCGTTTTATCAACGGTTTAATTTACATCAAATCCATAAAATTGTTTTAGATTAAAAAAGAAAGGCTACTATGCTGAACTACAGTAGGCTCTAAACAAAAAGTTCACATTTTTCATAGAATCAGCACACACATGTATCTAAAAGACAAACGCTGGAGTCGGAAGCAATTCATAGGCCAAAATAACATATGTATGTGTAAATGTATGTATATATGTCAAAAGAGTGAGCATTTTCGATATATCATTTTTAGTTACTAAATCACATTTTTGCCATGTCATAATTTAGATTAAGAGTATGATGCGACACAATTTGGGTTCTTAAAATTTCATGCTCTTTCATTAGAGATGTCATTCGATATACTTTCGACGAATTTTTAAATCCGAGGGCGGAGCCCGTACGGCTAAGGCATTTGACTATCACACTCTATGACCTATCACCTCCTATGACCTATCACACTCTATGACCTATCACCCCCACCATCTCACCGCCGCAACGCGCGGGTACTTTCTCTCGTATTATAGAAAATCAATAGCTTTGAAGAAAATCAACGTCGGGGATACCTTATAGGCCACGTATGTCAGAGTCAAATGATCCGACTTTTCCCTAGTAACTTGTCCAGAGACCCCTCTTGATCCGTTCGTTTTATCAACGGTTTAATTTACATCAAATCCATAAAATTGTTTTAGATTAAAAAAGAAAGGCTACTATGCTGAACTACAGTAGGCTCTAAACAAAAAGTTCACATTTTTCATAGAATCAGCACACACATGTATCTAAAAGACAAACGCTGGAGTCGGAAGCAATTCATAGGCCAAAATAACATATGTATGTGTAAATGTATGTATATATGTCAAAAGAGTGAGCATTTTCGATATATCATTTTTAGTTACTAAATCACATTTTTGCCATGTCATAATTTAGATTAAGAGTATGATGCGACACAATTTGGGTTCCATAACTTGCATTTATATTATTTAACTCTTCGCAACTAAGGTTATTCTAGAGTATATAATCACATAGCTATCATAAGTTTACAAGCTAAATCTTCTCACTTCATACCTGCACCGTTCATGGACTTACCAGCACTTATCATGTCATATTTTAAACAGTTAACTTATGTATGTCTCAGAAAACCATCACCCTTGAAAGTTTGTCAGTTGTTTTAACCATTGTGAAACCCGAGTACCAAAATTGACGGTAAAATCTTATTATGACCAGCTACGTAGAAGTGAGAAGATTTAGCTTGTAAACTTATGATAGCTATGTGATTATATACTCTAGAATAACCTTAGTTGCGAAGAGTTAAATAATATAAATGCAAGTTATGGAACCCAAATTGTGTCGCATCATACTCTTAATCTAAATTATGACATGGCAAAAATGTGATTTAGTAACTAAATTAATCCAAAATAACTAAATTTAGTAAAGGTATGACTGTAAAATGGTCAACTATTAATCAGTTTTCCCTCCAGCTCAACTCAAAAACATGGAATATAACTTAGAAAGCAAAATTCTTGTTTTTTCTCATTCCAGCTTCAGAAAACGCGAAAAAATGTATAGATTCTTTTGTCTAAACTCATAAAGATAATGTATAGGAGAAGGGTTAACCTTCTTTTGAGACTCAAGGTATAAACTCTTGTAGATGAGGTTAACCGAGGTATCCTCACATGAAACGCTTGATGTACACCCTGTTAATTATTGAAAACCATTAGCTTTTAACAAGAAGATTTATAACCAACAACAATAAACTAAATGTAACAAGAAAAATAAAATGATCAGCAATCTTTGTATAAAAATTGTTAAAAGTGTGTCTAAATTTATGATTGACAAAGTATGCTGGGATTTGCAAACAAAAACAACCAAAAAGTCCTTAAAACCATAGGAACACTATGCATGAATTGCTAATACTTCACAACCTTGGAAATCAAAGGTTTTTTATCTTTTGAAAGATGTACTATTTCTAAATTGAAGATATAAGAGTGTTTGTTTTTCCCCTTTTCAATTTGATTTGCTTTCATTAAAAAAAAAACACCTACCTTAGGCCTGTTAAAAATCTGAAAGTCTTGTACTAAAACTAAAATCCTAATCTTGTTAAGAGTTGGACATCTTACATTGGTTTTAAATCCTTCAATTGCATCCTCATGCCCAGCAAGGCTGGAGGGCCTTTTCTACCTATGGTAGAACATGGAACCAGCCTCTTTACCTTTGGTAAGGGTAAGGCTGTCTACATCTCAACCTCCCCCATACACCGTCGAAGACGGTATTGGGACCCAAAACCCGTGGAAGACGGCATTGGGAGTTACTTACTTACTTTTTAATTGCTTTTATAAGATCATCAATCTTTTCATCCAAAGACTTTTGATTTGACGAGGGCCCATTATTCGAATTATCAATACGCGGGCCATTATTTTGTCGAAAGGAAACAAGTAACCTCTGTCCACCATTGTATCCATAACCAGCTTCACCTTCTCCATCTTCGCTATCTACAACATTTATTTCCTCAATGTCTGGATCCTGAATAGACTGGAGCCGCCTTGAACGCCTCACATAAATGCTTTCATTATTCGGTTTTATAACTGATACAACAGGGCCAGGAACAAGATGGTCTGAACCATTTATCTCAGTCTTTGATATAGAACCAAGATTCTTAGCCTACATAGCACCAACAACAATACAATACAACGATATTTACAAACTTGTTTTCGGTTTTTGAATAGATAATTATAGATAAAATGAATAGATTTAAAAGCAAAAGCAGAGTTTTATGACTTTTATCTGTATCAAATCAATGAAAATTTATTGTAAAGTTAAAAGGCTACAATGTTGAACTAAACCCATAAATAAATAGTCGAGTTAATTTCACAAATCGTCATTATGGTTTTACCAAAACATCACGTTTCATCCTTTAACTTTCGAAATGACACTGGCAATCCTTTATAGAAGGATAATGGTCACGTTTCGTCATTTATATAAACGGACGTTATTGTTGGACGGTAACCCTCCTCACGTGCCTTTCACGTGAGGGCACACTTGTCTTTTCCCCACACCTTTTGACCGTCCTCTCTCTCTTTCTCCCTTATATTACCCTTTTTCACTTCACTTTCCCCATTTCACACCAAAATTAAACCTAATATATCATATAATTCAATAAATCGTGGCCTCCAACAAGAAAATGGTATTTTGTGGGTGCGGTAGGGAAGCAATAATTCGGACATCATGGACAGACAAAAACCCAGGAAGGCGTTTTTACGCATGCCCAAATGAGGTATGTTTTCATTAAATTTCAATTAGGTAATAAATCTTGTATGAATTGAAATGGTTTCTTGCACTTTGGTAGGCTTCGAAATGCAGATTCATTGGATGGGTTGACCCACCGATGTGTCAACGTGCAATGGAAATTATACCAGGCTTGTTGAGGTCTAAGAACCGAACTGAAGCACAACTACAAAAAAAAGAATAACGAATTGAAGAAATTGAAGATAGTGTTTGTGGTTGTATTAATTGTGATTTTGTTTGTAATATTTGGTTAGTAGTTTGAATCAGTGTATCTGTAACACCCCGAGCCAAGGCTCAGAATATCACGGAAATCACATAGCACCAGGTGGAATTACAATAGAACAAACTAAATGCAATTATAGATTCGGTGAATCCAAAACATAACGATTACAAGTAACAAAATACAACAGGAGCAAATAGCCATCAAAGTTAACAAAATAATACTCAAAGATGGCAAACGATCCTAAGTATAATGCAAAAGGAAGGCCAATGAATCCTTGATCCATGAAGTCCATAGTCCGGGTTTACAGCAAGCAAGCAACTAAACTCCACGTCCTGGGAGAACCTGATTACCTGAAAAGTGTACTAAGCATAGTCAACACAAAGTTGGTGAGTTCGTAGTAATGGTCCACAAGGAACCATAGACAGAATCATAAAGCACGAAAGAAGGCTAAACCTGACATACAGTGAGCCTCTACGAAACACAATAATGTCCAACAACAAGATTACACAAGTGCAACGCGTGAAATGAGAAATGCATAAATGATATGAGTATCAATGCAAATGCCGGAATGCATGAATAAGCCAACATGCCTATCCTATGCGTGAGCTCAAGTCACCCATGCAACGATACCCTTCTGTCATCTCAATGAACAAGGCTGTATCTCAAAATCATCGAGATATATATGTCTATATACTCGGAGTCAGGTCTACATCCAAAATGGGTGCATACATCTATGCACCAGGATGTCGGCAATCCCCTGCCGAGGGTCGTCAACAATGTATGCAATGCTTACAATCAAATGTAAATGCATAAATCATGAACCAACAATCAATAGACAATGAACCTGTGCCAACAGTCAATAGACAATGAACCTGTGCCAACAGTCAATATTCGTCAAACATAACCCAACAACAAATATACGACAATCATACGCCAACGATCAATAATCAACAACATAAGCCACAAATCAATATCTTAAACCAACTATACGTACATATACTTCAGAGGATTCTACTTTCTCCAAGTCCCAGATGCTTATATATAGGGTCACCCGCAGCCTTCCCACCACATCTAAAACCCAATGAAGGCATAACCGACTTCCATGTATGTACGTCTATCCTAATATGAAAGTAATACCTAACTAAAACATAACCCAAGTCAATCAGACGACAATAAACGTCCCGTCAATCTAACAATCAAGTCAACAATCAATATACCAATAAATGCAAGTAACACGCCAGGTTTACACTTTTCAGCCCGAATCTCAAGCGAGTAGGGAGATACGAAACTCACCTTGTCCGATAAAGAAGCTAGTATAAGATTACAGGCGAGTATTACGGTCCACACGTCCAAAACCTATAATTATACATCAATATATCATAATGTCAACTCTACAATCATAAACAAGTTGGTTTAGCACAATTAGGTCAAGTCACAAACCCTAAACGCCTTTCCAACATTAACGTGTAAGAGAAGAACTCATTCGACTCGACCTTTTTAGAAATGACCAAAGATTCATATAAAAAGAGTGTTACTACAAGAAACTAGACTCTCTTACGATTCCAACGATAGGTCATACGTCTAAAACGGGCTTACGGTTCAAAAGTTATTGACGTTTGAAAACTGACGCGTAAAGCAGGAATAGTAACACGAGTTTATGAACCCTAGCACGTGTTTAGAAGCCCTAGAACGTGTTTAGGAACCCTAGCACGTGTTTAGAAGCCCTAGAACGTGTTTAGGAACCCTAGCACGTGTTTAGAAGCCCTAGAACGTGTTTAGGAACCCTAGCACGTGTTTAGAAGCCCTAGAACGTGTTTAGGAACCCTAGCACGTGTTTAGAAGCCCTAGAACGTGTTTAGGAACCCTAGCACGTGTTTAGAAGCCCTAGAACGTGTTTAGGAACCCTAGCACGTGTTTAGAAGCCCTAGAACGTGTTTAGGAACCCTAGCACGTGTTTAGAAGCCCTAGAACGTGTTTAGGAACCCTAGCACGTGTTTAGAAGCCCTAGAACGTGTTTAGGAACCCTAGCACGTGTTTAGAAGCCCTAGAACGTGTTTAGGAACCCTAGCACGTGTTTAGAAGCCCTAGAACGTGTTTAGGAACCCTAGCACGTGTTTAGAAGCCCTAGAACGTGTTTAGGAACCCTAGCACGTGTTTAGAAGCCCTAGAACGTGTTTAGGAACCCTAGCACGTGTTTAGAAGCCCTAGAACGTGTTTAGGAACCCTAGCACGTGTTTAGAAGCCCTAGAACGTGTTTAGGAACCCTAGCACGTGTTTAGAAGCCCTAGAACGTGTTTAGGAACCCTAGCACGTGTTTAGAAGCCCTAGAACGTGTTTAGGAACCCTAGCACGTGTTTAGAAGCCCTAGAACGTGTTTAGGAACCCTAGCACGTGTTTAGAAGCCCTAGAACGTGTTTAGGAACCCTAGCACGTGTTTAGAAGCCCTAGAACGTGTTTAGGAACCCTAGCACGTGTTTAGAAGCCCTAGAACGTGTTTAGGAACCCTAGCACGTGTTTAGAAGCCCTAGAACGTGTTTAGGAACCCTAGCACGTGTTTAGAAGCCCTAGAACGTGTTTAGGAACCCTAGCACGTGTTTAGAAGCCCTAGAACGTGTTTAGGAACCCTAGCACGTGTTTAGAAGCCCTAGAACGTGTTTAGGAACCCTAGCACGTGTTTAGAAGCCCTAGAACGTGTTTAGGAACCCTAGCACGTGTTTAGAAGCCCTAGAACGTGTTTAGGAACCCTAGCACGTGTTTAGAAGCCCTAGAACGTGTTTAGGAACCCTAGCACGTGTTTAGAAGCCCTAGAACGTGTTTAGGAACCCTAGCACGTGTTTAGAAGCCCTAGAACGTGTTTAGGAACCCTAGCACGTGTTTAGAAGCCCTAGAACGTGTTTAGGAACCCTAGCACGTGTTTAGAAGCCCTAGAACGTGTTTAGGAACCCTAGCACGTGTTTAGAAGCCCTAGAACGTGTTTAGGAACCCTAGCACGTGTTTAGAAGCCCTAGAACGTGTTTAGGAACCCTAGCACGTGTTTAGAAGCCCTAGAACGTGTTTAGGAACCCTAGCACGTGTTTAGAAGCCCTAGAACGTGTTTAGGAACCCTAGCACGTGTTTAGAAGCCCTAGAACGTGTTTAGGAACCCTAGCACGTGTTTAGAAGCCCTAGAACGTGTTTAGGAACCCTAGCACGTGTTTAGAAGCCCTAGAACGTGTTTAGGAACCCTAGCACGTGTTTAGAAGCCCTAGAACGTGTTTAGGAACCCTAGCACGTGTTTAGAAGCCCTAGAACGTGTTTAGGAACCCTAGCACGTGTTTAGAAGCCCTAGAACGTGTTTAGGAACCCTAGCACGTGTTTAGAAGCCCTAGAACGTGTTTAGGAACCCTAGCACGTGTTTAGAAGCCCTAGAACGTGTTTAGGAACCCTAGCACGTGTTTAGAAGCCCTAGAACGTGTTTAGGAACCCTAGCACGTGTTTAGAAGCCCTAGAACGTGTTTAGGAACCCTAGCACGTGTTTAGAAGCCCTAGAACGTGTTTAGGAACCCTAGCACGTGTTTAGAAGCCCTAGAACGTGTTTAGGAACCCTAGCACGTGTTTAGAAGCCCTAGAACGTGTTTAGGAACCCTAGCACGTGTTTAGAAGCCCTAGAACGTGTTTAGGAACCCTAGCACGTGTTTAGAAGCCCTAGAACGTGTTTAGGAACCCTAGCACGTGTTTAGAAGCCCTAGAACGTGTTTAGGAACCCTAGCACGTGTTTAGAAGCCCTAGAACGTGTTTAGGAACCCTAGCACGTGTTTAGAAGCCCTAGAACGTGTTTAGGAACCCTAGCACGTGTTTAGAAGCCCTAGAACGTGTTTAGGAACCCTAGCACGTGTTTAGAAGCCCTAGAACGTGTTTAGGAACCCTAGCACGTGTTTAGAAGCCCTAGAACGTGTTTAGGAACCCTAGCACGTGTTTAGAAGCCCTAGAACGTGTTTAGGAACCCTAGCACGTGTTTAGAAGCCCTAGAACGTGTTTAGGAACCCTAGCACGTGTTTAGAAGCCCTAGAACGTGTTTAGGAACCCTAGCACGTGTTTAGAAGCCCTAGAACGTGTTTAGGAACCCTAGCACGTGTTTAGAAGCCCTAGAACGTGTTTAGGAACCCTAGCACGTGTTTAGAAGCCCTAGAACGTGTTTAGGAACCCTAGCACGTGTTTAGAAGCCCTAGAACGTGTTTAGGAACCCTAGCACGTGTTTAGAAGCCCTAGAACGTGTTTAGGAACCCTAGCACGTGTTTAGAAGCCCTAGAACGTGTTTAGGAACCCTAGCACGTGTTTAGAAGCCCTAGAACGTGTTTAGGAACCCTAGCACGTGTTTAGAAGCCCTAGAACGTGTTTAGGAACCCTAGCACGTGTTTAGAAGCCCTAGAACGTGTTTAGGAACCCTAGCACGTGTTTAGAAGCCCTAGAACGTGTTTAGGAACCCTAGCACGTGTTTAGAAGCCCTAGAACGTGTTTAGGAACCCTAGCACGTGTTTAGAAGCCCTAGAACGTGTTTAGGAACCCTAGCACGTGTTTAGAAGCCCTAGAACGTGTTTAGGAACCCTAGCACGTGTTTAGAAGCCCTAGAACGTGTTTAGGAACCCTAGCACGTGTTTAGAAGCCCTAGAACGTGTTTAGGAACCCTAGCACGTGTTTAGAAGCCCTAGAACGTGTTTAGGAACCCTAGCACGTGTTTAGAAGCCCTAGAACGTGTTTAGGAACCCTAGCACGTGTTTAGAAGCCCTAGAACGTGTTTAGGAACCCTAGCACGTGTTTAGAAGCCCTAGAACGTGTTTAGGAACCCTAGCACGTGTTTAGAAGCCCTAGAACGTGTTTAGGAACCCTAGCACGTGTTTAGAAGCCCTAGAACGTGTTTAGGAACCCTAGCACGTGTTTAGAAGCCCTAGAACGTGTTTAGGAACCCTAGCACGTGTTTAGAAGCCCTAGAACGTGTTTAGGAACCCTAGCACGTGTTTAGAAGCCCTAGAACGTGTTTAGGAACCCTAGCACGTGTTTAGAAGCCCTAGAACGTGTTTAGGAACCCTAGCACGTGTTTAGAAGCCCTAGAACGTGTTTAGGAACCCTAGCACGTGTTTAGAAGCCCTAGAACGTGTTTAGGAACCCTAGCACGTGTTTAGAAGCCCTAGAACGTGTTTAGGAACCCTAGCACGTGTTTAGAAGCCCTAGAACGTGTTTAGGAACCCTAGCACGTGTTTAGAAGCCCTAGAACGTGTTTAGGAACCCTAGCACGTGTTTAGAAGCCCTAGAACGTGTTTAGGAACCCTAGCACGTGTTTAGAAGCCCTAGAACGTGTTTAGGAACCCTAGCACGTGTTTAGAAGCCCTAGAACGTGTTTAGGAACCCTAGCACGTGTTTAGAAGCCCTAGAACGTGTTTAGGAACCCTAGCACGTGTTTAGAAGCCCTAGAACGTGTTTAGGAACCCTAGCACGTGTTTAGAAGCCCTAGAACGTGTTTAGGAACCCTAGCACGTGTTTAGAAGCCCTAGAACGTGTTTAGGAACCCTAGCACGTGTTTAGAAGCCCTAGAACGTGTTTAGGAACCCTAGCACGTGTTTAGAAGCCCTAGAACGTGTTTAGGAACCCTAGCACGTGTTTAGAAGCCCTAGAACGTGTTTAGGAACCCTAGCACGTGTTTAGAAGCCCTAGAACGTGTTTAGGAACCCTAGCACGTGTTTAGAAGCCCTAGAACGTGTTTAGGAACCCTAGCACGTGTTTAGAAGCCCTAGAACGTGTTTAGGAACCCTAGCACGTGTTTAGAAGCCCTAGAACGTGTTTAGGAACCCTAGCACGTGTTTAGAAGCCCTAGAACGTGTTTAGGAACCCTAGCACGTGTTTAGAAGCCCTAGAACGTGTTTAGGAACCCTAGCACGTGTTTAGAAGCCCTAGAACGTGTTTAGGAACCCTAGCACGTGTTTAGAAGCCCTAGAACGTGTTTAGGAACCCTAGCACGTGTTTAGAAGCCCTAGAACGTGTTTAGGAACCCTAGCACGTGTTTAGAAGCCCTAGAACGTGTTTAGGAACCCTAGCACGTGTTTAGAAGCCCTAGAACGTGTTTAGGAACCCTAGCACGTGTTTAGAAGCCCTAGAACGTGTTTAGGAACCCTAGCACGTGTTTAGAAGCCCTAGAACGTGTTTAGGAACCCTAGCACGTGTTTAGAAGCCCTAGAACGTGTTTAGCATTCCATCTTACTTTCACAATGGTGTAGCGCTTCTTCTTGAGTTTCTTTTCTTGACGTCCAAGATCTCTACCGGCTCTTCAACAAAGTTCAAATTCGAATCAACCCTAATTTCGTCCATAGGCACATGATGTGTAGGATCCGCCAAACACTTGCGCAAGTTACAAATATGAAACACATCATGCACACCGCTAAGCTCTTGAGGCAATTCTAGCCGATAAGCAACTTTCCCAACCCGTTCAAGAATCTTGAAAGGACCAACATACCTTGGTGCAAGTTTTCCCCGCTTCACAAATCGTACGACTCCTTTCCAAGGTGACACTTTCAAAAGTACAAATTCACCAACTTCAAACTCCAACGGTCTTCGTCTCACATCGGCATACTTCTTTTGACGCTCACGGGCCAATTGCAACTTCTCCTTGATTTGAGATATTACCTTGGTTGTTTCAATCACAATTTCTGGCCCGATAAGTTGACTCTCTCCAATTTCCGCCCAAGCTAGAGGAGAACGGCATACCCTACCATACAATGCTTTAAAGGGTGCCATTTGAATGGTAGCATGGTAGCTATTGTTGTATGAAAATTCAACTAACGGCAAATGGTCTTCCCAACTTCCACCAAAATCGATCGCACATGCCCTCAACATGTCTTCAAGTGTTTGGATGGTCCTCTCGGTTTGCCCATCCGTTTGAGGGTGAAATGCCGTGCTCATGTCAAGTCGAGTACCCATGGCTTTTTGAAAGGCTTCCCAAAATTTTGATTTGAAACGGGCATCTCTATCCGAAATGATAGAAATCGGCACTCCGTGTTTAGATATTACTTCCTTGATGTACAAGCGAGCCAAAGTGTCAAATTTATCGGTTTCCCGAATGGCTAGAAAGTGAGCCGACTTCGTTAACCGATCTACTATCACCCAAATCGTGTCACGACCGCTTCTCGTCTTCGGTAGTTTAGTAATGAAGTCCATTGAAATATGCTCCCACTTCCATTCGGGCATCACCGGTTGTACCAACAATCCGGGTGGCTTCTTGTGATCGGCTTTGACTTGTAAGCAAGTAAGACACTCACTCACATACCTTGCCACATCACGCTTCATGCCCGGCCACCAATACAATTCCTTCAAGTCAAAGTACATCTTATCCGACCCGGGATGGACCGAATAAGGCGATAGGTGAGCTTCATTCATAATAAGCGTTCTTAAGTCGCCGAAAATAGGAACCCAAAGTCTTTCAACCATGTATAGCCCGTTATCATTCTTTCGGTCAAATAGTTGTTCCATGCCATCTAGGTTCTCGTTTCCAAAGTTTTCCGGTAGGGTGGCTTGAATTTGGGCTTCAATGATCCGATCACGAATATTTGGCCCTACCGTGAGGCTCATAGCTCTAGCCCGTCTTGGTTTCACTCTCTCCTTTCGGCTCAAGGCATCGGCTACTACATTTGCCTTGCCCGGGTGATAACGGATGTCACAATCATAATCACTAAATAGTTCTAACCAACGCCTTTGCCTCATATTCAATTCACTTTGGTTGAAGATGTGCTGGAGACTTTTGTGATCGGTATAAATCACACATTTGGTGCCGTAGAGATAATGTCTCCAACACTTTAAAGCAAACACAACCGCTCCCAATTCCAAATCATGTGTCGGGTAGTTCTTCTCATGCACCTTCAATTGACGAGAGGCATAAGCAATGACTTTACCCCTTTGCATAAGAACACAACCCAAACCTTGCCCCGAAGCATCACAATAAACAACAAAATCTTCGATCCCATCCGGTAGCGTCAAAATAGGAGCATCACATAGCATATCTTTAAGAGTTTGGAAGGCGTTCTCTTGTCTTTCGCCCCATTCAAAGTTTCTCTCCTTTTGAGTCAAGAGGGTGAGTGGTTGTGCAATACGGGAGAAGTTTTCAATAAATCTTCTATAGTAACCCGCCAATCCAAGGAATTGGCGGATCTCGGATGGCGTTTCGGGTCTTCTCCAATTCTTGACCGCTTCAATCTTGCTTGGATCCACATGAATACCATCCTTGCTCACTACGTGACCAAGGAAGTGGACCTCTTCCAACCAAAACTCGCACTTGGAGAATTTGGCATACAACTTCTCTTTTCTTAGTAGTTCAAGCACCTCACGCAAGTGCTCAACATGCTCCTCCTTTGTCTTCGAGTATACAAGTATGTCATCAATGACAAAAAGAAAAATGATGATTTTTCTCGAATGTAAATTCTTTAGTCTTGAAAAATAGACATGTTTGGTTTTCAATGGTCTGATCATGTAACATAAAGCTATATTAGCAAAACAAGAAATAAAAATAATAAGAGCAAAAATAACTAGCAAATGTAGTCCATGTACCTTATGAGAAGTAGCAGCATTGAGGTTGATCCGTTTTTTGGATTTCTTCACCATTATTGAAACAAAGGGGGTGTTTGGGGGATTAGCTTAAGAAAAAGGAAAACGGCTGCTTTTATTTGAAACAAAATTACAAAAGACCGCCCAAATTTAAAAACATCTCACCACCCGTAAGATTGTAAGAACCGTGCCAATTGCATTTTATCGGTTTGACTGATGACTGACGAGCTAGTCGATTTGCCGAACCGTTGAAACAGTGGTGGATCCTGATCGGGTATTGGTATTATATCATAGTCCTTTAATTCGGGTAGGGTATAGAAAAGAAAAAAATAGTTAGTGAAAAATATTTTCTAGTTTTTTAATTTTTAATTTTATAGAAAATGGAAGGAGTTTTCAATCTCTAGAAAACAAATGAAAATTTTGAAAACACGTTCAAAACTAGAAAATGTTATTTTCATTTTCCATATTAAACATATTCTAATATACTTGGTTAAGTGGGTTGGGGGAGGGTGACGGGGGCGGGGAGGGGTGACGGGGGTAGGGACGGGGGCGTATGAAAAGAGTTAATATAAGTTGAGGTTTTTTAAATTTAGAAAATGGAAAATAAAAAGTGGAAAACAATAAAAATGTGTTTTCTAGTTTTCCATGGATAAATGGAAAACACTGTTTTCTGTTTTTTTGGAAAACATTTTTAAAAAACTATGATTTGATCGCATTCTCTGTTTTCCATGTTTTCTTAGAAAACAGAAATGAAAAACAATGGATGTTTTCCCCAATTTTAAGCTTTTTTCAATAATCAAATTTCCATTCTTACACATAAAAAAAGTAGGAACATGAGGGAGAGAGGAGTCATCTAACCCAAATTCCCAACCGTCTCACCAACCAATCACATCTATTCAACTCATTTTTCCTTATCAACCCTACCAACCAACCCTCTTGACTTATTTTTTTTTTTTTTTTTTTTTTTTTTTTTTTTTTTTTTTTTTTTTTTTTTTTTTTTTTTTTTTTTTTTTTTTTTTTTTTTTTTTTTTTTTTTTTTTTTTTTTTTTTTTTTTTTTTTTTTTTTTTTTTTTTTTTTTTTTTTTTTTTTTTTTTTTTTTTTTTTTTTTTTTTTTTTTTTTTTTTTTTTTTTTTTTTTTTTTTTTTTTTTTTTTTTTTTTTTTTTTTTTTTTTTTTTTTTTTTTTTTTTTTTTTTTTTTTTTTTTTTTTTTTTTTTTTTTTTTTTTTTTTTTTTTTTTTTTTTTTTTTTTTTTTTTTTTTTTTTTTTTTTTTTTTTTTTTTTTTTTTTTTTTTTTTTTTTTTTTTTTTTTTTTTTTTTTTTTTTTTTTTTTTTTTTTTTTTTTTTTTTTTTTTTTTTTTTTTTTTTTTTTTTTTTTTTTTTTTTTTTTTTTTTTTTTTTTTTTTTTTTTTTTTTTTTTTTTTTTTTTTTTTTTTTTTTTTTTTTTTTTTTTTTTTTTTTTTTTTTTTTTTTTTTTTTTTTTTTTTTTTTTTTTTTTTTTTTTTTTTTTTTTTTTTTTTTTTTTTTTTTTTTTTTTTTTTTTTTTTTTTTTTTTTTTTTTTTTTTTTTTTTTTTTTTTTTTTTTTTTTTTTTTTTTTTTTTTTTTTTTTTTTTTTTTTTTTTTTTTTTTTTTTTTTTTTTTTTTTTTTTTTTTTTTTTTTTTTTTTTTTTTTTTTTTTTTTTTTTTTTTTTTTTTTTTTTTTTTTTTTTTTTTTTTTTTTTTTTTTTTTTTTTTTTTTTTTTTTTTTTTTTTTTTTTTTTTTTTTTTTTTTTTTTTTTTTTTTTTTTTTTTTTTTTTTTTTTTTTTTTTTTTTTTTTTTTTTTTTTTTTTTTTTTTTTTTTTTTTTTTTTTTTTTTTTTTTTTTTTTTTTTTTTTTTTTTTTTTTTTTTTTTTTTTTTTTTTTTTTTTTTTTTTTTTTTTTTTTTTTTTTTTTTTTTTTTTTTTTTTTTTTTTTTTTTTTTTTTTTTTTTTTTTTTTTTTTTTTTTTTTTTTTTTTTTTTTTTTTTTTTTTTTTTTTTTTTTTTTTTTTTTTTTTTTTTTTTTTTTTTTTTTTTTTTTTTTTTTTTTTTTTTTTTTTTTTTTTTTTTTTTTTTTTTTTTTTTTTTTTTTTTTTTTTTTTTTTTTTTTTTTTTTTTTTTTTTTTTTTTTTTTTTTTTTTTTTTTTTTTTTTTTTTTTTTTTTTTTTTTTTTTTTTTTTTTTTTTTTTTTTTTTTTTTTTTTTTTTTTTTTTTTTTTTTTTTTTTTTTTTTTTTTTTTTTTTTTTTTTTTTTTTTTTTTTTTTTTTTTTTTTTTTTTTTTTTTTTTTTTTTTTTTTTTTTTTTTTTTTTTTTTTTTTTTTTTTTTTTTTTTTTTTTTTTTTTTTTTTTTTTTTTTTTTTTTTTTTTTTTTTTTTTTTTTTTTTTTTTTTTTTTTTTTTTTTTTTTTTTTTTTTTTTTTTTTTTTTTTTTTTTTTTTTTTTTTTTTTTTTTTTTTTTTTTTTTTTTTTTTTTTTTTTTTTTTTTTTTTTTTTTTTTTTTTTTTTTTTTTTTTTTTTTTTTTTTTTTTTTTTTTTTTTTTTTTTTTTTTTTTTTTTTTTTTTTTTTTTTTTTTTTTTTTTTTTTTATTATATTATTTATTAAAAAAATATGTATCATTTCCCAAAAAAAATAATTAGTTTATAACAACCGAATACTACAAGTCTATGATGTGGCTCAATTTATACATATCTTCCACATCTTATTTGGACGTTTTGTATACGAATTATAGCCGTTTATACTTGTTTTGTGGTGCGTTATGGTATTTGCTAGTGGTTTCAGGACTACAGCAGGTACATCGCTCATAATGGTAGAAAGCGGCTCAGAAATGGTGCATATGCATTAACGGATGAAGAACGAAGCTGAAATGCCCAAAAGAGGACAGACTCGCGGCGCGACCAGAACCATTCGCGGCGCGAGCCTTAACAAAAATGGCCTCGCGGCGCGACCATGAAAAATCGCGACGCGACAAAAGTCCCTGTTTTGAAAGGCTCCAATGTTGGCACGACTCGCGACGCGAGAAGGCCATTCGCGGCGCGACCAGACGCTGAACTGTCAGATTTCTCTCTCCTGGGGTATAAATACAAACCCCCACTTTACCCTAAACCTAATGTTGGACACTGGAGCCTCCATACTTAACTCCTAGCCATTTTTGAAGGGATTTCAAAAGGTTTTTCATCATTCCAACTATTTTGAAGACTTGGAGATTAGTTTTGGCTATTGTTACTTATTGTAGCCCGATTGTACCATCGAATTGGATTTCTACTTCATATTTGGTACACTATGTTCTCTTCTCTAATTGGATATTTAGTTCTTTTCATTATGAGTAGCTAAATCTCTATACATCTATGAAGATGAAGTGAAACAATTAGTTATGGTTGCGTAATATTTTGAATTCAAGTTGGTTTTACTTAACATTTTGTCAAGATCTTAATGAAGTGATTTCTTACACTTAATCTTGTGTGCTTAGTGATATTTGTGTTTTTCGATAGTGGTACTAGTTGAATACAAGTATTATTTTAGTGGTTTGTCTATGAACGACTCTTGCTAGGTCATGGTATGATAGTAAAGATACAAGTTTAATAGAAATTACTTTGTTAAGTGGATTTAACGGATGGTGGTACCACGTTTCTTTCACAAAGATAGAATTGTTACGTAAATAGTCAAACAAACTAGCTAGTTCAAGGAATTGCAATAGGGTTGGTGGTACCACTTGTTGCAAGAAATTGGATTGATTAGGTGATTGAGTCGATTTTACAAACGGAGTGCACGCCGGATGTGTTCTTGTCTTATCACGATTATTATCACCAACTTATATGAATTTTGAGCTTAACCCATATGCAACCTAGACTTTTTGTGTAGCGGATTCGACATAGATGACTTTTTAATTATTTGTTACAACTCAAACTATTTTTGCGTACTCTCGATTGACACCGGTTGAGTACTTTATTTTACTTGTTGGTTAAATAGCTTTAAGAAACGCACAGTGACAACTCGGTCACATACCAAACTTTCCCTTGTTTTACATTTTTCACAACTTTTAGTACAACATTCATTCCTTGTGTTCGATCCTGGTCTTGCCAGTTAACTATATTACATACGAACGGGTACACTGCCCGTGAGTGTGTGGTAGTCAGTAAACGGTGGATCTTGTTATAAATTTTTAAGCTAGATTTCACACATCAAGTTTTTGGCGCCGCTGCCGGGGAGTGATTTTAAGTACTTTTGGTTGAGATTCTGTGAATCGATCCTTTTTCGTGCTTTGCACGGAGAAGTTACTTGCTTTATTTTATTATATTTTGCTTTTATTGTACCCCAGGTGCTCTTAAGGTTTCGTTTGTTGTGTTGTGTTCGCAGATTATTTACAGGTAGTGGATGAACACTCGAGCTTCTGGGAAACCACTAGCCAAGACCACATCTAACCCCGAAAAACTTAAAAAGCGCACCAAAACTCAAACGTCACAACCATCATCATCCGAACCATTTTTCATAAACACCACTCCTTACCAAACCCACATACTTAACGAGACTTACTACGAGTCGGGAAGTAACGAGTGGGGTTATTTTTCCGAAAAAGAAGAACCCATTTCCGATAAGACACCAACTCCACCCGAATCGCCAAAACCGGACATCAACATGGCCGGTCAACAAAATAATCCGCCCGATCTCTTCAACATGAAAATCGAGGACCTTCCTCGAACCATACCTACAACTCACCGATCGGCCATCCGTGCACCCGAGATCGAAACTTTCGCGGTGAAAGGTAACCATTTACAGATGGTTAAGGATTTGTGCTTTGATGGATGGCATAAAAGAGACCCTCATGAGCATCTTGACAAGTTCGAGATGATTTGCAATCTATTCAACTATGGGGAAAACCAAACCAACAATGTTAAGATGACGCTTTTTCCTATGTCTCTCACGGGAGAGGCTCACAAATGGTTGAAAGGATTAGCGCCGGATAGTTTGACTACTTGGGGGGCGGTTAAGGAAGCGTTTATAGATAGATTCTTTCCGGCTAATCGGGAAAGAGAGCTTAGGCTTGTTATCCGTTCTTTTAGACAAGACGAGGATGAGTCGATAGTTGAAGCTTGGTTAAGGATGAAGGATCTCTTGTGGGAATGTCCCGGGCATGGGGTGAGTGACACCGAAGTTGTGGGGATATTTTTGGATGGAATGAATAGGGAGAACTACGAGAAGATGGTAATGACTTGTGGGGGTAGTATTAGCTACAAGACCTCAAGTGAGCTTTGGAAGATGTTTGAGGATATGGCAAAAGCTCAAGTCTCTAGACCGTCGAATAGGGATAGGAGATCACGTAAGGTAGTAGCTCGGGTGGAGGATGGTGAAACATCCGAGGTAGTCACTGAAATTCGGAAACTTTCAAACCGAATGGATGAAAGGTTCTCTATGGTGGAGAACAACTTTGGTGGGCTTGAGCGTGATGTGAAGATCATGGCGGGGGGATGTGTTCATTGTGGTGGTCCACACCATCCTGATGAGTGTGATTCTATGACACAAGAAGATGTGAACTTTGTGCAAAATCAACGCCAAGGAAATTATCAATCTCTCTTCCAACGTGGTGGCAACTACCAAGGCCGCTACCAAGGTAACTCTTCAAATTCTTCTAATTTTTATTCTAACAATCGTGGTGGTAATTTTCAAGGTAGGTGGCCAAAAGATGATACTCATGGAGCACCTCAACAACAACAACCATCCTCACCCCCAAGGAAGGAGGAAAATCAAGATGAAAGCTCGCCTCTCATGGCCATGATGGCCAAATTTCTTGATAAACAAGACAAGAGGGAGGAAGCTCAAGAGAAGCGAAACGCTTCCATGGAAAACTATTCCAAGCTTTTGAATGAAAAGATTGGGGGGTTGCATGACAAGATTGACATTAGCAATAGCAACAACCAAGCTTTGATTTCTAACTTGGAAAAGAGAATCGATAGAATGGGCAATCAACAAAGGCAACCGGGTACTCTTCCAAGCAATACCCAACAAAACCCAAATCAAGACAAAGGTCAATGGAGAAAGGGGGATGACAAGTACAAAGGACCCCAACACCGGAATGAAACCGTTAATGCCATAACCACGCGGTCCGGGAAGGTAACTACGCCTCCTATTGATAATTCTCGTATTTATAATGTTTCTCCTTTAGTTGGGCAGTTTGATGAGGAAGACGATGAAGAGGTAGAGATGGAATCACCACCGGTGGTCACTACTTCGGTTCCTAAAGCCACACCAATCAAGGAACCCGAAGTCAAGCCCTACAAGCCCAAGATTCCTTTTCCTCAACGCTTGAGGAAGGAAAAGATTCAAGAACAATACAACAAGTTCTTTGACATGATCAAAACGGTGACAATCAATGTGCCGTTAGTTGATCTCATTTCGGGCATGCCCAATTATGCCAAGTTTATCAAAGAACTAGTGACGGATAAGAAGAAGCTTGAGGAAGCAAAAGCAACATTTTTCAATGAGGAATGCTCGGCGGTAATCCAAAATAAGCTTCCACCTAAGCTTTCGGATCCAGGAAGTTTTCTCATCACTTGTACTTTTAGTAGGAAATTGTCTTATAAAGCGTTAGCCGACCTAGGAGCAAGCATCAACTTGATGCCTTTTTCAATTTTTAGAAAGCTTTCTTTGGGTAAGTTGAAACCCACCAAAATGAGCATCCGCCTAGCGGATCACTCTTTTCAATACCCGTTGGGGGTGGCCGAAAACTTGCTAGTGCAAGTAGGCCAATTTGTTTTTCCGGTAGATTTTGTCATTTTGGAAATGGAGGAGGACACCAAGGTACCTCTCATTTTGGGCCGACCATTCCTATATACCACAGATGCTATCATTCGGGTAAAGGACAAGGAAATTTCCTTGGGTGTCGGGGGAGACCGAATTGTGTTTAAAATTGAAAAAGCTTTACAACATTCTTATTCTTCCGATGACACTTGTTTTAAGATTGATGTTATAGATGATGCGGTTGAATTAGAGACATTGGAGCTTGTTGGAATTGATGGTGAAGAAAATGATGGCTTGGCTAGTATTGGAGAGGGAGATGTCGCTAGTGACCAAGTTGAGGAGATTGAAGAGATTTTGGCACTTAGCATGGGTGATGCTCCATTGGAAGATGAGGGATTTGAAGAAATTGAGGTAATTCCAAGTAGTAAGCTACCCACTTCCATCGATAATCCTCCTACGGATTTAGAGCTCAAACCATTGCCCGATCATCTAGAATATGCATTCTTGGAAGGTACATCTCTACTTCCCGTGGTTATCTCCTCATCACTTTCGGGTGAGGAAAAGGCTAGACTCATGTCCATTCTAAAGGCCCATAAAAAGGCCTTTGCATGGAAGACATCCGATATACCCGGGATAAGCCCCGATTTTTGCAAACACAAAATCAATTTAATTGAAAATGTGAAACCAGTTATTCAAAGGCAAAGAAGGCTTAACCCTAACATGAAGGATGTTGTGAAAAAGGAAATTGTTAAATTACTTGATGCGGGGATCATTTTTCCAATATCGGATAGTCCATGGGTTAGCCCGGTACATTGTGTACCAAAGAAGGGTGGTATGACCGTTGTTACTAATGAGAATAATGAATTGGTCCCAACCCGGACGGTCACCGGTTGGAGAGTTTGTATAGATTACCGCAAGTTAAATGAGGCCACCAAAAAGGACCATTTTCCTTTACCCTTCATGGACCAAATGCTCGAAAGGTTAGCGGGTAATGAATTTTTCTGTTTTCTTGATGGCTTTTCCGGGTACTTCCAAATACCCATTGATCCTAATGATCAAGAGAAAACAACTTTTACTTGTCCTTTCGGAACATATGCTTATTGCCGCATGCCTTTTGGTTTATGTAATGCACCGGGAACTTTTCAAAGATGCATGTTGGCCATTTTTCAAGATATGATTGAGACCTCCATGGAAGTTTTCATGGATGATTTTTCGGTATTTGGTGACTCTTTTGAAAGTTGTTTAACAAATTTGGATAAAATGCTTGATAGATGTGAGAAAGCACATTTGGTGCTTAATTGGGAAAAATGCCATTTTATGGTCAAAGAGGGGATTGTGTTGGGTCACAAGGTTTCAAGGGCGGGTCTTGAGGTTGACAAAGCCAAAATTGATGTCATGACTAAATTACCTCCACCTACCAATGTGAAGTCGGTAAGAAGTTTGCTAGGTCATGCCGGTTTTTACCGTCGTTTTATCAAAGATTTTTCTAAAATCACAAGACCCATGACTAGATTGTTGGAAAAAGATGTCCCTTTTGAGTTTAATGATGAGTGTCTTAATGCTTTTTCTATTTTAAAAGATAAATTGACGAATGCTCCAATCATGACTTCACCCAATTGGTCTCTACCCTTTGAACTTATGTGTGATGCTAGCGATTTCGCTTTGGGGGCCGTTCTTGGCCAAAGGGATGAGAAGCATTTTCGTCCAATCTATTTTGCTAGCAAAACCCTAAATCCCGCCCAACAAAACTACACCGTGACCGAAAAAGAGTTGTTGGCGGTGGTGTATGCCTTTGACAAGTTTTGACCTTACTTGGTGTTGAACAAAACCATTGTGTTCACCGACCATTCGGCATTAAAGTACTTGTTCTCCAAACAAGATGCTAAACCCCGCCTGCTTCGTTGGGTCTTGCTTTTGCAAGAATTTGATATCGAAATTAAGGACAAAAGTGGGGCTGAAAATGTTGCCGCCGACCACTTGAGTAGGCTCGAAAACCCTCACCTTGAGGAGTTGAAAGAGCATGAAATTAACGATTCTTTTCCAATATCGGATAGTCCATGGGTTAGCCCGGTACATTGTGTACCAAAGAAGGGTGGTATGACCGTTGTTACTAATGAGAATAATGAATTGGTCCCAACCCGGACGGTCACCGGTTGGAGAGTTTGTATAGATTACCGCAAGTTAAATGAGGCCACCAAAAAGGACCATTTTCCTTTACCCTTCATGGACCAAATGCTCGAAAGGTTAGCGGGTAATGAATTTTTCTGTTTTCTTGATGGCTTTTCCGGGTACTTCCAAATACCCATTGATCCTAATGATCAAGAGAAAACAACTTTTACTTGTCCTTTCGGAACATATGCTTATTGCCGCATGCCTTTTGGTTTATGTAATGCACCGGGAACTTTTCAAAGATGCATGTTGGCCATTTTTCAAGATATGATTGAGACCTCCATGGAAGTTTTCATGGATGATTTTTCGGTATTTGGTGACTCTTTTGAAAGTTGTTTAACAAATTTGGATAAAATGCTTGATAGATGTGAGAAAGCACATTTGGTGCTTAATTGGGAAAAATGCCATTTTATGGTCAAAGAGGGGATTGTGTTGGGTCACAAGGTTTCAAGGGCGGGTCTTGAGGTTGACAAAGCCAAAATTGATGTCATGACTAAATTACCTCCACCTACCAATGTGAAGTCGGTAAGAAGTTTGCTAGGTCATGCCGGTTTTTACCGTCGTTTTATCAAAGATTTTTCTAAAATCACAAGACCCATGACTAGATTGTTGGAAAAAGATGTCCCTTTTGAGTTTAATGATGAGTGTCTTAATGCTTTTTCTATTTTAAAAGATAAATTGACGAATGCTCCAATCATGACTTCACCCAATTGGTCTCTACCCTTTGAACTTATGTGTGATGCTAGCGATTTCGCTTTGGGGGCCGTTCTTGGCCAAAGGGATGAGAAGCATTTTCGTCCAATCTATTTTGCTAGCAAAACCCTAAATCCCGCCCAACAAAACTACACCGTGACCGAAAAAGAGTTGTTGGCGGTGGTGTATGCCTTTGACAAGTTTTGACCTTACTTGGTGTTGAACAAAACCATTGTGTTCACCGACCATTCGGCATTAAAGTACTTGTTCTCCAAACAAGATGCTAAACCCCGCCTGCTTCGTTGGGTCTTGCTTTTGCAAGAATTTGATATCGAAATTAAGGACAAAAGTGGGGCTGAAAATGTTGCCGCCGACCACTTGAGTAGGCTCGAAAACCCTCACCTTGAGGAGTTGAAAGAGCATGAAATTAACGATTCTTTTCCCGATGAGTTTTTAATGCAGGTTGAGGATGAGGAGGCACCATGGTACGCCGATATCGCTAACTATTTGTGTGCAGGAATTTTGCCAAAGGGATGGTCCTCCCAACAAAGGAAAAGGTTCTTTTCAGAAATCAAGCATTACTTTTGGGAGGAGCCATATTTGTTTAGGGTGTGTGCGGATGGTATGATCCGAAGATGCATTTGGGGTGGTGAGACTAGGAAGATTTTGGATGAATGTCACTACGGTCCTACCGGAGGGCATTATGGGTCGTCGGTGACGGGAAAGAAGGTTTTCGATGCGGGTTTCTATTGGCCCACAATCTTCAAAGAAGCTCAAAAGAAAGGATTTCAAGGTGGGAGATAAGGTCTTGTTGTTTCTCTCTAAGTTCAAGATCCACCAACCAAAGCTTACGTCTAGGTGGAATGGACGGTTTGTTATCAAGCATGTATATTCTTCGGGATATGTCGAGTTGTTTAGAGAGGATGGGAGCTCATTCATTGTCAACGGACATCGGCTAAAGCTTTATCATGAAGAAGAAGTTGCGGAGGGAGCCGTGGTTGAGAAGCTCCAACTTTTTGCTTGAAATTGAGGTTTGATCGAGTCAGGCTCATGACTCGTAAATAAACAAAGCGCTTCGCGGGAGGCAACCCGTGTGTTTTTATCATTTGTATTTGTTTTCCGTAGTTTTGTTCTGTTTTTATGTTTTTAGTTGAGATTCGCAGGTGAGAAATGACTTTGTGTGGACCGGGAGGCGCAAAAGTGCGTTAAAATGCAAAAATTCTGGGAAGAGCAGAACAATCGCGGCGCGATCAGTCCACTCGCGGCGCGAGATTTGGGAGAATTTCGAGAAGTTTGGTCAGAGGTTTTTATCGCGGCGCGATATTGGCTTCTCGCGACGCGATGGTCAAAAACAACTGCATCGCGGCGCGATGGTGTTTGGTCGCGGCGCGATTAGTCGCGAACAGAAACAACCCATTGGACAAAAGTATGAAGGATCGGTGTGGCCAAACAACTATCAATTCGACTATGTCGACGATAGCTACACCCCCCCTACTGCTCCCCCCCCCCCCCCCCCCCCCCCCCCCCCCCCCCCCCCCCCCCCCCCCCCCCCCCCCCCCCCCCCCCCCCCCCCCCCCCCCCCCCCCCCCCCCCCCCCCCCCCCCCCCCCCCCCCCCCCCCCCCCCCCCCCCCCCCCCCCCCCCCCCCCCCCCCCCCCCCCCCCCCCCCCCCCCCCCCCCCCCCCCCCCCCCCCCCCCCCCCCCCCCCCCCCCCCCCCCCCCCCCCCCCCCCCCCCCCCCCCCCCCCCCCCCCCCCCCCCCCCCCCCCCCCCCCCCCCCCCCCCCCCCCCCCCCCCCCCCCCCCCCCCCCCCCCCCCCCCCCCCCCCCCCCCCCCCCCCCCCCCCCCCCCCCCCCCCCCCCCCCCCCCCCCCCCCCCCCCCCCCCCCCCCCCCCCCCCCCCCCCCCCCCCCCCCCCCCCCCCCCCCCCCCCCCCCCCCCCCCCCCCCCCCCCCCCCCCCCCCCCCCCCCCCCCCCCCCCCCCCCCCCCCCCCCCCCCCCCCCCCCCCCCCCCCCCCCCCCCCCCCCCCCCCCCCCCCCCCCCCCCCCCCCCCCCCCCCCCCCCCCCCCCCCCCCCCCCCCCCCCCCCCCCCCCCCCCCCCCCCCCCCCCCCCCCCCCCCCCCCCCCCCCCCCCCCCCCCCCCCCCCCCCCCCCCCCCCCCCCCCCCCCCCCCCCCCCCCCCCCCCCCCCCCCCCCCCCCCCCCCCCCCCCCCCCCCCCCCCCCCCCCCCCCCCCCCCCCCCCCCCCCCCCCCCCCCCCCCCCCCCCCCCCCCCCCCCCCCCCCCCCCCCCCCCCCCCCCCCCCCCCCCCCCCCCCCCCCCCCCCCCCCCCCCCCCCCCCCCCCCCCCCCCCCCCCCCCCCCCCCCCCCCCCCCCCCCCCCCCCCCCCCCCCCCCCCCCCCCCCCCCCCCCCCCCCCCCCCCCCCCCCCCCCCCCCCCCCCCCCCCCCCCCCCCCCCCCCCCCCCCCCCCCCCCCCCCCCCCCCCCCCCCCCCCCCCCCCCCCCCCCCCCCCCCCCCCCCCCCCCCCCCCCCCCCCCCCCCCCCCCCCCCCCCCCCCCCCCCCCCCCCCCCCCCCCCCCCCCCCCCCCCCCCCCCCCCCCCCCCCCCCCCCCCCCCCCCCCCCCCCCCCCCCCCCCCCCCCCCCCCCCCCCCCCCCCCCCCCCCCCCCCCCCCCCCCCCCCCCCCCCCCCCCCCCCCCCCCCCCCCCCCCCCCCCCCCCCCCCCCCCCCCCCCCCCCCCCCCCCCCCCCCCCCCCCCCCCCCCCCCCCCCCCCCCCCCCCCCCCCCCCCCCCCCCCCCCCCCCCCCCCCCCCCCCCCCCCCCCCCCCCCCCCCCCCCCCCCCCCCCCCCCCCCCCCCCCCCCCCCCCCCCCCCCCCCCCCCCCCCCCCCCCCCCCCCCCCCCCCCCCCCCCCCCCCCCCCCCCCCCCCCCCCCCCCCCCCCCCCCCCCCCCCCCCCCCCCCCCCCCCCCCCCCCCCCCCCCCCCCCCCCCCCCCCCCCCCCCCCCCCCCCCCCCCCCCCCCCCCCCCCCCCCCCCCCCCCCCCCCCCCCCCCCCCCCCCCCCCCCCCCCCCCCCCCCCCCCCCCCCCCCCCCCCCCCCCCCCCCCCCCCCCCCCCCCCCCCCCCCCCCCCCCCCCCCCCCCCCCCCCCCCCCCCCCCCCCCCCCCCCCCCCCCCCCCCCCCCCCCCCCCCCCCCCCCCCCCCCCCCCCCCCCCCCCCCCCCCCCCCCCCCCCCCCCCCCCCCCCCCCCCCCCCCCCCCCCCCCCCCCCCCCCCCCCCCCCCCCCCCCCCCCCCCCCCCCCCCCCCCCCCCCCCCCCCCCCCCCCCCCCCCCCCCCCCCCCCCCCCCCCCCCCCCCCCCCCCCCCCCCCCCCCCCCCCCCCCCCCCCCCCCCCCCCCCCCCCCCCCCCCCCCCCCCCCCCCCCCCCCCCCCCCCCCCCCCCCCCCCCCCCCCCCCCCCCCCCCCCCCCCCCCCCCCCCCCCCCCCCCCCCCCCCCCCCCCCCCCCCCCCCCCCCCCCCCCCCCCCCCCCCCCCCCCCCCCCCCCCCCCCCCCCCCCCCCCCCCCCCCCCCCCCCCCCCCCCCCCCCCCCCCCCCCCCCCCCCCCCCCCCCCCCCCCCCCCCCCCCCCCCCCCCCCCCCCCCCCCCCCCCCCCCCCCCCCCCCCCCCCCCCCCCCCCCCCCCCCCCCCCCCCCCCCCCCCCCCCCCCCCCCCCCCCCCCCCCCCCCCCCCCCCCCCCCCCCCCCCCCCCCCCCCCCCCCCCCCCCCCCCCCCCCCCCCCCCCCCCCCCCCCCCCCCCCCCCCCCCCCCCCCCCCCCCCCCCCCCCCCCCCCCCCCCCCCCCCCCCCCCCCCCCCCCCCCCCCCCCCCCCCCCCCCCCCCCCCCCCCCCCCCCCCCCCCCCCCCCCCCCCCCCCCCCCCCCCCCCCCCCCCCCCCCCCCCCCCCCCCCCCCCCCCCCCCCCCCCCCCCCCCCCCCCCCCCCCCCCCCCCCCCCCTCGCCACATGCAGAAGCACCGGGAGCATAGATTATTATGTGGTCATTTCGTGACCTCGATCATGGAGAGGTTGGGAATGGCAAACACCAGTGAGGGGAGGAGAGTATCAGACATTGAGCCTACCATTATCATTGATGCCACAGAGTTGAAGAAGGCACGGTTGATGACAGCACCGAGTGATTTGGGTGATGATACTGAGGATGAGCAAGGGCCGCCGGCTCAGAGACAGAGGGTGGAGCCGCCACCCCAGATGGAGCAACCTGACCCTTACCCTTCTTATGATTTTTCAGGTTGGGGAACTAAGCTTGATGAGATCCTGGGTAATCAGAGGCAGTTCCAGGACACTCAAGATATGATGATGGATGGGCAGAGAACAATGTGGAGCCAAGTGAACCGCCTGGGCTACCAAAATGAGTATTGGTCGCCCTACATCAACCATTGGATCCAACCGGACTCTCCACCTCCTCCCCCACCTACTCAGGCTTATAGGCCTCCCTCCATCTTCATGCCAGCCAGCACCACTTTCGGGTTCTTCAGCCCGCACCCAGGTCAACAGCATCCACCACAACAGCACGGTTGGGCAGGTCCAAGTTCAAGCACAGCAGGTGCCGGTAGTAGCACCGGGGGCGCTCAGGATACGCCCCAATTTGGGTCATATAGGCACACCACTGGTGAGCGCTATTCAGGGCCTGGCTATGATTTTTACAGGGGCATATTTGGCGGACCACCCGATCCTGATGCTGGAGATGGCGTACCTTCCTCCCATGACATGGAGGATGACTGATCTTTTCTATTTTTCTTGCTATTTTCTGAAACTATCAAGACATTACACTTTATTTACTTTCGATGTGGTTGTAATCCTGCCGTGTAGGCGATGAGACATGTGTTGCTCGTTTCTTGAAATTCCTTTACTATTACTATGCACTAGCTTCGTATTTTGTTTATGGTAATTGTCAGGTGAAAATTTTGGGGTTTTGCAAGTTGAATTCTGGAAGATTGCTTTTGGAAATTTTGAATAAGCAAGCGGGTTTATGCTGGCAGTCAGTTCAGCACCCACTTGAATTTTGGCTTCAACTTTGCAATGGTGATTTCTCGCTTTCACCCGGAGGTTTTTCATTGTTCCTTTCTACATTTTGCATTTTTCCCTTTTTCCCATTATTCGCCTTAGTTATTCGTTCATTGAGGACAATGTACAACTTAAGTGTGGGGAGGGGGATGGTAAATTGGAAAAATGAAAATTTTTGAAGTTTCTTTCCTTTACTAGCATTTTGGTTATGTTTTTAAATTTTTGAGGCTATAGGTTTTATGCAAAGACGAGAAATGAGGACCTTGGATTTTGCTAATTTAGGATAAAACTAGAGATTAGTTACCTTTAGCTTTCCTTTTCTAGTGCTTGTGGCATTTCATCGTTCCAAGGGGTCATAGGCTTGCTCCGAACTTCAATATAATCTAGGTTGCCTGCTAATTGTACCCTAATGATGAAAGTAAATGTGAATAATAGTTTCACTAGATGATGTATTGGTAGGCACCGCTTGAGGTTTTTCATTTGAATTTTGCAATTTGTGTGCACAAAGTGCTTGAAATATATTAAATATGCTTGTGGTAATTTGACTTAACATATGGTTTGCACACCGGATGTCCGGTCCTTAATTCCTATGTTATAGGTTGTGGCTCTAGTCATTATGTTGGGTCTTTATATCGGGGTGTCTGGGGTGCTTCGGCATCAAACGGGTGGCACATGCGGGAACGCGCACAAAACATTTTTCAATAGTCTAGTGCTAATGTGGGCTTTGAGATTCGAATAAGTAGGTCCTTGGGGTAACTTCGTTTTACCTAACTCACCTAAAGCTTCCAACTTGGGATGAGTTGTCTGAAAGTTCGTTACGCGGGTCTCATAGAAACTCACGGGTATTAAATTATAAAACATTTTGTTCTCGTATGTGTTAGTGTTTAGAGCATGGTCTCTGGATATGCAACCTAACCTTGAGTTCTGGCGTATGTCTCTTAACGATACTTAGGTATCCGTAGCGAACCGCTGGCCGGACGCTTAAAGTGCACTTTCGTATGATCACCTAATGTGTGGATAGAGTTGCAATTCTAGACCATAGGAGTATGTTGTGTCGAGGGACTCATAAGTATAACGTAATGAAAACCTTATGGAAAACCAAGGGCGTGAGTGCTTAAGTGGACAAAAAATACCGGTAATCATTGTGGAATATTGCTTATGTTGCCAATAATAATTGTGAAGCTTGCTAGTGGATTATAAGCTTAGTAAGAACGAGCTTAAGGTCAATTGGAACGATAGAAATGTTCAAGAGGTGTTAACACAAGCATAGGTGGGATTCTAATCGTAACTAAAAGATGGTTTTGCTTTAGATTAGTCGAATTTTCTGATTTCGTCTTAAACTTTGCTCATTAGTTTTTAAATGCATTTGCTTTGGTATTCAACACCGCTTGGTCGGAAATTTCTAGTTTAACTAATTTTGTTTTGACATTTGGATTGTTTGGTAACTTGAGATTGGTTTAAAGTGCATACTTGCTTGAGGGCAAGCAAGGTTTAAGTGTGGGGAGGTTTGATGTGGCTCAATTTATACATATCTTCCACATCTTATTTGGACGTTTTGTATACGAATTATAGCCGTTTATACTTGTTTTGTGGTGTGTTATGGTATTTGCTAGTGGTTTCAGGACTACAGCAGGTACATCGCTCATAATGGTAGAAAGCGGCTCAGAAATGGTGCATATGCATTAACGGATGAAGAACGAAGCTGAAATGCCCAAAAGAGGACAGACTCGCGGCGCGACCATGAAAAATCGCGACGCGACAAAAGTCCCTGTTTTGAAAGGCTCCAATGTTGGCACGACTCGCGACGCGAGAAGGCCATTCGCGGCGCGAGCCTTAACAAAAATGGCCTCGCGGCGCGACCATGAAAAATCGCGACGCGACAAAAGTCCCTGTTTTGAAAGGCTCCAATGTTGGCACGACTCGCGACGCGAGAAGGCCATTCGCGGCGCGACCAGACGCTGAACTGTCAGATTTCTCTCTCCTGGGGTATAAATACAAACCCCCACTTTACCCTAAACCTAATGTTGGACACTGGAGCCTCCATACTTAACTCCTAGCCATTTTTGAAGGGATTTCAAAAGGTTTTTCATCATTCCAACTATTTTGAAGACTTGGAGATTAGTTTTGGCTATTGTTACTTATTGTAGCCCGATTGTACCCTCGAATTGGATTTCTACTTCATATTTGGTACACTATGTTCTCTTCTCTAATTGGATATTTAGTTCTTTTCATTATGAGTAGCTAAATCTCTATACATCTATGAAGATGAAGTGAAACAATTAGTTATGGTTGCGTAATATTTTGAATTCAAGTTGGTTTTACTTAACATTTTGTCAAGATCTTAATGAAGTGATTTCTTACACTTAATCTTGTGTGCTTGGTGATATTTGTGTTTTTCGATAGTGGTACTAGTTGAATACAAGTATTATTTTAGTGGTTTGTCTATGAACGACTCTTGCTAGGTCATGGTATGATAGTAAAGATACAAGTTTAATAGAAATTACTTTGTTAAGTGGATTTAACGGATGGTGGTACCACGTTTCTTTCACAAAGATAGAATTGTTACGTAAATAGTCAAACAAACTAGCTAGTTCAGCAATAGGGTTGGTGGTACCACTTGTTGCAAGAAATTGGATTGATTAGGTGATTGAGTCGATTTTACAAACGGTGTCTTATCACGATTATTATCACCAACTTATATGAATTTTGAGCTTAACCCATATGCAACCTAGACTTTTTGTGTAGCGGATTCGACATAGATGACTTTTTAATTATTTGTTACAACTTAAACTATTTTTGCGTACTCTCGATTGACACCGGTTGAGTACTTTATTTTACTTGTTGGTTAAATAGCTTTAAGAAACGCACAGTGACAACTCGGTCACATACCAAACTTTCCCTTGTTTTACATTTTTCACAACTTTTAGTACAACATTCATTCCTTGTGTTCGATCCTGGTCTTGCCAGTTAACTATATTACATACGAACGGGTACACTGCCCGTGAGTGTGTGGTAGTCAGTAAACGGTGGATCTTGTTATAAATTTTTAAGCTAGATTTCACACATCAGTCTACAACAACCAAATCATCAAAAAAAATGGATCCAGATCCCGATTACACTGCTCACTGTTTTTGAATATTTAGATGAAGAGTATGAAAGATAGCCCCTGGAATTTTTACACCGCAATAGGCATCAAAAAGATGGTTACGTAGAGATCGTCTTGGTGTCGCCTTCGTTTAAGGCGTTATTACTTCACCTATTTACCTGATTAACCCAAATTATTATTGAAACGAGAATTTTAACCCCGGGCGTTGTCCCGGGACACATAATGATACGTAAATTGTAGATCGTGTGTGTGACGTCGGTGATATATATACATAACGATAAACGATAGATAAAAACGGAAATAAGAAACTATATAAAAACTGATCATTTAGTTATACAAAAGGAATACACTAAAACCAAAAAACAAAAAAGAGAACAAAAAAAAACAAAAGGGAAAAACCAAATGAAAAAGTTATAAAAAAACCAAATGTTACATGTGAAAAAGGTATAAAAACCAAATGTTTAAAATTAAAAACGAATATATAATGGGAAAAAAAAGAGTAAAAAAATAAGATAAAAAACAAAATATATAGCATTGTAAAAACTTATAAAAGAACAAAATGTAAAGTGTAGAAAAAGGTATAAAAAAACAAATGTTAAAAAAGATAAGAAAAACCCACAAATTATATAAAGTTAGGGGCTAAAAATAATAAAAAGCAAACAGAAGGGGCAAAAAAGAATAAGAAAAACAAAAGAGGGGGCATAAAAGAAGAAGGGGAAAAAAAGAGGGGACACAAGTGCAAAAGCAAAAAAATAAACAAAAAAAAGGAAGGGAGAGAGGTGAGGTTTGAACCTGTGACCTCCCACCCTACAGGTAGAGACACAAACCACTACACAAAGCTTTACTTTTATGTTTTCATCTGACAAATCTGGTATTTATCTTAAAACGACATATGACGACAAAATAGCTACTGTAGCTAAGGCTACTTTAATTGTTATATATATAATATAATGGTTTTTAATGCACAAGGAGTTGTTTGTCTATATATGTTAAGGTACACATTCGTATGTCCAACCAACCGTTTGTGTGTTTTACATATTTTTGTTAAATCCTAGACTGTGTCGACTTAACCAAATCTAATTGAAAGTGTATTTCCGTCATACGCCAATTGGCGTATGGTTGTGCTCCCAATGCTTTTGATGAATACTTACACGAGGGTCAACAAAACATCATACGATTGTTTAGACAATTTTTGTAAATATATTTTTCATCAATACTCGACCAAATACCTGAGGTACATGGCTTTTCAGGTATGCGCGGAAGCATTGATTATATGCATTTTTTTATGGCTATTAAAATTAATTAATAGATATAGTAATTTACATAGAAATAAAAGGCAAACGGGTAACAATTCACCTTGAAGAAATCGTCCACTAACATGGCAAGATAAATACACATGGGTGATAAAGGATGTCTCTTTTGTCTAAATTATATACAGTATGAAAGTTCATACTAAAATTGTGGTTTTTTAAAACTTCACATTTTTTAGTATGGATAAATTTTCATACACCTTTGATTCAATATAGTTTTACACATGCATAAAAGCGTGACAAACTTTTATAATTTGTTAATGCTAAATAAAAGTGTGATTAATTATAATATTATTTGTAATGATAATATCGTGATGATGACCTACAATAACAGTGGATACCTCTTAGCAAATTCTAAGTCCTAATCTTAAATCTTGGGACTAGCTAATAACATCACTAGTTAGGAATGGCGATATTAGTGTTCTCTCAAACACACCATGTTCTCTATTGGGAATCTTATTTGTTACACTGATAAATCTTATGCGAGTAAATAAACTTATGTAATTATTAACTTAGGTTTTACGAATTTTTTTTAAATTTAGTTATAAACTATTAAACTTGGAGACATGTAACAAATTGCATTCTTTCTCGCACTATCGAATCACATGTGCGACACAACTAGGGCTAATTACTTGGAAAGTCATCCAACTTGTCACAAATACCTTTTCCGGGGTTCCAACAAAAAAAAGTTTTAATGTGGGGTAAAAACCCGGCTAAAAAACGTATTAAGGGGTTTTACCGGATAACATTGCTTTTTACCCGGTTATCTGCCAAATCACCTGCCACGTCCTCATAAATTCACGTGCCCTATAAGGGCTAATTACTTGGAAAGTCATCCAACTTGTCACAAATACCTTTTCCGGGGTCCCAACAAAAAAAAGTAATACCTTTTCCGGGGTCCCAACAAAAAAAAGTTTTAATGTGGGGTATTTGAAAATTAAATTGTTACCTGCAACTTACAAAAACCCCTTAATACGTTTTTTAGCCGGGTTTTTACCCCACATTAAAACTTTTTTTTGTTGGGACCCCGGAAAAGGTATTTGTGACAAGTTGGATGACTTTCCAAGTAATTAGCCCACATAACTATTAAACTTTTTTACTTCTGTCGCATTACATAAACTATTTTGCTGATACACATAAAATCCTTTGATTTGGGGGGGGAGAAAAAGTCAATCAAATACAGTAAAAAGTTGTTGCATTAAAGAATGCTTTATAAAAATCAAAAGAAAGCACTAAAAATGGTCAAAAAAGGGAACAAGGCAAGTGTTTGTCATCGACATCCCTATAAATGGCAATGCCCTTAGCCATTGAAATTATTTACGGTAATCTCCTCATAAAACTTCAAGAAATTATTTAATAAACAAACTGCTTAATTATGATGAAAAAATTAAGTCTAACTACATAATGTATTCTTAGTCCACTCTTAATTTGTCATTGAACTTTAAAACCTTTTGTTAGACTTATTGAATTTTTCTAAAACTTTGGAAACCATCATAACTTTTGTAAATAAGTTTCGCATATCATTGGTACAATATTGTTTGTTTTGTTCGCATACGCTCAAGTATTCAACTGAATTCATTCCTGATCACGATAATCATCATTTAACAACATGAATGATCATTTTCAATAACATGTTCAGAGCCATCACATTGCGCAGATACTCACCAAGTATTTTATATATATTTCAGTCGACCTTTTTGCATTAATTTCAGATGATTTAAACATCTGTTTATTGTCTGTTTCAGTGTTGGGGGCATATAGGGGTGAGGGTAGAGGTGCAAGAAGCGGTTAACCGATTTCGGTTATTAATTTTAATAATCGATTTCGGTTATTTTTTGAAACAGTAATAACCGATTACGGTTAACTTGTACCGGTTAATAACCGGTTTCTAGGTTTTAAAACTGGAACCTATCTAACCAATTTCGATTAATAATAACCGGTTAACCGATACCGGTTAACCTATTTGGGTTTTTTTTAACCGTCCATTATAATATTGAGAAAGTGGTGAACAATGGGGAAAAACAATCATTTCCGACAAGCCTGAGCGACGAACCCATATTCCAAAAAAACCCATATTCCAAATAAACATCATTTTCTAAACACAA
Source organism: Erigeron breviscapus (assembly GCA_034093135.1). NCBI lineage: Eukaryota > Viridiplantae > Streptophyta > Magnoliopsida > Asterales > Asteraceae > Erigeron > Erigeron breviscapus. Next base: position 25,967,378 of record CM067171.1, read on the forward strand.
CAAAATTCATCATCCCAAATCTCAAAAACAACCAAAAATTGATGTTGGATCGGATGAAAGAAGCATTAATCTATATATGTATAGATATATTGAAAGCTTACGAAATCATCTGATGGTGCGATCTTTCCGGTTATATATCAGTGTATGTATATAATATGATATATATATATATATATATATAATATGTGATTAACCGGTTAACCGGTTATTATTTGAAATAATTAACCGGTTATAGGTTAACAGGTTAATAATCGGTTTTGGTTTTGAAATAGTAACCGACGGTTTCTGGTAACCTATAATCGGTTTTTACTATTCCGGTTACTAACCGGCTTCGGTTACCAGTTACAAATCGGTTCGTTTCGGTTAATCGGTTTTTTTTTTGCACCTCTAGGTGAGGGTGGCCAAGGCCCACCCCCCAAATCCAACCAGCCATATATTTTAGGTGTAGTTTTTTGGTGTATTAGTTTTGGCCCACCGTAAATTTATTTTGATACAGTGATAAAGAACTAAATCCCGTAACTGTTTTGTCCTGATATAAAAAAAACTTGGGAGTTTCAATGTTGTACTTAATATATCTAATACTATAAGCTCAAAAGACAAATGCCAAATTTGGCAGAATTAAATTGGGTTTGGTAGTGGTAGAACGATGCATGTCTTCATTCTTCTCGAGTTCAAGATATTTGATGATTTTTTATTTGGATTTTTCTTGCTAATCAAGATTCAACAATCATTAATTTGGTATTGCTCATTTTTTTCTTGTTTTATATCTTATTGTTTATGTTTATAAGTTTATCACTAATAATTATTGTTTCGAAATGTAATGGCATCTTTATCCTTTCACATGATATTATCATAATTTTACTAATGGTTTTTCTTAATTGTGAGTTGTAATTTGTGGTCAAACTTTTGGGTTTTATAATCCACTCACATTAAATTGTTTTGTAATTTATTTAAGAGTTTATGGTTTATATGAAAAGCAAGGAATAAAAGAAGGTTCGTGAATAGTAATGTTAATGCGGAGATGATTTTGCATAATAACAGGTCTTTGGGATACCTTTGGTATAAAAATTGAAAGAAAAACGAATGTATTAGTTGGTATGATTGGTGCCAATTTAGACTAGTGTAAAATTTGTATCTTTTGTAATGCCCGGTGAATTTGTTGGTACGAATATGAATATTAGTTATCTTTTAAAAAAAAATTTTTGACACCCCCTCTCTAAAAATCCTGGCTCCGCCACTGGTCTGTCTGTTTATTGTAATCTTGGTATTGAATGTTTCACAAGTGCTATCTGGGTCATTTGTAGGGTATGGGGAGCATTAGAGCCAGATCGGAGTGTAGGGAAACAAAAGATCAAGATTTAATTCAGCTCATTATCAAGAAGCGTTGACAAACTTGAACATAGTTCTTTTAATAGTTATATAATTATATCATTATGATCGGCAAATATATATAGTAAGAACGTATAACCCAATGCTTTAATGTGTTTCATATAAGTAAGAACGTAGAAGGTTTATCTTTTACGAGTATTAAAATGAAACTACGTATAAAGCTCATTAACCAAAAGCAAATTTGTAAACTTTGACGTCATATGGATTAATTTAAGTTGCCAAATCAGCTGGAGACACAATGAATTTTAAATGGCCTGTCCTACAACCGCATTTGGTGAGTGGACACCATGTATAGTAATAAATCAAAATAAAGTCTAGAATATTTGAAACATGCGTGAGTACTAAAAGTCTTTTATAAATTGTGTTTATTGGTTACTGCTTATTTGTTTAGGTGGTTGACTCTGTAGGAAATAAATTAAGCCATAAAAAACATTGAACAATTAGTAGTGGGGTTCAACACCTTAAAAGGAAATAAATGTCGGCTCCTTTTGTTGTTTTTAGTATTCGAACTAATTCTCCATGCATATGATTTGTGTTCGTTGGTTTATGTTTAAAGTTGTAATTATAATAATGACCATTAAGGAATACTATATTAATTCTTGGGTTAAGTGTGAAAATCGTCCCTGTTGTTTGTTAATTATGCAGTTTTCATCCCTTTGTTAATTTTTTGGCTAAAATCATTCTTTTGGTTTGCATTTCGGCCCTACTTCTGTTAGATACCTTGTGGTTTGCAAATCACATGGATGATTTTGGCCAAAAAGTTAACGGATTGATGAAAACTGCAAAACTGACAAACCAAATAGACGATTTTGAAACCGTTAATTCTATTACAAAAATGTCTTTATTAGTTCGTTTTTTTAGCTCTTGGTCTAGTAGTCTAAAAGAATTTTCTATTTGAAAATCTCAGAGTAGTTCAAATCTACACATAAACATTTAACCATTAGTTTAAAAAGAAAACTATAGAAACTAGCTAGAAAACCTACCGTTTCAATTTTTTTATTAGCTTTTATATATTCTCTATGATTTGAAATGTGAAAGTACTTAGTAGTATGGTGTGAATGAAGATGTACATATGAGGGGTATGTTTGTTAGAGAATTCTTAGAAGTTAATAAGACTTATGATTTTGAAAACTTAAGTTCGTAATATTTTTGACACAACAAAATTTAAAGAGCCTTTTGTGAGGAAACTTTTTAAAAAAAAAAAATTTATGATAAACTTTGTAGAGGTTTTAAAATTATAAACTTAATGGGCCTCTGTGGGCTTTTGGGCCCAAATTATTTTTATATCCAACTATCCAAGCTAGAAAAGTAGAAAGGAATTACTCAAACGTGGCATTGTTTCCACATATGACTGGATCTGGATTAAGAACAAGCTTGAAAATAAATAAAACATGAACATATCTCATATTCTATAAATTATAATATTTTCTGTTAGATTTTAGCTCTTTTAATTGTATCTAATTAGATAACTGTTGATCAAGGCATGTGGAAAAAAGGTCATACAAGCATAAATGCATGACGCCACGACATTGGTAGGTCAAAAGTTTCTTCCACAAATTAGATTTTAATTTTTATATATTTTTGCACGTCATTTTCTTTGTTTATTTCATAATTGCTACTAAAATATGATATGTTAGTAACTTTAAACTTTATTAAATATGACTTAATGGAAAAACGGTCATGTGATCTTAAACAAATCTAATCATTCTTGTCATTACTTATAGACAAAGCAACAAAGAGGTGAATATGATAATTTTTGTTCCCTGACTTTTGGTGTGATGTCATGTTTGTCAATTTTAAGTTTGAAAACATATGAGTTAACAAGTTTTTTTTATAGGGCTATATATATATATATAAAGTGAAATCGTAAAACCGACAAGAATTCGAACTTATTAAGCATAAACAACTAAAACATAACTTCCATATCATTAACTACAAATTGGTAAAACATCACTAATAATAGTTGGTTGGTGTACCTATTTTCCAAACCAATTGTATAAGTTTTGACCCTATAGAGGTAGTGGAATGAAGCAAAATTACATGAAAACAAATACGAATAAAGTTAATAAAAAGGCACTAATTTGAGAGAGGAATACAAAGCAAAGTTATGACCTAAAGAATCACTAAGGGATCTTGTCCCTTTGTAGGCTCACTTTTGCTTATGGAAGAAGGGTGTGCCAATCATAATGCTTTTGTACCCTAAAATAAAAGTTTTAACGACCAATTGGTTTATTTGGCTATTTCCCAAAGTAACCAATTAAATTTAAAGGCTTCACATTTATAGCCCTCAACTAGTTTTCTCTTTTCCAAAGTGCCTCCCAATTTTCAAAATTTTCAGGTTTTTTAATCTTATTTTCATAAATTATGACAACTTAGTCATGCCTTTTTTCCTCTTTATACTTTTAATATAATATTATTATTTTAATATAGTGGTCACGTATATTGCATTAATATTAGCTCATAATTCTGGATATAACTTTTCGTCGAAGCATCAAACAATTTACTATGATGGTATCAAGATGGTGTGCGCTCTACGTGTTAAGATGATACATGAGATCAGGAAAGTCCCACTTATTTACCTTTTTTTTATAGTCGTAATGGAATTTCAGTAAATGTTTATTATTTATAAAATAAATTAATCATACATGAAATAGTTATTAAAATTGTTAAAAATAATTTAGTTAAAACATCAGATATCGAGAAAAATAAATTTAGACAAAAGTATATAGGGCCCAAATAGTGACCAAAATCAAAACTTTGAAAAACCGAAGGGTATATATAATAAAGAAAAGAAGTAGAAGAGTTAATAGCTAGTTAAATTGTTAGGACTATATAATTAAACAACAAGCTGCATAAAGCATGCATGTGAATGATTAATTATTCGATAAGTTTCGACAAGAGACTGTTACTACCACTTTAAAGTAAAATCACATGCAAAAACCGTTGTTTAACAAATATGTTCATTATAAAATGATGAAAATCGAAGCACAAAATAATTGAAAGGCCTCAGAATAAATAGATAACTATATATACTCTAAACTATATATAAATGTTATTATGCAGTTTATTATCTTCTCTTATCGATGAGTTAATAAACCTTCTCAAAAGTGTCATAATGATTAACATCCTGAAACTCTTTATAAAAGGTCTTAGGGTCAAAACTTGACATGTATAATTTCAAACATATGGTCAAAAAAAGATTAAAAAAACGTACTGTCTATCTATCATGGGATATTCGACTAGTACATTTGAGAGAAAAAAATCCATCTTTCTAGATTAACCTGAAGAAAAATCTCATCGATTTACCCGCTTTATATATATAAACAACTAAACAAGTGTGAGTTTTTTAGTGTTTAAATTTAACTTTAAATAAAGTCTGATTTGGAAAAGCTAAATCCTACATACTTTTGAACGAAAGGAAAATACTCGCGGGATCAATGCAAAAAACTTTTGTTTGATAAATCAGCTCAAACACTTACATTTAACGGTTAAAATGTTTTCATAACCGGACCGGACAGCGAACCGGTTTCTTTACTGGTTACTGGTTGGACCGGTCGGATCGGTTGGACCGGATTAATAACCGGATAGGCGGATAATATCATACATACATATAATATAAAATTCAGTACCTATCTTAGGTAAAGCATGTGTATTTCAGGGGGGATTATGTAAAATTCAAAGGGAGTTATGTATGTTTATCAAATTCAAATGTTTAATTTGTAACTTTTTTTAACATTGCAGTACCTAAGATAGGTAAAGTCATACAGTACGGATCATTTTCCCATATAAAATATACAATATAAGCTTTTAAGTTATAAACTATTTTACTATGTTGTAAAGATATGAGAAGTATAAGGTTTGTAATGTAAAATTAAAATATATTAAAATAATGAAAATGAGAAAGTTCATGGACCGGAACCCGGTTCCCGGCCAGATCGCCGGTTCCCGACCCGACCGGCCGGCCCTTTGCACATCCGGACCAACACCATGAACCGGACCGATATAGATGCCGGGTCCCGGCCCGACCGATCCAACCGGCCGGTCCGGTCCGGCCACGAAAACACTGGTTAAAACTTTTAATAGATTATTGAGCTAAATGTCGTAATTTTTGAATTTACTTAGCATAGCTAGTGACCTATATATTATACAAATGAGTTGATTGCATCATACTATTATACAAAATATAATATATAGGGCTAAGCGCGCATTTACTCATGTGTCATAGTATAGTAGTCTATCTATATGTTTTTTCGTCAACATACAGGATCTTTCAGGTACTTCGTATAGAGTGACCCGGCCATTCACAAAAGATTACCGCTTAGCTGGCCAATCCGGCCAGCTGCACGGAATCATTAATCATGCACAGACACGACAATAAATTATTGATAAAACCACTTGCTTCAACGATAGAACTCTAGTATTCAAGAGAGGAGATCTCCAAATAGTAGTCCATCTATTCTCCAAATAGTAGTCCATCTATACGTGATTATATGTACGTATGATGATTGTTAGTACCTGATCATCAATACATTCCAATAAAGCATTAAATACGTACATCTAACCATATAGCTAGATTCAATTTCAATGCTTTTTAATATACATACATAATACAAACATACATTAAAGTAAGAAATATTCAATCTTGGTTAGACAAAGTTCGGAGAATGTGTACTCCATTTGATGATAAAATGTGTGGACAAGTTAAAAAGTTACAAAATAAAATAAAAATTACAAATTCCAATTGCACCAAAAAGTTGCCTTTTTCCACTCTTTCCTCACACCACTACTCTTTTTTGCACCTATAAATACACCCTTCATCCTTTCACCACTCTTTCCATGCCATACCCAGCCCCGCTATATCTTATCTATATTCCACCTTATTTTTTGACCCTTTAATCTCTTGAATAAAGGGGTTTTTTTTCCCAACTTTCTTGAATCAAATTCTTGAATTTAATCTACTTTTTTTATTTTTTGCCATGGCAACAATTGTATGTCAAGGTTTGCAATCTTGCCTTGAGCCACAAGTTATCAAATCTCTCGTTATTCGACAAACCCTACTCCCAGTACCACAATCAAATATTCAAGAAACTAAAAATGTCGAAAAGAAGAAAAATGGGTGGAGTTTTTTAAAAGTTCTTGATAACCACCCACAAATGGATTCCAAAAATAATAATAATCTTGATCACCAAAACGACGTCGTTTATGTTCATCCAATGACGAAACGCAATGCGTCAACATTGAGTACTAAAAGCTTGGAAATGTGTACGGAAAGTTTAGGAAGTGAAACGGGTAGTGAAAGTGGTGATGAATTTTGTGTTCTTTCGGTCGAGGAACGCGAGCGGTTGAGAAGCATTCATAGGTCTAAGTATAACCGGAATTTCGACCGGAAAGTACGTCGGAGTGAATTTCCGCCGCCGTTGACTTCCATCAGTGGGTCTGATGGGACAGTCAAAGTAAGACATCATAGGGAAGGTGGGAGGTTAGTTATAAAAGCAGTTAGTGTTTCTAACTGTGAGACAAATTTCCAAACTGAACGTATTAATGGAAGACTTAAACTTTCATTGTTGAGGGACTGTTTTGAAAATAATGAAAGTGGAAGGGTTGAAAGTGAAAATTATGAAAAAGGTGGTGAAGTGGAATCAGAGAGTGAATATGAGGTTGTGGACGAGGACGAGGATAAGGACGAGAAGGAAGAGGAAAATGATGATGATGATGATGTGGTAGTGGCTGATGATGAGGTGGAGGATGGTGGTTGTGGTGGCGAATGGCGGTGGGACATGGACGGTAACCGGTGGCGAATTGCCGGAAAAGGAGAGTTGAAAATGGTTACTAGGTGTAAGGAAGGTGGAAATGGGAACAAAGTATTGACAAATTGGGGTTCATCTTGGGTGGCAATTTCTTGAAAAATAAACATAAAAATAAATATTAATTATTGGAATCTTGAGAATTTTTATATTCTCAATTGATAATTATGATTTTTATGGGGTGTTTTCCCTCAATGTTTATGATTGTTTTTGATATCCTATTCATAGGGTATTTCTAATATATATAGTTGGTAGTTATTATGGTTATTGGAAATCTGAATTATCCTTTGTGTATTACGAGTAGTTCTTTAGATACATTTCTATATATATGCATGAATTTTTAACTACCTCTATCATTGTTCAATATAAAAATCTATCACATATTTCCCGACAAAAAAAAATAGTTGTAATTTTCATGAATCTTGTAAACATGTTCGATGGACTATATATAATTAAGTTTAAAATTATAATACCCTCATATGCGAAAAGATAAATTTCTTCACCGCTAGTTCATGTGCATGCACTAACATATAGTACCAACATGTTTTGCCATAAATATTGTTTCCAATTAACTAGTTCTATATATAAAAAGAAATTAACTTCATAAACGGTAAAGTTTAATTACTAACTAATTAGGCTATGCAAATTCTAATTAACAAGTCATGAAGACATAATTTGTACTATGATTTGCAACATTGTAATAAATGTATCATAAAATAAACATGTTCAATGGATTTGTATATAGTGGAATTACCAAAAAATAAAAAGAATAGAGACATGTCTTTAAACTTGTTCCATTCAATTTCCACAAATAGGCGGTACCATTGCATGTGTGAAACTACTAGGAAGCTTCCAATTTTTGTAGTCGTTTTCATATCATCTGTCCGTACAACTTCGATTAACAAAATAAGCACATATGTCTTTTGTGTTGGAAATTATAGAATATTCTCTTTATTTTATATATGTGTAGATATTTATTTGCTTATAATTAAACTTTGTTATATTTGTTTATAAACTTTTGTTATTGTATTCTCCATACAACTTGATATAGATTTTGTTAATAAACCTTGTTAAAATGTTGTGATTTATGAGAAATACGTGTGCTCAATAAAAAGTTTTATGCATTTTGTTAATTATATTCAAATCTAACAAAAGTTTAAGATATTTGAAGTGAATAACAAAATTTTACAAACAAATATAACAAACATTAATATAAGCAAATGAATATCTATGCATAGACTTTCCTTATTTTGAGAACCATTTTTTTTTGTAAAAACCATGAGAACTCTTAAATTATATATTTGATCACGCGTTTTTTTTTCCATTCATATGTGAAATAATATAAAAATATATGTTGTAGAAGAATTTTTTTTAAGAAACCTTCAAAGTATCCTTTTATGAACTTGTGAATGAATTTGTTCACGTTTTTTGTTCACATGTGACAAACAGCATATATAAGGTTTTGAAAAAAAAATTCTTCTGCAACATATTTTTTATAACGTTTCACATGTGAATGAACAAAAAAAAACATGTGATCCAATATGAAATTTAGGAGTTCTCACGGTTCTTACAAAAAAATGGGTTCTCAAAATAAAGGTCCCTATATATATATATATATAGATTCATGTGAGAACCATTTGAATTGGAAGAACTGAGAACTTTATATTATAACTTGATGTTATCATATGTGAATGGTATATGTGAACAAATTTGTGCACATATGAACATATCAAGTTATAACTAATATTCTTATGTTTATATGTGAATAGTTCTCACATGAGTCTTACCCTCTATATATATAAAGCAAGATCTTTGAAGTGTATTTTCATTTTCTTTAGTCTTCACTTAGTTTTAAGTTAAATCATGAATTCTCGATAAATATTACTATCTCCGTCCTATTTAAAATGTCATAATTTGACATTTTAAATTTTTTTCCTTTAACTGTTATTGTAAATATTTTTGTTTATATTATATAGTAGTTAATAAAAGTTATACCAATGAAAAATATATTTAAAGCTCAATTTTTTTATATATATTTTATATCAAGTGTTATATAATACAAACAAAAATATTAATGGTCAAAGTTTAAAAGAAAAGACTATATTGCTAGACTACACTAATGTTTAGGATGTAACTTAAGACTTTTGAAAACCACCCAATAACCCGTCCCTATAAATATGGATAATAAAACTCGTACGCAGGTGAATTATCCTGAAGACAAAGAATTTATCGATGGGCCAAAAACCCCATTAGCTCATAAATTTGAATATGTGGAGGCTTTGACCTATTGAATTAACTTTGATTTTTCATATCTTCAAACATTTTGACTTCCATATATGTGGCTTCGAACTAATTTCTACTCTCTCCACTGAACCACTCTTCATTTCAATATTTCAATATTTTGTGGCTATCTTATTTCTTTCCCCACTCATCAACCATGTAATTTTCTCTTCCTTGTAATGAATATGATTGACCGTAGTATAGATCATGGATACCATTGAGTTAATAGATTATCATCATGCTAGATCTATGTGTAATAACACACATAAAATTGAATCAAATTCACATAAAAAACCCAAATTAATCACATGTTTTTTTTATCCTATAGTAACAAACATTATTAAATCAACAACATCATATTTTTTATTAGATATATATATATATATCATTTTAATCTAAATATTAATGTATCAAAATATGAGTAACATTTTAATCCATGACTTTTACCCTTTGATGGTACCTTTTTCATGGATAGTTATATATATAGGGGATTCTTATTTTGAGAACCATTTTTTTTTGTAAGAACCATGAGAACTCTTAAATTATATATTTGATCACGCGTTTTTTTTTCCATTCATATGTGAAATAATATAAAAATATATGTTGTAGAAGAATTTTTTTTAAGAAACCTTCAAAGTATCCTTTTGTGAACTTGTGAATGAATTTGTTCACGTTTTTTGTTCACATGTGACAAACGGCTATATATAAGGTTTTGAAAAAAAAATTCTTATGCAACATATATTTTATAACGTTTCACATGTGAATGAACAAAAAAAAACATGTGATCCAATATGAATTTTAGGAGTTCTCACGGTTCTTACAAAAAAATGGGTTCTCAAAATAATGTTCCCCTATCATATATATATATATAATGTATATATATAATATAAGGTTCATGTGAGAACCATTTGAATTGGAAGAACATGAGAACTTTATATTATAACTTGATGTTCATTGTGAATGGTATATGTGAACAAATTTGTGCACATATGAATATATCAAGTTATATCTAATATCACTTATGTTTATATGTGAATAGTTCTCACATGAGTCTTACCCTCTATATATATAAAGCAAGATCTTTGAAGTGTATTTTCATTTTCTTTAGTCTTCACTTAGTTTTAAGTTAAATCATGAATTCTCGATAAATATTACTATCTCCGTCCTATTTAAAATGTCATAATTTGACATTTTAAATTTTTTTCCTTTAACTGTTATTGTAAATATTTTTGTTTATATTATATAGTAGTTAATAAAAGTTATACCAATGAAAAATATATTTAAAGCTCAATTTTTTTATATATATTTTATATCAAGTGTTATATAATACAAACAAAAATATTAATGGTCAAAGTTTAAAAGAAAAGACTATATTGCTAGACTACACTAATGTTTAGGATGTAACTTAAGACTTTTGAAAACCACCCAATAACCCGTCCCTATAAATATGGATAATAAAACTCGTACGCAGGTGAATTATCCTGAAGACAAAGAATTTATCGATGGGCCAAAAACCCCATTAGCTCATAAATTTGAATATGTGGAGGCTTTGACCTATTGAATTAACTTTGATTTTTCATATCTTCAAACATTTTGACTTCCATATATGTGGCTTCGAACTAATTTCTACTCTCTCCACTGAACCACTCTTCATTTCAATATTTCAATATTTTGTGGCTATCTTATTTTCTTTCCCCACTCATCAACCATGTAATTCCTTGTAATGAATATGATTGACCGTAGTATAGATCATGGATACCATTGAGTTAATAGATTATCATCATGCTAGATCTATGTGTAATAACACACATAAAATTGAATCAAATTCACATAAAAAACCCAAATTAATCACATGTTTTTTTTATCCTATAGTAACCCTTATTTTATGACTTCTCACTTTGCGCGTCATCTATTAGTGTGGGTCATAAAAAGCGGGTCAAGGATAGCCCTGTTTGTAGTAGTGATTATACAAACATTATTAAATCAACAACATCATATTTTTTATTAGATATATATATATATATATCATTTTAATCTAAATATTAATGTATCAAAATATGAGTAACATTTTAATCCATGACTTTTACCCTTTGATGGTACCTTTTTCATGGATAGTTATATATATAGGGGACCCTTATTTTGAGAACCCATTTTTTTGTAAGAACCTTGAGAACTCTTAAATTATGTATTGGATCACATGTTTTTTTTGTTCATTCACATGTGAAACGTTATAAAAATATATGTTGTAGAAAAAAGTTTTTTTCAAAACCTTATATATACCCGTTTGATCACATGTGAACGAAAACGTGAACATATTCATTCACAAGTTCACAAAAGGCTATTTTGAAGGTTTTTTAAAAAAGTTTCTTCTACAACATACTTTTTTATATCATCTTTGAACAAAAAAAACATGTGATCTAATAAGAAATATATATATATAGGGGTGGGTTATTTTGAGTACAAGGGGAAAAAAAAGTACAAAAAGTACAACCTTCTTCCTTCTTCTCCGGCGACCGCCACACCTCCTCCTTCTTCCTTCTTCTCCGGCGAACAACCACCGCCACCACCTCCGGCGACATATCCGGCGACTTTCCGGCGATAATCAGGTTCGTTTTCGGGTGGATACGGTACGGGCGTTGCCCTCATCCGTTCTAAACTGGTTGTCACGGGACGCATATGGGAATCGTATGGATTTGATGGGCGGCGATCCAAGAGATGGTGACGGTTTGCTACGGTACGGGCGAAGCCCTTGCTGCCGGCGCCGTGGTTGGGGTGGTCGGAGATGATGGTGGCTGGTGGTGGTTGTCTCGCCGGAGAAGAAGAGAGGTGGTGGCTGGCGGCGGTAGTCTCGCCGGAGAAGAAGAAGGTGCCGCAGCAGCCGGAGAAGGAGGAAGAAGGAGGAGGAAGGCTTGATCTGATCCGTCCAAAGCTTTTGACGGCTGTGGAGTGTACTTTTGTACTTTTTTTCCCCTTGTACTCAAATTAACTTTCCTCATATAGTATATATGTATATCATTTTA